>CM042161.1:23268466-23335966 GCA_023376005.1 Doryteuthis pealeii | reverse complement strand
CAGTCAGCGAGGGAGTCTATCCCCTTTTCAATAGTGCTAGACCAAGGAGATTGTTTTTGGCGTCTGGGGTGGAGCGCCACACCTACCATCAGCTCCTTACTTTACCGCACAGATCCCTGTGCTACTCATACGCTGAGTTGGCGAGGACCGGTATCGAAATATATATAAAGTTAAATCTAATTAGTCAGATATATACCTACTAACAGTTTCGTTTAGTGCTCTTCAGTGCAAAGATCTGACTCAGATCTTAGCTCTGAATATCACTCAGCGAAATTTTTAGTAGGTATATCTGACTCGTTAGGTTTAACTTTATTATTTGCTCTACTTAGGTATTGGGGCACTCTTTACTTTTTAGCTTTAGAGACTTCTGGCGGTTTTATATTATATATATATATATATATATATATATATATATATATATTATATATATATAATATATATCAACCGATTATTTTCGGTTGGTACGACTATCTTGGTCTTTTCTTTTTTGCAATTTGTTTTCCCCAGGTGATGTTTGGTAGTATATTTTTACAATCAAACTATTTGCCGGGTCTTTTTCTTACTGCCAGGGTTTACTAACAAGTTTGATATATAATATATATATATATATATTATATATATATATATAATATATATTATATATTGTAAGTAAAGAGTCCTGGGTGTCATTGGTAGAACATATATATCTAATATAATATATATAATATCTATGTGATTTTCAAACCAAATGTGCACCTGGTTTGAAAATTGCATAGGCGAGAAACTGACAGTTACCAAGAACCGGTGTTTATGTCTTTGCCACCCTAATTAACCGATATATGAAATGCTATCAGGTACGGGTCAGAATGTACCTGGCACTAATGGCAATGAAAGATACTCTACACTCCCCAGAGCTCCAGAATTGGAACCTACTCATAGGATGCAGTTTGGTGTCATACACAGGAGAACAAATATTATGGACTGTGTGGTAATGTGCATGTGTGTCTGTGCATCTGTATTTCTGCATGTGTGCCCCTGCATATGTGTATGTATCTGCGTGTGCTGTGCTAAAAAGTATGACTGTTTGAAAGAACATGTACTAGTGTCTATATGTTTCAGTTTGTTTTAATTTGTTTTACGGCATGTCAACCACGGTGGGTCATTTAATGCCAGCAAAATTTTGAAAGATTCATAGCGATAGTTTGGAACACATTTTTTATAAACTCAATGTTGGAATATTTTGTGTATATAAGGTGTGCTCAAATTCCCCACTTGAATTTATAGACCATCATGGTCACGTGGTTTATTCCTTCACCAATCACTAGGCATACTGCGTGGCTGATACACTACTTAAACACTGATACTGGCCATAGTTCTACTAGCACTCATTGAGGAGGGGCTTACAATACTCAAGACTCTTTACCAGAAGAACCAAAGGATTCATTATCAGAGGACTCTTTACCAAGGATCCAATTCCACTGGACAAGCGCTCTTGCTTGAAGGCTACAGGATGGCCCATAAGATTTTAACTCTCAATTTTTTTTATGAACACATTTTCTATTTAACCCATAGATGGGACCCTAACAAGCACTACAACTCCAGGTCCGAGTATGCATGTATGTGTATGTATATGTGTATGTAAAGCAAGACAACTGGGAAAATCTGGCATTGGAGAGAACTGACTGAGGAATTCATGTGGATGATGGCTGTATCAGTTTTGAGAGTGAAAGAATTGTGCATGAAAATCTAAAGCGTCAATTTTGAAAGGGTTACACCTGTCATATTGAAGAGAACATGGAGGGTTGAAAATGTCAGACATGTGGTCGAATTCTGCTTTTTAAGGCTGGATATGTCAATCATAGGAAATCTCACCAGGCTCAATTCATGCAAATTCCAGGAACAAACAATGTGTCTTGTGCAATCTGTAACAAAGTCTGTAAGTCAGCTTCTGATCTTAAGAGACATATGGTGGTGCATAAGCATCAAATTTTATCATCTGATTCAACGGGAAGGACGTCCTTTCTATGTTATATTTGCATCAATCTGTGAATCTGCAGCGGGTTTGATGAGTCATTTGAGGGCTCATGCAAGGAAGGGTTCTGGTAATGGAGTTATGGGATTGTGAGGGACGGCAATGATCTGTAAAGATTATGCTATTGCTGTTATGTAAAGCAAGGAAACGGTTGGTGGGTTGGTTGGTTGGTTTTTACGGCATGCCAACACTTGTTGGGTTATTTTATGCCGTAGACGTTTTGTTTTATTCATTCTTGACTGGTATTCAAGCTTACTTTATTTAAACTTATTTTTAAAACATTTTTTCTATTCAATCCAAAGATGGAACCCTAACAGATACTACCAATCCGGATCAGAGTGGACCTGGGAGTAATGGCGATGAAGGGGCACTATACACTCCCCAGAGCTCCAGAATTGAACCTTCTCCATTAGATACAGTTTAACGTCATCATCATCATCATGTCGCGCATGTAGCACGGGTATCGACAACAATCTTTCGCCAACCTTCCCTATCATTCATTGCACCTGGGAGCTCCTCTGCGGAGCAGCCAACATCTTCACATAGCTGGTCAATGTAGGTCCTTGCTGGGTGCCCCACACTTGCATGTCCATGTGTTGGCTTCCACAGGAGAACGTCGCTTATGAGTTCATCCTTACTTCTCCAGCAGTGTCCTGCGTGCCTTGTCCGTCTCTCTCGGATAGTTTGTGAGATGGGGAGCAGGTGATCGTACAGCTGTTTCCTTGTGGGGTGCTGTTTCCATGACTTGTTCAAGGACACAAGGCAAGTGTATGTTTGATTATTTGTGAGTTGCTTTAAGGGTGTGTAAAGGTTAATGTGTGATTACATGTGAGATTCTGAAAGAAAGAGGGGGGACAGAATGAGAGGGAGGGAAAGAGAGAGGGAGAGAGAGCGGGAAAACAGAATGAGAAGGAAGGAAAGAGAGAGGAGGGACAGAATGAGACGAGGGGAAAAAGAGAGAGAGAGGTGGAATAAGCAGATGAGAGGGGGAAAGAGAGAGAGAGGTGGAATGGCAGATGAGAGGGAGGGAAAGAGAGAGAGGTGGAATAGCAGATGAGAGGGGGAAAGAGAGAGAGAGGTGGAATGGCAGATGAGAGGGGGAAAGAGAGAGAGGGATGGAATAGCAAATGAGAGGGAGGGAAAGAGAGAGCGAGGCAGAATGAGAGGAAGGGAAAGAGAGAGAGAGAGAGAAACAGAATAATAGGGAGAGAGAGAGAGGGGGAAACAGAATGAGAGGAAGGAAAGAGAGAGAGGGAAGAAAAGAGAGAGAGGGAAGGAAAGGGAGAAAGGAAGAAGGAAAGAGGGGTGGTAGGAAGGGAAAGAGAGAGAGGGAAACAGAATGAGAGGGAGGGGGAGAGAGAGGAGGAAAACAGAACGAGAGCGAGGGAGGGAGATAGAGGGAAACAGAGATGAGGGAGAGAGGGAAACAGAATGAGAGAGAGAGGGAGAGAAAGTGAGGAGGGGGAGAGAGAGGAGGAAACAGAATGAGAGAGGGGAAAGAGAGAGAGAGGGAGGGAAAGAGAGAGAGATATGGGGGGAGAAACAGAATGAGAGAGAGAGAGAGAGAGAGAGAGAGAGAGAGTGAAGCAGATTATGTATGCGTATTTCTGGAATAGACGTACTAATACAATCACTCATATACACGAGAGAGTTTAAGAATGTGTATATGTCAACCAGCAAAATATATGTGCGTATCCGTAAGTGCGTGTGGTGATGTTATAAACGAAAAGTGACACCATGTACGTATATATGTATTTACGTATGTGTGTATCTATGCACGTGTGTGTGTGAGAGTGGATGGGGGTGGTTGGGGGTCCTGGGACGCACGCATTCACTCACAAAAATCTGCTCTATTCATCTGACGTTATATTTCAGTTGATGACGTTAAATGTTAAGTCAGACAATTTTCAATTGAATTAACACTCAACGCCGTCGAGAAAATTTGTTTTTTTTTCTGGACATTCAGCCAATTGACCAAATTTTCACATTGATCAACTCTTAAATCTCTCAACACTTTTAGACCATCTGAATTCTTCCTAAATTCGGCGTCTCGCCAACGCTTTAAGTGTAGGTGGTTGGGCTGGGGGATTAGTAAAGACAGCACAATGATTAGAGTCAGGGTTTAAATGAAAGGGGGGAATATTGGTTAAACTTGCAAATCGTCGTCAAAATTAAAACGGAAACTTATTTGGTGGTGATCCATGACAGTTTAACTACAGTGTATGAATGAACATTTTTTGCGAATTGGGTTTAGGGGTTTGGGGATTAAGGTTGTTTTCAATTACGTATTGCTTTAAAAACACAACAAAAAAACCCAAATTACTATACATTTAATGTATAGTATATTTAAATATTTTTTTAAAATCCAAGTTTAATTGAAATTATACATTGCAATACTAACACAAACAACATAGACAAATGTGTCTACCGTTGGATTCAATATTTAATTTCAATGGTTAATTTAATGTATAGTAATTTACATTTTTTAAGCAATACGTAATTAAAAACAACCTTAATCCCTAAACCCTATAAACCTATACGCAAAAAAGTTCATTCATACACTGTAATTAAACTGTTATGGATCACCACCAAATAAGTTTCCGTTTTTATTTTGACGACGATTTGCAAGTTTAACCGGAATATTTCGGAAATTAAAAAAAAGTGATACCAATTGTAGTTGGTGCACTTGGATCTGTCTCCAAAACTAAGAAAACAGTCCAGAAGAGCTGGAAATCAGCGGAGGAATTGAGACCGCACAGACACCAGCATTGATAAAATCGACTAGAATACTCAGAAGAGTCCTGAATACCTGAGGAGACTTGCTGTCTCTCAAATTCCAGAGAAAGGCCATCAGCTTACGCTGGTGTAAATAAAAAAAACCTCACAAACAGTGAAACAATAATAATATTCATGCATCCCCTAATCCGGGCCAAAATACCAGATCTAGTGATAATTAACAAGAAGAGAACTTGTCATCAAATTGATTTTTCGGTAAAGTAAGGAGATGATGGTAGGTGTGGCGCTCCACCTCAGACGCAAAAAACAATCTCCTTGGTCTAGCGCTAGTGAAAAGGGGATAGACTCCCTTACTGTTTAGCTGATACCGACTTTAGGCCACGCCGACGACTTTACTTTTACTTACTTATTAAATTAGTGAAATAGATAAGGTTGAGCTCATTCTAGAAGTGACCACCCCAAGCGGAGTTTAACAAGTTTGAATTCAAAGTTTTCATTCTCCTAGACTGGTTGCCTAACCAAGGTTAAAAATTCCAGTCTGCCCTACTATTTACCCATAGCTGGATGGAGAGTAGTTGGATTCATACATTTTCCAAGGGTTATGTAAACAGTAGCTTCGTCCAAGATTTGAACTTGGGTCAACGAGTCCATTTCCTACGACTCTGCAAAAAACTAAAATAAATTTAAGAAAAGATTTGTGTAACATCAGGGTGTAGGGGATACCAAATGTAGTTGGTACCCTTGGGACGGTATCTAAATGTTTGGAAAAGAGTTTAAAGGAATTGGTTTGGTTTGGTTTGTTTTGTTTTACGGCATATTAACCTCAGTGGGTCATTTAATGCCGATAAAGTTTTGAAATAAATCAATTCTTAATGCATAATACAATTTTTTTATAAATACATTTTCTACTTAACCCATAGATAGGACCCTAACAGGTACTATCACTCCTGGTCAGAGTGGACCAGGGAGCAATGGTGATGAAGGGGTGCTCCACATTCCCCAAACCTCCAAAACTGGAACCTCACCATCAGATAGAGTTTAACGTCATTCCCAGGACATGTAGACCCGCAGCCACCGCCTTCTAGCACCCATATGATAAAAAGGGCTGGGGCTTGCCATAAGGGCAATAGGGTTGGGAAAATCATATAGGTGCTAGGGCTTGACGTGACCAGCCGATTGATCCGAGGGGGAGGGGCTCTCCGACCACCTGTCTAGCCCAAGATAGGGCCAAAGTGGAGTATTGCATGTCATAAACTGCTCATCCACCTGGGTTCTATCATTAAGCATCACGGGTCACCACCCACGGCCAACAGGTGGCCCCATTGGGGGAGTTTTACCCCTCTGCAGGGGTGCAGTCGGTGCATTCTTACGCCCCACCGACAGGGCGGCTAATGGAATTGAAAACCAGAGGAAGAATGGAGGCCATCCAAACACCAACATTGGTAAGACAGACTAGAATACTCAGAAGAGTCATGGACAACTGAGGAGACTTGCTATCACTTAGCCTCCATCATCAGACGTTGGTGTAAAAGACTTGAATAATGATTGTAATTAATAATCAATTATTTAATTTAATTGTCTATGACAGGTGTTTCATGTTTTAATCCAATTATTCAAATGGGAATTTGACTAATTACATTGAATATGAAACAGGTGTTTACCCCCACAAACACCATCACCACTGAAACACCGTATACCCCCCCAAAAAAAAATTCCTACTACAATCCCAAAAATTTACAGCAGATCTTCAGCATTTAACCACCCCTTCCCAATCGCGAATGCAAGATACTCGCCAGTAAGAGAACTGAATCCTTCAATATAAGAACTCAGTCCGTGTCCTGACGAAGGTCTGATAGATCGAAACATTATATCGTCGATATCACTAGATACTATAAACATCCATCCAATTCAACATTCCGTGTTTGTCTAATTTTCTCCATACATATATATATATATATATATATATATATATATATATATATATATACCAAACCCCTCCACACGAGCAGGATGCGACACGAGTTCAATTTCTTAAGCGGAGTTTAACAGGTTTGAATTCAGAGTTTTCCTTCTCCTAGACTGGTTACCTATCCAAGGTTAAAGAGCCCAATCTGCCCTGCTATCTACCCATAGCTGGATGGAGAATTGAATTCATACATTTCCCAAGGGTATTAGCGCCATGTGAAATGCAAACAGCATTGTCCAGGAATTGAACTCGGGTCGACGAGTCCATTTCATAATGTATATATATATATATATATATATATATATATATATATATATATATATATATATTGTTTATATTTTTAAGGCAATTACAATGCGTATATCGTATAAAATTCGATAATTATTGAAAATAATCATGACAAGTAAACTCGGCAAATAACGCGCGCGATGTGGATCACCGTACAGCTGTTTGTCATTATTATTTTCAATAATTATCGAATTTTATACAATATACGCATTGTAATTGCCTTCAAAAATATAAACAATAATATACTTTACTTAACAATGCTCCAAAAAGCAAATTTTCAAATTATACATATATATATATATATACTATATATATATTAATATTTATATTTTTGCTTGAAGGCAATTACAATGCACATACCGCATAAATTCGATAATTATAGAAGATAATAATGACAAGTGAATTTCGCAAAGAATTACTCGGTATGTAGAATATCGTACAGACTGTTTCAACTTTATTAAGTCTCATCAGCGATATATACTAACGATTTCCCCCCGACAAATATCGAAACCGACAGAAATCGATATATATATATATATATATATATATATATATATATATATATATATATGAGATGAACAAAAGGTGATAAGACAAACAGGAATATTTCTTTTACGTTATTTATTTTTTTTATTGTTCTCAACTAGTTCGACATTAGGCCACCGTCAGTAGAAAATTAATTTATTATATATATTATATATATATATATATATATATATATATATATATATATATATATATGTATGTATGTGTGTGGTGTGTGTGTGTGTGTGTGTTTGTGTGTGTGTGTGTTATCACGGAGTGTAAGGAAGACCTAATCTAAGAAAGAAAAACGGAGTTGTGCTGTCCTGTCTTCCCGTTCTTCGCTCTACAGTTTTGAAAGTAATAAATGTCTCATCAAAATAGCCGCACAGTGAAAACAGAGGGGGAGGGAAAGGGGACTCATCCTAGCTGTTTTATGAGAAAACGTGTTTTATGAGCGATTCTCGTGAAGGTTATCGGGAACTGATGACACATGAATTACGTGCGAATGTGTGACGATGGGGTGGTGGGTTCGAGCGCCACTTGTTAATGGTCAGATCTTCAGAGGAATTTCGATTGAACTGATCCCTAAAAATATACGTTTACATTTGCTGGCCAACGCAGTTACAGACGTGAACCCCATCTCATATGTCATTATCTGATATTCACGAAATTTAATGTTGAGTATTTTAGATTCGACTGAAACGCACACCTGCAAAAAACGCCATTTTGTTTTTGTTGTTGTTGCTGATGTTATTTTGTTGTTGTTGTTGTTTGTGGTTTTAATTCCCATAAAGTCGGCCAATGATCGGATTTGAATCAAATTTTCGCAACTTAAGCAATATAAGATGAGATTTAGTTCCGACGATAATTTTACCCGAAAGAAAAAACTGCTTTTTACAGGGTGACCCAAAAACAAACAGAACCCAAATTCTGTTGTTTTGCCCCACCCTGTATAATACGTTAAGAAGACTTCAGTTTTGTTTTATTTTTTGGTCACCGAGTATATATACAATACTCAGGCAGACTACCAACACAAAAAAAACAGAACCCCAAATTCTTCTTTTTTTTTTTTCGTCACCTTGTATATTACTATTACTGATACAGACCGCCAGCACAAAACAAAAACAAACAAAAAAAAACAAAAACAAACCTAAATTCTGTTTCTTTCTTGTTTTTTTTTGTTGTTTTTTTTTTAGGGGGGGGGTTGGGGGGTCACCTTGTATATACACTTTTACTGATGCAAACTACCAGCACAAAACACAGACCGCCCTGCCGGTGGGGCGTTAGAATGCAACGACTGCACCTCTGCAGAGGGGTAAGACTCCCCCAATGGGGCCAACTGTTGGCCGTGGGTGGCGACCCGTGATGCTTAAGGATAGAACCCAGGTGGATGAGCAATTCATGACATGCAATACTCCACTTTGGCCCTATCTTGGGCTAGACGGGCGGTCGGAGAGGCCCCCTCCGATCAATCGGCTGGTCACGTCAAGCCCTAGCACCTATATGATTTTCCCAACCCTATTGCCCTTATGGCAAGCCCCAACCCCTTTTTATCATATGGGTGCTAGAAGGTGGTGGCTGCGGGTCTACATGTCCTTGGAATGACGTTAAACTCTATCTGATGGTGAGGTTCCAGTTTTGGAGGTTTGGGGAATGTGGAGCACCCCATTAATCACCATTGCTCCCTGGTCCACTCTGACCCGGAGTGGTAGTACCTGTTAGGGTCCCATCTATGGGTTAAATAGAAAATTTGTATTTATGAATAAATTGTATTATCCATTAAGAATTGATTTATTTCAAAACTTTATCGGCATTAAATGACCCACTGAGGTTGATATGCCGTAAAACAAAACAAACCAAACCAAACAAAACACAGAACCTAAATTCTGTTTTTTTTTTTGTTTTTTTTTTTTTTTTTTTTTGGGTATCCCTGTATATATACTATTATTGATGCAGACTACCAGCACAAAAAAAAATCAGAACCCAAATTCTGTTTTGTTCTTTGTTTTGTTTTTTTTCAGGGGGAGGGTCACTCTGTATAATACGTTAATTAGGCTTCAGAAAAGTCTATAACATAGGTGACCATATAGAAACAAATCCAAAAAACAGGTACGTAACAAAATACAGACTTTATTGTCTGAGCAAATGTAACATAAAATACAGATACAAAACAGGACGAACGTCCTAAATAAAGAAAGAGTTCTTGTAGAGTTAATATTAAGGCTACTAATTGGAAAATAGAAGAGTCACTTACTGTATAGAAACCACGTGGTTACGGTTTAGAAAGGGCTACGTACATAAATGCGTACGAGCCTATAGTTCAGTGGTTCTCAAACTTTATACAGTCTTGGCGCACTTACAGTACTACAGATACTTGATAGTGCACTGGTTACAAAATAGGTCTAATGGTCGTACATTAATGCCAAAACATTAATCACTTGGTATGGCTGTATGCCATCTGTGAGATACATGCTGTGAAATTACTGGAAACAATGCTGTAGAAGATTATGACCCTGATGATGACACTGATGAAGTGGCATAACTAAGGATCGCTAGAAGGCGGTGGCTGAGGGTCTACATGTCCTGGGAATAACGTTAAACTCTATCCGATGGTGAGGTTCCAGTTTTCGAGGTTTGGGGAGTGTGGAGCACCCCTTCATCACCATTGCTCCCTGGTCCACTCTGACCCGGAGTGGTAGTACCTCTTAGGGTCCCATCTATGGGTTAAATAGAAAAATGTGTTTATAAAAAAAATGTAGTATCCATTAAGAATGAATTCATTAAAAAAAATTTTCCGACATTAAATGACCCACTGAGGTTGATATGCCGTAAAACAAAATTAACAAAGATATCATTTTCTTTCTTTCTTTCTTTCTTTCTTTTTTATTTTTTTTTAGATTTCGTTTTTTTTTTTTATTTTGTTTTTTTTTAGATTTCATAATAAATCTTTTTTAAATCTCCAGCGATGATCTAATCTGAAAATGGCGTTTTACCGTGTCGACTATGAAGATAAAGAGCTTCTGCGTCTTTCGTAATCTTCATAAACGACGAATTACAGTTGACTGATTACACAAGATACTTAAAGGGATTTTCATGACATTGAGTAATAAATAGCTCGCCCAGCCAAATTTGCCATAGCGTATGGGTAGCACAGGGATCTGTGCGGTAAAGTGTTGAGCTGATGGTAGGTGTGGTGCTCCATCTCAGACGCCAAAACAATCTCCTTGATCTAGCGCTAGTGAAAAGGGGGTAGACTCCCTCGCTGTCTGGCTGACACCGACTTTAGGCCACCCTAATGATTTTATTTTTTGCTTATATATATATATATATATATATATATATAAGTGTATTAATATCGACTTAGTTTCATAATCATTTATTTACCTCGTTCATTTTTTATGGGTGGCGATCCGTGATGCTTAAGGATGGAACCCAGGTGGTTAAACAGTCCATGGCATGCAATACTCCACTTTGGCCCTTTCTTGGACTAGACGGCCGGTTGGAGAGTCTCCCTCCAATCAATCGGCTGCTCATGTCAAGCCCTAGCACCCCAATCCTATTGCTCTTATGGCAAGCCCTAATCCTTTTTATCATATAGGTAGTAGAAGGCGGTGGCTGAGGGTCTACATGTCCTGGAAATGACGTTAAACTCTATCTGATGGTGAGGTTCCAGTTCTGGAGGTTTGGGAATGTGGAGAACCCCTTTATCACCATTGCTCCCTGGTCCACTCTGACCCGGAGTGGTAGTACCTGTTAGGGTCCTATCTATGGGTTAAATAGAAAAATGCATTTATTAAAAAAATTGTATTATCCATTAAGAATTGATTTATTTCAAAACTTTATCGGCATTAAATGACCCACTGAGGTTGATATGCCGTAAAACCCAAACCAAACCAAACCAAACTAGATGTTTAAAATATTTGACTGTTAATCTGTTAATCGCAGCTACAATTTCATGGTCCCTGTCAACGGTGCTACAAACAAAGATGGTGAGGTTCCAATTCTGGAGATTTTAGGAATATGGAGCACCCATTTATCACCATTGCTCCCTGATCTACTCTGACCCGGGGCGGTAGTACCTGTTAGGGTCCTATCTATGAGTTAAATAGAAATATGTATTTATAAAAACATTGAATATAAGAATGACTTTATTTCAAAACTTTATTGGCATTAAATGACCCACTGTGGTTGATATGCCGTAAAACAACACAAACCAAACCAAACAACCACTACCATCATCGTTCTTTCGTTTACCCAACTCTTTCGATATTAATCTACTCCCGCCCTTCGACATTAACGTTATACCCATCAACACTATCACCACTGTTATTACTAAGATTAGCGCCCTCATCAATACTTCCACAACCCTGGTTTCTTTTTTTGTGGGGGTTGAGGCCGGAGGGGGAGGGGGCAATTGAATTGAGTTTTTCTCCAAATGATAAATCAATGTCAGAATCCTGATGAAAATCATTTTTAAATCACCGACTTTTATGACAGGAACCCAAATGCTCAAACGTAAACCGTGATTCTCGTGTTCCGTAGCAGAGAGGCCATATCTACATTCCCAGATAAAATTGACGCAACCGCGTATTCCCCCCCCCCTAACCCCCACCCGACTTTACCAAAAACAGAATTTCTATAACTGAGTCAACCGGGCATATTACAGTTATCGTAAAGTTCGGCATCATAGCGATTTGTTAAGCAACGATAAAGATGTCGTTCCCATGTCATCAGCAACCGAAATATTTCTCTCGGCATCTTGAAATAGTATCTTCTTCTTCTTCTTCTTCTTCTTCTTCTTTCTTCTTCTTCTTCTTCTTCTTCTTCTTCTGTGACTTCGTTTCTTCTTCTTCTTCTTCTTCTTCTTCTTCTTATTATTATTATTATTATTATTATTTTTATTATTAGCAAATATATGCACCCTCCGGGTGCAAGTATTTAAGTTTTAATGTAATGAAATATCGTATTAAATTAGAAAGTCTAATAAGAATGCAGATAAAAAGATTTGAAACAGAGTGGGGTTATAAATATATAAATAAAATAGAAATAATAATAATAAAATAGAAATGAAACTTACTCTTCCATTACTCCCGTCTTTCATTGCTAAATATAATTATTTAACTATTTAATTAAATTAGGAAATAAAGAATAACATGACACTTATTTTTTCTTGTTAATGAATTTCATTTAAGATTCATTGGAGAGATTTTTGCTTATATTCATTAAAATAAAACCAAACAATTAGAAATCAATAATACTAAGCACATATTTAATAAAATCACATTTTTAATATCAATGTGCAAATTAGCCTTCCCGTTCACACTGCAAACCGCTATTTTTTGTATATATAAATACAATAGCATGTTATTAGTATGTAGATATGGACAACACTAATAAAAAGGTGAAGCAATTTTATTAATAATTGAGGTTTAAATATAAATAAAATCATGAAGAATGTGATGTAAATAACTATGTTAATTGTGACTCGATTAGTAATATAGTTTCGGTTACAGACAGAAAAACACACAATCTCCATTATAATAAGATTATTATTATTATTATTCTTTGACTTCCTTTCTTTTTTCTTCTTTGATTTCGTTTCTTCTTCATCTTCTTCTTCTTCTATGACTTCGTTTCTTTCTTCTTCTTCTTCTTCTTCTTCTTCTTCTTTTTCTTCTTCTTCTTCTTCTTCTTCTTCTTATTATTATTATTATTATTATTATTATTATTATTATTATTATTATTTGACTTCATTTCTTCTTCTTTTTCTTCTTCTTTTTCTTTGACTTCACTTCTTCTTCTTCTTCTTCTTCTTCTTCTTCTTCTTCTTCTTCTTCTTCTTTGTTTCAAGAACACAGCTGGGGTACGTTGCTGTAGGGTAATTGTTAACGAGCTAATTTAGCAGGCCATTAAATTATAATACTGGTGTTGTTTAATTAACTTAATACGTTTAGTTGGTTGGTTTGTTAATCGGATTTTATGGCATGTCAAATATTGTTGTGTTATTTTATGCCGAACATTTTTGTTAACTCATTTATGATCTATTTAACCTATAGATGAGACCCTAACAGGTACTACCTCTCCACACTTCCCAGAGTTTCAGAATTCGAACTTCACCACTAGATGCAGTTTAACGTCATGCCCTGGATACTAAGAATCTCAGAAAAATATATGTTCTCAATCACAGTCACCGCCTTTAGCACCCATATTATAAAAAGGGTTAGGGCTTGCCATAAGGGCAATAACGCTGGGGCAATCACATAGGTGCTAGGGCTTGACGTGACCAGCCGATTGATCGGAGGGGGCTTCTCCGACCGCCCGTCTAGCCCAAGAAAGTGCCAAAGTGGAGTATTGCAACATTTTCTGGTCTGTATTATCTGCGTTATTTGGACTATTGTCCTCATCTTCATTGTTATCTGTACAATGTTTCAGCCGATATGCCCTCCGGCCTTCTTCAGGTATTTCTTGTCGGACTCGGGAACCTTCTAGTCAACGTCGGGAGCCATCACGGAACTTTGAACCTAATCCTTTATTCAGTCCACGGGGGTATCCTGTTCTCAGTCCGCTAACTATAGCTGGGGTAGAGGCGTTAAGCTGTGCCAATTATTATTCTATGTTATTGCTACTCCTGGGGTAAGTTTTGTGTATTTTTAGCTAGGAGTGGTACCCAGACAAGAAACTACTAAATGTATAGGGTACACAGTAATATTTTTGGATGGAATACGTTTTCGTATTTTTGTCCAGGAATGGTTTAGTTTGGTTTGGCTTGTTTTGATTTACGGCATATCAATCTCAGTGGGTCATCTAATGCCGACAAAGTTTTGAAATAAAGTCATTCTTAATGGATACTCAATGGTTTTTATAAACACATTTTTCTATTTAACCCATAAATGGGACCCTAACAGATACTACCACTCAGGGTCAGAGTGGACCTGGGAACACTGGTGATGAAGGGGTGATCCACATTCCCCAAACCTCCAAAACTAGAACCTCACCATCAGATATGGTTTAACGTCATTCCTAGGACATGTAGACCCTCAGTTACCGCCTTCTAGCACCCATATGATAAAAAGGGACCTTGCCATGAGGGCAATAGGGTTAGGAAAATCATATAGTTGCTAGGGCTTGACGTGACCAGCCGATTGATCGGAGGGGGCTAGACGGGCGTCTAGCCCAAGAAAGAGCCAAAGTGGAGTATTGCAAGTCATGGACTTCTCAATCACTTGGGTTCTATCCTTAAGCATCACAGGTTGCCACCCATGACCAACAGGTGGTCCCATTTGGCGGACTCTTACCCTTTTTCAGACGTGTAGTCGGTACATTATAACCCCCCACCGACAGGGCGGTGGCCATGAATGGTAAATATTAGATTATTCGAACTATTGTCCTCATCTTCATTGTTATCTGTACAACGTTTCGACCGATGTGCCCTTCGGCCTTCTTCAGGTATTTCTTGAACCTAACCCTTTATTCAGTCAACGGGGCTATCCTGTTCTCATTCCGCTGACCATAGCTGAGATACAGGTGTTAAGCTGTGTCAATTATTATTCTATGTTACTGCTGCCCCTGGGGTAAGTTTTGTGTATTTTTAGCCAGGAGTGGTACCCAAACAGGAAACTACTAAATGTACAGGGAACACAGTAATATCTTTGGATGGAATACGTTTTCGTATTTTTGGCCAGGAATGGTACACATGCAGGAAACTACTATATGTGCAGAGTGCACAGTAATAGTGGTGTACGTTTTCAGTTACCAAACACTATTTGTCCACATAGTCACACATCTTGACAGTTCATCGATCATTCTAAATATTCCTATCCATATTGATTTAATAAATGTTGTTAATTGAAGTTACATGTGCCGTGTAGTTATTTCTTTTGAGGTTTGCATGTAAAACACTTTCTCAACACGACATAAAATTATCGGCACATATATATCATGATATGACACGTGGTTAAAATTTTACCAATGAATAATTGTCAGTTTTCACATTAAAGTCACTGGCTTACATGGTGTAATGGGTAGCAAGTTGCTTTCGTATATTTTACGGCATATCAATGCCGAAACAAGTCTGGTTTGTTTTAAGTTTCGGTTATTTCCTATAAGTCTAACATGATCAAAGGGGAACCACTCTTGACTTTTAAATTATTTATCTATTTTCCAATTAAACTAACCCTAACCCTAACTCTAAACCCTAAACCATAACCCTAACCCCAACCCCGTCTTCTTTTTTTCCTAGTAGATAAATGAATAAATAATTTATCAGTCAAGAGTGGTTCCCCTTTGATTATGTTAGACTTATGGAAATAACCAAAGTTTCTATATTTCAAGTACTTAATATCTTCAAACAAGTATAAATACTTATCATTATCTTAATTTTGTTTGGTTTGTTTGTTTTTTCGGGTCATTTAATGCCGAAACAAGTTATTTTGATAAAAGTTTCTATATTTTAAGTACTTAATATCTTCCAACTAGTATAAATAATATTCCTCTGAATGTTTGAGGTGAGGCTTGATTATTAATATTATCTGCGTTATTCGGACTATTGTCCTCATCTTCATTGTTATCTGTACAACGTTTCAATTGGACACATGGCCAAGTGGATAAAGAAGTTAGGTTAATACAGTGCTAAGTGACAGTTATCTCTGGACTGCATGTTCAATCCTGGTCAAATGCAGCAGTAACAAAGAATAATAATTAACATAGCTTAACGCCCCTACCCCAGCCATGGTTAGCGGAATGAGAACATGATACTCCTGTGGAATGGATAAAGAGTTAGGTTCAAAGTTCAGTGATGACTCCTGATTACGACAAGGATGTTCCCGATTACGACAAGAAGGTTCCCGAGTTCGAAAAGAAGGTTTCCGAGTCCGAGAAGGTTCCCGAGTCCGACAAGAAATACCTGAAGAAGGCGGGAGGGCACGTCGGCCGAAACGTTGTGCAGATAACAATGAAGATGAGGACAATAGTCCGAATGACGTAGATAATACTTGTATAAATAATTTTCATTAACTTCATTTTGGTTTGGTTTGTTTGTTTTATGGCATATCAACCCTTTTCGGGTAATTTAATGCCAAAACAAGTAATTTTGTTTTGTTTTGTTTGTTTGTATTTTTGTTTATTATTGTTTTTTTGTTTTTGTTTTGTATTTTGTTTTTTGTTTTATGGCATATCAACCTCATATGGTCATTTAATGCCGGCAAAGTTTTGAAAGATTCGTAGCGATAGTTTCGAAGAAAATTTTTTAATTCATTTTTTAAAACAAATTTCTATTTAACCCATAGATGGGACACAAATCGTAAAAGTTTCAATGTTTCAAGTTTTTAATATCTTCAAATTGGTATAAATAATTTTTATTAATTGTTTGGTTTGTTTGTTTTACGGCATATCAACCCTTTTCGGGTAATTTAATGCCGACACAACTCATTTTGATAAAAGTTTCTATGTTTCAAGTTCTTAATATCTTCTAATTGGTATAAATAATTTTCATTAATGTTGTAGAGGAGTGAACACCCCTACAAGATGGACTGACCCAGAAGCCTCTAAGAGTCGACGCAGCAGTGACTGAGGTCGAAATTTATTCGAACGAAATTACTGCGTCAACTCCAACCATTTGAACCTCCTTATTTCTACGTTTGTCTTGTGATTTGTACTACTTCTTTGTTCTATGTTAAGTGTTGAATAAATACATATTCACACATCCCCATTTTGATCTTGATTAACAAAGAACATGTTTTTCATTTACATCGTCAATATACGATTGTTTGTTAGGCGTTAGGGTTAGGGGTTAGGGTTAGGGTTAGGGGTTAGAGTTATGAGTTAGTTTTATAATTTTTTAAAAATCTAAAAATCGTCTGTTAAAACAGCCGGATATTGACGGTGTTAATGAAAAACATGTCCTTTCTTAATCGAGATCTAAAATGGGTGCCTAAAGGTCATATGGTCCAAAGTTTCCATGTTTCAAGTTCTTAATATATATAAATTGCTATAAATAAGTTTCATTAACTTTATTTGGTTTAGTTTGGTTTGGTTTGTTTAATAGTATGATAACCCTGTGGGTTATTTAATGCCAAAAACTGTTAGAGTGTAATATAAAAGTTGATACTCACGTTATTTTTACAGGTGTAATTTTTGTAGATGTATTTCGGGGATGTATTTTATATCTGATTAATGATTTTTTGATTTATTTTTATTTCTCTCAAGAAAGATAAAATATCACCCATGTTAGTATTTTCAAACAGATCCCTCATATAATTCGCGTTGAAATATTTCTTTCTGATTGGAGCGAAACCTTCACTCTCCATGAAGAAATGCTTTATATTGTAGGTTAGCAAACTAGAGTAGACTATTTTTTAGCGAGTTCGATTCTCACTGGGTGTTTCCTACTTCTGACCTTGTAAATTATTTAAGGAAATATGTTATATTATACAGGGTGTTTATTTCAAATATTGTAGTTGACAGACATTTAAAATATTTAAGGAAATGTGTTTATGGCCTTATAAATAGAAAGAAAACAAGTGGTATGAATGAGATAAGAAGGAAAAAAGGAGGAACAGAAGAGAAAGAAAGAAAAAGGAAAGGAAAAAGAAAGAAAATGATGTAAATCATATGGAAGAGATAAAGTGGTTAAAGAAAAAAAAGAAAGAAAAAAGAAAGAAAGAAAGAAAGAAAAAAAGAAGATTAAAGATAGGAAATAGGTATATTAAATGAAAGAGATAAAGAAGTGAAAAAAAGAAAGAAAAAGAAAATAGAAAGAAAGAAAGAAAGAAAGAAAGAAAAAGGGAAGAAAAAAGACAGAAAAATATATTTCATATGAAAGAGAAAAGGTGATGAAAGAAAGAAAGAAACACAAGAAAGTAAAAAAAAAAGAAAGAAAAAAAGAATAAAAAGAAAGAAAAATATGTATATTTCATGAAAGAGATAAAAAAAATGAAAGAGAAAGAAGAAAGAAAGAAAAATATGAAAATCCTATGAAAGCGTTACAATAGTGAAAGAAAGAAAAAAGAAAAGAAAGAAAAAGATAGAAAAATAGGTATATTAAATGAAAGAGATAAAGAAGTAAAAGAAAAAGAAAGAAAGAAAGAAAAAGATAGAAAAATATGTAATTCATATGAAAGAGAAATAGTGATGAAAGAAAGAAAGAAAAATAAGAAAGTAAAAGAAAGAAAGAAAGAAAGAAAGAGAAGAAAAATTTGTAAATCCTATGAAAAGATAAAGAAATGAAAAAAAAGAAAAAGAAAGAAAGAAAGAAAGAAAGAAAGAAAGAAAGAAAGAAAGAAAATATGTAAATCATATGAAAGAGAATAGTGATGAAAGAAAGAAAGAAAATAAGAAAGTAAAAGGAAAGAAAGAAAGAAAGAGAAAGAAAATGTGTAATCCTATGAAAGAGATAAAGAATGAAAGAAAAAAAAAAGAAAGAAAGAAAGAAAGAAAGAAAGAAAAATATGTAAATCATATGAAAGAGAAATAGTGATGAAAGAAAGAAAGAAAAATAAGAAAGTAAAAGGAAAGAAAGAAAGAAAGAAAAGAGAAAGAAAAATGTGTAAATCCTATGAAAGAGATAAAGAAATGAAAGAAAAAAGAAAAAAAAGAAAGAAAGAAAGAAAAATATGTAAATCATATGAAAGAGATAAAATAGTGAAAGACAAAAAGAAAAAAGAAAGAAAAATGAAAGAAAAAGATAGAAAAAAGAAAGAAAGAAAAATGAAAGAAAGAAAGAAAGAAAAAGGGAAGAAAAAGATAGAAAAATAGAAAATTCATATGAAAGAGAAAAAATGATGAAAGAAAGAAAGCAAAACAAGAAAGTAAAAGGAAAGAAAGAGAGAAAGAAAGAAAAAAGAAAGAAAAATATGTATATTTTATGAAAGCGATAAAATAGTGAAAGACAAAAAGAAAAAAGAAAGAAAAATGAAAGAAAAAGATATAATAGGTATATTAAATGAAAGAGATAAATAAATAAAAGAAAAAAGAAAGAAAGAAGAAAGAAAGAAAGAAAGAAAGAAAGAAAAAAGAAACAAAGAAAATATCAATCATATAAAACGAAAAAAGTGGTTATAAATTGTGTAATTACAAAATAAAAAGGAAAGAAAGAAAGAAAGAAAGAAAGAAAGAAAGAATAAATGAATAAATGTAAAAAGGAAAATATGCAAGTAATATAAAGAAAGAAAGAAAGAATGAAAGAGGAAACAAAGAAAATATCAATCATATAAAACAAAAAAAGTGGTGAAAAAATGTGTAATTACGAAAGAAAGAAAGAAAGAAAGAAAGAAAGAATAAATAAATGAATGTAAAAAGGAAAATATGCAAGCTATATAAAAGAAAGAAAGAATGAAAAAAAAATTCGAAGAATAATTTCTTTAAAAAGTAGTACAATTAAGAATAAATCTAAAGGGGGGGGGGGCAAAAATTGGGAAACTTCGAAGCAATAAAATGGTTTGGCATTTTCTTTATCTCGGTTTGTGTCAACTTTTTGACCCTTTCGAATTCTCTGGTGACGATTGGGATTTCCATATTCATCAATACGATTGGTCAACAGCAGAATGACGTCAACTCAGCACGGCACTTCCCAGTTGCCGTTTATAAACTTCTTATCTTTGGCCGACAGGAAAATTCCAAAAACCTCAAATGTGTCCTTCAAATCACGTGACTCAATTATTTGAGTAAATCTCTTTTATTCTTTCTCTTTCTTTCTTTCACTATACCTTTCTTTTTATGAATCTTTCTTTCTTTCTTTCTTTCTCCTTTCTCTTTCTTTCTTTCTTTCATTATATCTTTCTTTTTATGAATCTTTCTCTTTCATCTTTCATTTTACTTCTTTCTCTTCCTCTTTCTTTCTTTCATTACATATTTCCTTATTTTCTATTTTGCTCTTTCTTTCTTTCTCCTTCTGTTTCTTTCTTTCTTTATTTCTTTATATCTTTCTTTCTATTCATCTATTTTTCTCTTTCTTTCTCCTTCTTTAAATTTTCTCTTTCTTACTTTCTTTCTTTCTTTCATTATATCTTCCTTTCTTTTTATCGATTCTTTATTTCCTTTCTTTCTTTCTTTCTCTTTCTTTCTCTTTCTTTCTTTCTCTTTTTTCTTTCTTTCATTATATGTTACTTTCTTTTTATCGTTTGTTCTATATTTTCTTTCTTTCTTTCTCTTTCCCTTTTCTCTTTCTTTCATTATATCTTTCTTTTTATCATTCTCCCCCCCTCTCTCTCTCTCTCTCTCTCTCTCTCTCTCTCTCTCTCTCTCAATTTCTTTTGTTTTAACTATAATACTAATTTCTTACAGTATTTGGATTATATTCCAAGGAACTCCGTTACTTTTATGACATTAAATATCACTTAAGAACCCGAATGTTATTTCTCTCTCACACTCACTCACTGACGCACTCACCCACCCACTGTCTCTCCCCCTTGCCCGCTCTCCTCTCACTCCTAAGCACATGGGGGGATTTTCAAGGCACTACTCAAATTTCGGCGAATTTTAGACTCGAAATAGCTTTCATAAAGAACCATAAAAATTAAAATCGTATGAAGTTCTTAATTCTACGATGGAGGGATTTCGAAATATCGGGGAAATTCCAGCGAGATATGCTGCATTGGTCTAGGTTTATTTAATGATACAGTGGTACCTTGCCGGTTTGGTTTAGTTCGTTTTGTTTTACGGCATATCAACCACAGTGGGTCATTTAATGCCGATAAAGTTTTGAAATAAATTCATTTTTGATGGATACTCAATTTTTGTTTATAAACTCATGTTTTTCTATTTAACCCATAGATGGGACCTTAACAGGTCTACCACTCCGGGTCAGAGTGGGCCAGGGAGCAATGGTAATGAAGGGGTGCTCCACATTTCCCAAACCTCCAAAACTGGAACCTCACCATCAGAGTTTAACGTCATTCCCCGGACATGTAGACCCTCAGCCATCGCCTTCTAGCACCCATATGATAAAATGGGCTGTGGTTGCCATTAGGGCAATAGGGTTGGGGGCAACGTGGTACCTTGACTAACGAATTTAATTCCTTCTACTCGTAGGCAATTTCCTTGTATATCAAATTAAAGAATTACATAATGATAGATTCTATCCAATTGATGCTTTAACTTCTCCGTTGCAGAGGCATTAGTAAATTATGCAAAAGTGCTGAATATATATATATATATATATATATATATATATATATATATATATATATATATATATTTAACATAGAGTAATAATATCAGGCTTGATAATTTTTATCATTTACATTTTTCGGACTGTTGTCCTCATCTTTATAGTTATATACACAACGTTTCAGCCTTATGCGCCATCCGTTGTTATTTAAGGGTCTCGATTGCGAAATGAAGGACACGGAATTCAACAAGAAGGTTCCCGAGTTAAACAAAAAACGCATAAAACAGTAAAGAAGATGACAAAATTCCGAAAAATTTAAATAGTACAGAAAATCGAAATTATGATAAACCCTTAACTCTTTTCCACTATTACAATTTTTAATATTATCAATACACACACAAACACACACATACATTCACACACATTACATACAAAGAAGCAGCTGTATAGCCACCAGCCCCCCATCTCACAAACCAAAGTAAGACGGGCTAGGAATGCAGGACACTGTTGGAGAAGCAAGGATGAAAAAAAGGGTTGGGGTTTGCCATGAGGGCAATAGGGTTGGGGCAATCATATAGGTGCTAGGGCTTGACGTGACCAGCCGATTGATCGGAGGGGGCCTCTCCCACCACCTGTCTAGCCTGTCTAAGTGGAGTGTTGCAGGTCATGGACGGCTCATCCACCAAGACTGTCTTTAAGCATCACGAGCCGCCACCCACGACCAACAGTGGCCCCATTTGGGAGAGTCTTACCCGTCTGCAGAGGTGCAGTCGAGGCATTCTAACGCCTCAGCCGACAGGGTGGTTTAAACGTCTAGTTTATTATTTTAAACCACTACTGATATTGCCAGGGTGTTAATTACTATAACTTCATTTTTTGCGTTCAATTCTGTTTTTGATATGCCTCTTATTTCTCAAGTAGAATTCTTTACTTTTTTTTTTTACTTCACTGGCAAAATTACCACCCTCCCAGCGGTGTAGAATTTAATTCCATGATTACGTAAAAGGATATTTTTGCCACACTCTTTCGTAAAAAAAAATGTCAATCTTTTATTTGTTTAATATTAGACATAAAAATAGTTTGCTTTCAAAGTTCAAATAAATGTTTTCTTTCTAATAAAATCAAGTTTCTAACAGTTAAATTCAAATTAATTCAAATATTTAAGGTTTTTCTTTTGGTGGGTGTCAAACGAAAAAAAGTCTTGTACCTGTAAGGGTCTCATCTATGGGTTAAATAGAAAAAAGAGTTTATAACCAAAATGTTATTATCTATTAAGAATGAAATTATTTCAAAACTTTGTCGGTATTAAATGACCCACCGAGTTTGATATGCCGTAAAACCCAAAGCAAACCAAACTAGATGTTTGAAACATTTAATTATTAATCACAGCTACAATTTCATGTCAGACAAAAATGGAGACAAAAATTGAGACAAAAATTCGGTAAACCGGATCTTTTTGCGGAAAACTAATTTTTTTTATTGTTTGTTAGTGTTACATAATCTATGCGGTTGCATAAGATTATTGTCAATCCCCTGTATTTCTAAAGGGATAGCCCTTTTCATATCACGGGCGGGACTTTCCATGGAATAGTACAGAAAGCCCGCCAAATTACGTGAAGTCACGTGGGACCTGGTTGGGTCCTCAGTTTTCAGTTGGACGCCAGGCAGTGAAGATGTGCTGCCTTAACTGTAACTCGCTCTGCATACGCGCGCTATGTTAGTCAGATAATTAGTTACATGAAGTGTTTAGTTAAGGAAATAAAAGTTTAAGAAAATTATCACGGTCTTGTGATTAATGAATGTATTGTAACAAGACTGATATAGAAGAAGGCGCAAGATAGAAAAGATGAACCACAGAAGAATAGAAGTAAGTAAGAAGTAAAGTAAAGAAGGGTATGCAACATTGTTTTTTGTTTGTTTGTTTGTTTGTTGTTTTTGTTGATATAAAAATTTATATAAATCGTTTTGTCATTCTCTTTTTAAAATCTTGTTTAAGTGTCTAATAGCTTTCGGGAACTTCCGTGAATGTACTAAAATCCAATGCTTTTTATACGTAATCTCATGCTTTTATCACTTGCGCGCTATTCAGCACTGGCACCGAAAGAATGTGAAAGGAAGCAAAAAGAAGAAGTAAAAAAATCATGGTACAAGCCGGGATCTTGTCTCCACATATTTACAGGAATTCACGTAGAGACAAAAATTTGGTAAACCGGTTCCTTTTGCCGTAACGATTTACTGAAAGGTAATTTTTTTGTTTGTTTTCTTTTTTTGTTTTTGTTTTTGTTTTGATTTTTGTTTTTACTTTTGTTTGTTTATTTTATTATTTATTTATTTTTTTTTTTGCTATAAAAATTTATATAAATCGTTTTGTCATTCTCTTTTAAAAAATTTTTAGCGTCTCAAATCTTTCGGGAATTTCCGTGAATGTACTGAAATCCAATGTTTTTATACGTTTGGTTGGTTTGCTTTGCTCTATGGCATATCAACCTCAGTGGGTCATTTAATGCCGGCAAAGTTTTGAAATAAATTCATTCTTAATAGATACTCAATTTTTCTTTCATAAACTCATTTTTCTATTTAACCCATTGATGGGACCCTAACACGTACTACCACACTCCGGGTCAAAGTGGACAAGGGAGCAATGGTGATAATGGAGCGCTTCCCATTCCCCAAACCTCCAAGACTGGAACCTCACCATCATATAAAGTTTAACGTCATTATCAGAACATGAAGACACTCACCACCACCTTCTAGCACCCATATGATAAAAAGGGTCGATACTTGCCATTGGGGCAATCATAAAGGTGCTAGGGCTTGACATGACCAGCCGATTGAACGGAGGGGGCCTCTCCGACCTGATTTTTACTCGTAATCTAATGCTTTTATCCCTTGCGCGCTATTCTGCATTAGTACCGTTAACTGAAAAAAAAAGATGGATACTAAAGTTAAGAAACTAATAACCTGCCATAGAATGCATCATCCAAAAGCAGACCAGCCGATTGATCGGAGGGGGCCTCTCCCACCGACATTTTATGCGTAATCTAATGCTTTTATCACTTGCGCGCTATTCTGCATTAGTATAGATCGTCCCTACATCAACAGAGAAAATGGTGTAAGAGTCTTAATTTAACAAGATTTGACATCCAAAACAACTACTATAGGATTAAGGAAATACTTAGACGTTAAGATTTGATGCTATCTATATATTAATACTCTTGTTTCTTAATCTTCTGACCGTTATCATCTTGCCTGGACTGGTTACGTAGCCATGGTTAAAGAGCTCAGTCTGCCCTACTATTTACCCATAGTTGGTGGGAGAGTAATTGGATGCATACCTTTCCCAAGGTTATTAGCGCTATATGAGATCCAAACAGCCACGTCCAGGATGTGAACTCGGGTCGACGTGTCCATTTACTACGACTAACCATTAGACCACGCACCTGTATCTGCGTGTAGACGTGTCTATCAAAATCGGGTAAAAGGCAATAATCTATCTATACATATATAAAGGGCAGTTGTGTGTATATGTATGTCCGGAGGAAATTTCGAAAATAAAACAATTAACAACAAAGTAAATATATATACACATTAAATACCACTGGGGCTTGGTTTATGAGCAAAAAATAATGACGATTTTATTTATAATTGGGAAGATATTTAAAAATTAGGATTTGTATAGTAACAGGAGGTATTTCTCTGAATGTTTGAGATGAGTCTTGAAGATTAGTATTATCTGCGTTATTCGGACTATTGTCCTCATCTTCATTGTTATTTGTACAACGTTTCGGCTCGGGGACTTTCTTGTCGTAATCGGGAGCCATCAGTAGAGGCAGTTAGAAAAATAATTAACACAACTCCTACCCCAGCTATGGTTAGAGGAATGAGAACAGGATACCCCCGTGGACTAAATAAAGGGTTAGGTTCGAAGTTCCGTGATAGCTCCCGATTACGACAAGAAAGTTCCCGAGTTCGAAAAGAAGGTTCCCGAGTCCAAGAAAGTTCCCGAGTCCGACAAGAAATACCTGAAGAAGGCCGGAGGGCATATCGGCCGAAACGTTGTACAAATAACAATGAAGATGGGGACAATAGTCCGAATAACGCAGATAATACTAACAGAAGATCATTGAAATATGATGTTGATTGATTGAATTAATCGCCTCATCTAAATTGTATTTTTTAAAATTGTAAATTATTTAATTAAAATTTCTTACTATATTGTTATATTTTTATGTGGGTATTTTACGGGACATCCAGTGGGGATCTAACTTTGGATAAGTAATAATGATTCTGCGAGACTAACTTTTTAACCCCTTGCCCCATTCTATCCAGTCAACCCTGGGGAGCCACTTCTAGTACATATATAAAAGGCAGCTGTGTGTATATGTATGTCCGGAGGAAACTTCGAAAATAAAACAGTTATCAACAAAGTAAATATATATACACATTAAATATCACCAGAGCTTGGGTTTTGAGCACAAATAATAGAGATTTGATTTACATTCGTGAATATAATTAAAAAATAAAATTTAAATGATAACAGCATGGATTTTTTTCATTTAATGTTTTAAATAGTAGATATTAACATTTCTTTTTAGAGTAGCTGGATTAATGCAAGGTCTTTTTTTTACATAAGGATTTAAATGGGGCATGCCACGAGGATTCAACTCACGATTCAGTAATAATGTATGCGGGACTAACTTTAAACAATCCCTATCTACCCAGACGATACTGGGTAGCCGCTGCTAGTCGAGAATAAAGGTTACACAATTGATTTTTGAGGCATGAGCGCCAACAATTTTGTCCTATGGTGAATTTTCGTTTGATCATTTGTAGAATTATTGACCTTAAAACAAAATGTTGTTGTGCTCATATCTGCGCATTCTTTCCAATCCATTCCTGAAAAAATGCCAGTAAATTGTTCATGAGGATTTGAAGTATTACAGATTTATTCCTAATTACGAGGGTGGGCGAATACTCCTGACACCAAATTTAGATATATACTAGACAAAACGTGGCACGTGGGGTCACCCGTTCAGCTCTGGGTAGATAATTCAGATTAGGGAAAAGTGAGTTTGCAAAGCAAATTAGAATTTTTTTTTTAATAAATACGACCGGTCTATACATTAAAATCATTTTGTAAGATTCCTAAGAAAGGGAATGCTTGACCTAACTTAAGCTACAGATTGCTGGTTATGAAATTTAACATAGAAACACGTTTCAAATTTCTCTCTCTCTCTCTCTCTCTCTCTCTCTTCTCTCTCTCTCTCTCTCTCTCTCTCTCTCTCTCTCTCAGAGAAAATAACATATATACCGAGGAAGTAATCAAGAGATACATAGTGGGGAAGTGAAAGGCAGAATGTAAAGTAAGGGACGGGTCAGTTTTTAACTTAATTGCAAATTACGATTAATTAGAAGCAATCAAAATGGGATTTTTTCAAACATACTTCAATCCTAAAAGTAAGGAATAGTTCAGTATAACTCTCGTGTCATTAAACATTAACAGTAAAAAAAACCTGGAGGAAACAAAATTTGATTCGCTCAGCCTTAGTATAATAATAGATATGTATATATGCATATACATATATACATGCACAAATACACGCATATATATATATATATATATATATATATATATATATATATATACATACATACACAAATATATACATACGCTCACACATATATATACGTACACACTTGTATATACATATGTGGACACACATGTATACACACACACACATATATATCTACGTCATGTCGCGCTCATAGCTGGGTTCCCATGACTCTCTCTCTCTCTCTCTCTCTCTCTCTCTCTCTCTCTCTCTCTCTCTCTCTTTGTCATTGCTCCTAGCAAGTCCTCTTCCCGACATCCAGTATCCGCACAAAGCTGATCAATGTAAGTTTTTGGTAGTGTTCATGTGTAGATGCTGGTGTTCATGCGTAGGTGCCTACAGGAGAACGCCACTTATGAGTTCATCATGCATGCAAAGGGGTAAGACTCCCCCAATGGCACCACCTGTTGGCCGTGGTTGGCGACCCATGATGCTTAAGGATAGCACCCAGGAGGTTGAGCAGTCTATGACTTGCAATACTCCACTCTGGCACTTTCTTATGCTAGACGGGCGGTCGGAGAGACCCCCTCCGATCAATCGGCTGGTCATGTCAAGCCCTAGCACCTATATGATTGCCCCCAACCTTATTGCCCTTATATCAACCTCAACCCTTTTTATCATATGGGTGCTAGAAGGCAGTGGCTGGGGGTCTTCACGCCCTGGGAATGACGTTAAACTCTATCTGATGGTAAGGTTCCAGTTCTGGAGGTTTGGGGAATGTGGAGCACCCCTTCATCACCATTACTCCTTGGTCCACTCTGACCCGGAGTGGTATTACCTGTTAGGGTCCCATCTATGGGTTAAATTGAAAGGCACGAGTTCATAAACAAAATTGAGTATCCATTAAGAATGACTATTTCAAAAATTTATCGGCATTAAATGACCCACTGACGTTGATATGCCGTAAAACAAACCAAACCAAACCAAACCAAACTAAAGGCAACCGGTGCTTCAATAGTGACTTCGAATTTAGTCTGCTTTGCTTTTTTAGGCACACCGGACTCAAATTGTTTACAGTACCTGATGTTCCTAAGTAGTCACCAATGCAAGTAGAAATTATGCGAAATGTTGCTTAACTACAGTGATCAAGCGGGAACCTCTACTTTAGTTTGTAAAAACAAGCTTAACAGATTTGCCGCAAAGCACACACACATACACACACACACACACACAAAAAAAAAAAAAAAAAAAAAAAAACACATATTATCAGTAATAAAAACAACTATAATAAAATATCAATTATTATATAATGAAAAAATATATATATATCCTATTTGATTGAAAAAAACTGCATATTCATTTATTATACACTGCGTTGAAAAAAGTGTATGAGTGAATTTTATTTAATATATTTTATTTTTAATTAGAATTTTTAGTTTTATTAATACAGTATTTTTTACAAAATTATTTAATTACGTGATGAGTGTATGTTAGTGTGTGTGTATGTGAAAATTAATAGTAATTATTACATTTAATATTATATTATTTATATTATAGTGGAAAGTGGGAAAATGTGTGTGTGTGTGTGTGTGTGTGTGTGCACGCGTAAGTGTGTATTGTTATTAATAACGCGATGAGTGTGTGAATGTATGTGTGTGTATGTGTGCGTGTGTGTGTGTAATATTGTAAAAATTGAAAAAACACAAGTTTCATAAACGAATGATGTTTATTCGGCCTACGCTGCAGTGTTTCGGTTTGCTAGATAGACCTTCATCAGGGCTTTCGCTGGTTTAAATCAAGTCGCCAGCGTTTGTCAAAAATCTTAAATAGATCTTTTCTTCCTCACATTCCTCCAGATTAACAAAAAGCAGCCCAACACACCAGAAAACAGAGGCACGCAGACTTTTAGTTTTCAGTAATAATTTATTTTTCCTTAAACCAACGAAAGCCTTGAGGAAGGTCTATCTAAACAGACCGAAATACTTCAACGTTGGCGTAATAAACATCATTCGTTTATGAAATTTTTTTTTTTTCAATTTTTACACTATTATGTACTGTCGGATTTACTTCAATTTTTCTTCACACACACACACACACACGCGTATATATATATATATATATATATATATATATATATATATATATCTCATCATGTCGCGCTAATAGCAGAGCACACAGAGACATACAGAAACAAACATTTTTCCCTACTCTCTTTCTTTTTTTCTTTCTTATTTTATTCAATTCTTCTGTGTAGCATGTCCTTTTTGTTTCCTTTATTTCTTTACAATAAAAACGGAATAATCCATTATTTAGCTGAGGTGACAACACTCATTAGAAATAAAATTAATAAGGCATGGCCTATGAGGATCGAACTCTGTTAAATGGCAAGCCTGCCGGTTGTGACTGTAGAATACGCTGACTACAGCTCCACAGAAGGGTCAGATCCCGTGCCCAATAGTGTCAACTGTTGGCCGTGGGTGGTGATCCCTGATGCTTAGAGACGCAATCCTGACGGTTAAGCAGTCCATAACATGCAACACTAAACTTTGACCCTTATTTTGGCTAAACGGGCGGTTTGGGTTGGTTTGGTTTGTTGGATTTTACAGCCTGTCAACCCTTGTTGGGTTATTTTATGCCGAAGACGTTTTGTTCTATTGATGGTTATTCACTTTTTTGAAAAACTAATTTTTAACACATTTTTTAAATGAAAAACTTTAAAACTTGGAACTCTAACAGATAATACCACTCCGGGTCAGAATGGGAGTAATGGCAATGAAGGGGTACTCCACACCCCTTTAAGAGCTCCAAAATTGGAGCTTCACCACTAGATGCAGTTTTCGTCATATCCTAAGACCCTCTGCCATCGCCTTCTAAACAAATGAAAAAAATAGTTGGAGCTTGCCATAAGGGCAATTGGATTGGAAATCACATTTTACTGGGGCTTGACGTGACTATCCGATTGATCGGAAGAGGCCTTTCCGACCGCCCGTGAAGCCTTAGTAAAGGACAAAGTGTAGTATTGTATATCATGGACTGCTCAGCCACTAGGGTTCCATCCTTAAGAATCGCCTATCACAGTCAACAGATGGCCCCAGTTTGGGGTATTACGCCTCTGCAGAGGAGTGGTCGATGTATTCTAAAGCCCCAGCCGACAGGACTGCCTATCAAGTATGAATAAAACAAATTATTCGGCAGAAAATAACCCAAAGGTTGAAATGCCGTAAAATCCAACAATCTAACTAATCGCCATCCCTTTTTTACCATATATGTGTTCGAAGGTGGTGTTGTATAGCCGACTACTGGACTTCAATAAAACCACAGACACGTATATATAAAAATATGACCCGTCTTTATTTTCTTCCGTGTGTGGGTGGTGAGGGGCGACCAGTGTTCTCAATGAAAATGCCCGGGTGGTTGACGGAGGCGACGAGGTTACGTTCACGGCTGCTCGCTGGGGACTGGTGACTCTTTCGAGATCCACTAACCTTTATATACAATAAATATGCCCACGCATTTTTATCTTTTGATCTGATTACGGACATACTTCCCTTTTTTATATATATTCTTTATCTTTCTCTCTGCCTCCTCACCGGAAGATGAGTCTTCCGTTTTCCTTTTTTCTTTTATATATTTCTTCATCTTCTCCCTGCTTCTTGACCGGAAGATCTCTCTTCCGTTCTCCCCCTTTATATATATATTTATATTTCTTTCTCTTTCTCATTTGTCTCCTGATTGGAAGATTCCTCTTCCGTTGCACGATATGCAACGGTGGTGGCTAGTCCTGGGTAGGATGTTAAACTGAATCTAGTGTTGAGGGTCCAATTCTGGAGCTCTGTGGAGTGTAGAGTACCCCTTCATTGCCATTACTCCCAAGTCCACTGTCTCGGATTGGTAGTACCTGTTTTGGTCCTATCTATGGGTCAAATAGATTAAAAAGTAATTTTTAAACATATATTTAAAAACGAATTTTAATAAAATTGAATACCCATCAGAAATGAATAAAAAAAATGTCTTCGGCATTACATAACCCAATAGGGGTTGTGTTGTATACCGGATCATACAGCAGTCAGTATATTCAACTACATTTGCAACAGACATATAGTAACTCGCAACAGAGTGCTAAAACCTCGAGGTAGACGGTTCGCGTATACTTTGCAGTTTCATGGTATTTGCCTCTCATCCCACATACGGGGGCGTGACACAAGGACATTTTATGTGGGCCCACCCAGAAGCCGAAGCTCATAGGTTGCTGGCACAAAAAATGCGTTGATCCCATCGGCATTCCCCCTCAAGGGGGCGCCTCAGGCGCTGGGCAATAAACCCAACCCTGCCCCTTTAAGTCAAGGGGGCAGGTATTGCCTGGAGGGATGGCCCTCTGGGATCAACGCTGTTAATTTTACTCGCTCCAGAGGCCGAATCACTCTTGAACAGGCCTCGGGTGGCCTTTGTCGTCTAAGTAATCACCCTAATGTTCTCAGACAGCCGTGTATAAATAGTCCTGAACCAGCACATTCTTTCTCTACGCAAAGTATGCTAGGATAATCGACAACAGGTTGACATGTTGTAAAATCCAACCAACCAACCAACCCTCCCACAAAAAATGATTTTTAAAAATGTATTTAAAAATTATTTTAGAAAATTTGGATACCCAACCAGAAAGAATAAAATGTCTTCGGAATGAAATAACCCAACAAGGTGCCCTCCGGCCTTCTGTAGGTATTTCTTATCGGACTCGGGAACTTTCTTTTCGGACTCGGGAACCTTCTTGTCGTAATCGGGAGCCATCACAGAACTTTGAACCTAACCCTTTATTCAGTCAACGGAGGGTATCCTGTTGTCATTGCGCTAACCATAGCTGGGATAGTGGCGTTAAGCTGTGTTAATTATTATTCAATGTTACTGCTGCCCTTGACCAGTATTGAACCTTCAGTCTAGAGATAACTGTAACTTAGAACTGTCTTAACCTAACTCCTTTATCTACTAGGTTATGTGTCCAATTGGACAACTTTGGGAACTTATAAAGCTCATGTCTTATTTTGGCTAGAATATTTACCTATTCACTTATGTATGATTTTTTACCTAGACTCATATTGGATGTTTTTGTTTTTGTTTTTTGGGGGGGGGTCTAATCTAGCCTTTTTAATTATGGGAACCCATAAGTAAAAAGGCTAGATTAGAATTAAAAAAGTTCCGTGATGACTCCCGAGTCCGAAAAGAAAGTTCCCGTGTCCGAGAAGGTTCCCAAGTCCGACAAGAAATACTTGAAGAAGGCCGGAGGGCACATCGGCCAAAACGTTGTACGGATAACAATGAAGATTAGGAAAATAGTACGAATAACGTAGATAATACTAATCATCGAGCCTCATCTCAAACATTCATAGAAACCCAACAAGGGGTTGACATGCCGTAAAATCTAACCAACCAACAAACCAGCTTTTAAATGGTCAGCCAGATAGAGCCGCAAACTATTGCCCCATCTGTGTGAGGCATCCGTATCATGCTCATTCTGTTTTTAATCATATCCACGTGCCGAATTCCGTATTCTTGGTTTTGGTGTGGTTACTTATAATTTGCCTATCAAATTACCAGACGTCTATTCTGTCTGACTTGTGATAAGTGTGAAATATTTAGCATGTACTGGGTTTTATTTTAACCAAAGGTCGGTGGATTGTTGGTTCGGAGGCAGAGTAAGTTTTCATTGTAAATAATTGTACACCGACTGATATGGTGGTTCACTTTATAATTATGCCCAGCCTCTTGTGGAATCGCCCATTCCTACCTAAAAAAAGTGCAACTTTAACAAAAAAGACTTTACACCAATCTATTCTGCTACAATGAATCTGAGGATAGATTTGCTGGTTGCAGTAATTTAATTTATATATATATATATATATATATATATATATATATATATATATTATATATATATATATATGTAAAATAAAAGGAAATTAATCCGACAATGTGAATTTGATATATTGAAAAAACAAATGATGTTTACAAATGCATGAGATCATCAAGAGAGAATCTGCACCGTTTCGGGGCCTTCCTCTCAACGGTTTTAACTGCACATCGTCCCCCCCCCTCACAATTTTGAAAAATTCCAACTCCGACTAACAGCGTTCTGTTTGCGCATTCTTCTTCTAACGTTCATTTCATCCCGTATTTGCTCTAGTTGAAGACCGATCTATTACATACGGTCGATACAGAAAACAGAGGACTTCACAACAGTGAGGGGGGGGGCTATGTGCAGTTAAAACCGTTGAGAGGAAGGCCCCGAAACGGTGCACATTCTCTCCTGATGATCCCATGCATTTGTAAACATCATTTGTTTTTTCAATATATCAAATTCACACATATATATATATATTATTGTATATATTATAGTATATATTGTTATTTATATTTTGTTAGAAGGCAAGGCAATTACAATGCGTATATCGTATACAATTCGACATTATCATTGACAGATTATTTTCGCATAGATTGTGCGGTGCGTATCGGTAGCCGAGGGGCAAAGTCTCTGACTCTGCGTGCTGGGTTCCCGGTTTCGATTTCTGTCGGAGAGAAATCGTAAGTATGAATCGCTGATGATACTTAATAAAGTTGAAACAGCTGCTGTACGATGTTCTACGTAGTGGGCCGAGTTCGCTTGTCATGATTATTTTCAATAATTATCGAATTTTATACGATATACGCATTGTAATTGCCTTCAAGCAAAATATAAATAATGATATATACTTTATTCAACAATGCTTCTAAAAACAAACATCCAAAATATTTATATATATATATATATATATATATATATATATATATATATAATATATATATGGACTCTCTCGTCGATTTTCGACGCATGAGTGTTCATCCAATGAACAGCCAACACAGTGATTTGTTTATAATGGTGACGGCTTGTGTTGTACCATTCCGCGCTTTTTGGCACAGTCGATAGGAAAGAATTGATGCACAAGGAATGCCACAAAAAATAAACGACTGACCTCAGGAATTTTCAATCCAGAGTTTTCCTTCTCCTAGACTGGTTACCTACCCAAGGTTAAAGAGCCCAGTCTGCCCTACTATTTTACCTATAGCTGGAGGGAGAATAATGTGGATTCATACCTTTCCCAAGGGTATTAGCGCTATGTAAAATGCAAACAGCCTTGTCTATGATTTGAACTTTTGGAAGCGCGTGGCATAATGGTTAGAATCGTGGGAAATGGACTTGTCAACCCGAGTTCAAATATATATATATATATATATATATATATATATATATATATATATATATATGTATATATATATAGTGAATAGATAATGAATGAGAAAATAAGAAAAGTATTAGCATGAAAAGGTGTTCAATGCTAATAAAGCAGAGCAGATTTATAATCAATTGTAATATTATGGATTTGGACTCATAACTTAAAGTTTCATGGTTATGCAATCATCAGATGAGTCAAATGGTTGAGATCTTAAAAATCAGAAGTCAAATGGTTGAGATTTTTAAAAAACCATTTGACTTCTGGTTTTTAAGATCTCAACCATTTGACTCATCTGATGATTGCACAACCATGAACTTTAAGTTATGAGTCCAAATCCATAATATTACAATTGATTATATATATATATATATATATATATATATATATATATATATATATACTGTATTTGACGGCATATAAGACGCACGGGCATATAAGACGAACCCCAATTTCAGCAGGTCAGATTCAGGAAAATATGTTTTTAGTGTATTTAAGCATATATTATTGAAAACATTCTAGCTGTGCTTGATTATAACAATACCAGCAATAAAATAAGGATGCATAGAGTTTAGGGTAGATAAAAGTACTGAGTGTAAAATGGGTTAGTGAGCATCATAGAGAAGATTAGCTAAGGCCTACGGGAGGTCTCAAACACCACCTATGATGTATAAGACGCAGGGCAATTTTTGAGCCAAAATTTTGGAAAAAAAGGGTGTCCTATATGCCGTTAAACAGGGTATATATATATATATATATGGGAGATTATGTGCTTAATTAAAGTCATACCTAATTTTGTTAATTAATTAATTATAACTAAATGATTTGGGCGTGCATATCGGTTTAAATGTAAAGCATAAACAAATCGAGAAAAAGTCGATCTCTGTATGTACATTTCAGCCCATCAGGCCTCATCAGCAGAGCTATAGACAGGGCAGTGCTTTGTGCGTGACTCGAACCCTACATGTCAGGCTGACAGCCGGACATTCTAACCACTACACTAGCTGGCTTCCCCAGAATTTTCTCGTTCATTTTAAACTGGTATGTATATCGCACTTTTTTGTGTGACTTATGGCACGACAGTATGAAGTAGTCAAACAATGTGTTTGAAATGGCGAATGCCGACAATTTGTGGGAGATTATGTCCTTAATTAAAGTCATACCTAATTTTGTTAATTAATTAATTAATTATAACTAAATGAATAAGGCGTGCATATCGGTTTAAATGTAAAGCGTAAACAAATCGAGAAAAAGTCGATCTCTGTATGCACATTTCAGCCCATCAGGCCTCATCAACAGAACTATAGACAGGGCAGAATCACGCACAAAGCACTGCCCTGTCAAATTGTCGGCATTCGCCATTTCAATATGCACGCCTTCATATATATATATATACCAACCCCTCCTCTAGAGCAGGATGCGACACAAGGTCAAAGTGGAGTTTAATAGGTTTGAATTCAGATTTTTTCCTTCTCCTAGACTGGTTACCTAGCCATGGTTAAAGAGTCCAGTCTGCGCTGCTATTTACCCATAGCTGGAGGGAGAGTTGGATTCGTACCTTTCCCAAAGGTATTAGCGCCATGTGAAATGCCAACAGCTTCGTCCAGAAATTGAACTCGCCTGGCAGAGTTCATTTGCTACGACTCTAACCATAAGAACTTAATTGTTATTAAGAAGACATTTTGAATTATCGTACGATATAAACAAAAAAATATAAACTTGTTTGAATCAATACAACTGCATGGTTTAACACGAAAATATCATAAAATGTGTTCTTAATAACAATTAAGTTCATTTCAGATAATGCGCAAGCATAATTTTATGGTAGAAATTTACTAACCTAAGGTTCATGATTACCTATTTACCTAACTTGTCTGGGGCAGAATCTGATTAAAGGACAATTTTTGAATGGTTCACAAAATTCCGATTCGTGGTGAAAAGAAAGGGTCTCTGTCGAGTAGGGGCTAACGTGCTGGTGAAAAGGGGATAGGTTCCCTCACTGTCCGGGTGATACAGACAATAGGCCAGTTTACTTACTACTGTATTTCTACAATAGTGGATTTTACATTTTGAAGGTAGAAGAAAAGATATTGAAAATTCTTATCTTCAATTTTATTCTCTCTACACTTTCCTCGTCCCGTACATTTTTCTTTTTCTTTTTTTAAACATGCTTTTTCCTCTTTAATTAAATTAGGCATTGCGTTACCATGGTAACGTAATTCCTCATTATTCTTTCATGACACGATGCTATCTAGTTATAGATATATATAATATATATATATATATATATATATATATTATATATATATATATATATATCAACTAGAGAACATCCTGATAGCTGATAGTTCAACTATCAGCTATCAGGATGTTCTCTAGTTGATATATATATATATATATATATAATATATATATATATAATATGTCAACTTGATAATATTGTGTCACAAAAGAATAATGAGAAATAGATTTACCATACAATTTCTCATTTATATACATACATATATATATATATATATATATATATGTATATGTATATATATATATGTCACATAAGTGACATATATATATATATATATATATATATATGTATATGTATATATATATATGTCACATAAGTGACATTCTTCTGTGGAAGCCAGTATATGGGCACGCCAGAGTAGGTCACCCAGCAAAGACGTACATAGATCAACTTTGCGCGGATGCTATATGCTGCACAGAGGATCTCCCAGTGGCAATGAATGATAGGGAGGGATAGCAAGAGATTGTCATGGATATCCATGCTGCCAGCACGACAGGATGATGATGATGATGATATATACATATATATATATATATATATATATATATATATATATATATCTTATTATAATGGAGATTGTATGTTTTTCTGTCTGTAACCGAAACTACATTACAACTCAAGTTCCCTTTAGTTATTGACATCACTTTCTCAATGATTTTATTTTTATTTAAACCTCAATTATTAATAAAATTGTTTTTCATTATTTATACTGTTAACCATATCGACATATTAATAACATGCAATTGTATTTATATATACAACAAAATAGCGGTGTATAGTGTGAATGGGAAGGCTAATTTGCATATTGATATTAAAAATGTGATTTTAATAAATATATGCTTAGTATTATTGATTTCTAATTCTTTGGTTTTATTTTAATGAATATAAGCAAAAATCTCTTCAATGAATCTTAAATGAAATCCATTAACAAGAAAAAATAACTGTCATTTTATTCTTTACTTCCTCTTTTAACTAAACATTTAAATTAGAAAAACAATGAACAATGAAAGACGAGAGTGATGGAAAAGTAAATTTCAGTTGTTCTATTTTTCGATTATACTCCCTCTGTTTCAAATCTTTTTATATGCATTCTTATTTAGTTTCATTAGCCTTTCTAATTTAATATAATATTTATTACATTAAAACTTAAATACTTGCACCCGGAGGGTGCATATATTTTGCTAGTATATATATATATATATTTAAGAATTAATGAAAAAAATGAATGAATGAATGGAATAAAAAATTATGGAAATAAATGAAAAAATCTTTTCCGAAGGACATCTCTTAAAAGGAAAAAATAATTTTTAAGGGAGGTCCCTAATGGAAAAGACTTCTTCACCTCCACCAGACTCTTTATTGAAGCATTGAATTAATATAATTATTATATAAGATATTGGAGAAGATAAAATTATATATATACATATCATCAAAATTTATAAAAACTTTAAATTAAGTTAGATTTTACACCTAAAACATGAAATTCTAGGCTTATATATACACACACAGACATACACACAGAGACACAGACAGACAGACAGACAGACACACACACACACACACACATATATATATATATATATATATATAATATATATATATATATATATATACCAAACTTGTTGGTAAACCCTTGCGGTAAGAGTCAGATCTTAGCCCTGAAGGGCACTAAGCGAAACGTTAATAGGTATATCTGACTCATTAGGTTTATCTATATATATATATATATATATATATATATATATATTATATATATATATCATATATATATATATATATATATATATATAATATATATATATATATATATATATATATATATATATATATTATATATATATATATATATATATATATATATATATATATATATTAAACAAGCCTAAATAGATACTAAAATCTGAAACACGTGTCGCGAAAATAAGATAAATACTTTTTTGAAAACACACACTATATATATATATATATATATATATATATATATATAGTGGGTGTGTGTGTGTGAGAGAGAGAGAGAGAGAGAGAGAGAGAGAGAGTTGGAAATAGCAAATAGTTTAAATTACTTACTAATGACGGACACTAATACCATTAAACAAAGAAAGCAGACCATTCTGCTGAGAAAAATTAGTCCCCCACTTCCTCAATGTGCATATTGGTGTCACCTACGTCAGGATGGCGCACTTTGGATAACGGTTATCGTCATAGGAAATAGAATCAGCGACGCGAGGCTGTTTGTGTTTCACTTGATGCATTAGGAAAGACATGAAGTCATCCCTTCTTCCTTCTGCAAAGGGCAGATAGTAGGACAGACTCGGTTCTTATGTACTTGGTTAGACAACTAGTCTATGAGAAGCCAAACCAACTGTACTCCTCTTAAAAATTGATCTTGTGCCACATCCTGATAATGTCGTTAAACATGATATTCTACTATTTCTGTCAATTTTTTTAGATGAGGCTTGATGATTTGTATAATTTGGATTATTGGGACTATTGTCCTCATCTTTATTGTTATCTGTACAACGTTTCAGTCGATGTGCCCTCCGGTTAAGGTTAGCGGAATGAGAACAGTATACCCCCGTTGATTGAATAAAGGGTTGGGTTCAAAGTCTTGAGATGGCTCCTGATTGCCAGAAGGTTCCAGAGTTCGAAGAGAAGGCTCCCAACAAGAAATACCTGAAGAAGGCCGGGGGACACATTGATTGAAACGTTGTACAGATCACAATAAAGTTGAGGAAAATAGTCCGAATAATCCAAATCACACAAATGAATAACTACACTCTGTACATAAATTGTTTATTCAAATAAAAGTATCTACACTGCTTCTCATAAATATTCGAACAAACAGAGAATTTAAATCTGATCACTTTGCCCACCCTGTCAGCTGGGACTTAAAATAATCTGACTGCACCTCTGTAGTGAGGTATGATCCACCACCACCCACCACCCCCACCCCCAAATAAAGCCATCTGTTGGTCGTGGGTGGCAACCTGTGATGATCAAGAAAAAACATTTGGAAGACCTTGGAGAAATGGTGCTGAAGGGGTACTCCACATTCCCCAGACCTCCAGAACTGGAACATCACCATCAGATAGAATTAAACGTCATTCCCATTACATAAAGACGCTCAGTCACAGCCTTCTAGTACACATATGATAAAAATAGTTGGCGATTGCTATAAGGTCATAGGGCTTGACGTGACCAGCCGATTGATCAGATGGGACCTAAGAAAGGGCCTAAGTGTTGCATGTCATGGACTGCTGCTTCACCGGTATTCCATCCTTAAGAATCAGGTCTCGCCAACCACGGCCAATAGGTAGCCCCATTGGGGAGTCTTATCCCTCTGCAGAGGTGCAGTCGGTGTATTCTAAAGCCCCAGCCGAAAGGGATTCAATCAGAAGAATCGAGGCCACCCAGACCACAGCATTGCAGAAATTAAGTAGGATACTTCTGATAAAACTTGCTTCATTGAAAAAGCACCAGTTAAGATGTTATAAATAGATGTTTGTTGTTTGGTTGGATTTTACGGTATGTCAACCCTTGTTGGGTTATTTTATACCTAAAACATTTTGTTTTATTCATTCTTGATGTGTACACAATGTTTTTTCAAACTCAATTTTTAAAACTTAATTTCTTCTATTTGACTTATAGATGAGACCCTAACAGGTATTACCACTCTGAGTCAGTGGACTTGGGAGTAATGGCGATAAAGGGAATTACAACTTCACCATCAGATAGACTTTAACGTCATACTCAAGACAATGAGACCCTCAGCCACCGCCTTCTATCACATATAGGATACAAATGGTTGGGTTTACTATAAGGGCAATATGGTTGGAATAATCATATAGATGCTAGGGCTTGACGTGACCAGCCGATTGATAGGGAGCCTCTCAGACCGCCCGTCTAGCCTAAGGGATAAAGTGGTGTATTGCATATCATAGGCTGCTCAACCACTAGTGTTCTATCCTTAAGCATTAGGGATCGCCACCCACGGGCAATAGGTGGCCCCATTGGGGAAAGGTCTTGGTGTATTCTAAAGCCCCAGGTAATTTCCACCTTTAGTTGGCTAAATTCCTAGTATAAAAATTGTGCGTACGCATTATCTAAAATGAACTTAATTGTTATTAAGAACACATTTTATGATATTTTTGTGTTAAAGCATGCAGTTGTATTGTTTTCGAAAAAGTTTCTAAGATTTGTGTATTTCGCACGGAGACTTTCAAAATGGCTACCGGCTTGTTTCAAATGAAAGTCAAGGGAGGTTACTCTAATTGCCTTATTTGCTAGGAATTTAGCCAACTAAAGGTGAAAATTACCAAGCCCCAGCCGACAGGACTTAGTTGCTTCATTCAAAAGGCACCAGTTACGACTGGTGTGAAAAACTTACGAGGAGTAAAATTACTTGTTTAAAACATCGCATTCATTTTTCGACGCAGTGACTCGTCAATTGAAGTCGAAAATAAATAAAGAACTCATATCAAACAGCGTCATTTAAAAAAGATTATAATAAGGCTAAACAAACTTTCTTTGTAGAAAGTCCACCCAAATATTTATACACTTTCGTTCAAGTAATTTGCTTTCTTTTTCAAATAAAAAGACATAAATAATGAATGATATGCAGACTTCTGAGCAACGTGATTTATATCTATCTATCTATCTCTCTCTCTCTCTCTCTCTCTCTCTCTCTATAATATATATATATATATATATATATATATATATATATATGTGTGTGTGTGTGTGTGTGTGTGTGTGTGTGTGTGTGTAGTATATTAAGAAAGAATGAACAAACACAGGTTTAAATGAGCTAAGTGGTGAGTTTATTGGCCGACGCTACAGTGTTTCGATCTATTAATTAGATCATCTTCAGGGCATTTATTGGTATATGGAAGCTAATAAGAAATTTTTATCACAGAATAACGAGAAAAGCGAGTGATAGTCCTTGTTTATCAGTTTGTTTGACAGACTGATAAACAAGTTCATAAACGAGTAATGTTTATTTCGCCTACGCTGCAGTGTTTCGATCTGTTTCAATAGATCTTCATCAGGGCTTTCGTTAGTATGAGGGAAAATAAATGTATCACAGAAAATAAGAAAACTGCGAGACTCGTTTGCTTTGCCGGTCAGTCTATTTAAAAATTGTTGAATGAAAAGCGAGCGTTCTTGGATGTTTAAAACCTAAGACGGACGCTGAAAACGGTTGTCGTGGATTTTTTGAAAAATGTAAACAGACGCTAAAGGACGAACGATTCACTTGCGCTGTGTGTGTGTGTGTGTGTGTGTGTGTGTGTGTGTGTGTTTGTAAGGGGTCTACGGACTTAAAAGTTTGAGAACCCCTGGTCTATATAATAAATTATCTAAGAAAGATAATAATTTGTCACAACAAAACAACTGCAAGGTGGACTGGGGTATATAAGCAGGAGATCGATGATAGGTCTTTCAAATTTTTGTAGGGGCCTACGGACTTTAAAAGTTTGAGAACCCCAGGTCTATAGAATAAATTATCTAAAAAATGATATCCTTTACCTTTCTTGAGCAATTACGGATGATGTAAATCTACGTGAATATGATTTATTCACACCAGTGAATTATTACGACTTTAACTGCGAGATGAAAGGAATCTTCTGTCTATAATATACTTACTTTAAAGTACGGATGTCATTAGGTGGCCCGTGACGAAAAATTTCAGACCTTTCGTTTTCAGTCTTTTGATCTGAACGGTAAAACTAAGATTAAAGGTGTCAGAAAATAGGGGCCTGCGTGAAGAATTCAGCGAGACGGTATAAAGCTTTCCCCCTCCACACACACCTCTACACACTGCACAAACACAATATTGTTATTTTTGTTATTTCCTAGTTGAGTAACATGATATTACAGGGTGACCCAGAAAAAAACAGTACCCACAAATTATTTATTTTTCTATTAAACTAGCCCTAAACCCTAACCCTAAACCCTAACCCTAACCATACCCCCTAGTTGAGTAACATAATATTACAAGATGACTCAGAAAAAACAGAACCCACAAATTTTGTAATTAAACTGTTAATTTTAACTAGGGGGGTAGGGTTAGGGGTAGGGGTTGGGGTTGGTGTTTAAGGTTAGTTTAATGGGAAAATAAAAAAATAATTTCGGTTCTGTTTTTTCTGGGCCACCCTAACTTTGGCACCTTTGCGCAAGTTCAGTTCGAGCGGTTCCCATATGGAGGTTTGGTTTACTATAAACTTATACGGGGAAATGAGCACCCCTGAAAACTAAAAAAATAAAGAACTTTTAAGAATTTTTTTTTACAATCTGATAGATTGGTGTGCAATCGATAATAATCCATTGAAGAAAAAAATAAATGAATAAATAAATAAAAAATTTTTTAGCGGTCCCGATATGAGGGATGGTTTTACGATAAACTTATACGGGGTACTGAGCACCCCTGAAAACTCGAAAAATAAATAATTTTTAAATTTTTTTTTATTTTTTAAAGTTTGAGTCCAACAAGGGTTCGAGTTAGAGTTTAGGGTTGGGGTTTAGGGTTAGTTTAATAGATAAATAATTTGGGTTCTGTTTTTTGCTGGGTCACCTTGTAATATCATGTTACTCAACTAGGAAATAACCGTTATTTTTTTCATCCATCCTGGTTTTGTGACGCTAAAGAATGAGAAAGAAGTACAAACGTAATCATTTTTGAGAATATATTGCATTTTGAGGTCTCGGACTCTTACGCCTAGGCAACTTTAATCGTCGTCGGCGTAGTCTAATGCCGGTATCAGCCAGACAACGAGGAAGTCCATCCCCTTTTCACGAGCGCTAAACCAAGAAGATTGTTTTGCGCCCCCCTACGTCCGCCTCAGACAATCGCTAGAGTTCAACTCTAACTTTCTTAGCTTTTTTCAAGGGTGAAAACTTTCTTGTGTCGCGTTTTCTTTGTGTAATGTGAAACTACCAGTAGTGATACATCTGTTCCCGTTTTAAATTCATTTTTGACATGCACACACACACACACACACACACACACACACGCACGCACGCCGCACGCGTTTGCGCACGCGTACACATACACGCACACACACGCACGCGCATATACACACACATACACACATACACATGCACACATACACACACATACACACGCACATACACAAATACACACACACACACATACATACACAAATACACATACACACATACACACACACACAAAAGAAAAAGAAAAAAGTGAAGCTTATATTTGTTAAATATAAGCTTTGTTAAAAAAAAAAAAAAAAACAGAAAATACGGTCCAGACTAGTGAGGTAATTATTTTAATTAACATAAGATGAGTTATATTCAGACGATTACCCATGAATTCAAACGCAGTGAGTGAGCAGTAACGATTAAGCTCCGAAACTGCATTTGAATTTGTGATTACAGTGGACTGAACGTTTGTTCTATCTTCTATTTATGTATTAAGGTGATTATGTGCGTGACCTCATATATATATATATATATATATATATATATATATATATATATATATATATATTCTTTCCTATCGACTGTGCCAAAAAGTGTGGAATGGTCCTTCACCACTATAAACAAATCACTGTGTTGGTTGTTCATTGGATGAACACTCATGCGTCGAAAATCGATGAGAGAGTCCATATATATACACATGTAAATGAGCAAACACAATAGAGATTTGATTTATATTCGCGAAAATATTTTTTTTAAATGATAAAAGCATGGAATTTTTTTTTCATTTAATATTTTAGATAGTAGACATTAACATTTCTTTTCAGAGTAGCAGGATCAATGCAAGGTCTATTTTTTACATAAGGATTTAAATGGGGCATCCCACGAGGATTCAACTCACGATTAAGTAATAATGGATCTGCGGGACTAACTTTTTAAAAAATTCCCCTCTACCCAGGGACGTACACATATAAAGGACAGTTGTGTGTATATGTCTGTCCGGAGGAAACTTCGAAAATAAAACAATTAACGACTAAGTAAATGTATTTATACATTAAATATCACCAGGGTTTGATTTTTGAGCAAAAATAATGAAGATTTGATTTATATTCGTGAACATAATTTCAAAAAATTAAATTTAGATGATAACAGACCAGATTTTTTTCAAATGCAGTTTCGGAGCTTAATCGTTACTGCTCAAAAAAAAAAACTTGTCTGTTATCATTCTAATATTTTAAATAGTAGACATTGATTTTTATTTTCAGGGTGGCTGGATCAACAGAAGGTCTTTTTTACATGGAGATTTTAATCCAACTCGCGATTCAATAATAATGGATCTGTGGGACTAACTTTTTGTTACATAATTATGGATCCCTAATATCTTTTTAAGGTAGTATAGAAATCCTTATGGCGATCAGTACAGCTGATGGCCTTGAGAGTGAGTGACAGCGTTTGACCTCACTCTGACCTTGCGTTCTGGGTATGATCTTGAGAAACGGAAGGCAATAGAAGCCCCTTCCAGTTTAAGGTGTAAGCAACTAAGTCAGTTAGAGAGTTAGAACTTAGAAGCGAAGCTAGCAAGATGTGAGTCTGACTGCGCAGTTGTCTGGTCTGGGGAAACTACGAATAAAGTAACATCATCGTAAATCGAAGTCTTGTGTTTATTACTAAAAACTAACAATGACACAAGGCTTCTGATAAGCAGTGATCCCCAACAGAAGACCAGACCCGGAATCCTCAATAGAAGACCAGACGAGACTTTAGAAGATATACCAGATCCGGCCAGAAGAATAGACGACCAGAGTAAGACGTAAAAAGGTATATAACATATATAGATATCATCATCATCATCATGTCGTGCATGCAGCACGGGCATCCATGACAATCTTTCGCCAACCCTCCCTATCATTCATTAAACCTGGAAGCTCCTCTGCGGAGCAGCCAGCATCTTCACATAACTGGTCAATGCATGTCCTTGCTGGGCGCCCCACACTTGCATGTCCATGTGTTGGCTTCCACAGGAGAACGTCGCTTATGAGTTCATCCCTGCTTCTCCAGCAGTGTCCTGCATGCCTTGTCCGTCACATTCGGATAGTTTGTGAGATGGGGGGCAGGTGACCGTACAGCTGTTTCCTTGTGGGGTGCTGTTTCCACGACTTATTCAAGACTGCACGCAGCATTCTTGTGCAGCTCCCATCATCCCCTCTACCCAGGTGAAGCCGGGTAGTAGCTTTTAGTCCACAATCAAGATGAGGACAACCGTCCGAAATATCATAATCATCAACAAAATCCTAATTAATAAAATCTTTAATGTAAACTTTCTGTATACGGACATTTTTTAATTTTTTTTTTTGATGACTAAAACCAAATTTTCGTCTGTAGATATTTACTTTCTTTGGTTACGCATTTATCACCGACATTCGACCGAGCTAGTTGTTCTGCCTGTCAGAGATTGCATTAAAAACAATTTTTTCCCTTGTAAAGAAATCTGTTTCCCATAAAAATAAATATTTAAAAGTGCTGTTGTCAGTCCTTTTGGCCAGTTTAGGTTTAAGAAAAAAACAAACATAACATATAAAAAAAAGAAAAACACACGTGGTGATTATGTGCGTGACCTCATTGTATAAACGACCTTAAATATTGACTATCAGAACCTGTGGACATTCCATGATTTAATTAATATAATATATATATATATATATATATATATATATATATATATATATATATATATATATACCCTGATATTTACATTAAAAAAGCCGATAAAACTAATATTTTCGTTGTGATTAAAAAAACTGACTACAATTCCAAAATGCAAACATTATTAGACAATCACACAAAATTTAAAAGAATTTATAAATCTTGTGGGGGATGGTTATATGTGTGTGTGTGTCTATGTCAATTTCTCTCTCTCTCTCTCTCTATAATATATATATATATATATATATATATATATATATATATATCAGAACCTGTATACATTCCATGATTTAATATATATACATATATATATATATGTATGTGTGTGTGTGTGAGAGTGGGTGCGTGTGTGTGTGCCTATATCTATCTATCTCCCTCTCTCTCTCTCTCTCTCTCTCTCTCTCTATATTATATATATATATATATATATATATATATATATATATATATATAATATAGTAAAGTTGTCGGGGTGGCCTAATGTTGGTATCAGCTAAACAGCAAGGGAGTCTATACTCTTTTCAGTAGGGCTATACAAAGGAGAATGTTTTTTAGCTTCTGGGGTGGTGCACCATATTAGCTCGGTAGAGCGTCCGCCTTGGAACCACATGGTCCCTTGTTCGTTACCGGCCCTCGCCAATGAGTAGCACTGGGATCTGTGTGGTAAAGTGAGGAGCTGATGGTAGGAGTGGTGCTCCACCCCAGACGCTAAAAAACAATTTACTTTGTATAGCCCTACTGAAAAGGGGATAGACTCCTTTGCTGTCTGGATGATACCGACTTTAGGCCACCCAACGACTATATACATATATATATATAGATAGATAGATAGATACACACACACACACACACACACACATATATATATAATATAATTATATATAATATATATAATCCAAAAGTCCAGAGAAGAAATCTTCCTTACGACATAGGTTTTTTTAAAAACAACTTGTCGCAGTTTGAGAGCTCAATGAGTGCTCTTATTGTTAGAGTCACAGAGCAAATTTATATTTGAATAAATAACAAAAGACTTATAGATCTTGCATTATAGACTATTTCAGGGAGCTTAGACAAAAATTTCTAATTCTCCCGACTCATCAGATTCGCATCTGATGAGTCTGGAGAATTAGACATTTTTGTCTAAGCTCCCTGAAATAGTCTATAATGCAAGATCTATAAGTCTTTTGTTATTTATTTAAATATATATATATATATATATATATATATATATATATATGTAACGTTGTGCCTTTTTTTCCGGGCACTAAAACGATATCTGTAACGTTGTCGTATATCTGGTCACAGTACTCAAAGCGATATACATAACAGGGCGGTGGTGGTGGTGATATATTCACGGTACTAAAAATGTCTTCTTATTGATAAAAATTACAACGCGAGAAATATGTAGTCACAACTGCTAGCCTTTATTTCGTGCTCGTCTCGTGGGCTGTATCGGAGAGGAGGAAAGGCAGAGAGAAAGAGAGAGAGAACTATTAAACTACCGTCATCCCACACGGGATCAAGGGCACGTCTTAACCTTACGCTGTCTCAAATCGACAAAAAGGCCGGTCCCTTTCTTCGTTGTTCCACGCCACCACGTTACTTCCGGTTCCGGTCAACACCCGACTTCCGGTTGACACTCAATTCTCCATTCGGTCACGCTACGGTCCAAACCATCGTTCATCTGTTTTGCTCATCATATTTTTTAAACCTTTATCATCTCTCACTTATTTCCTTTTTCCTCCTTTCTAATGTAGTAGTTCTAGCTCACAAAAGTCAGATAATATCCCCATCTTGCTATATATATATATATATATATATATATATATATATATATATATATTAAATCATGGAATGTACACAGGTTCTGATATATATATAGAGAGAGATTGATATAGACGCACACACACACATACAACCATCCCCCATATATATATATATATATATATATATATATATATATATATATATATGAGAAATTATACGACACTATGTGGAGAAAGGCAGACAAACACGGGATGTTGTAGAAAATGGATATTTACAGTAGGTAGTGATGTATTTTCGGTCTGTTAGACCTTCTTCGGGACTTTAGGAATAGACTTCTTGCTTCAGAAGTGAACATTTTCTTTCTAATGAATTGAGGAGGTCGTGAATAAGGAAAATCTACCTCCAACCTCTTCTGACACCATCAACCGACCCTCCACCCCATTTCTACAACATCCCGTGTTTGTCTACCTTTCTCCATATATATATATTATATATATACCGTATTTCTCCGCCGAAAATAAGACGGGGCTTAAATTAATTTTCACTCCGAAATATAACACTAGGATTTATTTTCGGGAGTGTCTCATTCTTCATATATCGAAAAACATTACATCTCCATATATATATATATATATATGGCTAAATTGTCACCTAAATTACGCAAAAAGGAAAATGATACTGACATCTTATTTTAACAGATATATTTACCAAAATTGCATGAAAATATGTTGAAATGCTATAGATTAAATTATTTAAATAAATCCCCACAGGCTTCAACTACAGAAATATAAGGAAATATAGAAAAATAAGGAGCGAAAGCGTGAAAGTGATAACGCTAATCTGTTTCATTGAAATGGGATGGAAAGATGGAAAGAAGGAAGGGATGAACTGAGAGAAAACAGAGAGGAGAGAGAGAGAGTAAGGTCACCCTGTTCTATAGTAAATCCCGTTCACGTGCGCTGTTCGTTGCTGCCCCAGACATGTCACGACGAAGCCCAAACAAACACGTCCGACCATTCTCAGGTCCGGCGAAAGAGAGGCCAAATTTTCTATACTTCCGTTTGTGGTCCCGGAGGTGGGAGGATCACGTTCACTTTCCGCAGAACGAAACCGGGACTTCCGTTTTTATTTTTAAATCTAGTTCTGGGGTCATTGGTCAATCAACGGCTGGCACCCGCTGAGTGTTTACCCTTCCAAACTTACCGTTTTCTTTTCGATCCCCAAATACTCCGTAGACGATAATAATTACGCTACACTATCCTTAATATACTTAATACTGATACCAAACATGAGATATTTTACTTGCACAATTGTTTGAGGAAATAGCATCAAAGATTGCCTAGTAAAATGCACTAAAAATCCTCTTTTTCTAAAGGCTCAATTTTGTGAAAACGAGGCTTTTTAGTAGACGATCTTTGATGCTATTTCCTCAAACAATGGTGCAAGTAAAAGATCTAATTTTTGGTATCGGTATTCAGTATACTAACACACAACTTTTGCATAGATGGACAATTTGATATTTTTAAAAAGTGAAAAATTGACCTACCCTGTTGAACAAGGTACGCATAAGTTAAGCATGATGAGATGATGCTCCCCCACAAATATATATATTATATATATATAATTTTACTTGAAGGCACTATAATGCATGTAACGCATAAAATTCGATACTTTTTCTTATAGAAAATACTGAAATGTACTCCCGGCAAAGGAGGGATATCGTACAGACTGTTTCGTATAATCATCAGCGCTGACTTCCCTCCGAGACTTAATAAAGTCGAAACAGTCTGTACGATATTCTACACACCGAGCGATCCTTTGCCGGATTACACTTGTCAATTCATATTCTATAGAAAAAGTATCGAATTTTATGCGATACATGCATTATAAGTGCCTTCAAGTAAAATTTAATATATACTTTATTCAGCAATGCTTCTAAAATAAACAAACATCCAAAAATCTTATATATTATATATATATATATATAATATATATATATATATATATATATATATATGATACTGACAATAGGCCAATCCGTTGACTTTTAATTTATTTACTATAATTGCTAATTAAGAATTGTTATTTGTTTCTTGAAACCATATTACTAAGTGCAAACAAATGATCAGTATTGAGTATACTAACACACAAGCCAATGGTTGTTCTGTAAGTTTTACCATATGATCCTGATAGTAATTTTCCTGATCTGAGAAAAGCAAAGCATGTTCAGTTAGAGTGAATGCTTGAGTTTACGAAAGCTTTGCAAAGCAGTTTCCCTTTTGACTTTCATATTTACATATTGATATTAAACATTTGATTTTAATAAATACGTGCTTGGTATTATTGATTTATGGAGGCGCGTGGGCTAGTGGTTAGAGTCCTGGAAAATGGACTCGTCGATTCGAGTTCAATTCCTAGACGAAGCTGTTGCATTCACCATACGCTAATACCCTTGGGAAAGGTATGAATCCATATATTCCCTCCAGCTATGGTTAAATAGGAGGGCATACTGGGCCCTTCAGCCTTGGTAGGTAACCATTTAGGAGAGGGATAACTCTGAATTCAAAATTCCTGAGGTCGGTGCGTTGATTGGGTTTGTGGCAACCCTTGATGCACCAATTCTTTCTATCGACTGTGTCAAAAAGCGCGGATATGGTCCAACACAAGCCTTCACCACTATAAACAAATCCTGTGTGGGTGTTCATTGTGTGTATGAACCCTCATGCGTCGAAAATCGACGAGAGAGCCATTTTATTGATTTCTAATGATTTGGTTTTAACTAAATAGTTAAATTCGGAAAATTTAGCAATGAAAGACGGGAGTGAAGGAAGAGTAAGTTTTCAGTTGTCCTTTTTTTTGTTCTTTTATACCCTCCTGTTTCAATGTTTTTTTATCTGAATTCTTATTTAGTTTCATTAGTCTTGCTAATTTAATATAATATTTTATACATCAAAATTAAATACTTGCACCTGGGACAGACTTAGAGATTTACTTAGAGAGATCTTATTTGTTTCTCGCTAATTTCATCACTGCTTCTTTACATGTTCTTCTAGCTGCTACTTCTTCTTAACTAAGGAGTGGTTTCTTCTGACTAAGAACCTCTTTTTCCTGGGCTGATTTGATCATTGCAATTAAAGGAATTACCAAGACGTTTTTTTATACCGATCAAACTTTTTATTTATCTAGCCCATATATTATTCGCCGCGTGGGAGACAACCTCATAGCACGTCTAAACTCTTTGACGTTGGGCTAAATCTAAAAACTAAAATAATCATGTGTTTCTCATGATACGTTTTCCAGAGATCAGGGGGTTATAACCATCACAAGGTAAATTTCCACTTCTGTACTCTTTAACTTTCTATTTTAACGAAAATAGTTAAATTCGGAAAAATTTAGCAATGAAGACGGAAGTGATGGAAGAGTAATTTCAGTTGTTCTATTTTTCGATTATATCCTCCTCTGTTTCAAATCTTTTTTTGAATTCTTATTTAGTTTCATAGTCTTGCTAATTTAATACGATTCCTATTGGTTGGCATTTTTCCGTCTACGAGAGATGATGGAGTAGTGTCAAAGGGTTTTTTTTCTGTGTGTGTGTTTTTGTTTTGTTTTTTGTTTTTTCGTCTTTTTTATTTGAACTGCATAGCCTAGGCGGGTTCATATGGAGAATAAACTGTTGCCCATGCAACCAATCCCCCCTCTCTACACTGCAACTGTGATACAAAGGGAAGATAAGGTACCAATGCAGTTTGGCAACAGCAGTGTTGCAGGAGTTGTTGGGTAGCACTGGATTTCAGCATCACGCCACCTTAGGGATTCTCTCCTGATTTGTTTTCTGGGTTTACTCCCCTACCCTTTTGTTGAAAGGCAGCAGAGGTTTTTTGCCGGAGTTTTCCTTGACTGATGGGTTGCTGGCCAAGGCTAAGGAGCCCCTTTTAACCCATTTGGGGATTTATGCGCGTAGTAAGTACCCCAAAATTTACTACTCTTAGTGTTCCAGTGGAATGAAATGAGATTAGGGAAACGGTATATTTTGCGTTTCTGTTTCAGATAAGCAACAGTACTTTAAAACTTAAATACGTGCACATAAATTTGCTAGTATTATGAATTTCAATGGCATTTATATATACAACAAAATAGCGGTTTACAGTCTTAACAGGAAGGCTAATTTGCATATTGATATTAAAAAATTGATTTTTTTAATAAATATGTGCTTGGTATTATTGATTTCTAATTGTTTGGTTTTATCTTAATGAATATGAGAAAAAATCTCGGGGATAAATCTTAAAAGAAATCCATTAACAAGGAGAAATAACTAAAATTTTATTCTTTACTTCCTATCTTAACTAAATAGTTAAATTAGGAAAATTTAGCAATGAAAGATGGAAGTGATAGAAGAGTAAGTTTCAGTTGTTCTATTTTTCGATTATACCCCCCTTCTGTTTTAAAATCTTTTTATCTGCATTCTTATTTAGTTTCATTAGCTTTTCTAATTTAATTTAACATTGAAAATTAATACTTGATAAAAGAAATTGGCACACGAACCGAAAACTCATGGGAGGTGGGTGCAAAAAATGCATTGATTCCCCGTCAACATTTCCCCTTCAAGGGGTCGCCTCTGGGCAATAAACCCAGCCCTGCCCACTTAAATCGAGGGGGGCAGGGATTAACATTGTTAGCTTACGTGGTCCAGGGCCGTAGCCTCCGGACCCTCCGGTCATTTATGGGTCCCTGGCTATGGACCTGATTGACTTTCTCGGATCGTTATCGATTATAGCCTGGATCTCACTAAGATAGAACGATGTTAGTAAGGCTTTTTAACAGCCGTACCTTCGTAATCACCATTGGACTCATTCTTTGGACTCATGTATTTTATAATAAATTGGTAGGAGTGTATATATTTATAGACGATACTGTATATTAGAGAGCATGTGTGAGCGTATGAGTGAAAAGGTGATTTTTTATAGAAAAACTAAATACGTATAAAATAATTTTTTTAATATACTTATATATATATATATATATATATATATATATATATATATATAATTATATATATATATAAATATAATATATATATATATATATATATATATATATATATATATATTCACCAAAATGTTACTACCACGTTTTCATTGCAGTAGCATAAGTAGTTAATCCAAAAGGGCTCAATGTATCTCGTAAAATATAGAGCATTTATCGTTTTAGAAATGTTTTTCTCTCTACCACGGTATCGGTGTTCAAGGTGCACTTTCCTCAGGAGAACTAAAAAATTATAGGTAGCTAATATTATATATACTTGTCTGGTTTAGAATTATTTTTATTTCTATCCCTGTCTTCTAAAATAAACTTTTCGTTTTTAAAAATGTTTTCCTTTGAAATTAAAGATTATATATATATATATATATATATATATATATATATATATATATATATATATATATATAAATAAGTTATCCACAGACATGTGTTTCGAGGTTTCACCTCTCATCAGTGTGGCTACACTTTAACAGCTACCTCTAGCCGGGATTTAGACCAGAATGAATTTTCATCTGCCAAGTCTCTTACCCATACGGCCATTAGCGGCTGTCAAATATACGAAAATATTCAATTAATACATTTCTAAGCGCAAATGAATTCACTAGAGTCCTCTAACTTTGTAAACAAAGTGAGGCTTAGCTACACGCCAGACGGTATATATATATATATTTACCAACCCCTCCGCACAAGTGCGAGAATAATTTTTTAAGCGGAGTTTAACAGGTTCAAATTCAGAGTTTTCCTTCTCCTATACTGGTTACCTAGCTAAGGTTAATGAGCCTAGTCTGCCCTACTATTTAGCCATAGTTGGCGGGAGAGTTATTGGATGCATACCTTTCCCAAGGGTATTAGCGCTATGTGAAATGCAAAGTCTAGTCAGGAATTTCACACTCGGGTCGACGAGTCAATTTCACACGACTATAACCATTACACCACGTACCTCCATAATATACTTATAGTCGAACCCCCCCTCTCTCTCTCTCTCTCTCTATATATTATATATATATTATATATATTATATATATATACGCCGAATCTCTTTTGTATAGTCTGGAGCAGACAGAAAGTGGCATTGGGCTCTGTGTGAACTCAGATAAAACAAATTTTATGTGTTTTAAACAAGATGGAGACATCTCCACATTAAATGGCAAGTCTCTGAAGTTAGAAAACCAATTCACATACATTTAAACTTACACCCAGATACAGACATTTATTGGTCTCCGCACATTCCATCAAACACAAATTTTTAAAAACTTTCTCGACCCCTTTCTTGTATCATTTGAAAAAAATAAATAACTCCATGTCACCAGGAAATTCCAGTCTCATTAAGTGCAGAAGATGTCATAATTAATTAACTGAATAATCATAACTAGTTAATTAATAATAATAATGACTCAGGACATTTTTAAATTTTAATTAGATATAGGATATAAAAATATCAGAAGAGAATTTTTAAAACTAAGCAGCAGAAAATCTTGTGGGCTCGTAAATGATGATATTTATAGATTGTCACTGCATTACAAACTATTTAAGTGGATCAATGTGATATATATATATATATATATATATATATATATATATATATATATATTTACCAATCCTTACGTACGAGCAGGATGTGACACAAGGCCAATTTCTTAAGCGTAGTTTAACAGGTTTGAATTCAGAGTTGTCCTTCTCATAGACTGGTTACCTAGCCATGGTTAAAGAGCCCAGTCTGTCCTGCTATTTTACCCATAGCTGGAGGGAGAATTGGATTCATACTTTTCCTAAAGGTATTAGCGCGATGTGAAGTCCAAACAGCTTCGACCAGGAATTGAACTCGGTTCGACGAATCCATTTCCTACGACTATAACCATTAGACCATGCGATGTAGTTGTGCTAATTTCGCATTTTGAATAAAGTTGAATTTTATGGAACGAAAAGAAACTTATTAGTTACAATTACAAGGCAAGGGATAGATAGATAGATAGATAGATAGATAGACGGGGTTGCAACACCATGAAGCCAATAGGTTCAGAAAAAAGCAGCGGCAACAAAGCACTGGCACATCAATATCTTCAGGGACAGCCTTCACATGCAACATCTGTTTGTTTTGTTTTGTTTTGTTTTGTTTTACGGCATATCAACCTAAGTGGGTCATTTAATACCGATAAAGTTTTGAAATAAATCAATTTCTTAATGGATAATACAATTTTTTTATAAATACATTTTTCTATTTAACCCATTGATGGGACCCTAACAGGTACTATCACTCCGGGTCAGAGTGGACCAGGGAGCAATGGTGATGAAGGGGTGCTCCACATTCCCCAAACCTCCAAAACGAACTTCACCATCAGATAGAGTTTAACGTCATTCCCAGGACATGTAGACCCTCAGCCACCGCCTTCTAGCATCCATATGATAAAAAGGGATTGGGGCTTGCCATAAGCGCAGTAGGGTTGGGAAAATCATATAGGTGCTAGGGCTTGACGTGACCAGCCGATTGATCGGAGGGGGCCTCTCCAACCGCCCGTCTAGCCCAAGATAGGGCCAAAGTGGAGTATTGCAAGTCATGAACTGCTCATCCACCTGGGCTCTATCCTTAAGCATCACAGGTCGCCACCCACGGCCAACAGGTGACAGGGCGGGCAACATCTGTGGTCGAGAATGTTTTTCGAACATTGGACTTCACAGTCACAGGAGGCGCTGTAAATTCAAGGGGCACAAAAACTATATTATAGTCTTCCGAGACTGAAATGCCAATGAATGTCGAATGAAATAGATGGATAGATAGATAGATAGATAGATAGATAGAACCGAAACCACGCCTATTATATCCAACTATGCTTTTGCAACACGAGTCAGTAGAGTAGCAAGCAAGCCCTTCCTGTGACTCGTTCGTTGTGACACGTGTCCCAGGCAACCGCTCTCCAACCCTCTCTCTACCACAGTCTCTCACACCTTCCCTTCAAGGTTCCTGGTTCGATACCGGCCCACGCCAGCGCATGAATAGCACAGGGATCTGTGCGGTAAAGTGAGGAGCTGATGGTAGGTTTGGTGCTCCACCTCAGATGAAAAAACAATCTCCTTGGTCTAGCGCTAGTGTAAAGGGGATAGGCTTCCTCGCTGTCTGGCTGATACCGTTGGTGTTAGCAGAGGTTGGTAGTGGGATTTTTTTTCTCACTATCATCTTCTGCTAACACCAACAACTGACCAACCTCCCCTAATTCACGATCATCTAATTTACTAGTATGAAAATGTTCACCGTAGAAGCAACAACTCAACCCAATGTCCTGAAGAAAGTCTAAAAGACTGAAATGTTATAATGTCGATATCACTACCCACAATAAACATTCATTTTGTACAATATCCGTGTTTGTCTACTTTTCTCCATATACTGTCGGATTAATTTCCTCTTATTTCTCCCATACCTATATATATATATATATATATATATATATATATATATATATTAGAAGTGGCTACACGGCGTCGCCTGCGTAGAGGGGGGATTTTTTAAATTTAGTCTCGCAGATCCATTATTACTGAATTGTGAGTTGGATCCCCGCTGGATGCCCCATTAAAATCCCCACGTAAAAAAGACCTTGCGTTGATCCAATCACTCTGAAAATAGAAATTTATGTCTACAATATTAAATGCAAAAAATCCATGTTATTATCATTTAAATTTCATTTTTTTAGATATCTTCATGAATTTAAATCAAATCTTCATTATTTTTGCTCAAAAATCAAGCCCTGGTGATATTTAATGTGTATACATATTTACTTTGTCGTTAATTGTTTTTTTTTTGAATTTTCCTCGGGACATACATATACACACAACTGCTCTTTACATATGTACTAGAAGATATCTTATTATAATGGAGATTGTGTGTTTTTCTGTCTGTAACCAAAACTATATTCCTACGCAAGTCACAATTCTCTTAATTATTGACATCACATTCTCCATGATTTTATTTTTATCTAAACCTCAATTATTAATAAAATTGTCTTACATTATTAATACTGTTAACTATGTCTACATACAGGCAACATGCAATTATATTTATATATACAACAAAATAGCGGTTTACCGTGTGAACGGGAAGGCTAATTTGCATATTAATATTAAAAAATCGAATTTAATAAATATGTGCTTAGTATTATTGATTTCTAACTGTTTGGTTTTATTTTAATGAATATAAGCAAAAATCTCTTCAATGAATCTTAAATGAAATCCATTAACAAGAAAAAATAACTGTCATTTTATTCTTTACTTCCTCTTATAACTAAATACTTAAATTAGAGAAAATAACAATGAAAGACGAGAGTGGTGGAAGAGTAAGTTTCAGTTGTTCCATTTTTTATTATACTCCCTCTGTTTCAAATCTTTTATTATACTCCCTCTGTTTCAAATCTTTTTATCTGTATTCTTATTTAGTTTCATTAGCCTTTCTAATTTAATACAATATTTTATTACATTAAAATTAAATACTTGCACCCGGAGGGTGTATATATTTGCTAGTATATGTAATAGGCACTACAAATAAAAGACATCTTGGTTATCATTTTTGACAGAGCTCTGTTTGTTGCAAGGTCATATTTCAGAGAATATCAGAGAATATCAAATTCAAGAGTTATTGCTTTCGAGATTAACCCTGCTTCCTCTGTTGTTACCAGCAGGTGTTCACTCTCTGGAACGAAGTGAAGAATTTCGCAGATTTCTTGCTCTCATTCTTGGAAATTAAATATTTTAAGTCTTTCCACATCTTGCTATTTTATGGTTTCTGTCTCCTTGAATTTTTACGAATCCATTCCATTCTCTGTGTAACAATCTATATTAATAAATGTCACATTATATATATATATATATATATATATATATATATATATATATATATATGATAAGTAAATACACATTAGCGATGTGTTTATGATATGGCTTTTTTAGCCGACAATTTTTAGGAGAATATGTGCTTAATGGAAGTCGTAACTAATTTTTGAAAGTTAATTAATTAATAATTGATTAATTAATCAGGCGGGCATACCTATTTAAATGTAAGGCTAAACAAATCGAGAAAATCAATCTCTGTATGTACATACAGAGATTGTTTTTCTCGATTTGTTTTTCATAAACACATCACTAATGTGTATTTACTTCTCATACTGTCGTGTAGAAGAAGTCACTATAAGAGGAATAGGAATCTACTTCTAAACAAAACGAAAAATCTAAGAAGGTCCGTTTGCTGTAGGGGTTACGATTTCGCCTGTCAGCTTGACAGTCGGGTTTCGAATCAATCATGCTCTGCTGATGAGGCCTAATAGGCCAAAATGTACATACAGAGATCGATTTTTCTCGATTTGTTTAGCCTTACATTTAAATAGGTATGTCCGCCTAATTAATTATTAATTAATTAACTTTCAAAAATTAGGTACGACTTTAATCAAGCACATATTCTCCCCAAATATATATATATGAGGTAAACAAACAAATGTGTTTATTTTTATATGGCTTTAAGCCGACAATTTTTGGAGGATATGTGCTTTATTGAAGTCATACCTAATTTTAAAAATTAATTAGTTAATAATTAATGAATTTAGGTCAATCCCTGAATAGGTCGAAATGTACATTCAGGGATTGACGTTTTCTCGATTTGTTTAGCCTTACATTTGAACATATATGCCCGCCTAAATTCATTAATTATTAACTAATTAATTTTCAAAATTAGGTATGACTTCAATTAAGCACATATCCTCCAAAATATATATATATATATATATATATATATATATATATATATATATATATATATAGAGAGAGAGAGAGAGAGAGAGAGAGGGGGAGAGGAGACAGAGACAGATAGACAGAACCAAATCAGTAATAAGTCGACCCCACACATTGTTTTAATAAAAAGTTAATTTATTTAAGTCAATTTTTTCCAAACCAAAGAAGGAATAATTTTATTATTGCTTGTGAAATAGTATTTAAATGAAACGGAAATTATTAGGTACTAGCAGAACCTGTGGATATACTACAGTATAATGATTTGATTATTACAACGTTTACTTAATATGTTTACTCAAGAGCTATTTCGAAATAGTTCAATATGTAAATGTATAATAATCTTGATTTAACTCTCCCTCTCTCTTCTCTCTCTCTCTCTCTCTCTCTCTCTCTTCTCTCTCTCTCTCTCTCTCTCTCTCTCTCTTTCTTTCTTTCTTTCTTTCCTTGTTTTCATCTTTTCGTTATGTCTGATTGAAACAAATTAGCGTTATCGCTTCCGTGCGCTCACCTTCTCTCTCTATTTTTTCCTATTCTCTTTCTTTCTTTTATTCTTCCCTTTCCGTCTTTATGATAAAAAAGGGAATGGTCCGTTATTTTACTGAGGTGACGACAAACATCAGAAATAAGAATTCGGTGGATACCAGATAATCAGGATTTACATTGTTTATTTCATCTTAGATGGTCTCATTTTTAAACAGGGTGTTGCAAGAGGATAACGGTCGCCTTTTAAAGAACACGGTTATTAATATATAATATTATTTAATTTTTTTTTGTTTTCTTTTCTGTTAAAGAATTATTGCATTGTTATTAATAATTTCAATATTAAATAACCCATATGCAGTTGATATGCCATTAAAAATAGGCCCAATCAAACCAACATTCGCATACCGATTCAAGTCTAAATTTGACATTTTTATTTGGTTATTTTTCTCCGTAACTTGGGGGTATTGACGCACACTCCACATCATTTAAAAGTCTGGACCCTTCTTCATTCATGCACGTGATGACAGATAGAAGGGATGACTGGAACCCACTTAAATCATGGAAGAAATAATTTGTATCATAATCTGCGCCTGCCCTAAAATAAGGAGATTATGGTTGTTGCCCAATGCTCCCTGAACACTGTAAAAACAATCAGGCATGAACTGGAGAATTGCAATGGTGACTACGAGGCTGTGGCTAGAAGAAAACAACATAACAGACGGTCTGATTGCGTTTGTACACCATTTTTTCAGAGAAGGTATCAAGTTGAATTCAGATCCCTACGTGGAGTTGCTAAACACTGTAGTCAAGCCCTGGATAATAAAAGTAGCCAATGGTAGGCCATATGTATGGCAGCAGGATTCGTCCCCTGCTACACCTCTGGGAAAAGTAAAAAATGGTTTTCGGTGAATTTTTACGACTACACCAGTCCCAATGTTTGGCCTCCGAACTCCCCAGATCTTAACCCCATGGATTATTAAGTATGTAGCACTGTTGAGAAAGACACCAATCACCGTGCCAGTGCTACAAAAGCCCAGTTAATCGACAGAATTAAGGTAGTTTTTGTGAGCCCTCCCAGGGAAACGGTAACATCAGCTTGCTTCCGGAGCAGGATTTAGGCTGCGATCGACTATATGGCGGTTATTTTGCGTTAAACTTGTTAAAGCAGTGTAATTTCCGTGCCTGTTGAATTTCTTTACAATCCATTACATTTTGTAGTTACCAAGCACTTTTTCTTTTTTCCTCATGAAACTGTCAAATTTCTCCCAAACACTCTGTACTTTGTTTTCTAGTAACGGGCTTCCCGACCATTTTGATTGGAATATTTTTTTAAATAAATATTTACGATACACGACTAAAGATTTGTTAATCAAGCCAAATTGTCCGAAACAAAATAACATTTATTCGGTTTTACGGTAATACCGCCTCCACCGTACTCACTAGATCTTCCCCTTCAGACCTGTTTTCTCCTATGATAAACTTCGTAGGAAAACGTATCAGTCCGCTGAAGAAGTTTAACGGTGATTTTAAAAAAGACTGGTTCGCTTCAAAACCTTAGAATTTTATGTAAATGGCCTAAAACAACTTCCAGAACGTTGACAACGATGTGTGGATCATAAGGGAGACTATTTTCAATATTTTAGGACACTGACGAATGATGTTTTTATTGATTTCTAAATTTACATGTTGTCTTTATTAGTTAAATAAATACTATTTTGTATCGCCAAGACTTTCCTTCCAATCATATATATATATATATATATATATATATATATATATTTAGGTTCAAATCCTGGACGTGGTAATTGCATTTCACTTAGCGCTAATACCCTTGGGAAAGGTATGAATCCTACTCTCTCACCAGCTATGGGTAAATACTAGGGCAGACTGGATTGTTTAACCTTGGTTAGGCAACCGGTTGAGGAGAAGAAAACCTCTGAATTCAAACCTGTTACTCCGCTTAAGAAATTGACCTTGTGTCGCATCCTGCTCGTTGCGGATGGGGTTGGTAATATATATATATGGGAGCACTGATATAACCACAGCCTGGAAGAATTGTCTCTTTCTCTTAGACTTCGCAATACCTGCAAATGAATTGGATTTCGGCATTAAATAACCCATATATATTTACCAACCCTTGCACACAGGATGTGACACAAGGCCAATTTCTTAAGCGGGGTTCAACAGGTTTGAATTCAGAGTTTTCCTTCTCCTAGACCGGTTGCCTAACCAAGGTTAAAGAGCCCAGTCTGCCCTACTATTTATCCATAGCTGGAGGGAGTATTAGCGCTAAGTGAAATGCAATTACCACATCCAGGATTTGAACTCGGCGACGAGTCCATTTCCCATGACTTTAACATTACACCACGCGCTTTAAATAACCCATAAGCAGTTACATGCCGTTATACCTAACTAAAAAGAACCTACAAACTTCAAAGTGACAACTGCAAGTAAATTTTTGTGTGCAAGTTCAGCATGCATACGAATCATCCGTCCAGATGGGCGCAATTTCTGTTTGTATCAGAAACTCGTAAATCTACATATGCAAACACTTTTGCAAATTGGATGCCAGATACGCGCATCTCTAAAGCAATTGAAATGTACGCATTGTTGATCTAAAGAAAGCTTCTTAACCCTTCTATAACGGCAAACCCTCTTAACCCTGTTACAATGGCAAACCCTCTTAACCCTGCTACAACGGCAAACCCTCTTAACCCTTCTATGACGGCAAACGTTTCTACAGAAGCCTCGAGTAAAAACCACCGATTAACCTAACGAATAAGACTCTGCAAGCATCTTTTTTGGTGTCGAGGGTCAGTAATTCGTTGTTAATAAAAGTCATTCCACACACACACACACATATATACACACTCATACACTAAATGTATATTAATATGGAGATTAGGTCTCTTTTTATCTGTAACCGAAAACCATTACTGCTGATGTCACATTACCCAAAATCACCATAACATAGAATAAATACACTCAAAATTGGAACATGAAACCTTAGATGGTTCTCATCGTTTTTTTAAGTTTTAATAAATACATCATCATCATGTTGCACACGCAGCACGGATATCCATGAAAATCTCTCGCCAGTCTTCCCTACCACTCATTGCCTCTGGGAGGTCTTCTGCGCAGCAACCAGTATCCTCGCATAGTTGGTCAATGTAGGTCCTTGGTGGGCGACCCACACTAGCATGTTAAAGGTGAACGTCGCTTATGAGCTCATCCTTGCTTCTGCAGCAGTGTCCTGCATGCCTAGCCCGTCTTACTCAGATGGTTTGCGAGATGGGGGGGGGCAGGTTGCTATACAGCTGCTTTCTTGTGGGGTGCTGTTTCCACGACTTGTTCAAGACTGCACGCAGCATTCTTGTGCAGTTCCCATCTAGCTTATTCTCAAGGCGCTTCGTTAGGGTCCAAGTGGTGCAGCCATACAGCAGTACTGATTAACCACAGCCTGGAAGAATTGCTGTTTATTTTATCAGTGAGATCGGATTTCCATATGACTGATAATTTGTTTGTGACCAACCATGCTTTCGTATTCGTGTATTAATATCGCTCTCTGTGGACGAGATATTACTACCTAAGTAAGTGAATTATTCTACTGGTTTAAGAGGCTTACCGTCGAGTAGAAATACATGCATGGTATTATATATTTTTATATAGTTTGTTTTATTTTGATATATATTTAAAGTTATCAAAACTTTATATCATATGGCATTTTTTTCAGTATCAAGAGGTTAGCTAAAAAGTTTACTAATAAGTAACTACGATTTTGTTTGAAATATAAATGCAAAACATTCAAAATAATTATCTTATTAATAATCAATGGCTGCACTCTACATTTTATTTGAAAGAGACGGAACTAAGTTTCCATTTCAAATTGTTTTATTATTTTATTCCTTTATTAAATTTGATGATTTACTTACTTACTTATGGTGCAAACTCTCTGACTTTAAAAATTAACTCTTACACCCCTCAGGCAATATCTTTAAAAAAATTTTTACACCGCCCGAAGGTCGATTTTTATGCTTGTAACAACAACAAAAACTCAGTAGCCATAAAACAAAATAAAACAAAAAACACACGCACACACTCACACACACACACATACACACATATACATATATATAGGGTGATCCAAAAGACAGACTTTCTTATAATGTCAGGCCTGTGTTTTTAGGAGTCACCTTGTGTATATATATTATATATATATATATATATATATATATATACTATATATGTATATATATATATGCACATAACTATATATTATATATATATGCACATAATATATATATATATATATATATATATATATATATATATGCACTAACTATATATATACATATATATATTATATATATATATATATATATATATATATATGAGACTGAGTAAATAAACAATGTGTTTATATGATATGGCTTTTAGCCGACAATTTTTGGAGGATATGTGCTTAATTGAAGTCATAGCTAATTTTGAAAATTAATTAGTTAATGATTAATGAATTTAGGGGGGCATATACGTTCAAATGTAAGGCTAAACAAATCGAGAAAATGTCAATCCCTGAATGTACATTTCGACCTATTAGGTCTCATCAGCAAGGTTATAGACCTGGGAGACTGCTCAGTGTGTGACTCGAAACCTCGACTGCCAAGTTGACAGGCGGGGATTCTAACCACTACACCAGCTAACCATTACCAGATTCTTCGTATGTTTTGAACTTATTTATATTCCACTTTTTATTGACTTGCTACACGACAGTATGAGAGTGAGTAAATAAACAATGTGTTTATTTGGTATGGCTTTTTGCCGACAATTTGTGGAGGATATGTGCTTAATTGAAGTAATACCTAATTATTATTAACTAATTAATTTTCCAATTATATATACACTTCTACCTACACTTCATGTTTAGGGGTTTCAACAGTAGCTAGAAGCTACGGGCTGGCTTACATGTAACATAAATAAAGTGGGGATCTCTCTCTCTCTCTCTCTCTCTCTCTCTCTCTCTCTCTCTCTCTCTCTCTCTCTCTCTTTACATTTACAGAGAAACTAACATATATAAGGAGAAGTTAATCAAAATATATAGAGGGAAGGAGGTTCGTGGTCTAATAGTTAAAGTTATAGGACATGAATTCGTCGATCCGAGTTCAATTCCTGGATGAAGCTGTTTGAATTTCACGTGGCGCTAATGCCCCTGGGAAAGCTATGTATCCAATTCTTCCTCCAGCTATGGTTAAATAGTAGGGCAGACTGGGCTCTTTAAACTTGGCTAGGTAACCAGTCTAGAAGGAAAAACTCTGAATTCAACCCTGTTAAACTCCGCTTTAGAAATTGACCTTGTGTCACATCCTGCTCGTGCGGAGGGTTGGTAAATATGTATATAGTGAGAGGAGGGGGAAGTGACAGGTAAACTGTGAAATAAGAGACGAATCAGTTTTTGACTTAATTGCAAAGGATTTGACTTAATTGCAAGAGGATTTATTAAAATTCTCCGGGCGTATTTTTTCTTATTTCTCTGAATGTTTGAGATGAGGCTTGATGATTAGTATTTTCTGCGTTATTCGGACTATTGTCCTCATCTTTGTGTTATCTTTACAAGGCTAGATCAGATTTTAAAAAAACAATATGAGTCTAGGTAAAAGATCATACATAAAATGAATTGTCCAATTGGACACATGGCCTGGTGGATAAGGCAGTTAGCTTAAGACAGTTCTAAGTGACAGTTATCTCTGGATTCCGGGTTCAATCCTGAGCCGCGGCAGTAACATAGAAAAATAATTAACACAACTCCTACCCCAGCTATGGTTAGCGGAGGAACAGGATACCCCCGTGGACTGAATAAAGGGTTAGGTTCAAAGTTCCGTGATGGCCCCCAATTACGAAATGAAGGTTCCTGACTACGACAAGAAAATTCCCGAGTTCGAAAAGAAGGTTCCCGAGTCCGAAAAGAAGGTTCCCAAGTCCGAGAAGGTACCTGAGTCTGACTAGAAATACCTGAAGAAGGCCGGGGGGCACATAGGCCGAAACGTTGTACAGATAACCATAAAGATGAGGACGATAGTCCGAATAACGCAGATAATACGTTTTGTGTTTTTTTATTTGAATCACTTTGTAAACTTTTTTTCTGATCACAATTACCCACACAGAACCCAATGGGTGACCCAATGTGGGGCACAGTGGGGGGCACAGTGGGGGGCACAATGGATTACGTTTTTTCAAGTGAGTATTAAATTGCTATAAATGGCCTTAACAACTGGTTGTTGACAATTGTAAAGCCACGCGTGTGTTCTGAACCACAGTTAAATGAAGATGTTCACTTCGTAATCCTGATAAAAATGATATTCCATAGTTTTTTGTTAGACATGATGAATGGGAAATCATAGGGGGTCTGTGTTGTTGTTATGTAAAAACTCAAATACGACCGGGTTACGTAACTAACGGGTCATCAGTCTCCTTTTACGGGTGAGTGGGGTGGGGATGAAGCTAAACAAACAAACAAACAGTGGTGGTGATAATCACGTGGCGTGGGGTGAACAAGAAAAGAAAATAATGAAAAAAATAAACATTTATGCATTTTTTTTCTGGGAGTGTCGATTTCCCGTTGATTTGTTTGTTTTCATGACTTAAGGGGCCTCAGATAAATTTGTGGTTGGACGTTGGGAGTAGTTATTGCTTACGATCATATCAGGTTAAAATTGTTCGGTCTTATCCGATTACTGAAGTTAAGTAACGTAGAGCCTGGTCAGCACTTAACTGGATTAGCCCCACTCACACACACACATACACACGTACACACAACACACACCATAACAACAACAAAACGCCAGCAATCATAAAAACGAAATAAAACAGACACACACGCGTACTCACACATGGGCAAGGACGTGTGAACATATATACACACACACACATATCTTATCTTATTATAATGGAGATTGTGTGTTTTTCTGTCCGTAACCGAAACTATATTACTACTCAAGTCACAATTCCCTTAGTTATTTACGTCACATTCTCCATGATTCCATTTCTGTTTAAACCTCAATTAATAATAAAACTGTTTGACATTGTTAATACTATTGGCCTTACCTAAATACTAATAACATGCAATTTTATTTATATATATAAAAAAATACCAGTTTTCAGTGTAAACATAAAGCTAATTTGCATATTGATATTTAAAAAACTGATTTTAATAAAAATATGCTTAGTATTATTGATTTCTAATTGTTTGGTTTTATCTTAATGAATATGAACATAAATCTCGGGGATAAATCCTAAAAGGAATCCATTAACAAGAAAAAATAACTGTAATTTTATTCTTTACTTCCTATTTTAACTAAATAGTTAAATTAGGAAAATTTAGCATTGAAAAACGAAAGTGATGAAAGAGTAAGTTTCAGTTGTTCTATTTTCCGATTATACCCCCTCCGTTTAAAATCTTTTTATCTGAATTCTTAATTAGTTTCATTAGCCTTTCTGATTTAATCTAAATTTTTATTACATTTAAACTTAAATACTTGCACCCGGAGGGTGCATATATTTGCTAATATATTTAATTTAAGGTAGCGTGGTCATGGATTCAACGATGCCTAGTTTCTCACCTATGAGATCTTGAGACCAAGTCTTGGTCGACTTATTGTCTTTGGCTCTGTCTGTCTGTCTCTGTATGTCTGTGTGTTTTCTCCCCCCCCTCTCTCTCTCTCTCTCTCTCTCTCTCTCTCTCTCTCTTTCTCTCGGTCTGTCTGTCTGTCTGTCTCTCTCTCTCTATATATATATATATATATATATATATATATATATATGAGGATAGGAGGATAGGAGTAAATCCGACAGAATGTAGTAAATGTAGAGGGAGAAATGTGGACAAAGGAATAAACTCAGACAAGTATATGTAGGAGATATATTTCGCCGTGCATTCAGCTTCACCATTCGTTTATTTGATCATTAATGTATCATACATGTGTTTTATAGAAGAGAAAGTGGACGGGTGAGGGGTGAATTTGGGGATGAAGTCAGGTGGATGGGATAGCATTTGTGAGGATAT
>CM042161.1:23255966-23263466 GCA_023376005.1 Doryteuthis pealeii | reverse complement strand
ATAAAGTTGTATTCTTTTTTTATTTTTAGTATAATGGAATGTACATATATATACACATATAAAGGTGTATTTGATCATTTAAATGACTTTAGCGGTTATTGTTGGGATATTATCGTGATGAGATGAGATGTGATATTGCTTTCTTTTTTTTTTTTTTTTTCATTAAGACGGAAGTAAGATTGGATAAATATTGGCAGACTTGCTGTCACGTGTTTTTTATTTGTGTGTGTGTGTGTGTGATTATATATAATATAATATGAAGAAATCGAAACATAGAGTAATAGAGGAAGAAGATGAAAACTAAAGAAAGCAGTTTGAAAAAAAAGGGTAATCTAAGAAAATAAAGAAAGAAAAAAGGGAAAGAAAGAAAGAAAGAAAGAAAGAATAGAAAAGAACAGTAATAGAAAGAAGAAATAAAAAGAGAATAGACTAGAAGGACAAATAATACATTCACCACCTCACAAACAGAAAGCTAATCTTATATGAGTCGAATTAGAAGAAAGAAACGAAAAAAAGAAAAAATGAAAAAAAAAAAAAGAATGAAAGAAAGAGAAGAAAAAACGGGAACCTTAGTAGCTAACGAAAAAAATGATCCGAGGGAAATGTGAGCTATAGTCTACATGTAGAATTCAGGAAGTCGAACGCATGACTCTCCGACCGCTACTTGGCCTCGGTCGATTATTCTACCAATCAGAAATAGAAAAACAAATACGAACTGATTGAAGCAATCAAGAACAGAACAAAAAATATAAGAAAGGAAGAAAAAAAAAGAAATGTGATTTTTTTAAAACCAAGTTTATATATATATATATATATATATATAATATATCAAATTTTGTGTGTGGTGTGTGGTATCTGAGAATATATGTGTCCAGACTCTTGCACCTATCCTCGTCTGTACTTGTGTGTGTTTACCTGAGCCAACACCACACACCACACAACACACATATATATCAATTATATATATATTTGTAAGTGAGTAAAAAAATGGATAAAACGAGTCCCGACCCATGCAATATGCTTGAAACCACAGGAAACCGGCTTTATGTTTGATGTTGACGGGTACCTAGCGTACTCTTTTTGTATATGTCGTATCCCTTATGTGTTGCAGAATGCGCCTGCTGGTCATACGCGCTAGTCTCACTGACAGATTGTACCTCTCTACTGCATCAGCTTGCGTGCTGTCCTCTTCACTGCATCCCTCGGCAGCTCCTGACTCTCTAGCGCAATCCTAATTCAAACGACGTTGTGATGAGGATGAGACGCGAGAGAGAGGGTGCCAGAGGCGGGGATTCGAGAGGCGAGAGGAGAGGCGGGATGGAGGCGAGCTCAGTACCGTGGATCGGGGAGGGACTGTGGTAGGAAGCAGCGGGAGACTGTCACGCAGAGACGCCAATGGCAGTTATCGAATGAGAGGATGATCACGAAATTGAAGACCATCCAGGACTTCCTCATGATCGAAGTCCGGGACTAGAGAGCGAATCCTCGAGTTAGGCTTGAAACACACAACAATACACAAATATGCCCCATTGAACGTCATCCTTGTGTGTTGTGATCTTCCTGGGGTCGATTGTAGTTGTACAGTATTAATTCTTTGCAATATACTTCGGTAGATTTGTCATTTTTGATTTCATTTTTGTGCACTACACTTTTTAAAGGTTGTCTTTTTTCTTTTCTCCTCTATTATTTTTTTCTTTTCTCTCTCTTTAGGGATCAGCCATATCTCTCTCTCTCTCTTCTCTCTCCTCTCTCTCTCTCTCTCTCTCTCTCTCTCTCTCTCTTTTCTCACTCACTCTTCTCTCTCTCTCTGATTTCTCAGCAGCTCAACTTCTATTCATCCCTTCGTTTCCCACCCTCACTAATCTCTTTTCTTTTTCTTCTTTCACATCTCTCTATCTCTCTCCCCCCTTCCCTTCTCCTCCTCTCTCTTCTCTCTCTATATAATATATAATATATATATATATATATGATTTTCTCAGCAGCTCAACTAACTTTCTTATTCCTTCGTTTCCCACCCTCATTTCGTCTTTTCTTTTTCTTTCTTTAGGGCTCAGCCCCCCCCTCTCTCTCTCTCTCTCTCCTCTCTCTCCTCTCTCTCTCTCTCTCTCTCTCTCTCTTTCGCAGCTCAACCTCTTTCTCAACCCCTCGTCTCCTACCCTCACTTATCCCTTCTTTTTTTTCTCTCTTTTTATTTCACTGTCCCTTTCTTTCTTCCTATCTTTCCTTTAAAACGATATCAATGCCAAAAATGACCCCCATTGACTCCAGCCAGTGAAGCATCTCCTTTGAGTGTCTTACAACCACTGACTCAGCACAACCAGCTTGGCATCATTCGCCTTACCCACAGCAAAAAACGATGTCGTCATCCGTTGGCCCGAAACAGACAAGACACGAGTCAGGGAAAAACATTGTGGATAATTACCAAACGCTTGACTTATTTAAACAAAATCCCCAATATGTCATTTTTAGTAATTAAATCATTTATAATTGCTCATTTTCTAAGCTGTCATTTTTTCTTAGTGTTTTCCGTTCACTCAGCTGGGGTAGTAGAATACACGGACTACACCCGCCCTGTCGGCTGGGGAGTTAGAATGCACCGACTGCACCTCTGCAGAGGTGTATGACCCCCCCCCCCCAAATGGGGCCACCTGTTGGCGGTCGGTGGCGACCTGTGATGCTTAAGGACGGAGTCTTGCTGGATGAGCAACACTTCAGTTAGACCCTTACTTATCTAGACGAGCGGTCGGAGAGGCGGTGATAGCAGGGTTCCCATGACACACACACACACACACACACACTCTCTCTCTCTCTCTCTCTCTCTCTCTCTCTCTCTCTCTCTCTCTCTCTCTCTCTCTTTGTCATTGCTCCTAGAAAGTCCTCCTTACGACATCCAGTATCCGCAGCACAGAGCTGATCAATGTAAGTTCTTGGTAGTGTTCATGTGTAGCTGCTGGTGTTCAAGCTTAGGTGCCTACAGGAGAACGTCACTTATGAGTTCATCATGGATGCATGTATGTATGCATGTATACAATTGAATATTGGTAAATTCACCATTCAAAGGCAACCTCGCCCTGTCGGCTGGGGCGTTAGAATGCACCGACTTCCCCAATGTGTCCACCTGCTGGCCGTGGGTGGTGACCCGTGATGCTTAAGGATAGAACACAGGTGGTTGAGTCATGCAATACTCCACTTTGGCCCTTTCTTAGGCTAGATGGGCGGTCGCAGAGACCCCTCTGATCAATCGGCTGGTCACAGCTAGCACCTATATGATTGTTCCAACCCTATTGCCTTTTTATCATATCGGTGCTAGAAGGCCGTGACTGAGGGTCTACATGTCCTGGGAATGATGTTAAACTCTATCTGATGGTGAGGTTCCAGTTTTGGAGGTTTGGGAAATGTGGAGCACCCTTTCGTTACCATTGCTCCCTGATCCGGAGCGGTAGTACCTGTTAGGGTCCCATGTATGGGTTAAATAGAAAAATGTATTCATAAAAAATTGTGTATCCATTAAGAATTAATTTATTTCAAAACTTTATCGGTATTAAATGACCCACTGAGGTTGATATGCCGTAAAACAAAACAAACCAAACCAAACCGACTGCACCTTCGCAGAGAGGTAAAATCCCCCCATCGGAGCTACCTGTTTGCCGTGTGTCATGGTCCGTAATGTTTAAGGACAGAATCCTGGTGGCTGAGCAGTCCAATTTGGCCCTCCTTACTTAGGCTGGACGGGCGGTCGGAGTGCCCTTCTCCGATCAATCGGCTAGTCTGGGGCTGACAAAATTAGGGTACATGTAGTCTAAATCTACATTTGTACCTATCATTGCTCGTGAGCTTGGAATAGTTCCCAAGAACATTTGCAAAATCTGGGTATCCGTGGAGGAACCTCAGCCATCCAAGTGATAGCATTAATAAAGGGAGTTACGATACTGAAGAGAGTCCTGGATATTGTAATTTCCTAATGTTTTCCGCCCAGTCGGCTGAGGTAGTAGTGTTATATACCCCTTATAAGACACCGTGTATATAAATGGAATATAATATATATATATATATATATATATATATATATATATATATATAGTTAAAAATTAATGGTAAAATGAATGAATGGATGAAATAAAAATGAATGAAATGAGGGGGATAAATGAAAAATCCTTTCCAAGGGACCCCTCTCGAAAGTATCAAAACACTTTTTGAGAGTGGGGTCCCTGATAGAAAGTTTTTCTCATCTATTATTAGACTCCTTTGAAGCATCAAGTTAATATAATTATTCTCTAAGATATTGGAAAAGATAAAATCCGTCTCTTACCTTTGTAATATATATATATATATATATATATATATATATATATATATATATATATATATATATATACGCAGTCATCCACAGACACCGTGATTCGACGTTTCATGTATTTTTAGTGTGGCTAGATTTAGCATGTATTCCAGGCCGGTAGCGAAATACGACTGATTTTTCATCAGTCCGATTCTCTAAACCCCTCAGCTATCAGCAGCTACCAGTAAGAAGCAAGAAGCAGAATTTTAACTAATGAATATATGCATAGGTATATGTTATCATCACTAGAGAGCTCAAATCCGTAAATAACAGAGAGCTTTACGCTAACGGTGAATGTCACACACACACACACACACACACACACACACACACACACATATATATATATATATATATATATATGTGTGTGTGTGTGTGTGTGTGTGTGTGTGTGTGTGTGTAGTAGATTATATCTTCGTGGAAAATATAAATATAATTTTAAGATTTATGATGAAAGGATATAAATGATATAATACAAATATACAGATAAATAGATAGATACATAGATACATAGATATGAAAAGAAAGAAAGAGACAAAGATAGATATAGTGGTAGATAGATAGATAGATAGATAGATAGATAGATTGAAATGAAAAGAAAGAAAGCAAGATAGATAGATAGATCGAAAGATAGAAATGAAAAGAAAGAAGGAAAGAAAGAAAGAAAGATAAATATATATATAGATAGATAGATAGATAGATAGATAGATAGATAGATCGATAGATAGATCGAAAGATAGAAATGAAAAGAAAGAAAGAAAGAGAAAGATAGATAGATAGATAGATAGATAGATAGATAATAGATAAAAATGAAAGAAAGAAGGAAAGAAGAAAGAAGGAAAGAAAGAAAGAAAGATAGATAGATAGATAGATAGATAGATAGATAGATCGAAAGATAGATCGAAGAAGAAATGGAAAGAAAGAAGAAAGATAGATAGATAGATAGATAGATAGATAGAAATGAAAAAAAAAAGAAAGGAAGAAAGAAGGAAAGAAAGAAAGAAAGATAGATAGATAGATAGATAGATAGATAGATAGATAGATCGAAAGATAGATCGAAAGATAGAAATGGAAAGAAAGAAAGAAATAAAGAAATAAAGATAGATAGATAGATAGATAGATAGATAGATAGATCGAAAGAAAGAAATGAAAAGAAATAAGGAAAGAAAGAAATAAGAAAAGAAAGAAAAGAAAGAAAGCAAGATAGATAGATAGATAGATAGATAGATAGATCGAAAGATAGAAATGAAAAGAAAGAAGGAAAGAAAGAAAGATAGATAGATAGATAGATAGATAGATAGATAGATAGATAGAAATGAAAAGAAATAAAGAATGAACGAAAGAAAGAAAGAAAGATAGACAGATAGATAGATCCAAAGATAGAAATGAAAAGAAAGAAAGAATGAACGAAAGAAATAAAGATAGATAGATAGATAGATAGATAGAAATGGAAAGAAAGAAGGAAGGAAAGAAGGAAAGAAAGAAAGATAGATAGATAGATCGTTAGATAGAAATGAAAAAAAAATAAGAAAAGAAAAAAGCAAAGAAAGAAAGAAAGATAGATAGATCGAAAGATAGAAATGAAAAGAAAGAAAGAAAGATAGATAGATAGATAGATAGATATATAGATAGATAGATAGAAATGAAAAGAAAGAAGGAAATAAAGAAAGAAGGAAAGAAAGAAAGAAAGAAAGAAAGAAAGAAAGATAGATAGATAGATAGATAGATCGAAAGATAGATAGATCGAAAGATAGAAATGAAAAGAAAGAAAAATAGATAGATAGATAGATAGATCGAAAGAAAGAAAGAAATGAAAAGAAATAAGGAAAGAAAGAAATAAGGAAAGAAAGAAAAGAAAGAAAGAAAGAAAGAAAGCAAGATAGATAGATAGATAGATCGAAAGATAGAAATGAAAAGAAGAAGAAAGCAGAAAGAAAGAAAGATAGATAGATAGATCGAAAGATAGATAGATCGAAAGATAGAAATGGAAAGAAAGAAAAATAAATAGATAGAATAGATAGATAGATAGATAGATAGATAGATAGATAGATAGAAGAAAGAAATGAAAAGAAATAAGGAAAGAAAGAAATAAGAAAGAAAGAAAAGAAAGAAAGAAAGAAAGAAAGCAAGATAGATAGATAGATAGATCGAAAGATAGAAATGAAAAGAAAGAAGAAGGAAGAAAGAAATTTAGAGATGGATAGATGATAAGTTGGCTGAAATAGAGGAATATTTAATTAAATAGAAACAATGATAGATGTATGAATATATAAGAGTACGTCCTGAAAAATGATTTAGGGGGAGTGGGAGAAGGGGAGGGGGTTAAGAAATTTGAAAAGTGATGTACCAAGCATGTTGAACTGCAGGTTGAATATCTGGAATTTTATGGCCCTTGTCACTCGACTGTCACTTCAATCTGACATAACTGACGCCCAGGTTATTACAATCGCAAATGATTTTTCACCTAGTGTCAAATTTAACAGGATTCAACATTATATATGTATATATACACACGCATATATATATATATATATATATATATATATATATATATATATAGTGAGTCTAATTTGCAATGTATATATATATCCTATTTGTATATATGTGCTATATATATATATATATATATTATATATATATAATATATATATATATATATATATATATATATATATGAGGAAGAATGAATAAAGAAAAGAAAGAACAGAATGGATAATAAAAGATGAATTTAAAGAATATCACTTACACATGTGTTTCGGTCAGTTCATCTGTGTGAAAATATTCCGCTCACAGAGAAGATTCGACCTTCATCAGAGTGAAATTTTATTTTGAAAGAAAAAATTCGTTGGGGAAAAACGGATCATTTTTAGAAATGTTCGAAGAGAATTTTTTTAAATCACTTTTGGAACGCAGAAATAGAACCGTTAGAATTTGGATATTTCATTTTTCTAGGAGTTATGGTAGATACCATTTTGTATTGCAAAAATAAAGTGTTATTATTTATCTCTAACATGTTGAAAAGTCCCGGAACCTAGTGTTTGTTATTGTTTTGCAATAAACGGTGAATTCATTAAAAAGGTATTCGTTCATAAAAAGAACCTAACTTTGATAATAGATAATTTTTTAATGCTATTTTTTGTTTTAATGTTTTCGTAACATGGTCA
>CM042161.1:23228466-23248466 GCA_023376005.1 Doryteuthis pealeii | reverse complement strand
AGCTATAGACTTGGAAGTGCTTTGTGCGTGATTCGAACCCTACCTGTCAGGCTGACAGGCGGACATTCTAACCACTACACTAGCTGGCTTCCCCAGAATTTTCTCGTTCATTTTAAACTAGTATGTGTATCGCACTTTTTGGGTGATTTATGGCACGACAGTATGAAGTAGTCAAACAGTTTAATTAAGCTTTAATATTCATATTCATATGCACATATTCTCCCGCATATATATATATATATATATATATATATATATATATATATATATATATATATATATATATATAAAGATAAACCTAATGAGTCAGATATACCTACTAAAAGTTTCGCTTAGTGTTCTTCAGAGCTAAGATCTTAGCCCTGAAGAGCACTAAGCGAAACTATTAGTAGGTATATCTGACTCATTTGGTTTATCTTTATTATTTGCTCTACTTAGGTATTGAGCACTCTTTACTTATTAGCTTTAGTATATCCTAGCGGTTTTTGTAAGAATATATATTTTTCATATATATATACATATAATTTTTTTTTCTTTTGGCCCAGTATTATAGTATCAACCGATTATTTTCGGTTGGTACGACTATCTTGGTCTTTTCTTTTTTTCAAAAATTTTTTCTCCCCAGGTAATGTTTGGTAGTATATTTTTACAATCAAACTATTAGCCGGGTGTTTTTCTTACCGCAAGGGTTTACCAACAAGTTTGGTATATATATATATATATTATATATATATATATATATATATATATAGTATAGAATGAATGAGAAAAGTATTAACATATAAAGGTGCTCAATGCTAAAATAGCAGAGCAGTTTACAATCAAATATTATATATTATGGATTTAATATCTCGTTACTATTAGTTACATGCTACTGCAATCATCAGACTCGTTTCCAAATGTAGACATTTGAACAAATTTTTATTGTGCCATTTACCACCCGACTCCAATTAATCCCCAAATTCATCTGGATACCGTGTGCATTAAGACCTAAGCATGTTTATATATTTATTTTTTAATACAACTTAAGCTTTATAACATTCCATCGCGTGAACACGCTTCACGTTTCTATAATCGCTAAACAAACCACCGTCTTTTATATCAAAATCTTAACATTTTGCCGGTCTCGTCTGATGATTGCAGTAAACATGAAACTAATAGCAACGAGATATTACATATTAATATATTTGATTGTGTATATATTATATATATATATATATATATATATATATATATATATGTATATATGTATATATAATCCAAAAGTCCAGAGAATAAATCTTCCTTACGACACAAGCGTTTTTTTTTAAACCTGTCACAGTTTGAGAGCTCAATGTGTGCTCTTAATGTTAGAGTCACAGGGCAAATTTATAAGTAAAAAAAATAACAAAAGACTTAGAGATTTAGCATCTTAGTCTATTTCAGGGAGCTTAGACAAATAGTCTAAATCTCCCGACTCATCAGATGCGAATCATTCGCATCTGATCAGTCGGGAGAGTTATATATATAAGTAAAGAAATAACAAAAGACATTAATAGACTATAAAGCTAAATCTCTAAGTCTTTTGTTATTTCTTTACTTATATATTTTCTCTGTGACTCTAACATTAAGAGCACACATTGAGCTCTCACACAGCGGCAGGTTTTTTAAATAAAACTCTTGTGTCGTAAGGAAGATTTCTTCTCTGGACTTTTGGATTATATATATATATATATATATATATATATATATATATATATATATATATATATATATATATAATCCGGTTGACGTACCAAGTTTAAAGAGCCCTGCCTGCTCTGCTATTTAGCCATAGCTGGACTGGGAATGCATACCTTTACCAAGGGTATTAGTGCAATGTGAAATGCTAACAACCGCGTCCAGTTTTTAAACTCAAATAACCTCAATGCTCTCAAATAACCCCGTATAAACCAATATCCAATTTTGAATTTTTGCTTTATTTTGTTTTTGCTTTTGTTTGTCGTTTTTTAACCGGATGTTATTCTAGATTCTAGTATACTCTCAATCATTTATTATTTTATTCTAAATAAATTAAGCAATATGAGTGCGCACTTTTATTCAACGTGTTAAGGGACATCCGTTGATGGGGATGATACGAGAAGGGATCATCAAATGGTTGGCTGCTTTCAAACTGAGCTGAAGCAAATCTCTTCTGCATTCCATTCTCCTCTTTGTCCCCAAAAATCTCACGATGCTCGGGAGAAAATTGACAAAACAGATCTTTTTTCTTTCTTTCTTACTTGGATATTTGTTTTCAAGTTAAAAATAAAAACTCGGAACATTTGTAGCGATAATCTTGTCAAGGATACACTGAATAAAAAAGTAAGTAAAGTTGGTGTCACATCCTACCCGAAGTGGATGTGTTGGGTAAATACTTACGTATACAGTGTTCAAATGCGCGTGGTCAAATGGTTAGAATCGTAGGAAATGGACTCGTCAATGCAAGTTCAATTCCTGTACGAAGCTGTTGGCATTTCACATCGCGCTAATACCCTTGGGAAAGGTATGAATCCAATTCTCCCTCCAGCTATGGGTAAATAGCAGGGCAGACTGGACTCTTTAACCATGGCTAGGAAACTAGTCTAGGAGAAGGAAACTCTGAATTCAAACCTGTTAAACTCCGCTTAAGAAATTGACCTTGTGTTGCATCCTGCTCGTGCGGAGGGGTTGGTAAATATATATACAGTGTTCAAATTGAGTCAGAAATAGAATACAGCCATGACTGTTTTTTTCAATTTAAATCTGTTAAACTCCACTTAAGAAATTGACATTGTGTCACATCCTGCTCATGTGGAGGGGTTGGTATATATAAAACTAAAGTCGATGGAGTGGCAGACTGTCGGTATAAGCCGAACAGCGAGGGAGTCTATCTCCTTTTCGCTACCGCTAGACCAGGGAGATTTTTTTCTGAGATGGAGCACCACACCTACCGTAGATTACCCAATCTGTGCTACACCTACCATCAGCTCCTCACTTTACCGCACAGATCACTGTGCTACTCATACGTTATCGAACCAGGAACCTTGCAATTCCTAGTCAATTTTGGGTTAATTCCTATAAGTCTAACATGATCAAAGGGGAACCACTCTTGACTGATAAATTATTTATTTATTTATTGATCTACTAGGAAAAAAGAAGTCGGGGTTGGGATTAGGGTTTAGTGTTAGAGTTTAGGGTTAGGTTTAGGGTTTGGGGTTAGTTTAATGGGAAAATAAATAAATAATTTATCAGTCAAGAGTGGTTCCCCTTTGATCATGTTTCACTTATATATATTTACCAACCCCTCTGCACGAGCAGGATGTGACGCAAGGTCAATTTCTTAAGCGGTGTTCAACAGGTTTGAATTCAGAGTTTTCCTTCTCCTAGACCGGTTGCCTAACCAAGATTAAAGATCCCAGTTTGTCCTACTATTTACCCATAGCTGGAAGGAGAGTAGGATTCATACCTTTCCCAAGGGTATTAGCGCAAAGTGAAATGCAATTACCACATCCAGGATTTGAACTCGGTGCGCGAGTCCATTTCCCATGACTTTAACCATTACACTACCCGCTTCATGTTAGACTTATAGGAAATAACCCAATTTTGAATCTCCCTCGTATTAAAAAAAAAGGGGACAAGGGTATTAGCGCTAAGTGAAATACAATTACCACATCCAGGATTTGAAATCGGTGCGACGAGTTCATTTCCCAAGACTTTAACCATTACACTACGCGCTTCATGTTAGACTTATAGGAAATAACCCAATTTTGAATCTCCTTTGTATTAAAAAAGGGGCCAGCAATTCAAAACCAGTCTAGCGGTGGTTAAAATTTGAGAGCTAAAAGCCATTTAGATAAAAGAATATTAAAAAAACCTAAAGAATAGAAATAAACTAGAAGACATCATTTGCCAATGGAACGGTTGTGTTTATCTGCGCTTGTCAACAGGCCATATAATGTCGCATTGAGCTTCTGCTATGACAATCTCATTTCATATAATTTCGCTTTTATCATTTAGTTTCGTGTCAGCGATTTATGAAAATAAATTAAGTTTCTTTTAGCTTTAAGAAAAAACTATTGACACGTCTATAATGAGTTGTTTTAAGGTTGCATATTCTGACATTTAAAACCGTTTCTTACATTTTTGTCAAATCGTTGTGCCAAGCAAGTGTTATATACTCACATGTTGGGTATATACACAAGTGTTTGTTTTTTATGGAGAGAGAAGAGAGCGTAGAGAGAGGTGAACAGATAGAGATACATAACTTACTTTCTTTCTTCTTTGCTTGTTTGTCTATGCGCAGTATCCTCCGATTTATTTTCAGTTAATAAAGCTTCTGTTTAGGGAGAATTGAGTATTACAATTATCATTTCACAGTGATCTCTGCTACATTAAAATTTCTGGGGGTTAAAAATCAAATTTAGCGTGAATTCACTTGTAAATTGAACTGGAAAATGTATTATTTTCTACATTGTAAGTGCATTGTTCTATCAAAAGTCTTGCTATGATCTGGCATTAGGTTCGGTACGCGCTAAACAGGATATATATATATATATATATATATATATATATATATATATATATATATATATATATATATATATATGGAGAAATGTAGACAAATAATGGATGTTGTAGATTATGGATGTTTATTGTGCTGATGTCGATGTTTCGCCTTCACAGCCGATAATAGACAATAAAGACAGCAAGATGAGACTTAGCATAAATAAATAAATAAATAAAAATACACACACACACACTCATAACCAATCCTTATGCCATTGAACATATACACTTGAATCACTACATCTTCAAACGCAGTATACAAGACCCACCCACTCGCAAACACCTAACACCTGTGACATCATTATCAGAACCCCATTGCTATACACCCTATCTGAGATAAGAAGGAAAATCTCCTACTAGCAACCTCTGCTAATACCAACAACTGACCACCCCTCCCCTGATTCACGACCTCCTAATTCACCAGTATGAAAATGTTCACCATTGAAGCAAGAACTCAATCAAAAGTCCTGAGGAAGGTCTAATTGACCGAAACGTTACAACGTCGACATTAGCACAATAAACATCCATTTCCTTCAACATCCCGTGTTTGTCTACATATCTCCACATACTGTCGGATTAATTTCCTCATATTCCTCCTCCCATTCAAAGCCTGAAGAAGATACCAGAAGATCTGAAACACGTGTTGCATATGTAAAACAAAAAGAATTAAAACATTTTTTCTGAGAACAAAATACATTTTGCGGACCTTCCTTTTTTTATAAAATATTGAATTTTCTCCCGTTGGAACCAGAACAACATTTTATATATATATATATATATATATATAATATATATTTAGAGAGAGAGAGAGAGAGAGACAGAGAGAGACAGAGAGATAGAGAGAGAGAGACAGAGAGATAAACCTAATGAGTCAGATAAACCTACTAAGAGTTTCACTTAGTGATCTTCAGGGCTAAGATCCGACTAAAGAGATTTGGAGCAAATCCATATTTATACAACACCTTCCACCTAGAATCAAATAAATTAGCATAGACTAAACTAACCAATGAAAAACACCCCCCCAAAAAAAAACACAGAACACCGTTTAAATCTATTATTTTATTTTATTTTATTTTATTATTATTTAAATCCTACTACTCTAGTTCTAATATATACCTTACATTACATCACGAAGAAGCCATGTTTTTTTTTTATGTTTGCAACTATTGAGAACCTCAGATCTTTGATTTAGTAGTTCCCCTAATATTTAAATAACTAACTGTTGTACCGGCCGTTCCTACAGTGGAGAATATACACCGGTTCTCACTATAAATAGTGAGACACCGAGTGAAAAGGTTGTACTGTTACCGGCAAGCTAGCCGTTCCTGTACCATTATTGTAAATACACTTGTCTTATTTTACCCTACCTCGACTTGACTTCTTTTTTACTGTTGGATTAACATCACAACACTAACAATTGCCAGTTTTTCTTCAGTACATAGATAGCAATATTTATCCCCGGCTTTATATTTATTACATTTCTTAACAATTTCCCATTTTAAGATAGGGTCGATACCTTTGGTTTTAATATATATATATATATATTACATTTTTGCTTGAAGGCAATTACAATGCATGTATCGCATAAAATTCGATACTTTTTTTTATAGAAAATTAACTTGACAAGTGTAATCCCGGCAAAGGATCGCTCGGTATGTAGAACATCATACAGATTGTTTCGACTTTATTAAGTCTCATCAGCGATGTATACTAACGACTTCCCTCCGACAAAAGTCGAAACCGGGACCTCAGCAGGCATAGTCAAAGACCATATTGCCTTGGCCACAGTATACAGCGAACAATACCTGCGAAATTAACCTTGCCAATGATACTTCCACGCCTCTACCATAATAGGTAAGGGACGTTGAGTGAATAATAACAACAAACCAGGTCTTATGCACTTCGGCGAAGTGAATAAGATTTGTATATATATATATATATATTATATATATATATATATATATATATATATATTAGTTAAGCAATTTTCAAATTTTTGTGTACTCATTTCACTTTCTCTTTTGTTCCGTTGTTCTTTACAGGAAATCTCAACGGATCACTTAGTTCGTGTTTTGTTTTGTTTTGTTTGTTTTTGTTATTTTTTTAATGTATTTGTCTCCATTTTCTCAATAGGTTCATATGTCGTCTATTTACACATTACAAAAAGAAAGAAATCTGCAATTCGGGAGATTTTTATATTTCATTTAAATTCTCAGTCCGGTTTCAATCTCCCGTGTTTTCCTGTCTGTCGTCAACGAAGATAGAGTTTCAGAACAACAATTTATTCGCAACATGGGTGACTTTGGGATGGTCACAATGCCTTTTTTATGAGCAGAGGAAACGGATCAGAGTTACCTATCCCCAGTTATGATAAGGGAGAAACATTGAAGGTTTTTTAGTTTCTAAAGTTTGGAAGTTGAGATATGCGATGGGAGTTTAGACCTTTTTAGTCGCCATGTAGATAATAACAGTTTTGTTATTTTGTGGTTTCTTGGGGTGGGGGTGCTGCCGCTTCCCTCTCCACACCCTTCACCCATCTTGCTCCCCACATCTCTCTCCCTCTCTCTCTCACTCTCTCTCTCTCTCTCACACACACACACACACACACACACATACGCACTCAATAATCAGAATGATACAAAACAACCTGCCTCTCGGGGCGGGGTCCTGTGGCTTCGGCCCTGGACCGTGAGTACAATCAACAGCATTGATCCCAGGGGGCTATCCCCCAAGCAACACCTGCCCCCTAGATTAAAAGGGACAGGGCTGGGTTTATTGCACTGTGTCTGAAGCGTCCCCCTTGAGGGGGTAATGCCGACGGGATCAACGCAATTTTTTCACCCGCCACCCATGAGTCTCTGCCTGTGGGTGGTCCCATATTAATAGGGCCTTGTGCCTAACCGGTACACGTGGGGTACGTGGTAAATATCTAGATTAATACAAAACAAGTTCTAGAAAAGATCGCCTTTCCAATGGACTACTATTTGCCCACTTTAAACCGCTCACATCGGCTTTCTCACCACTCCAAAAAGTCTAAATAATATAAAGGATGTAATTAAAAGTAACGGTTGTACCCCTCGTTACCTGAGCACTTGGAATGGTTCGGAACGCAAATAGACGGGAAGAATAGTTAAACAGAAGTATCGGTTTGGTTTGGTTTAATTTGATTTAATGGCATATCAACCCTGTTGGTTATTTAATGCCAACTCTATAATATCTATTAATAATGGAGATTCGCTTCCGGTTTTTGTCTGTAACAAAAATTACGTCACTGCTTACGTCACATTACCCAAAAATCGTCATAACATAGAATAAATACACTCAAAATTTGAACATGCAAAATTAGACAGTCCTCATTGTTTTTTAAAACAAGTTTTAATAAATACATGACTGGTATTATATATCTATATATAGTTTGTTTTATTTTGATACATATTTAAAATTTACATTTCAAATTGTTTTATTTTTTATTTCAACAATTTGATGTTTTTACTTACTTAGGGTACAAACTCGCTAACATTGAATTTTTTACTCCCACTTCTCAGGCCATATGTTTCAAAAATCTAATTTTAATCGCCCGGAGGGTGTTTTTTATTTTGTACAAGTTTATAAAATAAACATAATATTATGTATGTAATATAATAACGAATAATATAACAATATATAGCATAACACAATATATATACATGAAATCCGATCTCACTGAGAAGTTAAAGCGACAATTCTTCCAGGCTGTGGTTATATCAGTACTGCTGTATAGCTGCACCACTTGGACCCTAACAAGGCGCCTTGAGAATAATCTAGATGGAAGCAGCACAAGAATGCTACGTGCAGTCTTGAACAAACCGTGGAAAAAGCACCCCATAAGGAAGCAGCTGTATGGCCACGTATCCCCCATCTCACAAAGTATCCGAGTGAGACGGACAACACAGGCAGGACACTGCTGGAGAAGCAAGGACGAGCTCATAACCGATGTTCTCCGGTGGAAGCATGGACATGCTAACGTGGGCCAACCACCAAGGACCTACATTGACCAACTATACGAGGATGCTGGATGCTGCGCAAAGGACTTCTCTGGGACAATGAATGATAGGGAAGGTTAGCGAGAGATTGTCATGGATATCCATGCTAATTGCGTGACCTGATGATGAAGATGGTGATGTTTTTTTGTAACGGATTATTTTGTGGTAATTTTGTCTCTTCTAAAAACCAATTGTCTGGGTGCGAGATCACAGTAATCTATTTTACCTTTCAGGTGCGTTACCATAATTGGTATTGTGGATGTATTTCATAGCCGATTCCTAATTATCGATATATTTTTTATTTCTCGCAAGAAGAGCAAAATGATATCTGTTTTAACATTTTCAAACAAATCTTTCATATTTGCGTTGAAAAATCTTATTTTTTCTGGTAGGAGCGTAAACTTCACATTCTATGAAGAAGTGTTTAACAGTGAACGGTGTTTGACATGTTACTCATCGTAACATGTCAAACATTTTGAATTAAGGCATATCAATTTTTTTTACAGCTTTTACTATTAATTTCTTAAAATTAAAAATAAATTGCTGTCAAATGTTTTTAAAAAGTCATTTCTACAATATGGATTCAGTCAAATATTAACCAAAAAATTATGTTTATTTATTCATTAAGTGTTTAATATTGCACAGTATTTGACATGGTACTTATCGGGATTCTCAAATATTGATGAAGTCAAACATTTTGAATTAAGGTATATCAATATTTTTTACAGCTTTTACTATTAATTTCTTAAAATAAAAAAAAAAATGCTGTCAAGTGTTTTTAAAAAGTTATTTCTCCAAAATTGATTCAGTCAAATATTAACCAAAAAATTATGTTTAATTATTCATAAAGTGTTTGATACTGCACGGTGTTTGACATGTTACACATTGTGGTTGTTCCTCTTGTTCAAGTATAAAAGAATGCATAAGCCTTGTGTGGCCAATGTGCAGCCGCGCCAATACTGCCTCCTTCCCTCGGTTCTATTATCAGTGCTGGGATGGACATGAGTTCAATAAGGTTAACTTCCCTTGCTGCAGGTTTTCGCCGATAGGTGGCGGCTGTATTAAATGAGATGTTACACATCGTGGTTGTTCCTCTTGTTCAAGTATAAAAGAATGCGTAAGCCAAGTGTGGCCAATGCGCAGTCGCGCCAATACTACCTCCCCCCTAGGTTCTATTATCGGTGTTGGGATGAACATGAGTTCAATAGGGTTATCTTACCCAGTTGCAGGCTTTCGCCGATAGGTGGCGGCTATAGTTAAAGAGCAGCCCGGGAGAAAAACTCTCTCTTTTCTCTGGATACGGCAACCACTGCAAATGGGTTAGACGCTTTGTGCCTCTGCCCTTTAAGTTGGGGGCTTTCCCCCAGCAAACTATTAGTAAGTGACTTATTTCTACATGTAACTCTATATCACTACTTTAGGACCTAGTCCTACATTCTTTATGTATATTTATGTATCTGTTTTATAAATCGTACTGTACCTTGTCATGAGTATGTGTATACCTGTCATGTATGTATTTTCTCCACGTGCTCACTAAATAAAGTCTATGTTTGTTATTATATATAACTTCTTTGTCAGATTAATTTATGTACACAAATGTACCCACGCTGTAAGGTTACTTTGAACCTTCTAACGACACCATAAGAACTTTTTCATTTTATATCGTTATCGGTTCAATTAAAACAGCCACATTATCGAAAACAATAAGGACATTTAGAAATATAATGAAATATTGAAACAACTTCCTACCATTTGATTTCCAACGAGAAAAGAAAGAAACGGATGACTGAGTTAACATAATACACTTTGAGAATATAACCATTTTCAAAGGTATTTGCAATTTAATAATACTGTGGGGTCTCCGTTCGCGCCCGTATTGATCATAATAATTTCCAGGGGGAGATAAATATTGAACGCTAATTATCGACTACTTCCTGTCATTTGTTTTTTTTCTCTTAATTACAATATAGATACAATAGGGTGTGACTAAACATTGATATTAATGGCTGTCAAATAACGAGAAGAAAATACTACTACTACAACAACAACAACAACAACAATAATAATAATAATAAGAAGAAGAAGAAGAAGAAGAAGAAGAAGAAGAAGAAGAAGAAGAAGAAGAATATCATAATGGAGATTCGATGTATGTCTGTAATAATAATAATACATCAGTGAATGCAGTAAACTAGTACAAAATAGATACAAGAATAGGTATAATCAAATCTGTAACCGAAACTACGTTACTTCTTACGTCCCAATACCCTAGGGAATTGCGTAGGTATATCAATGAGTATTTAATTTATAGTCAAAATTATTAGTTAACATATAGAATAAATATTATTTATTAATGATGTCACTATGAAAATCTGAGTTATATTTATCTCAAAAGAACCCATGTTATTAGTACGTTTAAAACCCTGTTATGTATCTTATATATCACTAAGAAATAAAGATTTACATATATATATTTACTGCACGGAGAAGATGGGACACAAGGTCAATTTCTTAAGCGGGGTTCAACAGGTTTGAATTCAGTGTTTTCCTTCTCCTAGATTGGTTGCCTAACCAAGGTTAAAGAACCCAGTCTGCCCTACTATTTATCCATAGCTGGAGGGAGTGTAGGATCCATACCTTTCCCCAGGGGATTAGCGCTAAGTGAAATGCAATTACTAGACTCAGGATTTGAACTCGGGGCGACTAGTCCATTTTCCATGAATTTAACCATTACACTACACGCTTCCATATACATATTATATGGTGTGGCCAATTTGCATTCTGCTTTTACTCAAGCCAGTTTTAATAAATTATAACTTGGTGTTATTGATTTCTAATACTATTGTTTTATTCTCCAACATATTAGAATCAATTCTATGAGTAGTTTATATATATATATTTACCAACCCCTCCGCACGAACAGGATGTGAAACAAGGTCAATTTCTTAAGCGGAGTTTAACAGGTTTGAATTCAGAGTTTTCCTTCTCCTAGACTGGTTACCTATCCATGGTTAAAGAGCCCAGTCTGCCATGCTATTTACCCATAGCTGGAGGGAGAATTGGATTCATACCTTTCCCAAGGGTACTAGCGCTATATGAAATTCAAACAGCTTCGTCCAGGAATTGAACTCTGTTAGGGTCCCATCTATGGGTTAAATAGAAAAACAAGTTTATAAAAATTGCGTATCCATTAAGAACGAATTTATTTCAAAACTTTGTCGCCGTTAAATTCACCCACTGAGGTTGATATCAATAACATTTTACATGTAAGTCTAAATCTAAGCAATTGATAAACCCATAAAGCCAAAGTCCAGAACCTATACCGCAGGTATCTCACAGGGATCATATATACAGAAATGAACGTTTCTGTTTTCATATCAAGTGAATATTCATAATAAATCTGAGTGAGAACGGTAATAATTTATGCCGATCTTTCTAAATAAAATGTTATGGGGGATTTACTCGGATTATTTTGTTTTTGTTAACTCATTGACGTCAATGGCAGCTATTCGGACGTCAGTTTTACGCAATACGTACACATATATATATATATATATATATGTGTGTGTGTGTGTGTGTGTGTGTGTGTGTGTGTGTGTGTGTATAAACAAACAGGTATATATTTATATAAATACATATACATATATATGAAAAGGAGAGAAATACTCACATATATATATATATATATATATATATATATATATATATATTTAAAGTAATACATAGAAATACATATATACATCCATATACGTACAAACACACACACACACACACACACACTCACACACATACACACACATAGACATATATATATAATGAAATTAAAATACACTTACTTTAATTACACACACATACACACACATACACATATATATGTGTGTGTGTGTGTTTGTGTGTGTGTGTATGTGTGTGTTTATGTCTGTCTGTCAGTCTGTTTGTCTGTCTGTTTATTTGTATTACCACGCATCATTTTTACGCTCACAAGGCTTAACATGAGATTATTTTACATAATTTATTAGTTAAAATTATTCCTTGGGAAAATTATATTCTATTATACTAAATATAATTAATAATCCGTTTAATGTTTTAGAGTTACTTAACAGTCCATGGGGTATCATCATGCAACCACATTTTCTACTATTAATCATTTACTAAGATTACCTTAGTTTTGCACAAGGCCACAAATATCGGATAACCAGCGAGAATTGAACTCACTACCAGTAGACTACTAGCAAAGCTCCCTAACCATTACACCTCAGTGTACCCTTTTTTAATTAGTAATTTAGATTAAAACTTGGATTAACATATTTTTTACTAAACAGTTTGCCCTTATGGTATGCCCAAACCTTTTGTATCATATGGGTGCTAGAAGGCGATGGCTGAGGGTCTTTCTGTCCTGAGTATGACTTTAAACTTTAATTGATGGTGAGGTCCCAGTTTTGGATGTTTGGGAAATGTAGAGCACCCCTTCATCACCATTGTTCCCAGGTCCACTCTGAACCGGAGTGGTAGTACCTGTTATGGTTCCATCCATGGGTTAAATAGAAAATTTATTTCCAAAAAAATGTTGAGTTCTAAGCTATCGCTACGAATCTTTCAAAACTCTGCAGGCAGTAAATAACCCACGGTGGTTGATATGCCGTAAAACAAAAACAAACTTTTTAATCATATATGAGCTAGACTGAGAGTCCTAATGTCTTGGGTATGATGTTAAACTCTATTTGATGGTGACGTTCCAATTCTGAAGCTCTATGGAATGTGGAGTACACCTTCAGCACCGTTATTCCCAGGCACACTACCCGAAGTGGTATTACCTATTAGGGTCCCATCTATAGGTTAAATAGAAAAAATGAGTTTAAAAAATGTGTTAAAAAATTTAGTTTAAAAAATGAGTACCGATCATTAAGGAATAAAACAAAAACGTCTTCGGCATAAAATGACCCAACAAGGGTTGACATGCCGGAAAATCCAACTAACCAACCAACATAATCACTTCTAAAATCCTGATGTCCCTCCACCTACCCACATGTGGTAATATATAATTCTTATAATTTAAAAAGGGTAATTCTGAACTTTTGTTTAGTAAATTAAGGTGTCCTAGAAAAAACAGAACCCACAAATTTTGTAATAAAACTGTTAATTTTAACTAAGGGGTTTAGAGTCAGGGTTAGGATTTAGTGTTAGGGTTCTGTTTTTTCTGGGTCACCCTGAACTGGGTGATCAAAAAAAAAAAAACAGAAACAAAATTATTTATTTATTTTCCCATTAAACTAACCCTAAACTCTAAACCCCAACCCGAACCCTACCCCTAAACCCCCTTAGTTAAAATTAACAGTTTTATTACAAAATTTGTGGGTTCTGTTTTTTCTGGGACACCCTAATTTACTAAACAAAAGTTCATAATTACCTTAAAACCGAATGAGGTGATGATGTATTGAGAGTAGAAATATCTATATACTTATTTCTGGACCGGTAATGCTTCGGAGAGGCTCGACTCTTCAATGCTGAGTCGATGCTGGAGTTGGCAGGTAATTACTGGATGTTTGGAGTCTGGAAACCAGCTTGGGGGACTATCTTGCCTTGTGCTATCTAAATTTTTAGTAATAACAAAAGGCCACTTCTTTTTCTAATGAGAATTTTATTTCCCCCAAAGTCACAACTGTCGAGAGCAAGAGTCCATGTCTTACCCTCTCAACGCACTCTACCAGACTCACACAACCTTCTCATCTCTCACTCCTCTTCTCTGCCCCTTCACCACGTCTCATCGGATGTCCAATCAAACAATACCATGTGGCTATGCTGACCCGTCCTTAAACTTTTCCATCCACATCTAACATATATTTTTGCTAAACATTTTCCGTGCTAATTTACATATCAAGTTACACTCATGGTTCTTACCCCACTCCCCATTATGTTACACTCACACGTGATGCAATAATGGGAACGCTGATGACTGACAAGGATATTACACACCCAACAGCACCTTGCCTAAATCGCTGCTGAATTTAATGATGTTGTCTCACAACTCGTCAATCAATACATTTTCACAACGTACATTGAATTGCATGATGTTTGTCGTCATTAAATAACAAAGGAACCATTGACCCTTCAACGTCCGTTACTGTACCACACCTGGGCAAGAGAACATTGCCATTCGACCGTATAAACCTGCCGCCGTACCACCCGGTCAAACAACTTCTTCTTCTTCTTCTTCTTCTTCTTCTTCTTCTTCTTCTTCTTCTTCTTGAGCACTATCTACTGAGAAATATAGCACCCATATTAACCACAATATATATATATATATACTAGCAAAAGTACCTGGTCCATGACCGCACTAAAAAAAATTAACACCAGGTAGTGAGTGAGTAAGAGAGAGAATAAGAGGAAAATGATTTATAGAATTTTTTTTTAAATGTAATCCTTAACTTTTGGGTGTTTTTAAATATAATTCTATTTTTCAAAAACTCTTTTGTGCATATGACAAAAACTTAAATTCAGTTCCTAATTGTATGTTTTTCTTAATTGCTTGTTGCATTAAAGTGATAAAAATATTAATTTATTTTATTTTATTTTTTACCCCTAAAAAGTCACAATTAAAAGGAGCTAAGTATTAAACATCTGTCCTTATTTATTTAGCTACATCGGCTGCGGCTGTACAATACACTGACTGAGTAAAACTTCCTTCCAATTGGGTGACCTTTTGACCGTAGGTGACGTCCCGTTGTGTTTGCAGAGCAGTCCATGACATGCACCTTTACTTGGGCTAGACGGGCGGTCGGAGTGGTCTCTCCAATCAATCGGCTGGTCATGTCAAGCCCTAGCACCTATATGATTGTCCCTACCGTATTGTTCTTATGGGAAAACTGAATCTAGTGGTGAGGTTCCAATTATGGAGCTCTGGGAAGTGTGGAGTACCCCTTCATTGCCATTACTCCTAGGCCCACATTGACCCGGAGTGGTGGTACTTGTTAGGCCTACCAAGTACAACCACTTTTAAACTTAACATCATGATATTTTAAATGAATTTTATATATTGATTTATCATAGCACAAATACCTAATTAAATTAGAAATTGACCGAAAAAATCGTTTTAAATGTATTATAAATAAATTACATGTGTAATATTATTTTGCTTTTTTTACTGATGTTCATTATATTACTACTTTTCGAATTAGACAAAAATTTGACTATAATAATCGATTTAGTTAATTTTAATTCGTTTTTCAAATGAAAAGCAGACGAAAAAATCGGTATACCTACGTTCTTGCCAAGAAAAATATGTAATTGCTTGAAATACCAGTGTTCACCGACCAATCTATGAATACGTATTTGTCAATTTTATTCTATTTTTGTTTTTAACCCTTTAAAATCTCTAACAATAACAAAAGCTAAGAATTAAAATTTTGTCCATATTAGTAGTTGAAAGATTTCGCCATTTTATTTCAATGAAAATGTAACGGTAAACTTGTTTTGAAACAATTTTAATTTTTCCATAATTTTTTTGTACACGACAACAATTCAAATCCAATTCTTAATTGCTTGTTGAATTAAAGTTAAAAGAAATGTATTCATTTATTTTCCTTTTTTTACTTCTAAAGATGTAATGATAAAAAGAATCTGAGAATCGAAAATTTAAATTCTTTGTATTGCAATATCTATGTTTGCTTAAACTCAAGATAGAATTTTAAAAACATTGTTTTAAAACGTTTGCATTAGTTCTCTAAAACTCAAGATTTTTTTTACCGTTAGAATTAATTACAAAACAAACATTTTCATAAAAGATTTTATCTTCAAATTTCGCCAATGAAATCTATGATATTTAAACATGGTAATTCTTAAGAACTCCAGGTTTGGTCCGTATTAGTCACTGTTGATTTCCTATCGCCGTTTTAGAAGATAATTAGTTAACGACCCCCCCCCCCGCAAAAAAAACAACTGTTTCTAAGGACAGTATTCGTCAATTTTATTGTTATTTTTAACCCTTTAAAACTCTAACAATAAAGAACCTAAGAATTAAAAGTTATTTTATTCGAATGGAAATGTTAGTTTAATTTATACAAATATGTAACCCTATACTGGTGAATATTTTAAAACATTTTCATGATATTTTTTATTTATATTTGAAATACTTTTTTAGATGTAACCGTAAACCGTAAATTTTAATTTTTCTACAATTTTTTATGCATGCCAACAATTTAAATTAAAGTGAGTGTACAATTTAAGAATATGGACAAAGATGTAATTTTACGTAAAAATCTAGTCAGAAAAAATTATACTTCGTATTATCAGCATATCCGAAGCTAAATATTTTTAACTCGCTCTAAAAAAATAATTCAATGGATAAAAACACATACCAATTACATATTTAGAAAGATTATTTTATTTTATTTCTAACCATATAAATATTTAAAAGATTGGAACGTAAATATGTGATAGAAAAGAATTTGATTTTTTGTTTTAATTTTGTCTGAAAAAATTGTACTTCGTATTATCGGCATACCCGAAGCAAATTATTTCAACTCACTTTAAAAAATAATTCAATGGATAAAAACACATACAAATTACATATTTAGAAAGATTATTTTATTTTCTTTCCAACCATATAAATATTCTAAAGTTTGGACCATAAATAGGTGATAAATTCCTAGCTTCTTCTTCTTCTTCTTCTTCTTCTTCTTCTTCTTCTTCTTCTTCTTCTTCTTCTTCTTCTTCTTCTTCACAAACCTTTTTCATTCTCGTCTTTTATTCTCTTCTTCTTCTTCTTCTTCTTCTTCTTCTTCTTATTATTATTATTATTATTATTATTATTATTATTATTATTATTATTCACTCCTTTTGAGTTTTCACACCAGTGTTAGCTGATGGTATTTCGCTGGAGTCTGAGTGACAGCAAGTCTCCTCAGGTCTCCAGTGTTCTGAATGGTTTCAATCCTTCCTTTGATATTATTATTATTATTATTATTATTATTATTATTATTATTATTATTATTCATCTCTTCTGCCTTTGCCTTCTTCGTGTACTTCTTCCTTTCCTTCTTTTCTTCATTCATCTCTCCCACCCTTCTTCTTTTTCTTTATCATCATCATCTTCTTCCTTTCTTTCATTCTTTCCTTTCTACCTTTCCACTTTCCTTCTTCGTTCATTTACTCTACTTCCTTCTTCTTCCTTCTTCGTGTTCTTCTCTCTCTTTCTTCCATTTCTTCTTTGTTTTTTCTTTCTACACCTCTTCAACTTTCTTCTTCTTCTTCTTCTTCTTCTTCTTCTTCTTCTTCTTTATATCTCTCCAATTTTTACTTGTTGTTGATGTTCTTATTGTATCATTTTTTGTATTTTTTTAAACTCTTATACATAACATTCTTATTATTATTATTATTATTATTATTATTATTATTATTATTATTATTAATCTGGGCATTTTTTTCTTTGTATTCCTCTCCTTTCTTTTTCTTCTTTTTCCCGCTATTTTTCTTTGTATTCTCAGCAATTCTGTATCATAGAAAATGAAATTATGCTAAAAACCCTTCTGTTAACTTAGTGTCAACAAAATATGTTTTCAGTTTGTTTGTTTTTTCTTTCTATATTCCTTTGTATTCTGGGTCGTCCATTTCATTTTCTGAGAAAAACAAAAGAAAGTTGTAGTTTCAAATTGGACATTTTTTTCTTTCTAAAACTTAAATGAAACCTCGAAAAGATGTCTCAGGCGCAGAAAAAAAATCGTAAGTTAAATATTCATAACAATTTTAACTGGAACATTATTACCAAATTTCCCACCAATCAAGAACAACCGAGATAATAATTGTACTCGTTATACATAACTTCCCATTTATATATATCTACATATATCTATATCTATCTATCTGTCTATCTATCTATATATATATAATATATATATATATATATATATATATATATATATATATATATATATATATATATATAAACCCAACCGTTGTAAAAAAAACAGATAATTCAGTTTTTAAAATAAAATGAAAATTCAAACTGATATCTGGGTAAAAATCGTAAAAAATGAAAAGGCCAAGGTTCCTTCCCCTCAATTGAACCGTTATAAAAACCAATGTAGTATATCAATTTAAATGCCCATTGGAAGAATGTATCTCCAATAACAATATATACATCGGTGTAAGAACAACTACCCTTTCCAGGCGTCTTACGATGTACCTTTTAAACACTAGCTCAATAGCCCAATATTTAGAAACACACTCTTGTCCCAATACTAAATCCTGAAAAATACTCAACAATAACACCACCATTGTAGAAACACAAATATGTAAACAACGATTAAATATTTTAGAAGCACTGCATATTAAACACAAAAATCCAAAACTAAACAAAATAAACTTTGATATAGCATCAATGTTCGAAAATTCCTATAATTACATTAACAATTTATAAAATAATAATAATATTAACAATGATAATAATACTGAAATCTTATTATAATGGAGATTGTGTGTTTGTCTGTCTGAAGCCGAAACTAAATCACTACTCAAGTCACAATTCCCTTAGTTATTGACGTCACATTCACCATGAATTTATTTTTATTTAAACCTCAGTTATTGATAAAATTGTTATACCTTATTAATACTTTTGACTTTATCTACATTCTAATAACAGGCAATTGTATTTATATATGCAACAAAATAGCGGGTTACAGTGTGAACAGGAAAGCTAATTTGCATATTGATATTAAAAGTTTAATTTTATTAAATATGCGCTTGGTATTATTGATTTCTAATTGTTTGTTTTTTTCTTAATGAATATGAGCAAAAAACTCGGGGATAAATCTTAAAAGAAATCCTTTAATATAAAGAAATAACAGTAATTTTATTCTTTACTTCCTAATTTAACTAAATAGTTAAATTAGGAAAATTCAGCAATAAAAGGAGGGAGTGATGAAAAATGATGGAAGACTTAGTTTCAAAGTTGTTCTATTCTTCGATTATACCCCCTCTGTTTCAAATCATTTTATTTGGATTTTTATTTAGTTTCAAAAGTATTTCAAATTTAACATATTTCATTACATTAAAATTCAAATACTTGCACCCGGAGGGTGCATATACTTGCTAGTAATGATAATAAAGACAATAATAATAACACTAATAATAACAACAACAATAGAAGAAAATGAAATAAACACAACCTATATAAATAGGGAATGGAACAACCCATTGTTGTACGGTTTAAGAATTACCCTGAGGATAGCCCACGATAGGGCGTAAAAGTACCTGAACAATCACATATGGCAAATATATCAGCCAATTTTCGCCAGATATCATTAGAACATTCCGGCAATTTGAAAGGACAAAGAACAAAATTTGCCGACAAAATATGACTGCATTGTTCAATAATATGCCTAACAATATATATTATATATATATATAATATATATATAT
>CM042161.1:23208505-23228366 GCA_023376005.1 Doryteuthis pealeii | reverse complement strand
CGCACAACAAGAACGGATGTCCTTGATACATTTTCTACATTCAAGCTTGACCCAAAATTGTAGTATGTGTGGCTTTGCCTGTTATAGGCTGATCTCTTTGAGTCAAATGCAGTCCCATGGTGATAGACGACCACGTGTAAAACATGTTTGTGTACGAGCGAAAGATGGGGTCTTCAGTGTTATTTTTATGCGACAGGACTTTCTAAAAAACAAAGCTGGACTTCTGAGCTATTTGCGTATTCACAACCGAACTTTTTAGAAGTGGCCTTCTTCTGTGAAGAAGTGGCGATCACCATATATTATTATATATATATATATAAGTAAAGAAATAGCAAAAGACTTAGAGATTTGCATTATAGTCTATTTCAGGAGATGCAAATGATGAGTTGGGAGAGTTAGACAATTTGTTAAGCTCCTGAAATAGACTAGTAACGCAAATCTCTAAGTCTTTGTTATTTTATTACTTATATTATTTGCTCTGTTGACTCTAACATTAAGAGCACACATTGAGCTCTCACACTGCGCAGGTTTTTAAATAAAAACTCTTTGTGTCGTAAAGAAGATTTCTTCTCTGGACTTTTGGAATTATATATATATAATAATATATATATATATATATATATACTAGACGGGTTGACGTACCAAGTTTAAAGAGCCCCGCCTGCTCTGCTATTTAGCCATAGTGGACTGGGAATGCATACCTTTACCAAGGATATTCAGTGCAATGTGAAATGCTAACCAAACCGCGTCCAGCATTTAAACTCAAATAACCTCAATGCTCTCAATAAACCCCGTAATAAACCAATATCAATTTTGAATTTTTGCTTTAATTTGTTTGCTTGCTTGTCGTTTTGAACTGGATGTTTTTAGATTCTAGTATACTCTTCAATCATTTTATTATTATTCTAAATAAATTAAGCAATATGAGTGCGGCACTTTTATTCAACTGTTAAAGGGACATCCGTTGATGTTGAGATACGAAGAAGGGTCAATCAAAGGTTGGCTGCTTTCAAACTGAGCTGAAGCAAATCTCTTCTGCATTCCATTCTCCTCTTTGTCCCCAAAATCTCACGATGCTCGGGAGAAACATTGACAAAACAGATCTTTTTCTTTCTTTCTTACTTGGATGATATTTATTTTCAAGTTAAAGGATAAACCTCGGACATTTTAGCGATTATTTTAAAAAGAAAAAAAAACTGATAAGGATACACTGAATAAAAAAGTAAGCAAAGTTGGTGTCACATCCTACCCATAGTGGAGGAGTTGGGTAAATACTTACGTATACAGTGTTCAAGTTGAAGTTGTGTAAATACTTACGTATACAGTGTTCAAATGCGCGTGGTCAAATGGTTAGAGTCGTAGAATTGGACTCGTCAATGCAAGTTCAATTCCTGTACGAAGCTGTTGGCATTTCACATCGCGCTAATACCCTTGGGAAAGGTATGAATCCAATTCTCCCTCCAGCTATGGGTAAATAGCAGGGCAGGCTGGACTCTTTAACCATGGCTAGGCAACCAGTCTAGGAGAAGGAACACTATGAATTCAGACCTGTTAAACTCTGCTTAAGAAATTGACCTTGTGTCGCATCCTGATCGTGCGGAGGGGTTTGGAAATATAATAACAGTGTCCAAATTGAGTCAGAAAATAAAATACAGCCATGACTGTTTTTTCAATTCAAATCTGTTAACTCTACTTAAGAAAATGACATTGTGTCACATCCTGTTCATGTGGAGGGTTGGTATATATAAAACTAAAGTCGATGGATTGGCAGATTGTCGGTATAAACCGAACAGCGAGGGAGTCTATCTCCTTTCCGCTACCGCTACACCAGGGAGATTTTTTTCTGAGATGGAGCACCACACCTACCGTAGATTACCCAATCTGTGCTACACCTACCATCAGCTCCTCACGTTACCGCATAGATCACTGTGCTATTCATACGTTGAGTTGATGAGGACCGTTATCGAACCAGGAACCTTGCGATTCCTAGTCAATTTTGGGTTAATTCCTATAAGTCGAACATGATCAAAGGGGAACCACTCTTGACCGGTTGCCTAACCAAGGCTAAAGATCCCAGTCTGCCCTACTATTTGCCCATAGCTGGAGGGAGAGTAGGATTCATACCTTTCCCAAGGGTATTAGCGCTAAGTGAAATGCAATTACCACATCCAGGATTTCAACTCGGTGCGACGAATCCATTTCCCATGACTTTAACCATTATACTACGTGCTTCATGTTAGACTTATAGGAAATAACCCAATTTTGAATCTCCTTTGTATTAAAAAAGGGAACAGCAATTCAAAAGCAGTCTAACGGTGGTTAAAATTTGAGAGCTAAAAGCCATTTAGATAAAAGAATATTAAAAAAACCTAAAGAACAGAAATAAACTAGAAGACATCATTTGCCAATGGAACGGTTGTGTTTATCTGCGCTTGTCAACAGGCCATATAATGCGCATTGAGCTTCTGCTATGACAATCTCATTTCATATAATTTCGCTTTTATCATTTAGTTTCGTGTCAGCGATTTATGAAAATAAATTAAGTTTCTTTTAGCTTTAAGAAAAACCATTGACACGTCTATAATGAGTTGTTTTAAGGTTGGATATTCTGACATTTAAAACCGTTTCTTACATTTTTGTCAAATCGTTGTGCCAAGCAAGTGTTATATACTCACATGTTGGGTATATACACAAGTGTTTTTTTATGGAGAGAGAGGAGAGAGATGTGAACAGATAGAGATACATAACTTACTTTCTTTCTTCTTTGCTTGTTTGTCTATGCGATCGTCTAGCTTCTATTCTTTCTCGTCATTCTCGCCATGTTGACTTCTATCTTGTTGGTTGTTCATCTTGATTCATTTTCTTGCTTGGCCGGTCTTCTAACTAAAGCATTCATCAACCAACAACACCATACTGTTCTTTTAAAAAACCTTTTATTTACTTAACTAAGTTTCTTTTCTTACTAACTAAAACACAGCACGCGTACAGGTGAGTCCAACTAAATGAGAAACGTCTTTCTTGCTTAAGATCCTCGTTGGAACTGAATAACTAATTCAAAATCACGTGACGTGCGAGACTTCAACTGTCAGTAATTTTCCGTTCGTGATATGAAAGGGACCATCCCTGCAGAAATACAGGGGGTTGCCAATAATCTATGCCACAACATAGATTATGCAACGCAAGTTTATAGAAATAAAATACTTGCAGAGAGGCTCATTAAAAAAATAAAACTGCGGTTATAAACATATGCTCGATATTCCTGTCCTTGTGCCACAATTACTACTCCTGAATTCCAGTCAAGTCACACCAAAAGCACCAGTCTCTCTCATTTAAGAACCAATGAGTCAGTTCAGTACACAGACGAGTAACCTCTGGTTTCCAGCAGTTATTATAAGCGACAACAGTATGGAAGTGCGTGGTGTAATGGTTCAAATACTGGATGTGGTAATTGCATTTCACTTAGCGTTAATACCATTGGGAAAGGTATGAATCCTGCTCTCTCTCCAGCTATCGATAAATAGTACGGAAGACTGGGCTCTTTATCCTTGGTTAGGCAACCGGTCTAGGAGAAGGAACACTCTGAATTCAAACCAGTTGAACTCCGCTTAAGAAATTTACCTTGTGTCACATCCTGCTCGTGCGGAGGGGTTGGTAAATCTATTATAAACATATTAAACAGTACGAAACTGAAATGAATTATTTTCGTGAAATCTCAGCCACTACTGAGACAAAAGCAAAAGGTTCGCCGTGTGTCACTAGTCACGCATTTCTTAAGTGGTTGATTGGATTTTACAGCATGTCAACCCTTATTGGGTTATTTCATGCCGAAAACGTTTTGATTCATTCATTTTTGATGGGTACTCAATTTTTTTAAAATCAACTTTTAAACACATTTTTTCAAACTCATTTGGAAGCCTAACAAATACTACCACTCCGGGTTGGTTGGTTGGTGGGTTGGGTTTTACGGCATATCAACCCATTGGGTCATTTTATGCTAAAGACAGAGATTGAACCCTAACAGGTACTACCAGTTCGGATCAGAGTAGACTTGGGAGTAAAAGTGATCAAGGGGTACTCCACATTCCTCAAGGCTCCAGAATTAGATTTTTATCATCAGATAGCATTAACGCCATACCCAGGACAATAAGACTCTCATCATCTTACAGCACATATATGATGAAAAGGGTTGGGGCTTGCCATGAGGGCAATAGGGTTGAGACAATCCTAACATTAATGGTATACATTTTAATAAGGTTTTATTTACATTTTAATACCTACAACCGTGTGTATATTTCAAAATCAACGGATTTGAATAAATATATTTTCTATTTAGTTGAGGAGGTTCGCTTGAAGTATGAAGTGGACTAGGCAACCCGAGTTCAAATCCTGAACACGGCTATTTGCTCTTCTCGTGGCGCTAAGGTCATCTCTTCTCACACCAGCTACGGATAGATAGTTGAACACACTGATGCATTTCCTAAATGTATTAGCGTAACGTGAAAGCCTCACAGGTTCGTCCAGGATTTGAACTCGGGTCAACGATTTCATTTTCTTTAAGGATAACCAAACAAATTGCAAATTTATGTATTTTAGTATTTCTAGCCCGGTTTAGCTCAGTCGGTAGAGCATTCACCTAGGTAATCAACAGATTCTTTGTTAAATACCGGCCCCCGCCAACTCAGCGCATGAGTAGCACAGATTGGGTAATCTAATCTGTGCAGAACTGTGTGGAGCTGACGGTAGGTTTGGTTCCACCCGAGTACAAACCATCTCCCTGGTCTAGCACTAGCAAAAAGAGAATAGACTCCCTCGCTATACGGCTGATACCGACAATAGGTCACAACTTTACTAACGTATTTTCTAATAGTTTGTATAAAGGTTTCTACGAGGGAGTAGCTATGTACATAGCGGATCACTTTCAGTCTTTGCTGGTTGGCCCGCCCTGGTGTGTTCATGTTTAGGTATTCACAGAACGTCACTTATGAGTTCGTCCTTACTTCTCCAGCAGTGTCCGGCGTGTCTTGTCCGTCTTGTATATTTTGTGCGATGGGAGTTAAGTGATTGTTCAGCTGCTTTCATGGAGTGCTGCTTCCCGAATTTGTCCAGGACAATACGCAGTATCCTCCGATTTATTTTCAGATAATAATGCTTCTGTTTAGGAAGAATTGAGTATTACAATTATCATTTCACAGTGATCTCTGCTACATTAAAATTTCTGGGGGTTAAAAATCAAATTTAGTGTAAATTCACTTGTAAATTGAACTGGAAAATGTATTATTTTCTACATTGTAAGTGCATTGTTCTATCAAAAGTCTTGCTATGATCTGGCATTAGGTTAGGTACGCGCTAAACACTATATCTATATATATATATATATATATGTGTGTGTGAAGAGAGGAAGTAAATCCGACGGTATGTAATATATCAAGAAAAATGAAAAAACACAGGTTTAAATGGGTTAAGTGGTGAGTTTATTGGCCGACGCTGCAGTGTTTCGATCTATTAATTAGATCATCTTCAGGGCATAAGATAAGAAATTATTTATCACAGAATAATGAGAAAAGTGAGTGGTAATCCTTGTTATTCAGTCTGTTTATATATATATATATATATATATATATATATATATATATATATATATATATATATGGAGAAATGTAGACAAAGAATGGATGTTGTAGAATATGGATGTTTATTGTGCTGATGTCGATGTTGTAACATTTCGCCTTCACAACCGATAATAGACAATAAAGACAGCAAGATGAGACTTAGCAGAAATGAATAAATAAATAAAAATACACACACACACACACACACACACTCATAACCAATCCTTATGCCATTGAACATATACACTTGAATCACTACATCTTCAAACGCAGTATACAAGACCCACCCACTCGCAAACACCTAACACCTGTGACATCATTATCAGAACCACATTGCTATACACCCTATCTGAGATAAAAAGGTACATCTCCTACTACCAACCTCTGCTAACACCAACAACTGACCACCCCTCCCCTTATTCACGACCTCCTAATTCACTAGTATGAAAATGTTCACCATTGAAGCAAGAACTCAATCAAAAGTCCTGAAGAAGGTCTAACAGACCGAAACGTTAGAAAGTCAACATCAGCAAAATAAATATACATTTCCTTCAACATCCCGTGTTTGTCTACATATCTCCACATACTGTCGGATTAATTTCCTCATATTCCTCCTCCCATTCAAAGCCTGAAGAAGATACCAGAAGATCTGAAACACGTGTTGCATATGTAAAACAAAAAGAATTAAAACATTTTTTCTGAGAACAAAATACATTTTGCGGACCTTCCTTTTTTTATAAAATATTGAATTTTCTCCCGTTGGAACCAGAACAACATTTTATATATATATATATATATATATATAATATATATATATATATATATATATATAGAGAGAGAGAGAGAGAGAGAGAAAGAAACAGAGAAACAGACAGAGAGACAGAGAGATAAACCTAATGAGTCAGATAAACCTACTAAAAGTTTCGCTTAGTGCTCTTCAGGGCTAATATCCGACTAAAGAGATTTGGAGCAAACTCATATTTATACACCTTCCATCTAGACTCAAATAAATTAGCATAGATTAAACTAACCAATGAAAAACAAAGAAACAAAAACAAAACACAGAACACTGTTTAAATTTATTATTTTATTTATTTATTTTTTATTATTATTATTATTTGAATCCTACTACTCTAGTTCTAATATATACCTTACATTACATCACGAAGAAGCCATGTTTTTTTATGTTTACAACTATTAAGAACCGCAGATCTTTGATTTAGTAGTTCCCTATTATTTAAATAACTAACAATTGCCAGTTTTTCTTCAGTACATAGCAATATTTATCCTCGGCTTTATATTTATTACATTCTTAACAATTTCCCATTTTAAGATAGGGTCGATACCTTTGGTTTTTAATATATATATATATATAATTATATATATATATATATATATATATGTATATATATATATATATATTATATATATATATATTATACTTTTGCTTGAAGGCAATTACAATGCATGTATCGCATAAAATTCGATACTTTTTTTTATAGAAAATTAACTTGACAAGTGTAATCCCGGCAAAGGATCGCTCGGTGTGTAGAACATCATACAGACTGTTTCGACTTTATTAAGTCTCATCAGCGATGTATACTAACGACTTCCCTCCGACAAAAGTCGAAACCGGGACCTCAGCATACATAGTCAAAGACCATATTGCCTCGGCCACGGTACACAGCGAACAATCCCTGCGAAATTAACCTTGTCAATGATACTTACACGCCTCTACCATAATAGGTAAGGGGACGTTGAGTGAATAACAACAACAAACCAGGTCTTATGCTCTTCGGCGAAGTGAATAAGATTTTTGGATATATATATATATATATATATATATATATATATATATATCCAAAAATAAGATTTTTGTATATATATATATATATTATGTATATATATATATATATACTTACACGCCTCTACCATAATAGGTAAGGGGACGTTGAGTGAATAATAACAACAAACCGGCGAAGTGAATAAGATTTTTGGATATATATATATATATATATATATATATATATATATATCCAAAAATCTTATCACTTCGCCGAAGAGCATAAGACCTGGTTTGTTATTATTATTCACTCAACGTCCCCATACCTATTATGGTAGAGGCGTGTAAGTATCATTGACAAGATTACAAGGTTGACAAGGGATTTTTCGCTGTGTACTATGTACTAGAGTACTATGTACTAGAGACTTGATAAGTCGAAACACGTGTCTGTGGATGACCCTATATATATATATATATATATATATATTAGTAAAGCAATTTTTCAAATTTTTGTGTACTCATTTCATTTTCTCTTTTGTTCCGTTGTTTCTTTACAGGAAATCTCAACGGATCACTTAGTTCGTGTTTTGTTTTGTTTGTTTGTTTTGTTATTTTTTAATGTATTTGTCCTCCATTTTTCTCAATAGGTTCATATGTCGTCTATTTACACATTACAAAAGAAAAATATCTGCAATTCGGGAGATTTTTATATTTCATTTAAATTCTCAGTCCGGTTTCAATCTCCCGTGTCGTTTTCCTGTCTGTCGTCAACGAAGATACAGTTTCAGAACAACAATTTATTCGCACATGGGTGACTTTGGGATGGTCACAATGCCTTTTTATGAGCAGAGGAAACGGATCAGAGTTACCTATCCCCAGTTATGGATGAAGGGAGAAACATTGAAGGTTTTTAGTTTCTAAAGTTTGGAAGTTGAGATATGCGCTGGGAGGTTTAGACCTTTTTAGTCGCCATGTAGATAATAACAGTTTTGTTATTTTGTGGTTTCTTGGGGTGGGGGTGCTGCCGCTTCCCTCTCCACACCCTTCACCCATCTTGCTCCCCACATCTCTCTCTCTCTCTCTCTCTCTCACTCTCTCTCTCTCTCTCTCTCTCTCTCTCACACACACACACACACACACACACACATATGCACTCAATAATTAGAATAATACAAAAAAAACCTGCCTCTCAAGGTGAGGGTCCTGTGGCTCCGGCCCTGGACCGTGGCTACAATTAACAACATTGATTCCAGGGGGCTATCCCCCAAGCAACACCTGCCCCCTAGATCCAAAGGGGCAGGGTTGGGTTTATTGCACTGTGTCTGAAGCGTCCCCCTTGAGGGGGGAATGCCGACGGGATCAACGCAATTTTTTCACCCGCCACCCATGAGTCTCTGCCTGTGGGTGGTCCCATATTAATAGGGCTTTGTGCCTAACCCGTACACGTGGGGTACGTGGTAAATATCTAGAATAATACAAAACAAGTTCTAGAGAACATTGCCACTCCAATGGACTACTATTTACCCACTTTAAACCGCTCACATCGGCTTTCCCACAACTCCAAAAAGTCTAAATAATATAAAGGATGTAATTAAAAGTAATGGTTGAACCCCTAGTTACCTGAGTACTTGGAATGGTTCGGAACGCAAACAGACGGGACGAATAGTTAAACAGAAGTATCGGTTTGGTCTGGTTTAGTTTGATTTAAAGGCACATCAACCCTGTTGGTTATTTAATGCCAACTCTATAATATCTATTAATAATGGAGATTCGCTTTCGGTTTTTGTCTGTAACAAAAATTACGTCACTGCTTACGTCACATTACCCAAAATCGTCAGAACATAGAATAAATACACTCAAAATTTGCACATGCAACATTAGACAGTCCTCATTGTTTTTTAAACAAGTTTTAATAAATACATGACTGGTACTATATATCTATATATAGTTTGTTTTATTTTGATACATATTTAAAGTTTACATTTCAAATTGTTTTATTTTTTAATCCTTTAATGAATTTGAAAATTTTACTTACTTAAGGTACAAACTCGCTGACATTGAATTTTTACTCCCAACCCTCAGGCAATATGTTTCAAAAATCTATTTTACATCGCCGGAAGGGCGTTTTTTATTTTGTACTAGTTTATAAAATAAACATAATATCATGTATGTAATATAACAACGTATGGCCACATACCCCTCATCTCACAAACTATCCGAGTGAGACGGACAAGGCAGGCAGGACACTGCTGGAGAAGCAAAGAGGAGCTCATAAGTGACGTTCTCCTGTGGAAGCCAACACATGGACATGCTAACGTGGGCCAACCACCAAGGGCCTACATTGACCAACTATACGAGGATACTCGATGCTGCGCAGAGGACTTCTCTGGGACAATGAATGATAGGGAAGGTTGGCGAGAAATTGTCATGGATATCCATGCTAATTGCGCGACCTGATGATGAAGATGATGATGTTTTTTTGTAACGGTTTATTTTGTGGTAATTTTTTCTCTTCTAAAAACTAATTGTCTGGGTGCGAGATTACAGTAATCTATTTTACCTTTCAGATGCGTTACCATAATTGGTATTGTGGACGTATTTCATAGCCGATTCATAATTATCGATATATTTTTTATTTCTCGCAAGAAGGACAAAGTTATATCTATTTTAACATTTTCAAACAAATCTTTCATATTATTTGCGTTGAAAAATCTTATTTTTTCTGGTAGGAGCGTAAACTTCACATTCTATGAAGAAGTGTTTAACAGTGAACGGTGTTTGACATGTTACTCATCGTAACATTTCAAAAATTTTGAATTAAGGCATATCAATTTTTTCTTACAGCTTTTACTATTAATTTCTTAAAATTAAAAAAAAATTGCTGTCAAATGTTTTTAAAAAGTCATTTCTACAATATGGATTCAGTCAAATATTAACCAAAAAATTATGTTTATTTATTCATTAAGTGTTTAACATTACACAGTGTTTGACATGGTACTCATCGGGATTCTCAAATATTGATGAAGTCAAACATTTTGAATTAAGGTATATCAATATTTTTTTACAGCTTTTACTATTAATTTCTTAAAATTAAAAATAAATTGCTGTCAAATGTTTTTAAAAAGTCATTTCTACAATATGGATTCAGTCAAATATTAACCAAAAAATTATGTTTATTTATTCATTAAGTGTTTAATATTGCACAGTATTTGACATGGTACTTATCGGGATTCTCAAATATTGATGAAGTCAAACATTTTGAATTAAGGTATATCAATATTTTTTACAGCTTTTACTATTAATTTCTTAAAATTAAAAAAAAAATGCTGTTAAATGTTTTTAAAAAGTCATTTCTACAATATGGATTCAGTCAAATATTAACCAAAAAATTATGTTTAATTATTCATTAAGTGTTTAACAGTGCACGGTGTTTGACATGTTACACATTGTGGTTATTCCTCTTGTTCAAGTATAAAAGAATGCGTCAGCCTTGTGTGGCCAATGCACAGCCGCGCCAATACTACCTCCTCCCCTAGGTTCTATTATCGGTGCTGGGATGGACATGAGTTCAATAGGGTTAACTTCTCTTGCTGCAGGTTTTCGCCGATAGGTGGCGGCTGTATTAAATGAGATGTTACACATCGTGGTTGTTCCTCTTGTTCAAGTATAAAAGAATGCGTAAGCCAAGTGTGGCCAATGCGCAGTCGCGCCAATACTACCTCCCCCCTCGGTTCTATTATCGGTGTTGGGATGGACATGAGGTCAATAGGGTTATCTTACCCAGTTGCAGGTTTTCGCCGATAGGTGGCGGCTATAGTTAAAGAGCAGCCCGGGAGAAAATCTCTCTCTTTTCTCTGGATCCGGCAACCACTGTAAATGGGTTAGACGCTTTGTGCCTCTGCCCTTTAAGTTGGGGGCTTTCCCCTCAGCAAACTATTAGTAAGTGACTTATTTCTACATGTAACTCTATATCACTACTTTAAGACTTAGTCCTACATCCTTTGTGTATATTTATGTATCTGTTTTCTAAATCGTACTGTACCTTGTCATGAGTATGTGTATACCTGTCATGTATGTATTTTCTCCACGTGCTCACTAAATAAAGTCTATGTTTGTTATTATATATAACTTCTTTGTCGGATTAATTTATGTACACATATGTGCCCACGCTGTAAGGTTACTTTGAACCTTCTAACGACACCATAAGAACTTTTTCATTTTATATCGGTATCGGTTCAATAAAAACAACCACATTATCGAAAACAATAAGGACATTTAGAAATATAATGAAATATTGAAACAACTTCCTACCATTTGATTTCCAATGAGAAAAGAAAGAAACGGATGACTGAGTTAACATAATACACTTTGAGAATATAACCATTTTCAAAGGTATTTGCAATTTAATAATACTGTGGGGTCTCCGTTCGCGCCCGTATTGATCATAATAATTTCCCAGGGGGAGATAAATATTGAACGCTAATTATCGACTACTTCCTGTCATTTGTTTATTTTCTCTTAATTACAATATAAATACAATAGGGTGTGACTAAACATTGATATTAATGGCTGTCATATTACGAGAAGAAAATACAACAACAACAACAACAACAAGTAGAAGAATCTTATAATGGAGATTCGGTGTCTGTCTGTAATAATAATAATACATCAGTGAATGCAGTAAACTAGTACAAAATAGATACAAGAATAGGTATAATCAAATCTGTAACCGAAACTACGTTACTTCTTACGTCCCAATACCCTAGGGAATTGCGTAGGTATATCAATGAGTATTTAATTTATAGTCAAAATTATTAGTTAACGTATAGAATAAATATCATTTATTAATGATGTCACTATGAAAATCTGAGTTATATTTATCTCAAAAGAACCCATGTTATTAGTACGTTTAAAACCCTGTTATGTATCTTATATATCACTAAGAAATAAAGATTTACATATATATATTTACTGCACGGAGAAGATGGGACACAAGGTCAATTTCTTAAGCGGGGTTCAACAGGTTTGAATTCAGTGTTTTCCTTCTCCTAGATTGGTTGCCTAACCAAGGTTAAAGAGCCCAGTCTGCCCTACTATTTATCCATAGCTGGAGGGAGTGTAGGATCCATACCTTTCCCAAGGGTATTAGCGCTAAGTGAAATGCAATTACCACATCCACATTGAATTCGGGGCGACTAGTCCATTTCCCATGACTTTAACCATTACACCACGCGCTTCCATTTACATATTATATGGTGTGGTTAATTTGCATTCTGCTTTTACTCAAGTCAGTTTTAATAAATTATAACTTGGTGTTATTGATTTCTAATACTATTGTTTTATTCTTCAACATATTAGAATCAATCCTATGAGTGGTTTATATATACTAGCAAATATATGCACCCTCCGGGTGCAAGTATTTTAGTTAAATTTTATAATAAAATATGATATTAAATTAGAAAGGCTAATGAAACTGAATAAGAATGTAGATAAAAAGATTTTGAACAGAGGGGGTATGATTGAAAAATAGAACAACTTTGAAACTAACTCTTCCATCATTTTCCGTTACTCCGTCTTTCATTGGTAAATTTTCCTAACTTAACTATTTAGTTAAAATAGGAAGTAAAGAATAATATTACAGTTATTTCTTCTTGTTAAGGGATTTCTTTTAAGATATATTGAAGAGATATATGCTCATATTCAATAGGATAAAACCAAACAATTAGAAATCAATAATACTAAGCATATATTTATTAAAATCAATTTTTTAATATCAATATGCAAATTAGCCTTCCCATTCACACTGTAAACCTCTATTTTGTTGTATATATAAATACAATTGCATGTCATTAGTATGTAGATATGGTCAACAGCGTAAGTAATGTAAAACAATTTTATTAATAATTGAGGTTTAAATAAAAATAAAATCATGGAGAATATGATGTAAATAACTAAAGGAATTGTGACTTGTATAGTAATATAGTTTCGGTTACAGATGGACAAACCCACAATCTCCATTATAATAAGATATATATTTACCAACCCCTCCGCACGAACAGGATGTGAAACAAGGTCAAGAAGTTTTTCTTCTCCTAGACTGGTTACCTAGCCAGGGTTAAATAGCCCAGTCTGCCCTGCTATTTACCCATAGCTGGAGGGAGAATTGGATTCATAACTTTCCCAAGGGTACTAGCGCTATATGAAATTCGAACAGCTTCGTCCAGGAATTGAACTCTGTTAGGGTCCCATCTATGGGTTAAATAGAAAAACATAAGTTTATAAAAATTACGTATCCATTAAGAACGAATTTATTTCAAAACTTAGTCGCCGTTAAATTGACTGAGGTTGATATCAATAAAATGTTAAATGTAAGTCTAAATCTAAGCAATTGATCAACCCATACAAGTCCAGAACCTATACCGCAGGTATCTCACAGGGATCATATATACAGAAATGAAAGTTTCTGTTTTCATATCAAGTGAATATTCATAATAAATCTGAGTGAGAACGGTAATAATTTATGCCGATCTTTCTAAATAAAATGTTATGGGGGATTTACTCGGATTATTTTGTTTTTGTTAACTCACTGACGTCAATGGCAGCTATTCGGACGTCAGTTTTACGCAATACGTACACAGATATATATATATATATATATATATATATATATATATATATATATATATATATATATATATATAAACAAACAGGTATATATTTATATATATACATATACATATATATAAAAAGGAGAGAAATACTCAAACACACACACCACACACACACACACACATATATATATATATATATATATAAGTAATACATATAAATACATATATACATCTATATACGTACAAACACACACACACACACACACACACTCACACATACACACACACAGAGACATATATATATAATGAAATTAATATACACTTACTTTAATTACACACACATACACACACACATATATATATGTGTGTGTGTGTATGTGTGTGTGTGTGTGTGTTTGTGTCTGTCTGTCAGTCTGTTTGTCTGTCTGTTTATTTGTATTACCACGCATCATTTTCACGCTCACAAGGCTTAACATGAGATTATTTTACATAATTTATTAGTTAAAATTATTCCTTGGGAAAATTATATTCTATTATACTAAATATAATTAATAATCCGTTTAATGTTTTAGAGTTACTTAACAGTCCATGGGGTATCATCATGGAACCACATTTTCTACTATTAATCATTTACTAAGATTACCTTAGTTTTGCACAAGGCCACAAATATCGGATAACCAGCGAGAATTGAACTCACTACCAGTAGACTACTAGCAAAGCTCCCTAACCATTACACCTCAGTGTACCCTTTTTTAATTAGTAATTTAGATTAAAACTTGGATTAACATATTTTTTACTAAACAGTTTGCCCTTATCGTATGCCCAAACCTTTTGTATCATATGGGTGCTAGAAGGCGATGGCTGAGGGTCTTTCTGTCCTGAGTATGACTTTAAACTTTAATTGATGGTGAGGTCCCAGTTTTGGATGTTTGGGAAATGTAGAGCACCCCTTCATCACCATTGTTCCCAGGTCCACTCTGAACCGGAGTGGTAGTACCTGTTATGGTTCCATCCATGGGTTAAATAGAAAATTTGAGTTCTAAGCTATCGCTACGAATCTTTCAAAACTCTGCAGGCAGCAAATAACCCACGCTGGTTGATATGCCGTAAAACAAAAACAAACTTTTTAATCATATATGAGCTAGACTGAGAGTCCTAATGTCTTGGGTATGATGTTAAACTCTATTTGATGGTGACGTTCCAATTCTGAAGCTCTATGGAATGTGGAGTACACCTTCAGCACCGTTATTCCCAGGCACACTACCCGAAGTGGTATTACCTATTAGGGTCCCATCTATAGGTTAAATAGAAAAAATGAGTTTAAAAAATGTGTTAAAAAATTTAGTTTAAAAAATGAGTACCGATCATTAAGGAATAAAACAAAAATGTCTTCGGCATAAAATGACCCAACAAGGGTTGACATGCCGGAAAATCCAACTAACCAACTAACATAATCACTTCTAAAATCCTGATGTCCCTCCACCTACCCACATGTGGTAATATATAATTCTTATAATTTAAAAAGGGTAATTCTGAACTTTTGTTTAGTAAATTAAGGTGTCCTAGAAAAAACAGAACCCACAAATTTTGTAATAAAACTGTTAATTTTAACTAAGGGGTTTAGAGTTAGGGTTAGGATTTAGTGTTAGGGTTCTGTTTTTTCTGGGTCACCCTGAACTGGGTGATCAAAAAAAAAAAACAGAAAATAAATTATTTATTTATTTTCCCATTAAACTAACCCTAAACTCTAAACCCCAGCCCGAACCCTACCCCTAAACCCCCTTAGTTAAAATTAACAGTTTTATTACAAAATTTGTGGGTTCTGTTTTTTCTGGGACACCCTAATTTACTAAACAAAAGTTCATAATTACCTTAAAACCGAATGAGGTGATGATGTATTGAGAGTAGAAATATCTATATACTTATTTCTGGACCGGTAATGCTTCGGAGAGGCTCGACTCTTCAATGCTGAGTCGATGCTGGAGTTGGCAGGTAATTCCTGGATGTTTGGAGTCTGGAAACCAGCTTGGGGGATTATCTTGCCTTGTGCTATCTAAAATTTTTAGTAATAACAAAAGGCCACTTCTTTTTCTAATGAGAATTTTATTTCCCCCAAAGTCACAACTGTCGAGAGCAAGAGTCCATGTCTTACCCTCTCAACGCACTCTACCAGACTCACACAACCTTCTCACCTCTCACTCCTCCTCTCTGCCACTTCACCACGTCTCGTCGGATGTCAAATCAAACAATGCCATGTGGCTATGCGGACCTGTACTTAAACTGTTCCATCCTCATCTAATACATATTTTTGCTAAACATTTTCCGTGCTAGTTTACATATCAAGTTACACTCATGGTTCCTACCCCACTCTCCATTATGTTACACTCACACGTGATGCAATAATGGGAACGCTGATGACTGACAAGGATATTACACACCCAACAGCACCTTGCCTAAATCGCTGCTGAATTTAATGATGTTGTCTCACAACTCGTCAATCAATACACTTTCACAACGTACATTGAATTGCATGATGTTTGTCGTCGTTAAATAACAAAGGAACCATTGACCCTTCAACGTCCGTTATTGCACCACACCTGGACAAGAAAACACTGCCATTCGACCATGTAAGCTTGACGCCGTACAACCCGGACAAACAACTTCTTCTTCTTCTTCTTGAGCACTATCTACTGAGAAATATAGCACACATATTAACCACAATATATATATATACTAGCAAAAGTACCTGGTCCATGACCGCACTAAAAAAAATTTAACACCAGGTAGTGAGTGGGTAAGAGAGAGAATAAGAGGAAAATGATTTATAGAATTTTTTTTTAAATGTAATCCTTAACTTTTGGGTGTTTTTAAATATAATTCTATTTTTCAAAAACTCTTTTGTGCATATGACAAAAACTTAAATTCAGTTCCTAATTGTATGTTTTTCTTAATTGCTTGTTGCATTAAAGTGATAAAAATATTAATTTATTTTATTTTAATTTTTACCCCTAAAAAGTCACAATTAAAAGGAGCTAATTATTAAACATCTGTCCTTATTTATTTAGCTCTATCGGCTGAGGCTGTACAATACGCTGACTTAGTAAAACCTCCTTCCAATTAAGCAACCTGTTGACCGTAGATTACGACCCGTTGTGTTTGCAGAGCAGTCCATGACATGCACCTTTACTTGGGCTAGACGGGCGGTCGGAGTGGTCTCTCCAATCAATCGGCTGGTCATGTCAAACCCTAGCACCTATATGATTGTCCCTACCGTATTGTTCTTATGGGAAAACTGAATCTAGTGGTGTGGTTCCAATTATGGAGCTCTGGGAAGTGTGGAGTACCCCTTCATTGCCATTACTCCCAGGCCCACATTGACCCGGAGTAGTGGTACTTGTTAGGCCTACCAAGTACAACCACTTTTAAACTTAACATCATGATATTTTAAATGAATGTTATATATTAATTTATCATAGCACAAATACCTAATTAAATCAGAAATTGGCCGAAAAAATCGTTTTAAATGTATTATAAATAAATTACATGTGTAATATTATTTTGCTTTTTTTACTGATGTTCATTATATTACTACTTTTCGAATTAGACAAAAATTTGACTATAATAATCGATTTAGTTAATTTTAATTCGTTTTTCAAATGAAAAGCAGACGAAAAAATCGGTATACCTATGTTCTTGCCAAGAAAAATATGTAATTGCTTGAAACACCAGTGTGCACCGACCAATCTATGAATACGTATTTGTCAATTTTATTCTATTTTTGTTTTTAACCCTTTAAAATCTCTAACAATAACAGAAGCTAAGAATTAAAATTTTGTCCATATTAGTAGTTGAAAGATTTCGCCATTTTATTTCAATGAAAATGTAACGGTAAACTTGTTTTGAAACAATTTTAATTTTTCCATAATTATTTTGTACACGACAACAATTCAAATCCAATTCTTAATTGCTTGTTGAATTAAAGTTAAAAGAAATGTATTCATTTATTTTCGTTTTTTTACTTCTAAAGATGTAACGATAAAAAAGAATCTGGGAATCGAAAATTTAAATTCTTCGTATTGCAATATCTATCTTTGCTTAAACTCAAGATTGTATTTTAAAAACACATTGTTTTAAAACGTTTGCATTAGTTCTCTAAAACTCAAGATTTTTTTTACCGTTAGAATTAATTACAAAACAAACATTTTCATAAAAGATTTTATCTTCAAATTTCGCCTATGAAATCTATGATATTTAAACATGGTAATTCTTAAGAACTCCAGGTTTGGTCCGTATTAGTCACCGTTGATTTCCTATCACCGTTTTAGAAGATAAGTATTTAACGCCCCCCCCCCAAAAAAAAAACAACAACAACAACTGTTTCTAAGGACAGTATTCGTCAATTTTATTGTTATTTTTAACCCTTTAAAACTCTAACAATAGAGAACCTAAGAATTAAAAGTTATTTTATTCGAATGAAAATGTTAGTTTAATTTATACAAATATGTAACCCTATACTGGTGAATATTCTAAAACATTTTCATGATATTTTTTATTTATATTTGAAATACTTTTTTAAATGTAACCGTAAACCATAAATTTTAATTTTTCTACAATTTCTTATGCATGCCAACAATTTAAATTAAAGTGAGCGTACAATTTAAGAATATGGACAAAGATGTGATTTTACGTTAAAATTTAGTCAGAAAAAATTATACTTCGTATTATCGGCATATCCGAAGCAAAATATTTTTAACTCGCTCTAAAAAATAATTCAATGGATAAAAACACATACAAATTCCATATTTAGAAAGATTATTTTATTTTATTTCTAACCATATAAATATTTAAAAGATTGGAACGTAAATATGTGATAAAAAAGAATTTGATTTTTCATTAAGATTTAGTCTGAAAAACATTATACTTCGTATCATCGGCATATCCGAAGCAATTTTTTTTAACTCGCTCTAAAAAATAATTCAATGGATAAAAACACATACAAATTACATATTTAGAAAGATTATTTTATTTTATTTCTAACTATATAAATATTTTTAAGTTTGGACCATAAATAGGTGATAAATTCCTAGCTTCTTCTTCTTCTTCTTCTTCTTCTTCTTCTTCTTCTTCTTCTTCTTCTTCTTCACAAACCTTTTTCATTCTCGTCTTTTATTCTCTTCTTCTTCTTCTTCTTCTTCTTCTTCTTCTTCTTCTTATTATTATTATTATTATTATTATTATTATTATTATTATTATTATTATTATTATTATTCATCTCTTCTGCCTTTTCCTTCTTCGTGTACTTTTTCCTTTCCTTCTTTTCTTCATTCATCTTCCCCACCCTTCTTTTTCTTTATCATCATTATCTTCTTTCTTTCTTTCATTCTTTCTTTTATACCTTTCCACTTTCCTTCTTCGTTCATCTACTCTACTTCCTTCTTCTTCCTTCTTCGTGTTCTTCTCTCTCTTTCTTCCATTTCTTCTTTGTTTTTTTTTTCTTTTCTACACCTCCTCAACTTTCTTCTTCTTCTTCTTCTTCTTCTTCTTCTTGATGTTCTTATTGTATCATTTTCTTCTGTATTTTCTTAACTCTTATACATAACATTATTATTATTATTATCATTATTGTCTTCCTATTCCTATTCTTTCTTTTTCTTCTTCTTCTTTTTCCCGCTATTTTTCTTTGTATTCTAAGCAATTTTATATCTACTCTACTTACTTCTTCTTCTTTCGTCGTCTATCTTTCTTCCATTTCTTCTTTTATTTTTCTTTCTACACCTCTTCAACTTTCTTCTTCTTCTTCTTCTTCTTCTTCTTTATATCTCTCCAATTTTTACTTGTTGTTGTGATGTCCTTATTGT
>CM042161.1:23113505-23203505 GCA_023376005.1 Doryteuthis pealeii | reverse complement strand
TCTATATGATTGTTTCAACCCTATTACCCTTATGAGTATGACGTTAAACTTTATCTAATGGTGAAGTTCCAAGTCTCGAGCTGTGGGGAATGAGGAATACCCCTTCGTCACCATTACTCCCAGGTCCACTCTGAACCGAAGTAGTAGTACCTGTTAGGGTCCTATCTAAGAGTGAAATAGAACAAACGAGTTTAAAAATGTGTTTAAAAATTTGAGTTAAAAAAATTGAATACTCAATAAAACAAAACGTCTTTGGCATAAAAAGATTTTATTTGTTTGCTTGTTTTGTTTTACGGCATATGACCAGCTGATTGATCGGAGGGGGTCCCTCTGAACACCCAAATGCCAACAGGTGGTCCTATTTAGGGTAGGGGTCTTGCTTCTCTGCAGAGATGCAATCGGTGTATTCTAAAGCCCCAGCCGACAGGGCTTGCATAAAATGAACTAACAGGGGTTGACAAGCCGTAAAACCTAACCAACCAACCGCTGTGGGTCATTTAATGCCGGCAAAGTTTTTAAAGAGTCGTAGCGATAGTTTGGAACTCAAATTTTTTTTGTAACCAACATTTTTATTTAACCCATAGGTGGGACCCTAACAGGTACTACCATCCTGAGTAAGAGTTAACCAGGGTGCAAAGGTGATGAAAAGATGCTTCACATTCCCCAGTCATCCAAAACTAGAACCTCACTAACAGTTAGAGTTTAACGTCATACCTAGGACATAAAGACCTCCAGCCACCGCCCTCAAGCATCCATATGATAAAAAGGGTTGGGGCCTGCCATAAGGTCAATAGGGTCGGGACAATTATATAGTTGCTAGGGCTTGATGTGACCAGCCGATTGATCGGAGGGGGGGCATCTGAACACCCGTCTAGCCTAAGTTAATGCCAAAAGTGGGATGTTGCATGACATGGACTACTCATCTACCAGGACTCCGTCGTTAAGCATCACGGGTTGTCAACCATGGCCAACAGGTGGTCATATTTAGGGGAGTGGTCTTGCTTCTCTGCAGAGATGCAATCGGTGTATTCTAAAGCCCCACCGACAGGGCTTGCATAAAATGAACCAACAGGGGTTGACAAGCCGTAAAACCTAACCAACCAACCGCCCATCCACCCAACTAACCAACCAACCGATGTATATTGTGTTTGGAGTATTTACCCAAGTAATCTATGCAACTGTGTGTATATGTATGTCCGGAGGAAACTTGGAAAATAAAACAATTAACGTCAAAGTAAATATGTATAGACATTAAATATCACCAGGGCTTGGTTTTTGATTTTAAAAAAATAATAGAGATTTGATTTATATTCGTGAAGATAATTAAAAAATTAAATCGAAATGATAACAGCATGGATTTTTTTCATTTAATATTTTAGAAAGTAGACATTAACATTTCTTTTCAGTGTAGCTGGATCAATGCAAGGTCTATTTTTTTACATAGGGATTTAAATGGGGCATCTCATGAGGATTCAACTCATGATTCACTAATAATGGATCTGCGGGACTAACTTTTAAAAAATCCCCATCTACCCAGGCGACGCTAGGTAGCCGCTGCTAAGTTGTCTCTAAAATGAGGAATATTTTCGTAATGAACGCAATTAGGACGCAACTACTGGAAAATAGGAAGTTCAATTTAATCATACTTCTTCCCAAGGTGAGAGTGTGTTCATCGGTTAAGATGCCTTTGAGCAGCAAATCAACCTTTTTTTCCGGAGAAGAGAGGGGAGGAGAAGAATTAGAGGGAGGAGGGGAGGAGGAGGAGGAGGAGGGGAGGGGATCTAACAACCTTGAAAAATAATCCCTTATGTTTACCAAAGGTAAACACTACTTAATTAAACCTAACACAATCACGTAGTGTTACGGATGCTTCAAACAACGTACCCAGTGCTTTTATGTTAATAAGGTCTTTCAATCACCAGTGCGTATCTCCTATTATAATGGAGATTGTGTGTTTGTCTGTCTGTAACCGAAACTATACCACTACTCAAGTCACACATTCTCCATGATTTTATTTTCATTTAAACCTCAATTATTAATGAAATTATTTTACATAATTAATACTAGTAGCAGCATGGAATTTTTTTTTTTTTGCATTTCATATTTTAAATAAGAGACATTCATTTTTCTGTTATTTCCCATAACTCCGACTTAAAAAAGGGGAACCACTCTGATTGACTGATAAATTATTTATTTATTTATTTATTGATCTACTAGAAGTCGGGGTTAGGGTTAGGGTTAGGGTTTAGGGTTAGTTTATAATGGGTAGATTAATTAACATATAAATTCGTCCAGAGTGGTTCCCCTTTTTTAGGTTTGAGTTATACGAATTAACCCATTTTTCTTTTTATATGCGCATATTTTTTCTGATGCCTTACTAGGACAGATCAACGCAGCTTTTTTTTTACATAGAGATTTTATGGGGCACCCTGTGATGATCCAACTCCTGATTCAGTAATAATGGATATGTGAAACTAACTTTCTGACCCCTCTACCCTGACAATGCCGGGTAGTCGCTTCAAGTTATTACTAAATTAGAAGTTATTACATAATTGTGTGTGAATTAATACACACTAATAACATGCAATTGTATTTATACATACAACAAAAAAGCGGTTTACAGTGTGAACGGAAAGGCTAATTTGCATATTGATATAAGAAATTTTACTTTAATAGACATGTGCTTAGTATTATTATCTTAGTGCTTAGATAGTTCAATTAGGAAAATTTAGCAATGAAAGACAGGAGTGATGGAAGAGTAAGTTTCAGTTGTTTTATTTTTCGATTATACCTCCCACTCTGTTTCAAATCTTTTTATCTGCATTCTTATTTAGTCTTAGCCGTTCTAATTTAATATATTTTATTACATTAAAACTTAAATACTTGCAACCCGAGGGTGCATATATTTGCTATCTGTCTATACATATATAAAGGGCAATTGTGTGTATGTGTATGTCCGGAGAAACTTTGAAAATACAACAATTAACGACAAAGTAAATATATATACACATTAAACATCACCAGGGCTTGGTTTTTTTTACCAAAAACAATGAAGGTTCGATTTATATTTGTGAAGATAAATGAAAAATAAAATTTAAATGATAGCCGCATAGAATTTCTTTTGAATTTAATATTCTAAATAGAAGACATTAATTTTTCTTTTCAGAGTGACTGAATCAACGCATGGTCTTCTTTTTACATACGGGTTTTAACAGGGCTTACTGCGAGGATCTAATTTGTGATTCAGTAATAATGGATCTGCGAGACTAACATTTTTTGCTAACCCCCTACCCAGGCAATGCTGGGTAGCCACTTCTAGTACATATATAAATAAGAAAGAGGCACGGTTATCGTTAAACGAAATGGAATCGGTGACTAGTGTTTAAATGCTCCGTTTACTTTTCACTTCGTGATATTTTATAATTTTTTTTTACTGAATAATGAATTCATACAATGTGTCCCGTTTTATACACGTTATATTTTTTTAAATATCTTATTAACTGGATGTATATTTACCAACCCCTCTGCACGAGCAGGGCGCAACATGTGGTCAATTTTTAAGTGGGGTTCAACGGGTTTCTATGCAGAGTTTTTCTTGACCTGGATTGTTTGCCTAACCAAGGTTAAAGAGCCCAATCTGCCCTATTATTTACCTCTAGATCGACGGAGAATAGTTGGATACATACCTTTTCCGGTTATTTCCTATAAATCAAACATAAACAAAGGGAAACTACTCTTGACTGATAAATCATTTATTTATTTTCCAATTAAACTAACCCTAAACCCTAACCCCAACCCTAACCCTAAACCATAACCCTAACCATAAACCCTAATCCTAACCCTAACCCCGTCTTCTTTTTTCCTAGTAGATCAATAAATAAATAAATAATTTATCAGTTTAAGAGTGGTTCCCCTTTGTTTATGTTGGACTCATAGGAAATAACCCCTTTTCCAAAGATATTAGCACTGTGTGAAATTTGAACTTAGGTCGCCATACCTACCATCAGCTTCAAGCTGTGCTACTCATGCGTTGAGTTGGCGTGGGCCGGTGTTGAACCAACAAAGAAGTATACTTGTGATTACTAGGCATATGCTTGACTGACAGAGCTAAACAGGCCCAACAAAATACGTAGAAGAACTATATTAAAAAGCGACCCGGTTTTATCTATTCTTTTCCTATATAGAGAAAAGCATGAATATATCTGTTCTACTCCCAGCTATGGGTAAATAAAACGGATATTACTAGGGGTTATCTATTGCCAAACTCTGCCGCATTGAAACACTCTAACAAAAATATGAATATTTAGTAATTAACATTAAAAACATTAAAAACATTAAAACTATCAATTATATATATTTACCAACCCCTCCGGACGAGCAGGACGTCGCACAAGGTCAATTTCTTAAGCGCAGTTCAACAGGTTTGAATTCAGAGTTTCCTTCTTCTAGGCCGGTTGCCTAACCAAGGTTAAAGAGCCCAGTCTGCCCTACTATTTATCCATAGCTGGAGGGAGAGTAGGATTCATACCTTTCCCAAGGGTATTAGCGCTAAGTGAAATGCAATTATCACACCCAGGATTTGAACTCGGGGCGACGAGTCCATTACACCACGCGCTATCAATTATAGCAAACACCTTGACACACAAACAAGCAATAATGGTTCAGAATTTAAAAGAGTCTCGTAAGGCACCATACTCTATTAGCATATGTAAATTATTGATGTCAAGTATTTTTCTTCGGACGCACACGCGTCCCAACAAAAACACAGACAAATGAGCCCAAAATACAGACACTTACAAAATTCACTACAGATTTTGAAAAAAAAAAAACATCTTCCTGTAATAAAGACATTTAATTTAATTTGGTTTGGACCAAAATTACTTTTTTCAAAAACTCGAGAGAGAGAGAGACAGACAGACAGACAGACAGACAGAGAGACAGACAGAGAGACAGACAGACAGACAGAGAGACAGAGAGAGAGAAAAACAGAGAGAGAGAGGGGGAGTGAGAAAGAGAGCGAGTGAGAGAGAGAAAGAGAGAGAGAGTGAGGGAAAGAGTGAGTGAGAGAGGGAAAGTGAGAGAGGGAAAGTGAGAGAGAGAGTGTGTGTATGAGAGAGAGTGAGTGAAAGAGAGAGTGAGAGAGTGAGAGAGAGTGAGTGAGAGAGTGAGAGAGAGAGTGAGTGAGAGAATGAGAGAGTGTGTGTGTGAGTGTGTGAGAGAGAGAGTGTGTGAGAGAGAGAGAGTGAGAGAGAGAGTGAATGAGAGAGAGAGTGTGTGTGTATGAGTGAGTGAGAGAGAGAGAGTGAGAGAAAGTGTGTGTGTGAGTGAGTGAGAGAGAGAGTGTGTGTGAGTGAGTGAGGGAGAGAGTGAGAGAGTGTGTGTGTGTGAGTGAGAGAGAGAGTGTGCGTGGGTGAGTGAGAGAAAGTGAGAGAGAGAGTGAGAGAGAGTGAGAGAGTAAAAAAAATTAATAGAGAGAACTAGACACTTGAAAGGCTGGCAAACACCAGACTGTTAATTACCAAAATGAACCTCGTTCTGAGAACCTTTGACCTTTTAAGTATTGGTCACGTGATGAGTGTTCGGAGCGATTAATCTCAGGTCAAACTCCCTAAATAGAAATACTGCTAAATGTCATTAAACGAGAAAAGGCCACATTTCCCGCGTTTTTTTTATTGGCGGGAAAAATGGTTCTTCTTCTTCTTCTTCTTCTTCTTCTTCTTTGCATTTCCTTCTTCCCTTCTTTTCTTCGTTCATCTCCCCCAGTCTTTTTCTCTCCTCCTCCTCCTCCTCCTACTACTACTACTACAACTACTCTTGTTGTTGTTGTTGTTCTTCTTCTTTTCTTTCTTCTGCTCATTCATTTTCAATTCTATTTCTTCTTGTTGTTTCACTTCTTCTTCACAAATATTTTCATTCTCGTCTTTTCTTCTTCTTCTTCTTCTTCTTCTTCTTCTTCTTCTTCTTCTTCTCTGCATTTCCTTCTTCCTTTTTCTTCGTTCATCTCCGCCAGTCTTCTTCTTCTCCTCCTCCTCCTACTACTACTACTACTACTATTACTACTACTACTACTACACTTGTTGTTGTTCTTGTTGTTCTTGTTCTTCTTCTTTCCTTCGTTCATCTCTACCACACTTCTTCTTCTTCTTCTTCTTCTTCTTCTCCACTGCATTTCCTTCTTCCCTTCTTTTCTTCGTTCCTCTACCACAGTCTTCTTCTTCTTCTTCTTCTTCTTCTTCTTCTTCTTACTACTACTACTACTACTACTACTACTCATGTTCTTGTTCTTGTTCTTGTTCTTCATTTCTTCTGCATTTTCCTTCTTCCCTTCTTTCCTTCGTTCATCTCCACCACCCTACTTCCTCTTCTTCTTCTTCTTCTTCTTCTATTAATGGATTCGGTAAAAATGTAATGTGCCAGTTTATGTGAGACATACAACAATATTTACGTTGGTTCCTTATGTTAGACAGAAGTAATGAGGACAAAAAATGATGAGCTGAATTTTCAAGAAGGAAAAAAGAAAGGAAGGAAATGATGGAGAAAACGAGGAAAGGAATGTTTAGAGAAAAGGAAAAGAAAAGAAAATGAAGCAAGTATAAAAAAGAGGAAAGAACAAATAAAGCGAATGAAAAAGAGAAAAGTAAACAAAATCAAACTTTATTTGAAAATATGCATATATCATTCACGCACACACAGACACTCACACGCATATATATATATATATATATATATATATATATATATATATATATATAGGGCAGACTGGGCCCTTCAGCCTTGGGTAGGTAACCAGTCTAGGAGAGGGATAACTCTGAATTCATAATTCCTGAGGTCAGTCGTTGATTGGGTTCGTGGCATTCTTTGATGCACCAATTCTTTCCTATCGACTGTGCCAAAAAGTGTGGAATGGTCCTACCCAAGCCTTCACCATATATATATATAAATATATATATATATATATATATATATATATATATATCAATAGCAATAGCAATAGCATAATCTTTACAGATCATTGCCGTCTATCACAATCCTATAATTTCACCACCAGAACCTTTCCTCTCATGAGCCCTCATATATATATATATATATATATATATATATATATATATATATATTTATATTTTGCTTGAAGGCAATTATAATGCATGTATCGCATAAAATGCATTATAATTGCCTTCAAGCAAAATATAAATAATAATTTATTCAACAATGCTTCTATAAACAAACAAACATCCAAAAATCTTATATATATATATATATATATATATATATATGAAAGTAAGTAAACAAACAATGTGTTTATTTTTTATATGGCCTTTAGCCGACAATTTTTGGAGGATATGTGCTTAATTGAAATCATACCTAATTTTGAAAATTAATTAGTTAATAATTAATGAATTTGGGCGGGCATATATGTTCGAATGTAAGGCTAAAGAAAATGTCAATCCTGTATGTACATTTCGATCTATTGGGTCTCATCAGCAAGGTTATAGACATGTCAGCTTGGCAGTCGAGGTTTCGAGTCACACATGGAGCAGTCTCCCATATCTATAACCAAGAAACCTGGTACCCCAACAAAGTATATATATATATATATATATATATATATATATATATGAACACTCCCGTCGATTTTCGACGTATGAGGGTTCATACACACAATGAACAACCACACAGGGATTTGTTTATAGTGGTGAAGGCTTGTGTTGGACCAGCCACACTTTTTGGCACAGTCGATAGGAAAGAATTGGTGCATCAAGGGTTGCCACAATCAACGACCGACCTCAGGAATTTTGAATTCAGAGTTATCCCTCTCCTAGACTGGTTACCTACCCAAGGCTGAAGAGCCCAGCCTACCCTACTATTTAACCCATAGCTGGAGGGAGAATATATGGATCCATACCTTTCCCAAGGGTATTAGCGCTATATGAAATGCCAACAGCTTCGTGTAGGAATTGAACTCGAATCGACGAGTCCATTTTCCACGACTCTAACCACTAGCCCACGCGCCTCCACACACACACACACACACACACACATATATATATATATATGTATATATATGCACACACACACACACAGAGAGACGCACACATTATTACATATATATATATATATATATATATATATAGGGTAAACTATAGACACGTGTTTCGAGGTATCACCTCTCATCAGTATAGTTATACGATTTTTAGCAGCTGCCTCTGGCTGGGTTCGAGACCCGAACGAACTTACGCTCGCCAAGCCTCTTACCCACACATCCACAATCAGTCGCCAAGTATAGCAGGCTATTTAATCGCTATATTTCTAAGCGGAAATGACCGTCACCTAGAGTTCTCAAACTTTGTAAACAAAGTGAGATTTGGCTGAGCCGAATACGGTGAATCTGCAATTATATACCTCCTAAACAGAGTGCTCAACCGAAATTGGGAGCGTATATATATATATATATATATATATATATATATGCACACACACACACACACACAGACGCACAGACACACACATTATTACATTAGAACTTAGATACTTGAACCCTGAAGGAGCATGTTTTTTGCTAGTTTGTTTAATATTTTTAAAATAAAAGGATAAGTAAACAGTGAAAATAAGCATAAAGAAGGGAATAAAGCCATTGATATTGATAAGAAAATGGCGACTAGCCTCGAGGTGAAAGAGAAGGAGAGATAGATAGATAGATAGATAGATAGATAGAGAGAGAGAGAGAGGGAGAGAGAGAGGGAGAGAGGGAGAGAGAGAGAGAATAAAGAAGAGTGGAAATCTGGTGTTGTAAAAAAATAGCAGATAAAACTCCATGAATAAAAAAATGCCTAAAGGAAACACTTTAGTGAAAGTTCCAGGTTTCATATATTTCAAGTCATGTTTTTTTTTCTTGGGACGTGGGGGTCAGAAAACATATGAAACATCTTATGGTATCCAAAACGTTTTTTTGCCTAGCTGTATCCTATAAATCGCGCAGTCTCGCCTCTCGTCATATCAATATTAGTGTCAGTCCGGGGTGGTCGTGTCGTGTCGTTCTTATCATCACCATTCTGTCTTGTTATGGTGATCCAATTTCAAAATCCAAATGTAAGCGAGAATCAAATCTTTTAGTCTTTTTTAAACTTGTATTCTGTTATTCTCTCTCTCTCTCTCTCTCTCTCTCTCTCTCTCTCTCTCTCTCTCTCTCTCTCTCTCTCTCTTTGGAGTTTTGCGCCACCGAAGAATGTCTTTTTTTATCCGTATCTCAGGCCCCTTCCCCCGTCGCCAGTTGTTTAAAGCACCTTGTCTCTCATTGACAGCAAAATGGGGGGTCTCCCTTGAATTTAATGTTGACACCGGTCTGTTATATATATATATATATATATATATATATATATATATATATATATATTGTTTTTATGCTTTTTTCTCGTTTATTCTTTTTTAAAGACATTTTTTTAAATCAGTAAAAAAATATCGGTACCATTTTCCTTCAAATATATATATATATATATATATATATATATATATATATATATATATATTTATTTATTGGGTAAAGCATTCCATTTGTTCTCCCTCCAGCTATGACCGGGTTCTTTAGACTTGGTTAGGCAACTATGCTGGGAGAAGAAAAACTCTGAATCCAAACTTGCCGTTATACCCTTAAAAACTAACCTTGTGTCATAACTTGCCCGTGGCGGAGGGGTTACTCGCTTTATATATATATATATATATATATATATATATATATATATATAGTCAAAAATTGATAATGTTTAAAAACACCTGTCATCTCGTATACCGTGTTTCCCGAAAATAAGATCTACCTGCACAATAGGATCAAGGATGAATTGAATGTAAGCCCGCCCTCCCCTAAAAATAAGCCTTAGTCGAAAGACGAAAGAAATAAGCATTCTTCACAATCACATCATGCGACGCAAGCATTTGTCTTCAATGACAAAAACAAGACATAACTCTGCAGGAATTTTGGAATCCAGGGACTGTCAGAACAATAACATTCCAGTGGATGATGATATGATTATTTTTTAATAAATTCTCTTTAATGAGTTTTTAAATAAAAGAATGTGTTAATTGTAAATAAATGTAGATAGTTTTTCAGAATTTCTGTTTATTTAGAAATTTCGTAATTTTCTACTTCGCAATGTCATTTTTTGATACATGAAGAATAAGACAACTCATGAAAATAAGCCTTGGTGTTATATTTCAGAATAAAAATTAATATAAGCCCTCTCCTTAGAATAAGCCATGGTTTTATATTTCGGAGGGAAAATTAAAATAAGTCCTCTCCTTAAAATAAGCCCTAGTTGAGATAAGATATCCCCTGAAAATAAGCCCTAGTTTTATATTTCGGAGTAAAAATTGATTTAAGCCCTCTCCTTAAAATAAGCCACAGTTGAGATAAGATATCCCCTGAAAATAAGCCCTAGTTTTAAAGTTCGAGGGAAAATTAATATAAGCCCTCTCCTTAGAATAAGCCCTAGTTGAGATAAGATATCCCTGAAAATAAGCCCTAGTTTTATATTTCGGAGGGAAAATTAATATAAGTCCTCTCCTTAAAATAAGCCCTAGTTGAGATAACGAAAAAATTTTTATCCCTTAAAATAAGCCAGTTGAGATAAGCCCTTAAGCCTAAATTAATTATAAGCCCTCTCCTTAAAATAATCCCTAGTTGATATAAGATATCCTCTTAAAATAAGCCCTAGTTTTATATTTGGGGGGAAAATTAATATAAGTCCTCTCCTTAAAATAATCCCTAGTTGAGATAAGATATCCCCTTAAAATAAGCCCTAGTTTTATATTTCGGAGGGAAAATTAATATAAGCTCTCTCCTTAGAATAAGCCCTAGTTGAGATAAGATATCCCCTGAAAATAAGCCCTAGTTTTATATTTCGGAAGGGAAAATTAATATAAACCCTCTCCTTAAAATAATCCCTAGTTGAGATAAGATATCCCCTTAAAATAAGCCCTAGTTTTATATTTCGGAGGGAAAATTAATATGATCCCCGTATTATTTTCGGAGAAACACGGTATCATTGCTGTGGTGTTTAAAGTAACATTTTCCCGTGTCTATTTACTAAAAGTCAAAACAAAAACAAAAAAATGCGGGGGAAGACTGGTACACGAAACCATTCAATTTGTTGAATTCCGTTTCTCTTCTGTGCCGGATTCCCACCTTACAAAATTTGCTGACTAGTTTTCTAAAATGAGGTTTGATGACCTTCTGTGTGTCCAGACTCACCCCTCCTACACACATTTTTAATAAATAGCTGACAGGAGACCTTTGCTGGAAGCAAAGTCTTGATATTTACACGAGCTAATGCGCCATTCTCTGTCATATTCGCAAATAAGCAATCATTAGTCGCTCCGAGAGACGAAATCTTACACCTTGGCTCGTGTTTCGATAACTCAGCAATGTTTTACTTGCTTTCTAAAAATAAACAAAAATCCAATTGAGAAAGAAAAAATTGACACCGGGGATCATTACATTCTTGATTTCAAATCTATCCTGACAATGGACATGCGATTGTCTTTCTCCGAACGTTATAATACCAAATTGAATGCCGAGAATTAAAACATTAAGTTTTTATGGGCCATCCTATAGGCCTTAAGCAAGAGCGCTTGTTCAGTGGAATTGGATCCTTGGTAATCCTCTGATAATGAATCCTTTGGGGTTTTTTGGTAAAGAGTCCTCAGTTCCTTCGTCAATAGTCGTAAGTTACTCCTAAATGATAGCGTAAGTGAAGTGTGGCAAGTATCAATGTTTAAGTAGTGAGTCAGCCATGCATTATGGTTGTTGATTGGCTGGAGGAGTAAACCACGTGACCTTGTCTAGTCTATAAATCCAGGTGGGGAATTGGAGCACACCTTATATACAAAAAACTCCAACAAACATTATTAGTGAAAACGGTGTCTACTGCAAAATAAAAATGAACCCAACCCTGAGGAAGTTGTCACAGATCCTTAATAAGAAATATTTCTTTGAGAGAGAACATGAGTTGAGTCTGGGGCATGAAAACTATCCATATTCTCGAAGGAAGTGGCCTAGGCTGACCTAGGATCGAACCGCATCCTTCAGAATGCGAAAAGGCGACACTTTGGCGCGGGCACCGGAGTCGATATGCCACTGTCCCGTATGTAGGCGCCAGGTGCCCGGATGATAGCTGCGGGCATTCCGGCAACTGGGATTGAGTTGAGAATCCCATGTGTGAAGCACGGACGCCCGGATGATGGAGGCAGGCCTGTGGATAAATGGAGGGAGGCACCCAGAGACGGGGAGTGCAGAAACGAGTGTTACTGCTAGAAGAAGAAAGAAGAAGAAGAAGAAGAAGAAGAAGAAGAAGAAGAAGAAGAAGTCGGTGTTTGTAAACAGAAAGTTTAGCCTGCGAGAAGGCGTTGGACTCGCTTCTCTTTGCCCCCCCCCCCCCGCCATAACAAATTTTTATTTTCCCCCTCTATTTTTTTCCTATAATCTCATACCCCAAACGAAATATAAACATCTCAATCAGCATTACAGCAAGCTACCACACATATATGGCCTCCCTAAGATCCATATAGATGGTATTCCATCAAGACCCATTGTCAGTAGCCAAGGTTCAACATGTCATCCATTGGGCCGATGCTTGGACAAATGTTACAACATTCATGGGTAGTGTAGCTGAATTTTGAATCGAAGTCCGTTGAAGATTCAAATAATGAGGTGGAATGGAAAATTACTGTTATAGTTATTGGCAGCATTTAACCCTGCACTGACCTGCACGCCAACTGCTGATTGGCTGAAGAAATGCGTGAGAATAGAAATTAGGTTTTGCTAATCGTTGCTCTCAAGATGTTGGCATCACATCCACGCGGTCCGGAATTCTTTTGGGCTGTTGTTGTTTTTAATAAAGGCTATAACAAAACAACAAAGTCTTTCGTATTAATTAGTCAACAAGAAATAAACAGAAGAGCCCAACAGCCCAGAGAAAGAGAAAGCAGCCTCGAGGAAAATGGCCACTGACCAAGAAAGAAGCAGAGAAGTAAGAACTCATCACATCTCATCTCTTCACCTGTTTCTCTCTCGCCATCCATTTATCTGCCCAATATATAAAGGGGTATATAACACATACAGCAAACACCAAATATATATATATATATATATATATATATATATATATATATATATATATTATTTATTATTATTATTATTATTATTATTATTAGGTCTCATGATGAGACCTAAAAAGGTTGAAACAGCTGTACGGTGTTTCACACGTCACACGCGTTATTCGCCGAGTTTGTTTGTCATGATTATTTTCAATAATTATCGAATTTTATACGGTATACGCATTGTAATTGCCTTCAAAAATATAAATAATATATTTTACTTGACAATGCTTCAAAAGCAAATTACCAAATACTATATATATATATATATATATATATATATACAGACACACACACATATACATATATATATATATATATATATATATATATAAAAGGAGAAGAACAAACAAAAACTTCAAATACTCGAAGCTTTATATATCAAACAAAACAAATCCACCTTAAACAAGATAAACTTTGAAACCAGTCAACATATCCTCAAATGTCTATAATTTCCCGCCAATCCTCTTCCACTATTCCCTTTACATTCTTACAAACTTGTGAGCCCCGCTCCTACAAATTTCTACTGCCACCTTTCGTTGAAACGGGACTTGTGAGCCCCTCTTCCTACTATTTCCTACTGCTACTGTTTGTTTTAAAAGCGAGACAACGGAAACATTCCACCAGTTTTACACCTGATGATGACACAAAGACGTACAGAAAGCGCTCGTGAAAATCCTTTGGTGGATTGCTACACCGGATATTAAAAATATGGCCAGACAGTTAGAAAGGATCGAACAAAAACTCGTCTGACAGGAATTGTCAGTAAAGTTTAACAAAACACACACACACACACACAAATATATATATATATATATATATATATATATATATAATATATAATGAATAAATGAAAAAATGAGAAAAGTATTTGCATGGAAAGGTGCTCAATGCTAATAAAGCAGAGCAGTTTTATAATTAATGTTGATATTATGATTTCACACTCATAACTTCAAGTTGGTAGTCCAATCATCAGATGAGAAGTGACATCTCAACCACTTCTCATCTGATGATTGGACTACCAAGAAACTTGAAGTTATGAGTGTGAAATCATAATATCAACATTAATTATATATATATATATATATATATATATATAATACCCTTGGGGAAGGTATGAATCTATTTCTTCCTCCAGCTATGGGTAAATAGCCGGGTAGACTGGGCTCTTTAACCATGGCTAGTAGACGGAAAACTGAATTCAAACCTATTAAACCTCGCTTAAAAATTTGACCTTGTGTCGCATCCTGCTCGTGCGGAGGGGTTGGTAAATATTTTTTTTTTTTTTTCAAGGCCCGGTTTAGCTCAGTCGGTAGGGTGTCGATATATATATATATATATATATATATATATATAAATCTACACATGGAGATATAGCCAGGTGCTGCATATAAAGGCTAAAAAGAGGTATTGTGAAGCTGCCAATAAAACTTCGTATAGCAAACAATTAATAAATTCTGTAAAAGAAGGAAACATTCCAGGAGTTAGTTTACCAAATATGTATAATTCCTTTGTTGTTTTCTAGTTGCCATGAATAGAGCCACACTGATTCTTCAGTACGTCATCTTAGCATTCCAGTTAAAATGACCTAAGCTGTGCATTGTCCTGATCTTGTGATTTGAGTAGTTAATTAAAAAAAAAGTTTAGAACATGAATGGAAAGGTGGTACTAATTATAATTGGTGCTGCTAAGGTGGATGTGAAAAACTCTAAAGGAGCAAAATGAGAATAATATGGGAAGAATAACTGTTACATATTTCGTGGGTAGCCTACGAATTATGTATATAAGTGTAGTTAGATTTTGAATTAAAATTCGTTGAAATTCAAAATCTGAGGGGGTTATATTATTTGATAGGTAATGACCCTTAGTTTACCGTCTTCCGCCAATGGGCAAACGTAAGAACGGAAGTTAAGTTAGTTAGTTAGACTTTGGCCGTTAGTTGAAAGGAGTAGACGCGAGAACTTTGCTTCTAAGATACCAGCTTCTCACTGCGCGGTAGAAACCCCTTTTGGGCTTCGGTTTTTCTAATAGAGAATAAAGAAATCTAGTAAAACAATTGCTTATTTATTACCAAGAACAAAATGAACATAGGCAACCCAGTCCAGTGGCCGCCGAGGAAGCAGAACCAGAAGAAACGCTTATAGAAATATTAACTTTTTTTAAGAACAAGCGACAACCCAGCGGGAAGATAACTCTTCCAGGCCAATGAGAAGATAATCCCAACACATTCTTGAGGGTATTGTGGTGTAAGCAGTGACGTAGTTTTGGTTAAAGACAGACAGACACTGTATCTCCATTATAACAAGATATAAAAAAGATGCCAAACACTGAAAATGTTTTCCATTGATTAAATTAGTCTGATTTTCTCCTTTCCTCTGTCTCCCCATTATATACCCGATTTAAAGGTGTATATAACGAAACAACTATACGGATACTTCAAGCAATAAATTAGATAGATTGCAAATGAGAAGGCCTGGTTATAGCTGTTGGAATAATTTCATATATATAAGGTGTGCTGAAGATCACAACTTGAATTTATTGTTTATATAACAGCATTGGCTGAATCGACCAATCAAAACGCTCAAACATGTATTTGATTTACTATTTGAAGGCGTTGATAAATTGTAGCTGAATTGCTCATTGAATATACAGGCGAACGGACAATGGTTATACAATTCTTGGACCACATGACCTTTAGGCACCCATTTTGATCTCGATTCAGAAGGACATGTTTTTCATTTACACCGTCAATATACTGTTGTTTGTTAGGGGTTAGGTTTAGGGTTAGCGGTAAGGAGTTAGTTTTATAATTTTAAAAAAACCTCTAAAAAACGTCTGTTAACAAACAACCGGATATTGACGGTGTAAATGAAAAACGTGTCCTTCTGAATCGAGATCAAAAAGTGGTGCCTAAAGGTCATATGATCCTAATTCTTTAACATGATCATCTGACAAAGATTAAAACTGATGCTACATCTTTCTTCTTGAAGAAAGGACCAGACCTTGTGCCACAAGGAGTCGCCACTGTAAAACCACTCTCACCTACAGCCTAAAATGGCCACACAAATCGTAACAATGAATGGAATCCGAAAGAGAGAAACTGAATCACTAATAATTTCAGCCGAAGGCAATGCTAGAAGAAAACATTATATCAAAACGAGAAGAGATAAATGTTGTGTCCTGGTTAGGAGCCAGAATAAAGACACAAGAGAGGAAATGAGTTAAACAAATATATTAACAAAGAACAGTAGTACGAACATATACAAATGAGAAGGTAACTCGCGAGGAGGTCTTATCAACTATCCGCTGAAATATTGACACGCTTAAGAACCTTGCGATTCCAACCCGAACACTCTACCGACTGAGCTAAACTGGCCGGGTTAGCTCAGTCGGTAGAGCGTTCGGCTAGAAACCACAAGGTTCTTGGTTCGATACCGGCCCTCGCCAACTCAGCGTATGAGTAGCACAGGGATCTGTGCGGTAAAGTGAGGTGCTGAAGGAAGGTGTGACGCCACAACAATCGCCTTGGTCTAGCGCTAGTGAAAAGGGAATAGACTACCTCGCTGATTGTCTGATACCGACAAATAAATTAGGCCACCCCGACGACTTTATTAAAACAATAGTAAAACAAAAAACAAACCAAAAATCAAACAAACAACAAAACCCAGGTCAAAGACGCTTCCTGGGACTCCATTTTATTTAACTCAGTATACTTTCCACTTTTGAAACCCTTTCAAATTCTTTTTTTCCGGATATATTGGTTTGCACACTAAACTTCATCCGGTGGTGAGGCTCCTGTAACGAGAGGAGAGACTTACCTTATGGGCCAAAGCGGGTGCAAACCTGCCTCGTTTGCAGGATGAGTGGAAATTAAAAATGTGGCTGCCTTGGCACGACAATTTGAATACGCGGTATCTCTAAGAAAGGAGGCATGGCGATAGTAAATATGCACGCATGCAAATTTCTCTCAGATCGCCGTAAATAAAACAAGACACCCCTGAGAAGGTGGCAATATGCTTCGAAGCGGTGGATGAGTCGTGTACGGAGGACTGCTAGAAGATTGTTGCGGGACGAGAAAGTTAGTCGTCGAACTTTGAAGTTGAAGAAAGAAATTAACTATCACTCTGGGCCAGAGTTTACTTGAGAGTAATCGCAAGGAAGAAATGGCAACGGAACAGGGGTCTCACCACCGGAGGCAGTTTAATGTCATACCAAGGAAATACTTGTTGTTGATTTCGTTCTGCTTTTTTATTTTATTCTTTTTGTACTTTTCTTTTTTGTTGCTTTTTTTAAATAATCTTTAAACAAAGAAAGAAAGAAAGAAAGAAGAAAAAAAGAAAAAGAAAGAAAAGAAAGAAAAAGAAAGAAAGAAAGAAAGAAAAAGAAAAAAGAAAGAAAAAAAAAAAGAAACAAACAAACAAACAAACAAAAAGAAAGAAACAAAGAAAGAAAGAAAAAGAAAGAAAGAAAGAAAGGAAAAAGAAAGAAAAAAGAAAAAAAGAAAGAAAGAAAAGAAAGAAAAGAAAGGAAAAAAGAAAAAAAAAAGAAAAAAAAGAAAAAAAAGAAAAGAAAGAAACAAAGAAAGGAAAAAGAAACAAGAAACAAAGAAACAAAGAAACAAAGAAAAAGAAACAAACAAACAAACAAAGGAAAAAGAAAGAAAGAAAAAGAAACAAAGAAACAAAGAAAAAGAAAGAAAGAAAGGAAAAAAAAAGAAAGAAACAAACAAACAAAGAAAAAGAAACAAAAACAAACAAAGGAAAAAGAAAGAAAAAAAAAAACAAAGAAAGAAAGAAAAAAAAAAAAGAAAAAAGAAAGAAAGGAAAAAAAAAAGAAAGAAAGAAAGAAAGGAAAAAGAAAGAAAAAAGAAAGAAAGAAAAAAGAAACAAACAAACATCAATTGGCCCATGAATTGTGACCTAACAAGTATTATCACTCTGGGTCAGAGTGGACTTGGGAGTAATTCGCAAGGAAGGAATGGCAACAGAACAGGGGTCTCACCACCAGATGCAGTTTAATGTCATACCAAGGACACACTTGTTTTTGATTTCTTTTTGTTTTGTGCTTTTTTTTTTCTTTTTTTTTCTTTTGTTTTGTTTTTTTCTTTTATTTTTCAGGTATTTGTGTGTATGTGTCTTAGTGTGTATGTGTGTGTATGTGTGTCAGAGTGTGTGTGTGTGTGTGTGTGTGTGTGTGTGTGTTTGCTTTTAACTTCCGAAAATAAAAAAAACTTTTTACGTCATTTTATATGTAGTTTGTTTTCCCATTGAATTTTCTCCCTTCTCTTCTATTTCTGTACTTTAAATCTCTCTCTCTCTCTCTCTCTCTCTCACACACACACACACACAATGTTTAACTTCCTGTTTCATTGTTATTTTTATTTGCTTTTTTTTCCTCGTTCTGCCGAATACGGTAAGAATCTCTGCCAGATCGCAATATGCAGCTTCAATTAACGACCACAGCCATTTTTATTTTGGTATTCAACTCTCTCTCTCTCTCTCTCTCTCTCTCTCTCTCTCTCTCTCTCTCTCTCTCTCTGATAGAAATTTTAGTTCACCATCTATTTTGGGAATCTTTTCATTCTGACGTAATTCTTTTTAGATCTTTTTTTTTCTTTTTCACAACGAATTATTTTTCACATTTTGCCCAATTTTTGTTTACAAATATATAAATTTACAGAAAGCAACATCTGTATATATATATATATATAATATATATATATATATATATATATATATATATATATATATACAGTCATCCACAGACACGTGTTTCGACTTATCAAGTCTCTTCAGTGTGGCTAGAAATTTGTGAGCTACCTACAGCCGAGATAAAAACAGAATCGATTCAGCAGCAGTCGAACTGCTAACCGCTTACCCACAGATTGCGAAAGGGATTTTAATTGTTTTTTAATACACACCTCTGTATGTATGTAAAGGCCACCATAGAGTGCTCCATCCCTTTTATAGAAGAGCGCTGCGTTTACGCTTTAGTTGGCGGTCGTCAGCGAAATCCCCTCCAAAGTTCTCAACCCCAGGTGATGGGGAGCATATATAGTCATCCACAGACACGTGTTTCGACATATATATATATATATATATATATATATATATATATATATATTGGCGAGCGTAAGTTCGTTCGGATCTCGAACCCGGCCAGAGGTAGCTGCTAAAACGGTATAACTGTACTGATGAATGAGAGTTGATACATCGAAACACGTGTCTGTAGTTTACTCTATTATACGCTCCCAATTTCGGTTGAGCACTTTATTTAGAAGGGATTTAATTGCAAAATTCACCGTATTCGGCGTTCAGCTAAGACTCACTTTGTTTACATAAAGTTTGAGACCTCTAGGTGAGTTCATTTCCGCTTAGAAATGTAGCGATTAAATAGCCTGCTATACTTGGCAGCTGACTGTGGCCGTATGGGTAAGAGGATTGGCGAGCGTAAGTTCGTTCGGGTCTCGAACCCGGCCATAGGTAGCTGCTAAAACGGTATAATTGCACTGATGAGAGGTAATACCTCGAAACACGTGTCTGTAGTTTACTCTCTCTCTCTCTCTCTCATATATATATATATATATATATATATATATATATATATATATGGGATGTTCATAAAGTCTGGCAGCAGTTTTAAAACTTAAAGCCTAATAACTTGGAAGTTCAACTGTTCAAGTTTGATTTTTTATGTACGTTTTGATTATTGCATTTGACCATCTTTGTTGTCATCTTTTAAATCTTGATATTATAGACACATAATATATATATATATATATATATATATATATATATATATATTATATATATATATATATAAAGGAATTTCGTGGTATGTACGCGTCGTCTCATAACTCCGAAAAGAGATGTCACTCAGATTTGAAATATCGCACCCATCTTAATAAGCTTATAACTAAGAAATACACAATCTTTTAAAATTTCTACTAATTAAGTGATATAATTTAATGATTAGAATAATTTAAAATACATTATACAGACTCTTCCATCCCACGTATGTCTTTGTGTCTATATCTATACTCTTTTCATTATGCATCTATCTATCTTAACTATTTACCTATTTGGCTGATGATATATTTATTGCAGACCAAATACTGTGGCCAGAGCTATGTCCTCAGTAGAAAATACGATCTCACTGACAACTTAAAGTGACAATTCTTTCATGCCGTAGTTATATCAGTGTATACTGTATGGCTGAACCACTTGAACCCTAACGAAGCGCCGAGAGAATAAGCTAGATTGGAGCTGCACAAGAATGCTGCTTGCGATGTTAAACAAACTATGGAAACAACACCCCACAAAGAAGCAGCTGTACGGCCAATTGCCCCTTATCATAAAACCCATATGAATAAGACGAACAAAACATGCTAGACAATGCTGGAGAAGCAAGGACGAACTCATAAGCGACGTTCTCCAGTGGAAACTACCACATGGGTACGCCTGTGCGGGCCGTCCAGCAAATACCAACATTGACCAGGTCTGCGCGGATACCGGATGCTGCGCAGAGGACCTCCTGAAGGCAATGAATGATAGGGACGGTTGGCGAGAGATTTTCAGGGATATCCGTGCTACTAGCGTGACATGATGATGATGATAATGATGATGATCTATCTATCTATATATCTATATATCTATCTCTTTCACTTCACATTGTATCGCCGAAGTGATATACTACACAGATACTACACAGAAGAAATTGAGTGCTTAATATATTTATTCAGCACCAGTATCCGGTGCTAACGGATACATACAAAAACACAGAACAATAAGTTACAAAACAATTAAGTAAGACAACTTACAAGAAATAGAGGAGGGTCAAATGCGGTATAGCCAAACACAGTAAAATCAGTCCGAATATTAATCAGCTTATTAATCAACTGTTGGAGGGATTAATCGTAGACTATTTAAGGATATGGACCAGTCCATCTAGTAGAGTGTTAAAGGGGTGCTAGCTACTCTACAACAGTGTATATATCTATATCTTGACTGGTGGAAAGAGCATTTACCAGATTATCACCAGCAAGAAGGAATCATCTCTTATTATAACCAGCTGTAATCCAAATATTGCACTCTTACCCTCTGCTGTTTGGTATTTTAGCTAGTTGAATATATATCTTATTATAATGGAGATAATGTATCTGGTTGTCTGTAACTAAAACCACTGAAGGGCTGCTAGCTACTCTACAACAAACAATAAAGAAACGAATTACTCAACCCTTCAATGCTAAATTACCTATGAGCCAGGCCATCTGGTAGAGTACTGAAGGGCTGCTAGCTACTCTACAACACTTCATATATCAACTTGTTCTTATCTCTCTATCTGTCTATCTCATAGATTCGCATATTTCTGCAGTCTGTGATCTTCGTGCCATTGAATCAATCTTAAGTACTTTCTAATTATCTCGCTTTATCTTAGACATCTTAAATAAACTCATTCAAAATTAAATACAGATTTTTTTGTCAGCTTTTTGGGTTTTGTCCAAAACGTGCCATTCTGATGAAAACTCGTTTTTCTTCTTTTTTAAGAAAAGTTGACATTAAACGTAAAATTCTAAATTTATAAAGTTAAACAAAAATTCCGCACAAAACAAAAATATTACAAAGTCATGTCAAAAGATTTTCTAATTCATTTTCATGTCTACAATCAGATCCATTACTATTGGATAGCGAGTTCAATCCTGTGCCACGTCCTATGCGTGATAAACGGTTTTAGGTGAATAAGGAAGGAATCACACCCTGGCGTAATGGTTAGCATGCTACTATAAGATCCATTACTATTGGATAGCGAGTTCAATCCTGTGCCACGTCCTATGCGTGATAAACGGTTTTAGGTGAATAAGGAAGGAATCACACCCTGGCGTAATGGTTAGCATGCTACTATAAGATCCATTACTATTGGATAGCGAGTTCAATCCTGTGCCACGTCCTATGCGTGATAAACGGTTTTAGGTGAATAAGGAAGGAATCACACCCTGGCGTAATGGTTAGCATGCTACTATAAGATCCATTACTATTGGATAGCGAGTTCAATCCTGTGCCACGTCCTATGCGTGATAAACGGTTTTAGGTGAATAAGGAAGGAATCACACCCTGGCGTAATGGTTAGCATGCTACTATAAGATCCATTACTATTGGATAGCGAGTTCAATCCTGTGCCACGTCCTATGCGTGATAAACGGTTTTAGGTGAATAAGGAAGGAATCACACCCTGGCGTAATGGTTAGCATGCTACTATAAGATCCATTACTATTGGATAGCGAGTTCAATCCTGTGCCACGTCCTATGCGTGATAAACGGTTTTAGGTGAATAAGGAAGGAATCACACCCTGGCGTAATGGTTAGCATGCTACTATAAGATCCATTACTATTGGATAGCGAGTTCAATCCTGTGCCACGTCCTATGCGTGATAAACGGTTTTAGGTGAATAAGGAAGGAATCACACCCTGGCGTAATGGTTAGCATGCTACTATAAGATCCATTACTATTGGATAGCGAGTTCAATCCTGTGCCACGTCCTATGCGTGATAAACGGTTTTAGGTGAATAAGGAAGGAATCACACCCTGGCGTAATGGTTAGCATGCTACTATAAGATCCATTACTATTGGATAGCGAGTTCAATCCTGTGCCACGTCCTATGCGTGATAAACGGTTTTAGGTGAATAAGGAAGGAATCACACCCTGGCGTAATGGTTAGCATGCTACTATAAGATCCATTACTATTGGATAGCGAGTTCAATCCTGTGCCACGTCCTATGCGTGATAAACGGTTTTAGGTGAATAAGGAAGGAATCACACCCTGGCGTAATGGTTAGCATGCTACTATAAGATCCATTACTATTGGATAGCGAGTTCAATCCTGTGCCACGTCCTATGCGTGATAAACGGTTTTAGGTGAATAAGGAAGGAATCACACCCTGGCGTAATGGTTAGCATGCTACTATAAGATCCATTACTATTGGATAGCGAGTTCAATCCTGTGCCACGTCCTATGCGTGATAAACGGTTTTAGGTGAATAAGGAAGGAATCACACCCTGGCGTAATGGTTAGCATGCTACTATAAGATCCATTACTATTGGATAGCGAGTTCAATCCTGTGCCACGTCCTATGCGTGATAAACGGTTTTAGGTGAATAATTCCACGAAACAAAAATATTACTAAGGCATGTCAAAAGATTTTCTAATTCATTTTCATGTCTACATTGTTGTTTTCGACTCTTACTTAGGCTAGATCAATGGGTCTCAACCTTTTTTTTACCTTTTGGCCCCCTTTTAATCCTATTTTATTCTGGTGGACCCCCCATAGCCATTCGTTGTTTAAAAATCCCATTATATTTTCATAGTTAAATACATTTTACTTGGCTGGGTCCCAAAAAACGTTATATGGTCCCTGGGGGTCCATATTGACCCTGGATGAGAACCACTAGGCTGGACGGACAGTTGGAGAGTCCCCTTACACCGTTCTATATCGAGACAGATGCCAAGACTGATATGATAAACATGCTGGCCTTCTAACATGCTTTTTCCCACATCCTGTATCTACCATTTTAGTCTTTTAAATAAGTTTCAGAATGAAGTACGAGGGTTGATATATAGATAAAATCTCCAATTCTAAAAAAAAAAACTTAAAAAAAAACGCAGAGAATAATTCTATTGTAATCCAAATTAAATACAAGCGTTGCTATTAACTATATTTCTTTAATTCTTTTGGGGATTTTACGGCATGTCAACCCTTCAGTTTCAAATTGACGATTTTGGGTAATGTGACGTAAGCAGTTGTGTAGTTTCGGTTACAGACAAATAGAGACCTAATCTTCATTATTAATTTGTGAACAAGTGAACGTGTATGTGTGTGTATGTGTGCGTATGAGTGTGTATATGTGTGTGTCTGCGTAAAGTCAATTTAACAACCTGTAATCCTTATTCTCTATAAATAAAATCTCCAATTCTAAAAAAAAAAAAAAGTTTTCAACCTGAGAGAATAATTCTATTGTAATCAAAATGAAATACAAGCGTTGCTATTAACTATCTTTTTAAAAATTCTTTTTTGGATTTTACAGCATGTCAATCCTTGTTGGGTTATTTTATGCCGCAGACATTTTGTTTTATTCATTCTTGATGGGTATTTCTATTTTTTTAAACACAATTTTTTTAACCACATTTGTTATAACTCTTTTTTTTTTCTATTACATCTAATTCAGATTTTCTAAGAGATATCGTTCATAAATGAGACTTATTCTATTCTATTTATTCATAATTTTGACTATAAATTAAACTTACGCAATTCCAGACAGTGTTGTGATGTAAGCAGTGACGTACAGTGTCGGTTACAGACCGACAAACACCGAATCTCCATTATAATAAAACTTGCAAAAACAAATGAAAAAAAACGCCCTTTGGGCGGTGTAAGACTTTCTTTTTTAAAAAGATATTGCCTGAGGAAGGGAGTTCAAAATTTAATGTCAGAGAGTTTGTACCATAAGTAAGTTAAATCATTAATTCTATTAAAAAAAGTTTTTAAAATTTTTTTTTAAAAATTTTAAATAGAAATTTAATATTGATAACTTTTTTTTTAAATATTTATTTTGTGTGTGAGAGAGAGAGAAAGAGAAAGTGAGAGAGTATATATATATATATGTGTGTGTGTGCGTATGTGTGTGTGATATATATATAATATATATATATATATATATATATATATATATATATATATATAGAGAGAGGAGAGAGAGAGAGAGAGAGAGAGAGAGAGAATATATATATATATATATATATATATATATATATATATATATAGTGAAATAAAATGGAACTTAATCCGACAGTGTGAATTTGATATATTGAAAAAACAAGGATTTTTACAAATGCATGGGATCATCAGGAGAGCCCCTAAACGGTGTACATTCTCTCCTGATGATCCCATGCATTTGTAAACATCATTTGTTTTTCAATATATCAAATTCGTATATATATATATATATATATATATATATATATATATATAATACCGAGCATTTATTTACCAAATTTTGTTTTAGAAAACAATGAGGATCGTCTAATTTTGAGTCTTTTTATTCTATTTTATGAGGATTTTGTGTAATGTGACGTAAGCAGTTGCGTAGTTTCGGTTACAGACAAATAGAGACCTAATCTTCATTATTAATAGATGTCCTTTGTGAACAAATGAACGTGTATGTGTGTGTATGCGTGTGCATGTGTGTGTCTGCGTAAAGTCAATTTAACAACCTGGCATCCTTGTTCTGGTAACGTTAACCTTCAGACCCGTCATTTTGTTGGCTCGTCGTCACAGTTGGATGAACCGCCAGACCTGCGGCATCCTGCTGAGCCCTTCTAACCCGACCGGAATTTCACAATGTTTGCAAGATCAACATTCAAACGATGAGCGAACATTCAGAATGGGAGAGGCCATGGAAGAGATGAATAGTTTGCGTTAATTGAAAAGAAAGAAAAAAGAAAGAAGAAAAAAAAGAAAAACATAGAATATATGAAAAATATACGAAAAAAGTAAAAACCAGTTTAGAATTATACGAGCGTTGATTAATAAAGTCCCCACTCCTATAAAACTAGTTTTAAACCACCCTGTCGGCTGGAACGGTGTTGGAATATTTCTGGTATATAAGGTGTGCTGTGGATAACAACTTAAATCTATAGACTCTTTGAGGCAGTGTGGACTGAATCGGCCAATCAAAATGCTCGAATACGTGGTTGGTTAACTATTTAAAGGCCTTGGTGGAAAGGCGTTCAGTTGCTCATGCTTAACACTGAGGAACACAAGGATCATAGGATTCCAGATACACGGACCAACAAACAAGGATTCTGCTTAACACTGAAAAACACAAGGATCATAGGATTCTACTCAACACGAATCAAACTTAATGCCACAAGGGATCTCCACTGTAAAGTGCTCTCACCTGCAGTCTAAAAATGACCACAAGAACTTTAACAGACAGAAGAATATACCGGCTGCACTTCTGCAGAGGGGTAAAATCGCCCCAATGGGTCCACTAAATTAAAACAACCAAATCAGGTTTTAAAACAGATAGAATAATAAACTAAGTTTGAAAGTCGGTAGATGTGCGGAAACCTGGACGATATACAAAGTGGATGCCCACAGACTACATGTCTACAACATGCGTCACTTACGCAGTATATTAAATGACAAGTGGTAGCAGCATGTTTCAAACAGTACCAGGACCATCCTGGAGAGAACTGGACTCCCTGGCATACACGACATACTAGTCCAACGCAACCTGAGATGGGCTGGCCACTTAAACAGACTTTGGAATGACAGACTGCCAAAGCAGATTGTGTACTCTCAATCGAGAGAGAGACATAGAACACAGAGAGAGAGACATAGAGGGTGAGAGACAGAGACAGAGAGACACGAGAGGCAGAGAGAGATCACGCGGAATTGGTAGACTAAAGCTCAGGTACAAAGACAATATCAAGAGAAACCTTGAAGACTTAAATATCCCCATAGGTATTTGGCAAGGCGCAACCAGAGATCAAATCAAATGGAGAAAACAGATGCACATGGATTCATCATCTGATACGATGGACAACAAGTAATAGATGAATTTAATTTCTAATTCTAGAAAAAAATCTTCTAAACTGGATGGAATATATGAAATAAGTTTCAAAAGGAAGTACGAGTGATGATGTATAGATAATATCTCCAATTCTAAAAAAAAAACTTTCTATTTCGTGGCAGATGCCAGGAAGGATATGATAAACATGCTGGCTTTCTAGCATGCTTTTTCCCACATCCTGTCTTTACCATTTTAGTCTTTAAGGATGGAATTCTGGTGGTTGAACAGTCCATGTCATGCAACACTCCACTTCGGATCTTACTTAGGTTAAATGGGCGATCGGAGAGGCCCCTTACACCGTTCTATTTCGAGACAGATGCCAAGACTGATATGATAAACATGCTGGATTTCTAACATGCTTTTTCCCACATCCTGTATTTACCGTTTTAATCTTTAAGGATAGAATCCTGGTGGCTGAGCAGTTCATGTCATGTATCACTCCACTTCGGATCTTACTTAGACTAGACGGTCACATTTTTTAAATAAATTTGTTAAAACTCTTTTTTCTGTTTAACACATAGATGGGACCATAACAGGTACTATCAATCCGGGTCAGAGCAGACCTAGGAGTAATTGTGATGAAGGGGTACGCCACAATCTCCAGAGCACCAGAACTCTTTTGAGACGGAACCTACGACTGATATGATAAACATTATGACTTTCTGGCATGATTTTCTCACATCCTGTATTTACCGTTTTAGTGTTTTAAATAAGTTTCAAAATGACAATTTTGGGTAATGTGACGTAAGCAGTGGCGTAGTTTCGGTTACAGACAAATAGGGACCTAATCTCCATTATTGATAGATGTCCTTTATGAGTGAACGTGTATGTGTGTGTATGCGTGTGTATATGTGTGTGTCTGCGTAAAGTCAATTTAACAACCTGTAATCCTTGTTCTGTATAAATAAAATCTCCAATTCTATAAAAAATTTAAAAAATTTCAACCAGAGAGAATAATTCTATTGTAATCCAAATGAAATACAAGCGTTGCTATTTGTTTTCCTTTATTTCTTTTGGGGATTTTACGGCATGCCAACCTTTGTTGGGTTATTTCATGCCACAGACATTTTGTTTCATTCATTCTTGATGGGTATTTCCTTTTTTAAACTCAAATTTTTTAAAACATTTGTTAAACTCAATTTTCTATTTAACCAATAGATGGGACCATAACAGGTACTATCAATCCGGGTCAGAGCGGACCTGGGAGTAATAGTGATGAATGGGTACTCCACAATCCCTAGAGCACCAGAACTGGGACTTTACTATTAGATGCAGTTTAACGTCATACCCAGAACACTAAGACTCTCCAGCACCGTTTTCAAGTACATATATGATAAAAATGGTTGCGATTGCCATAAGGGCAATGGGGTCGGGACAATCATATAGGTATTAGGGCGTGACGTGACCAGCCGATTGATCGGAAGGAGCGTCTTCGACTACCTGTCTAGCCTAAGTAAGGGCCAAAATGGAATGTTGCATGTCTTGGACAGCTCAGCCACAAGGGTTTCATCCTTAAGATTTCACAGGTCGCCACTCACAGCCAGCAGGTGACCTCATTTTGGGTAGATTCTACCCATCTGTAGACATACAGTCTGTGTAATCTTCTGCCGCAGCCGACAGGATGGACCTGGTTTGGTTGTGGTAGATCTACTCGCGTAGAATGTCTTTGGCAAAATAGCTTGGTGGAGCCAGTCCCTCTTCAGGTCCACAACTGGATTGAATTCACTTGTCCTTCTCCAAGACTGATTGCCATTGTTCAATTCATATGTTTCCCATAAGTATTAAGATGTAAGATTCTTATGATAAGTTGGATGGCTCAGGGTAACCTTCCAGCGTGGGTACATATAAGTACAAGAACTATTCCGACAAAGTTATAAGATACAATAAACATAGACTTTAATAGTGAGCACATAGAAATACATCCAGGACAGGAATACATATACTAATTACAAATGGTACAGCAATACATAGTGAACAAATATATAAACATGTATAAAGAAAGTAGACTTCGTCCTAAAGAAGTGATATAAAGTTTTTGCAGGAATGTCACTTACTGATAGCTGGGTGGGGAGGGGCTAAGGGACACACACACACACACTTAAAGGTAAAAGGCACAAGTGTCTACACCAAATGAAGTGTTTGCTGGTCCCAGAGGAAAGAGATAATATTTTCCCGGTCTCCCATTTAAATAGTCTATGCCTCTACTGGCGAAAACCTGCAGCAAGGGAAGATAACTCTTCTGCCCCCCCCCATCAATGCAAACAGGGGTAGACAATCACTACAACGCTATGTGAAATGCAAAAAACATGTTATTTGTCTGTATTTTCTTTAGATGAGGCTGGGTGTGATCATTTTATGTTTCAGACTGTATTGGATTATCAGAGTTCAGAATATTAAAGAGTGAAGATTGCAACTTGTAATTAATAAACTGTTCCAAACTGCATTGCTTGAATCGGTTAATTAAAACGCTCAAACATATACTATTTAAAGGCGTTGATAAATTGTCGCACAGTTGATCGCTGGACGTACAGACAAATGAACAAGGACTATACAACTCACCAAGCACGGACCAACTGATGAGGATTATACAATTTTTTAACACGGACCAGCTGACAAGTATTAAAACTGATACTAAATCTTTGTACTTCAAGAAATGATTAAACTTTATGCCACAAGGGATCTCCACTGTTTGGTTTGGTTTGGTTTGTTTTGTTTTACGGCATATCAACCTCAGTGGGTCATTTAATGCCGATAAAGTTTTGAAATAAATCAATTCTTAATGGATAATACAATTTTTTATAAATACATTTTTCTATTTAACCCATAGATGGGACCCTAACAGGTCTACCACTCCGGGTCAGAGTGGACCAGGAGCAATGGTGATGAAGGGGTGTCCACATTCCCAAACCTCCAAAACTGGAACCTCACCATCAGAGAGTTTAACGTGTAGACCCGCAGCCACGCCTTCTAGCACCCATATGATAAAAAGGGTGGGGCTTGCATACGGGCAATAGGGTTTGGATATCATATAGGTGCTAGGGCTTGACGTGACCAGCCGATTGATCGGAGGGGGCCTCTCGACCGCCCGTCTAGCCCAAGATAGGGCCAAAGTGGAGTATTGCATGTCATGAATTGCTCATTCACTTGGGCTCTATCCTTAAGCATCACCGGTCGCCACCCACGGCCAACAGGTGGCCCCATTAGGGGAGTCTTACCCTTCTGCAGAGGTGCAGTCGGTGCATTCTGACGCCCCAGCCGACAGGGCGGGATCTCCACTGTAAAACTGCTTTCACCTAAAATGGCCACACGAATCATAACAGACTGTTAGCCTCATTTTTACTGTGATTTGTATCAACACAACCTTTTGGCCTCTGTATCCTCCGGCCTTTCTCTGGTATTTAATGTGTATCCGAGCATAGTAATGACCCAACCTTGGAAATCATTATTAATAGTTTGACTCTTGATAAACAGATACATACAGAACTCCTGAGGAAAGCCAGAGGATACAGCAGCCGAAATGTTGTGTTTATACTGTGGTCCTCATCTTTATTGTGGTAATAAAGATGAGGACCACAGTCCGAAACATACAAAAAATTATTCGCAAATATCCTGGTTCACGATTTGAACTCGACTAGCCGTCAACAACGATAAGCGGTACACACGAGCGCATCTCTAGTGTTCTATAAAACGCACCACATTTGTTAAACCTTAATGTTATCGTATATATATATAGGGCCGGGTTAGCTCAGTCGGTAGAGCGTTCGGCTAGAAGCCACATGGTTCGTAGTTCGATTCCGGTCCTCGCCAACTCAGTGTATGAGTAGCACAGGGATATGTGCGGTAAAGTAAGGAGCTGATGGTAGGTGTGGCGCTCCACCTCAGATGCCAAAACAATCTCCTTGGTCTAGCGCTATTGAAAATGGGATAGTCTCCTTCGCTGATTGGCTGATACCGACTTTAGGCCGCCCCGACGACTTTACTATATATATATATATATATATATATAGTTGAATGAAGTGACAAATAAAAGTTTTAGTTTTTATTCATTTATTTGGGAACGATATTACTACCAATGGTTTCTTGCTAAAAGCATTCATCAGGTAAACGAAATATTTTTTAAACTATTTCGTTTACCTGATGAATGCTTTTAGCAGGAAACCATTGGTAGTAATATTGTTTCCAAATAAATGAATAAAAGCTAAAACTTTTATTTGTCACTTCATTCAACTATCAACGCTCTATCACAGATATTGAGCACTCTTCTAATAACACTGTACGTTGGATTGCTATTACTTTTTCTAGTATACTAGTGCCAACCATACACATTAAATATATATATATATATATATATATATATATATATATTATATATATATATATAATGTGTATATATATATATATATATATATATATCAAAGTATTTGGCAGATATTGAGATTACTACCCAACACTTGCATGTTAACCACTCTACTACCACGTGTACCAAACTAAGTGAGTCGATGATTTAAGAGAATATTAATTTCTCATTATACGAGTACAAAACGAGGACAGTTTCTTTTGCGAATGAGGATTGCACAAAAGGTAAGCCTTGGCACAGATCTGATTCACCTGAGAGAAAAAATGTACGTGACTCAGGTAAGAACTGATATTGAATAACGAAGCAGAAAGTGAACAAAAAGAGAAAAAAAAGAAAAAATGACGATTCTGTTTTTTTTTTTAATTAATCCAAACACTCAGTAAATTGGTCGTCTTACATCTTATTATAATGGAGCTTCGGTCTCTATTTGTCTGTAACAAAAACTACGTCACTGCTTGCATCACAATTACCAACATTGTCAATACATAGAATAAAGAACAATTAATATTGATAAAATAAAGGCTATTAATTATAATTCAACGTTTGTATCATTTCTGTGGTAATAAATAAACTATATATTATTTAGATGAATAAACTATATAAACTATGAAATTGATTAAAAAATTCTATTACTTTAAATGGAAAATAGTATTTGCGAAATTTGTAATCAATTTTTAAAATTATTTTTTACTCTTTTGCAGTTACAAAAAAAGGGGTAAAACTTACAAATCATTCTCAAAATCCCATTATATTACAAGGTGACCCAGAAAAAAACAGAACCCAAAATATCTATTTATTTTCCCATTAAACTAACCCTAAACTCCAACCCCAACCCCAACCCTAACTCTAACCCTAACCCTAAATCCTCTAGTTAAAATTATCAGTTATTACAAAAATTTGTGGGTTCTGTTTTTTCTGCGTCATGGGATTTTGAATATGATTTGCAAGTTTTACCCAAAAAAGTTTACAAATAATAAATACTTACGATTTTGTGTAAAATTTATATGCAAAATATGCAAAATAATTATTTAATTAATAATTAATAGATGAACGCAACATTTTATTTGAGAGAGACAGAACTAATTTTCCATTTCAAATTGTTTTATTTTTTTACTCCTTTTCATGAATTTGGTTATTTTACTTACTTGTGATACAAACCCTATGACACTGCATTTTTACTCCCTTTTTTATATTCTCAACGATTATGAAATAATCATTATTTAATATTAATTAGCAGCTTATTTATTAACGAGGTCTCTATTAAAGTCTAGCTGAGTTAGATTTGCCGCAAAATTGCCCATATTTTTAATGCATATAAAACCCTGAAATATGGGTTATATATATATATATATATATATATATATATATTATATATATATATATTCAGAGAGAGAGAGAGAGAGAGAGAGAAAGAGAGAGATTTACCAACTCCTCCGCACGAGCTGGATGTGACACAAGGTCAATTTCTTGAGCGGGGTTTAACTGGTTTGAATTCAGATATCTCCTTTTCCTAGACTGGTTATCTAGCCATGGTTAAAGGGTCCAGTCTGAGCTGCTATTTATCCATAGCTGGAGAGAGAATTGGATTCATACCATTCCCCAAGGGTATCAGCGCCATGTAAAATGCAAATAGTTTCGTTCAGCAATTGAGCTCGGGTCGACGAGTCCATTTCCTACGAACCTAACCATTACACCACGCGCTAAGATGTGTGTCATATGTCTCTAAGAAATACAGATTTACATAGTATATGTTGGGAATAATTTGCATAATGATTTTAACAAAACAGAGTTTAATAAATAATTATTTCCTGTTACTGATTTTTAATACTATAATGTTATTCTCAAACTTATTAAAAGTAATCTTGTATATAATTTTATATAGAAATCAGTTAAAATAACATTAAAATCAGTGGAATATTTTTTATATTTGTTCCAATTGAGTTTCGTTAGTCTTTCTAATTTGATATGATATTTTATCAAATTAAGACTTAAATACTTGCATCAAGTGGCGAATACTTTAGTTTGTTGAGGTAAAAAGAAAAAAATCTATTTGATGTATAGATATGATTCTAACAGGTACTATCACTCCGGATCAGGGTGGAATAATAGCAATGAAGGGGTACTCCACACTCTTCAGATCTCCAGAACTGGAACTTCACTATCAAATACAGTTTAGTGCTATAATTAGGACACCCCACTTTGGCGAAATTGGAGTCTTATCCTTCAGCAAGGGATATACTTGGCGTGTTCTAAGGCTGCCGTTAGGTTGTATGGATATGTGGGAGATAGTATGTCGATAGTGTTAATATTTACATATATAATTTTTTTTTTTAAACACAAAAAAACAAGTAAGTTGACTTTCGCGTGGCTAAGATCAATTCTATGCTTAACGCAAGTGTTCTTTTTTGTGTGGAGGCTTGTTATATCCCGAGATGTAGGAATAACAAAATTATAAGAAAAAAAGCAAAATATGTTTAACATATAATAATATTTGTTTTATCTATTCGTATTGAAAGGGAATACAGTGGATGGTTTTGGATAGAATTCAACGGTGTGTATCATGTATGTAGTCACACATGGGCCTAAGTCCTTGTCTGTTGACTCTCTGCTTGTCAGTCTTTATTTAACATAGTGTAGAAAATGCTTCCACCCTAAAAATGACTTAACTAGCCCAACCGTGCTAGTGCACGTGGTCACTAGTTCAAGCGTGCTGACGCACGTCTGTACAGTCCAAAACCCCAGTTCAAAGTAACATGGCAGAAAACTCATATCCGGGTTCCCGTCAGTCCCTTACTGATCAAAAGGGAGCAACTCTGTTTTTGTTAGGTCCACCTAACAATGCTGAAGACAGATTAGATATTAATTAACGATTTAGTTAATGAGGATGATGGCAGAAAAGTTCACGATGTTTTTTGAATACAATAAGAAACACTATTCGCCAAGAAGAATGGATTTTTGGTTGGTTTGTTGTTTTACGGCATGTCAACCCTTGTTGGGTTATTTTAAGGCGAAGATGATTTTGTTTTATTTAATCTTGATGGGTACTCATCTTATTTTCACATATCACCCAAACTATCCGAGTAAGACGAACAACACACACAGGACACTGCTGGAGAAGCAAGGACGAACTCATAATTGACGTCCTTCAGTGGAAGCCAGCACATGTGCACGCCATTGTGGGCCGTTGGGCAAAAACATATTGACCAGCTCTGCGTGGATACTGGATGCTGCACAGAGGACCTCCTGATAACAATGAGTGATTGGGACGGTTGGAGAGAGACTGTCATGGTTATCTGTGCTAATACTCAATTCTTTTAAAACACATTTTAACTCATTTTTTCAATTATAACCCATAGATAGGACCTTAATTAAACTTAGATTATTCACGTGATAGACAAAATGAAATAATATTTTTATAGGAGAATACATATTTCGGGATACATTGACCATAAATGCCAACATATCTACAGTTGAATTGTAGTAAACAATTAAACGTGATATTCTGTTTATACATTACAATTGGCTATTTTGCTTACGAATGAATACAAATATTCCTATGACATATATATTCAAATTGTTTTTCGGGTAAAAATAAAAATAAATAATTTTCTATAGAAAAACATGATTTTTATGGGAGATCTTTATAAATATTTTTATTGTAATAATTCATGAAATACAATAAACAATTATCAAAAAAATAAGATTTCTATTTTCTATTACACATTTTTATTTCTATAGAATAATTTCAATAATTGATTTCTCAAATCTTATAAATTTGTGATAGGAGTATTACATATGGAATTATATATTTAGTTATGAATAGATACATAGACAGAATGTCTGATAGAATGGAAGTTTATATGACGGAAGAACCAAAAACCAAGTACATAGATGCACCACCAAATTTTGGTTTTCTAGTAATATTTGTCTAACTTCAATTATGTAGTAAAATTATTTATTAACAGAATATAAAAATATTTTTGAACATTCAAAGAAATTGGTAATTATTAAACTCCAGTTCAGATTGTATGTTTGTTTGTTTGTTTATTGATTTTAAAGGCATATCAACCCGTCTAGGATTATTTCATGCCTTACGGTTATGAAGTAATACATATCGTGTATTTATATAAATATATAATATATACCAACTCCGCACGAGCAGGATGAGACTCAAGGTCAATTTCTTAAGTGGAGTTTAACAGGTTTGAATTCAGAGTTTTCCTTCTCCTAGACTGGTTACCTAGCCATGGTTAAAAAACCCAGTCTGCCCTGCTATTTACCCATAGCTGGAGGGAGAGTAGGATTAATGTATTTATATATATACTTTTAGTTATTGGTTTTAAAAATGTGTTAGCATTATTGGGGATTATGTTGTATGGTATTGATTTGTTTCATGTCTATATTCTATGGTATTTTATTTCTCTCAAAAAAGAGAGAATATCCTCCATGTTGACATTTTCAAACAGATCTTTCATGTTGTTTGTTTTAAAATAACGGTTTCTTATGCGAGCAAGAAACCTGCATTCCAGAATAAGTGTTTAACTGTCAAGGTGTTTGACATGTTCCACATTGTGGTTGTTGTTCTGTTTGAGTATATAGGAGTGCGTTAGTCTTGTATGACATGCGTAATCGGACACAATGACTTGTTCATTTCTAGACTTCCTTAAAGTTGGTCTCCAGCCTCCAAAATGGGTTTGATTAGGAAGGAGTTTATTGTGGATGTAAGTTATGTTATTAAGATTGGACACGGTATTAATGCCGCAGACATTTTGTTTTATTTATTCTTGATAAGTATTGAAATTGCTTTTTTTTAAACTCAATTTTTAAAAACATATTTGTTAAAACTCTTTTTTTCTATTTAATATATGACTCTAATAGGTTCCACCACTCCGGTTCAGAGTGGACCTGGGATTACTGGTGATGAAAGGATTTTCCACATTCCCCAGAGCGCTAGAATTGGAACATCACCACGAGATGTGGTTTAATTTCATACCTAGGACACTAAGACCCTCTGTCATGTGTTTGGGATAATCTTATATGTCATATGTTTAGATAATAAGGTACTTTTGGTGCCCGCCCTGTTGTCTGGGACAGAAGAATATACCGACTGCACCTCTACAGAGAGCTAAAATCCCTGAATGTGGTAACCTGTCAGCTGTTTGTGGTGACCCGTGATGCTTAAGGATGGATTCTTTGTGGCTGAGCAGTTCATGACATGCAACACTCTACTTTGACCCTTACGTTGGCTAGAAGGGCGGTCGGAGAGGCCCCCTCCAATCAATCAGCTGGTCATGTCAAGTCCAATACCTACATGATGGTCCCAACACCTTTGCTCTTATGGCACACTCCTAAGCCGTTTTATCATTTATGTGCTAGAAGGCGGTGGCTGAGGGTCTTAGTATCGCTGGGTATGACGTTAAACTGCATCTAGTGGTGGGATTCCAATTTTGGAGCCCTAGAGACTGTTGAGTACCCCTTCATCGTCATTACTCCAAAATCCACTCTGACACGGAGTGGTAGTACCAGTTAGGGTCCATCTATAGGTTAAATGAGAAAAATAAGTTTTTAAAGAATTGACTTTTTAAAAATTTGAATACCATCAAGAAGGAATAAAACAAAACGTCTTCGGCATGAAATAACCCAGCAGAGGTTGACATGCCGTAAAATCCAACCAACTGTTGGTGCATTGTTTTTTTGTGTTTGTTTTTGGGCTTTTTTTAAATTTATTTTTTTATAAAAGCTGGCGTTATATTTATAGTAGCCTTTCAGTTTAGTGATATCTTTATAGATAAGTTTTTCTTTTCTGACTGTGGTTTTATTAATCACATTATTGATCAAACAATTACCCTTCAAAGGGCATCTTTCTCTATCCTCTACAATTACATCTGTCATTCTGTTTGTTATATATTTCAAATAATACTTTAAAGTCTTATATGCTGGGGTTTTTTAATGTTTTTAATGCAACAATAACTGATTTCTGAATTGTTCAAACAATTTGTTGAATGTTGCAGATTCTTCAAAATGTTTTCTAATTGACTTGAAAAATATTCCTACCATGACTGTTTTTATCAGTTTAGATGTAGGTGGGTTAAACCCATATTTTTATAGAAATTATATATATAAATATATTAATATATATAATACTAATATATATATAATATTTGGTGCGGTCCAAGTTTTTTGTACAAGGTGATCTAGGGGGTCCTTAATTCTCTAACCAGTAGTTGTTGTAGAGTTCAGGTTCCGTATGAGAGCTCAATGTTTAATCGATAGTAAACAGAGCAAAGTTATTTTTGGGAATAAAAGGCCTTAAATACCATGGGTATCGTGGTTATGGACCATTTCCACTCGCGAGTTGCACGAGCTTCTTCAGACACTGGATATTAAGAAGTTCAGGTTTCGTGTACAGAGCTCAATGTTTAATTATTGTAACAAGAGCAAGGGAGGATAAATGTATGAATATAAGTGATTTTGACCATGTCTGTTCTAATAAAAATATACTGTGGTCTTGAGAAGCTCGTGCATCTTGCCGAGTGGAAATGGTCATAACGATACCATGGTATTTAAGGCTTTTATTCCATATATATATTATATATATATAGTATATTATATGTTGTGTGTGTGTGGGTGTGTGTGTGTTGTGTGAGGTTCCAAAACTTGGTAGTAAGGGATGATTCATTATGTGATTCTAAGACGCACTGTACTATATTGTATGATCTAGTATGTCCAATACAAGTGAATCTTTAAATCATAAGAGACTCAATGTACAATATCTTTTTTGTTATAATAGAGCAATATTACTCTTTAAAAGAAAGGAAAAACGTCAACACCGTTATTCATATAAATTTATTCTAGACCAAAATTGGGGCCTTTTATAATCTACTAAAGTTGATTTACAAAGCTCCCAAATTTAAGTCTCATCAGATGGGATAATCATCATTAATTTGAATTGCATAAGAAAAATTTCCTCAATGTAAGAAACTTTTTTCCTCTCAAAAAGATTTTTTTACAAATGTATACAGTAAATGTATACATTAATTAATATATAATATTATATATATATATATATATATATATATATATATATATATATATATATATATATTCAGGTGTTTAAGATATAGGTTCTTAAATATTGAAATATAATATTTGGCTGACTTTATTCTGCTCTTATCTTCTCGAAAACTTTAATTTCTAAGTAAAAGGTTAATATTTTACAGGCTTGCAGACTGCACGTTTTCGCAACTTATACGAGTTCTATTCTATTTATTATTATTTACTATTAGCTAAAGTACCCCGGTCATGACAGACTAAAAAAAAAGAAGAGAGAGAAAAAAGTGGTGACTTAATTTGGCGGACCTGAACTTTTGGAACCCCATGTCCTCTAAAATTTTCGTTTTTAATATTTTTTTTCAACGGATTATTATCGATTGCAAACCAATCTATCCGATTGTAAAAAAAAAAAAAAAAAAAAAAAAAAAAAAAATTATTTTATTTACTATATAACTTATACGGGGAAATGAGCACCCTGAAAACTCAAAATAAAGAACTTTCAAGAATTTTTTAAAAATCTGATTGATTGGTGTGTAATCGATAATAATCATTGAAGGAAAAATAAATAAAAATAAAATTTTCTTTTTAGCGGTTCCGATTAAGGGGGTTCAATTTACGATAAACTTATACGGGAAACTGAAGCACCCCTGAAAACTCGAAAAATAAATAACTTTTTGATTTTTTTTTACAGTCTGATAGATCGGTGGTGCAATCGATAAAATCCATTGAAAGAAGAAGAAAAAATTAAAAACCAAAATTTTAGAGGGGTGTTCCAAAAGTTCAGGTCCGCCCTTAATTAAAAAAAAAAAAATCTGCCTATTTATTTATCTTGAATTATGATAAATTAAAGAACACATTCTTCTCATTCAAGTTACGAACATAAGAATCATTTTTATTTTATGTTTAAGGTAAGAACATATCATACACTGTTTGTTTATATTACGAAATGTTAACTACATCGTATTTTTATTATAATTTTTTGTTTTGTTTTTTATTACAATACGAATACAACTAATGTTTACCTTAGTTACGAAATAAGTAGTTATAATTTAACTTCCTATTTTTGTAAAAGGCTTTTCTTTTACTAAAATTTCTTTGTTTTTAATTTTTCGTATATATTACAAAGTTGAGTTTATTATATTTATTAAATAAACGAAATAAAATTTATTAAACAATATAAGCGCTTATTATTTATGTAATAAATAATAAGACGCTTATTATTTATGTAATAATAAGTAAGCGCTTATTATTGTTTTTTTACTTCGCTCTTTCTACCAATAAATATTTGGAAGAATAGATTATTTCATTTCATTTCTAACTAAATTAATATTTTTAAGACAGGATAAAAAGATTGCGTATGAATAAGATTTGATTTTCTTAAAACATACTTTGCTTTCCGAAGCAAAATAATTTTTTTTCTAACTCGCTATAAAAATAATTCAATTGATAAAGACTCGTAACAAATTATAAATTGAGCAAGATTATTTTCTCTTCCTTTTCACGAAAAGTTTCAATGAAACTCCAGTTTGAAAATAATAATAGTATTGGGGACAATTTTTAAAATTCAGTTTTTTAATTGTTTGATAAGTTGAAATAGATTGTTTTATTTCTTCTTTGAATTTTTTCTACATGACAATTCAAATCTAGTTCTTAACGATAAAGAGAATGCAATATATATTTACTTACATTTTTAAAACCTCTTCATTAGTTCTCTAAACTATTAAGACTTAAAAAAAAAAAACTATTAGTATTAATTACAAACCAACTCGTTTTTATCATTTTTTTAAATTTACATTTATACAACCCTATACTGGTGACTGATTTTTATTGACATTTAAAATGCTTATTTAAAAAAATGTAACCGTAAACTTGTGTTTTGGAAACAATTTTCATTTCTACAATTTTTTGTGCATGACAACATTTAATTAAGTGAGTGTACATTGTACAATAAAAGTTAGTTTCAAAAACATACGATAATATAAATAATATTTAGAAAGATTATAAAAAAACGAATTTATTTACGTTAAAATTTAGTTGTCGCTAAATTTTCATTGTTTCTTCTTTCTTTCTTTCTTTTTGCTGCTAAAACAGCCAGGGGCGAGTCGCTAACATTTTCGTTGTTTCTTTCTTTCTGCTGATAAACATCAGGCGAGCCCTGCTGATAGACCAAGCATTAGCAGCAGCAGCAGCTATGGCTATGGCTTTTCGAAAAATCGTTTGATTTTTGTTTGATAATTAATTATATCCCTTAATCAGTAAAAATCAATAACCAAATTTGGAGTGTTTCTCTTAGTTAGAAGATATCAATGTGTATGCAAGAATTTTAAATCAGAGTGACCTCCCGTTTTGGAGTTACGTCGACACGTACATACCAAAATTCTGTTTTATATATTAGATATATTCTATTCCTATAATATAATACTAAACGGACCTGTGGATATACCACAGTATGATAATTTAATCATTAGAACGTTTGATATGCTTACTTAACAACTATTACAAATAGTTCAATATGTATACTTTTTCTTTGTAGATGTCCTTTTTCTTCCCTTTCGTTTTTACAATAAAAATGGAATGGTAGCTGAGGTGAAGACACTCAAAACCATCTACATTTTTGCATGTGAAATCTCTAAACGACACACATGGCTCTACTGAAATTCCGGGAGATTATTAGGAATAGTTTTTTTGCTAGATTTAAAGTTAACCCATTTCTGATTAGATTAATGTAATCTACTTTCTATGTACAAATATTGATTATTTTCTGGATAGTGAGGGGACATGATAATTTGGTGGCATTTGTGGAGAGATGTTTCTCTAATCTAATCAAAATATGTAAACTATGCACATCCCATTGTTACTTCCAACATAACAACACCTTTCACAAACAGAAATTTGGTTTACCCATGGGTTCATCACATAGTGGTCTCCTAGAGTGCTTATACCTAGAATTTCTAGAAGCAGGGTCCTTTAAATACATAATACCTAAAAACTCTCAGTACTGCCGATATATTGACACACTAATCATACCCGAGTGAAATAAACATCATTGAAATCACAAACAGACTGAACAAAATTGAACCCACCATACAATTTACACACGAACTAGAATCTAATAACTTCCTACCTTTTGTAGAGATCTTACTTATGAAAACAACAACACATTAGAATTCAAATAATAATAAGGTTAACGTGTGATGATGATTTACTTTAAGGTAATTAAAAAAACCCACCTAAACAGATCCTGAAGTTACAGTTGCCTGAACATTGTTCATATCAAGTCTCATAAATACATCCGAATTGATATAACACTGTTCAGAATTTAAAAAGACATATTTTGAATTTAATTAAAACGGTAGAACATAGAAATAGATTCAGTATAGAAAGGTTTTGTTTGCTAGTTTTACGGCATGTCAACGCGTATTGGGGTATTTAATGGCTAAGTCAGCCTTTTCATTTTTGGTGTTTTCTTTTTGTTTGTTATTTTTTGTTTTTTTTTGTTTTTGTTTTTTGTCTTTTTTTTTGTTTTGATTTTTGAACTACAGAGGCAGTTTAATGTTCTACACTGGACTCTTTGGTTTGTGGGGATACTTTTTCAATGTTTATTGATAAACTCAGTCACAACACTATCTATCTATCTATCTATCTATATCTCTGTATAATGATGGACTCTTCCGTCGATCGACGTATGAGTGTTCATACAGTGATTTGGTTATAGTGGTGAAGGCTTGTGTTGGACCATCCACACTTTTTGGCAAAGTCGATTGGAAAGAATTGGTGCATCAAGGGTTGCCACAAACCGAATCAACGACCGACCTCAGGAATTTCGAATTCAGTTATCCCTCTCCTAGACTGGTTACCTACCCAAGGCTGAAGGGCCCAGTCTGCTCTACTATTTAACCCATAGCTGGAGGGAGAATATATGGATTCATAACTTTCCCAATGTGAAATGCCAACAGCTTCGTCTAGGAATTGAACTCGACGAGTCCATTTTCCACGACTATATATATATATATATATATATATAATATATATATATATATATATTATCCTTAGAATTCAGTAAGCATATCCTAGGATCCAAGCAGTCTAAAAAGGGTTAAGCGAAAATTCGAAAGTATGACTGTTGAGAAGCAGGTATTCGATGTGCCCAGTAGAGCATATCCCGCGTGCATATGGGTGGGGGAGGGGGGGACAGGGGGAGAAACGGATGTGCATATCTCTACAGCTGCTTATCCATTCATGTATAAATCCCCCCTATTAATATGTATGTACATGTGCAGCTGTACAGGTGGGGTTAAGTGTATTATTAATGTAAATTGGCCGCGGTCGGTATTTGTGGGCCAACGCCATAAGGAGGTGAATCTCTGAGAACATTGGAAACTGGAAAAGAAGAAGAAGAAGAAGAAGAAGAAGAAGAAGAAGAAGAAGAAGAAGAAGAAGAAGAAGAAGAAGAGAAAGAAGAAGAAGAAGAAGAAGAAGAAGAAGAAGAAGAAGAAGAAGAAGAAGAAGAAGAAGAAGAAGAGAAGAAGAAGAAGAAGAAGAAGAAGAAGAAAGAAGAAGAAGAAGAAGAAGAAGAAGAAGAAGAAGAAGAAGAAGAAGAAGAAGAAGAAGAAGAAGAAAGAAGAAGAAGAAGAAGAAGAAGAAGAAGAAGAAGAAGAAGAAGAAGAAGAAGAAGAAGAAGAAGAAAAGAAGAAAAGATTCTAAAGAAGAAGAAGAAGAAGAAGAAGAAGAAGAAGAAGTAGCATCTCTCCGGAATAATTGGTCTGGAATTTAACCAAGCGTAAAACTGTTTCAAAGATGGTAAGTATTTTGATACACCTGAAGTCATGCACGATTGACCAAAAAAAAATCATACATATGGACGAAAGAAGGAAACAAAACTAGGCTCCTATCGGGCAGTCGACATAGATATGATATATATATGCATATACCAACCTCTCTCCGCACGAGTAGGGTGTGACACACGGTCAATCTCTTAAACCGAGTTTGAATTCAAAGTTTTCTTTCTTCAAGACTAGTTACCTAGCCAAGGTTAAAGAGCACAGTCTGTCCTATTATTTACTCATAGTTGGAGGGAGAATAGTTGGATGTCTACTTTTCCCAAGGATATTAGCACATTATGAAATGCAGTCACCCTCGTCCAGGATTTGGTATGGTATTAGGTATGGTATATAAGAATAGAAACGAGCGGACGCCTCCAGTGGGGTTAATTTATTTTCCGAGTCTATCATAGAACAGCCATTGATATACCCATTTGTCAAAGGGGTAGAAAAATACACTAACTGCACCTCTACAGAAGGAACCAACCAAGAGGCAGTGGATGGTGATCCTGATGCTTTTGGATGGAATACTAGTGGCTAGGTAGTATATATATTTACCAACCCCTCCGCACGAGCAGGATACGACACAAGGTCAATTTCCCAAGGGTATTAGCGCTATGTGAAATGCCAACAGCTTTGTCTAGGAATTGAACTCGAATCGACGAGTCCATTTCCCACGACTATATATATATATATATATATATATATAAATATATATATCCATTAGTCTGTTCGTATCTGTCTATGCTAATATATATATATATATATATATATATATATATTATATATATATATATTATATCGAGTCGGTTCATATCTGTCTACGCCATTCTGTCTCTGTCTACCTACCTATCTATGCCGCCCTGTCGGCTAGGGCGTTAGAATGCGCCGACTGCATCTCTATAGAGGGATTAGACTCCTCCAATGGGGCCACCTGTTGGCCGTGGGTGGCGACCCGTGATGCTTAAGGATAGAACCCAGGTGGTTGAGCAGTCCATGACTCGCAGTACTCCACTTTGGCCCTTACTTAGGCTAGACGGGCGGTTCGAGTGGCCCTCTCCGATCAATCGGCTGCTCAAGTCAAGCCCTAGCACCAATATGATTGTCCCAACCCTATTGCCGTTATGACCAGCACCAACCTTTTTTAACATATGGGTGCTAGAAGGCGGTGACTGGGGCCTACATATCCTTGGAATGGCGTTAAACTCTATCTGATGGTGAGGTTCCAGTTTTAGAGGTTTGGGGATGTAAAGCACCCCTTCATCACCATTGCTCTCTGGTCCACTCTGACCCGGAGTGGTAGTACCTGTTAGGGTCCCATCTATGGTTTAAATAGAAAAACATGAGTTTATAAACAAAATTGAGTATCCATTTAATGATTATTTTGTTTAAAATTGTATCGGCATTAAATGACCCACTGAGGTTGATATTATTGTTCACTCCTTTTGGGTTTTTCACATCAGCGTTAGCTGATGGTCTTTCACTGGAGTCAAATACAGCAAGTCTCCTCGGGTCTCCAGGACTCTTCTGATTATTCTCGCAGATTGCAACAGTGCAGTATTCTGGATGGTCTCAATCTTTCCTCTGATTTCCTGATTTTCCAATCCTTTTGGGACCGTTCCAAGTGCACCAACTACAATTGGTATCACTTTCATATTCCATAACTTTTTCAGTTCTCTGGCAAGGTCCAGGTATTTGTCCATTTTTTTCATTTTCCTTCAGCTTTACCCTGTGATCTGCTGGCACTGCAAAATCCACCAGTTGACAAGTTCTTTCTTTTTTGTTAATCAACACTAGGTCTGGTCTTCTTGCTGGGATAAGGTGATCCGTTTTTATCTCAAAGTACCAGAGAATTTTAAGCGTTTCGTTCTCAAGAACAGATTCTGGTTTATGCATATACCATTTTGTTGTATGGTCAAAATTACATTTTTAGCATAATTCCCAGTGGATCACCTTCCCAACCCAGTCGTGGCTAATTGTGTACTCCCGTTGTGCTAGTTTGCTACATTCGCATAGTACATGGTTTAAAGTCTCAGCTGTGGAGCTGACCTGGACAAGTTTGTCATCTCAACCTCAGCAACAAGATGGAACCGGATGCTGAAAAGGTACCACATCAGCCCGGAGTACATGGCATCATTCAGCGAGGACCCTTCCAAGTATTCTGCTCTCCACTGGAATGACAAGATGCTGAGAGATGTCATGGGAAGTGATCCTGGGACCACGTCAGAGACTCTGGCTGTGCTTGTCTCAAGACCACCTACATATCCTGAAGGCAAGCTACTGGGAGTACCAGTTATAGACAGCTCAACAGGAACGGCTCAAACAGAGGCATCCACTGACTTGCTGGAGACATGGGGGCTTACTGGAGTGATCACTGCCCTTGTGTTTCACACCGCGTCCAGCAACAGTGGAGTACATCGGGGAGCTGCCAAGCTTCTGGAGCAACAGCTTGACAAGGTGTACTACCTGGCCTGCAGACACTACATTCTAGAAGTGCTGGTTGGTGCTGTATTGGAGAGTCTGTTTGGCAAGGTCAAGAGCCCAGAGAATCCTTGGTTCAAGCACTTCAAGGACGTTTGCACAGGCCTTACCACAGACAACCCTACAACCCTGCCCACCAGACAAAATGATTGAATGAAAAGAAGAAAGTATTCAAGGAAATACTACACGAAATCCTGAGGTCGGAGAAGCCTCCTAGAGCTGACTACCGTGAGATGGCTGAGCTTACACTGATCGTCCTTGGAGGTGCGCCTCCTCGCAGAATCTACTGGAATCGTCCTGGAGCCATTCATCAGGCCAGGTGGATGTCCAGAAACTTGTATTCTATGAAAAAGTTAATGTTTGCTGAGCAGCTGGAGTACGATGAAGAAACTGTTGTGAAGCTGGAATGCCTCAACCTCTTCCTAGGACTGTTCTATACACCCATCTGGATGACATCTACACTTGCTGCAGATGCTCCTGCAAATGATCTGCAGTTCATGAAGGACATGATGAAGTTCAAGAGAACAGATCCAGAGATTGCTCAGGCAGTGCTACAAAAAACTTGAAAACAACAGATGGTACCTGACACAGGAGGTTGTACCGTTCGCTCTCTTTGGTAGGAGACTCAGTGACAAAGAGAAGCAGGGCATTGCTGCCAAGCTGCACGCCACTGAGAAGCCAAATAGCATTAGACAATGGAAACCTGTGTTCCCTCAGGTTACAGCCAAGAGGACTCTGGCTAACCTGGTTCGTCCAGAGAGTCATCTTTTGCTTGACACCCTTGGCATTGAGTCTGACTGGCTTCTGCAATCTGCAGTGACATGGCCAAGGAGTGATGACTACAGCAAGGCCCTGAAATATGTCAGCAATGTAAAAGTACTAAATGACATCACGGGGAGTCAAGATGATGAGTGATTTTGCAAACATCTTTACCACAGATTCTAAGCAAAGAGAGTAACTTCTTCAAGCTGTGGAATACAACTGTGAACGATTTGATAGCTTCAAAAAGACAACTCTGAACATATAACTGTGAAGTGCCCTTCTAACATGGACAATAGACTTTTCTTCCACTTGAAAATAGTTTTTAAAGTCTTTGACACATATCTTCTGATGTCAAAATTGAAATATTTATGAAATTTTGATATTTTTCTGGATATGATGTCTTTTTTTCTTGAATGTTTAATTGGATTGTTTTTACAGAAAATGTATTACAAATGCTTCAATTTGATACTCAGTTTGTTGTTCTATCCCAATTGTAAAAAAAAGTGTCAGGTGAGAAACTGTCTAGCACTCAGTGTTGGCCAAGGCACCCCAAACCGTAGCTGTAAACTGGCGACTTTTTCAATCATCATTTTCCGACTACGGTGCCAGTTCGCTTTACGGCATATGGTTCGGCGTGGCTTATGCGTCGGCCTCAGTGTTGTCCAAGGCACCCGAACCGTAACTGTAAATTGGCGACTTTTTCAATCATCATTTTCCGACTACGGTGCCAGTTCGCTTTACGGCATATGGTTCGGCGTGGCTTATGCGTCGGCCTCAGTGTTGGCCAAGGCACCCCGAACCGTAGCCGTAAATTGGCGACTTTTTCAATCATCATTTTACGACTAACGTGGGGGTTTGCTTTACAGCATATGGTTCGGCGTGGCTTATGCGTCGGCCTCAGTGTTGGCCAAGGCACCCGAACCGTAGCCGTAAATTGGCGACTTTTTCAATCATCATTTTACGACTAACGTGGGGTTTGCTTTACAGCATATGGTTCGGCGTGGCTTATGCGTCGGCCTCAGTGTTGGCCAAGGCACCCCGAACTATAGCCGTAAATTGGCGACTTTTTCAATCATCATTTTACGACTAATGTTTGGGTTTGTTTTACGGCATATGGTTCGGCGTGGTTTTCGCGTCGGCCTCAGTGTTGGCCAAGGCACCCCTAACCGTAGCCGTAAATTGGCGACTTTTTCAATCATCATTTTACGACTACGGTGCCAGTTCGCTTTACGGCATATGGTTCGGCGTGGCTTATTCGTCGGCCTCAGTGTTGGCCAAGGCACCCCGAACCATAGCCGTAAATTGGCGACTTTTTCAATCATCATTTTACGACTAATGTTTGGGTTTGTTTTACGGCATATGGTTCGGCGTGGATTTCGCGTCGGCCTCAGTGTTGGCCAAGGCACCCCGAACCGTAGCTGTAAACTGGCGACTTTTTCAATCATCATTTTACGACTACGGTGCCAGTTCGCTTTACGGCATATGGTTCGGCGTGGCTTATGCGTCGGCGTCAGTGTTGGCCAAGGCACCCCGAACCATAGCCGTAAATATGCGACTTTTTCAATCATCATTTTACGACTAATGTTTGGGTTTGTTTTACGGCATATGGTTCGGCGTGGATTTCGCGTCGGCCTCAGTGTTGGCCAAGGCACCCGAACCGTAGCTGTAAACTTGGCGACTTTTTCTATCATCATTTTACGACTACGGTGCCAGTTCGCTTTACGGCATATGGTTCGGTGTGGCTTATGCGTCGGCCTAAGTGTTGGCCAAGGCACCCCGAACCGTAGCCGTAAATTGGCGACTTTTTCAATCATCATTTTACGACTACGGTGCCAGTTCGCTTTACGGCATATGGTTCGGCGTGGCTTATGCGTTGGCCTCAGTGTTGGCCAAGGCACCCCGAACCGTAGCCGTAAATTGGCGACTTTTTTCAATCGTCATTTTACGACTAATGTGGGGGTTTGTTTTACGGCATATGGTTCGGCGTGGTTTTCGCGTCGGCCTCAGTGTTGGCCAAGGCACCCCTAACCGTAGCCGTAAATTGGCGACTTTTGCAATCATCATTTTACGACTTCGGTGCCAGTTCGCTTTACGGCATATGGTTCGGCGTGGCTTATTCGTCGGCCTCAGCGTTGGCCAAGGCACCCCGAACCATAGCCGTAAATTGGCGACTTTTTCAATCATCATTTTACGACTAATGTTTGGGTTTGTTTTACGGCATATGGTTCGGCGTGGATTTCGCGTCGGCCTCAGTGTTGGCCAAGGCACCCCGAACCGTAGCTGTAAACTGGCGACTTTTTCAATCATCATTTTACGACTACGGTGCCAGTTCGCTTTACGGCATATGGTTCGGCGTGGCTTATGCGTCGGCCTCAGTGTTGGTCAAGGCACCCCGAACATAGCCGTAAATTGGCGACTTTTTCAATCATCATTTTACGACTAATGTTTGGGTTTGTTTTACGGCATATGGTTCGGCGTGGATTTCGCGTCGGCCTCAGTGTTGGCCAAGGCACCCCGAACCGTAGCTGTAAATGGCGACTTTTTCAATCATCATTTTACGACTACGGTGCCAGTTCGCTTTACGGCATATGGTTCGGCGTGGCTTATGCGTCGGCCTCAGTGTTGGCCAAGGCACCCCGAACCATAGCCGTAAATTGGCGATTTTTTCAATCATCATTTTACGACTAATGTTTGGGTTTGTTTACGGCATATGGTTCGGCGTGGCTTATGCGTCGGCCTCAGTGTTGGCCAAGGCACCCCGAACCGTAGCTGTAAACAGGCGACTTTTTCAATCATCATTTTACGACTACGGTGGCAGTTCGCTTTACGGCATATGGTTCGGCGTGGCTTATGCGTCGGCCTCAGTGTTGGCCAAGGCACCCGAACCGTAGCCGTAAATTGGCGACTTTTTCAATCATCATTTTACGACTACGGTGGGTTCGCTTTACGGCATATGGTTCGGCGTGGCTTATGCGTCGGCCTCAGTGTTGGCCAAGGCACCCCGAACCGTAGCCGTAAATTGGCGACTTTTTCAATCATCATTTTACGACTACGGTGCCAGTTCGCTTTACGGCATATGGTTCGGCGTGGCTTATGCGTCGGCCTCAGTGTTGGCCAAGGCACCCCGAACCATAGCCGTAAATTGGCGATTTTTTCAATCATCATTTTACGACTAATGTTTGGGTTTGTTTTACGGCATATGGTTCGGCGTGGCTTATGCGTCGGCCTCCGTGTTGGCCAAGGCCACAGTGTATGGTTAAAGTCATAGGTGGACTCGCTCAACCCGAGTTCAATCCTGGAATGGTCAATCTGCATTTCACTTAGCGCTATATACCCTGGGATGTATGAATTCTACTCTCCCTCCAGATGGGAAATAGATAGGGCGATTGCTCCTTTAACCTTGGTTAGGCAACCAGACGAAGAGAAGGAAAACTCGAATTCAAACCTGTTAACTCCGGCTTAAGAAATTGACCTTTGTGTCACATCCGGCTCGTGCGGAAGAGTTGGTAAATTATACTATACTGCTCCGAACCTCTTCTGTGGAGCTTGTTAGTAGGTGTTTTTTTTTAAAGGCATGTAACACATTATGTTATTTTAATATAGAAGCCCTTTTTTCATCAAATCATTTTTCATATTACCTCATAGATGAAACCCTAACAGGTTACTACCACTCAGAGTGACCTGATAATGGTGTGGCATGAGGTACTCCACATTCCCCGAAGTCCAGAACAGGACTTCACCATCAATGGTTTAACATCACACCAAACAAGAAGACCTCAGCCATGCCTTTTAGCACATATATGATAAAAGGGTTCGAGGGTTGTCTCAGGCAAAGGAAGAACCGTGGGCACATATCGGTACAGTGCTGACCGTAGCCAGCCGATTGTCGCAGAGGCCTCTCTGACCTCGTTGGGTCATGGCTCTAAAATTCAGAATAGAAATCTCCTAATTCAGGTAGTCCTGATTCGCGGATCCTCACAACCCGGGTGAGAAAAGGATGAGGCGTTTTTACTAGGGCGGATTTCACAGGCTGAAAAAAAGCACAGAGAACAGATTAATACCCTCAGCACAAACGGTTCCTGATTACGACAAAAAGTTCCCGAAGTCCGAAGTCAGTTCCCGAGTTCGAGAATTATGTTCCGAGTCCAGGAAAATACCTGAAGAGGGCGGGGGCACATATCGGACGAAAGAGTGTACAGGATACAATGAAATGAGGACATAGTCTGAAAACGCAGATCATATACATGCTTTCCTGTCTTGAACTATTTCTCAGAAACAATGCTCACGATATTAAAGTCTATGTTGTTATTAACTATAACTCTTTGTGCGGAATAATTCATGTACACATATGTAACCCACAGTTGGAAGGTTACTGAGCCCTTCCAAATCTATAGTATCAAGAATATTTACATATTATATCTGAATATAATAACCAAAGACGGTGTGAGACGGGCAATAAAAATCCAACTAACTATGTCGACTTATTTATCAGCAATACTCACACATGTTCATGGGACACTTTATATAGCCGTTAGCAATCCTCAACTAGCAGACCTCATGAGTGAGTTTGCTCTCCTGGGGTGACTCACTGTTCTGGTCTTTCTAATCCAACTAGATTAGTAAAACTATAAAGGCATTTATTTTCTACAGATTCCTATGAGAAATGTTATACAATGAAACTGACAATGTGGCCGTCGTGTACAACGGGTTATCGTGTAGAAAATTGCTAATAACTAGAAAGTTATAAAACTAGGATAATCTGAACATTAGCCACATAAGAATGAGATAATTCCCGTCTTGTACTTATTTCACTTAGGAAATGTTATGTTTTGGTCGCCATTTCATTTCACGCGTAAATCTACACTGAAAATTACGAATTCTTCAATCAATTACAACTGCATTGTTTTAACACAAAATATCATAAAATGGTTCTTAAATAACAATTTAAAGTTTCATTTCAATTATGAGGCAAGACAAGAGAACACATTATAATATGGCTCACGCAAAATGAAATAAACAAGGAAGGTTACTCTCATTATGTTAGGCTATGTCAAGTACCTTAAAACTAACTATTCCCCTTCAGCTATGGGTAAAATAGTTGGCAACAAACTGGGCGTCTTTATATTGGGAAAGGCACAGTCTGAAGGAAAATTTACTCTAATGATGTTTTCCGCTAATAATTGACATTGTTTCACATCCTCTATGATAGCGAACCGTTTGGTTAAAATACAAACGGAGTTAAATTGTAATATTTCATATAAAGCTTTATTGATTAAAAAGCCTAATCAAATTATATAAAGCGTGCTACATTAGACCTGTTCAAAAATCAACTTTTTCTTTTTTTCATATCATCCTACAAGCCAAATTCAACTGACCCGGCGATTACGGCTACGGCTCGGGAGCCTTGGTCCAACACCATGGGCCGGTACGCAAATAGTCACCGAACCATATGCCGTAAAGCAAACCACGTAAGTCGTTAAATGATGATTGAAAAGTCGCCATTACCATACGGTTCGGAGAGGCCTTGCGCAACACTGAAGGCCCGACCGAATCCAACGCCGAAGCACGATACCTAAGCGAAAACACCACAACATAAATGTACAGCGTAAAAATGAATGGATTGAAAAAGTCGCCCAATTTACGCTACGGTTCGGGGGCCTTGCAACACTGAGGCCGACGCAATAATCCCACGCGAACCATTATGCCGTAAAGCAAAACCCACATTAGTCGTAAAATGATGATATAAAAAGTCGCCAATTTACGGCTACAGGTTCGGGTTGCCTTGGCCAACACTGAGGCCGACGCATAAGCCACGCCGAAACCATATGTCGTAAAGCGAACTGGCACCGTAGTCGTAAAAGATGATTGAAAAAAGTCGCCAATTTACTGGCTACGTTCGGGGTGCCTTGGCCAACACTAGCCGACCGCATAACCACACCCGAACCATATTGCCGTAAAGAAGCCCCAAAACCCCCACATATTCGTAAAATGATGATAAAAGAAGTCCGCAATTTACGGCTACAGTCGGCGGTGCCTTGGCAAACTAGGCCGCACGCATAAGCCACCGCCGAACCATATGCCGTAAAGCGAACGGCACCGTAGTTCGTAAAATGATGATTGAAAAAGTCGCCATTTACAGCTACGGTTCGGGGTGCTTGCCAACACTGAGGCCGACGCAAAGCCCACTTGCCGAACATATGCCGTAAAACAAACCCAACATTAGTCGTAAAATGATGATGAAAAAGTCGCCAATTTACGGCTATGGTTACGGGTGCCATGGCCAACACCTGAGGCCGCGCATAACCCACTCCGAACCATATGCCGTAAAGAAACCTGGCACAGTATCGGTAAAATGATGATTGCAAAAGTCGCCAATTTACGGCTACGGTTCGGGGTGCCTTGGCCACTGAGGCCGACGCGAAATCCACGCCAACCATATGCGTTAAAACAACCACCTTAGTCCGAGATAAAATGATGATTGAAAAAGTCGCCAATTTACGGCTACGGTTAGGTGCCTTGGCCAACACTGAGGCCAGACGCAATAAGCCACGCCGAACCATATGCACGTAAAGCAACCCCCACATGAGTCGTAAAATGATGATTGAAAAAGTCCAATTTACGGCTACGGTTCGGGGTGCCTTGGCCAACACTGAGGCCGACGCATGAGCCACGCCGAACCATATGCCGTAAAGCGAAACTGCACCGTAGTCGTAAAATGATGATTGAAAAAGTCGCCAATTACGGCTACGGTTTCGGGGTGCCTTGGCAACACTGAGGCCGACGCGAAACCACGCCGAACCATATGCCGTAAACAAACCCATCACGTTTAGTCGTAAAATGATGGATTGAAAAAGTCCCAATTTACGGCTATCGGTTCGGGGTGCCTTGCCAACACTGAGGCCGACGCATAAGCCACGCCGAACCATATGCCGTTAAAGCGAACGGCACCGTAGTCGTACAAAAACATGATTGAAAAAAGTCGCAATTTACGGCTACGGTTCGGGTGCCTTGGCCAACACTGAGCCGACGCATAAGCCACGCCGAACCATATGCCGTAAAAGCAAACTGCCACCGTAGTCGTAAAATGATGATTGAAAAGTCGCCAAATTTACGGTACGGTTTGTGGTGCCTTGGCCAACACTGAAGGCCGACGCATAAGCCACGCCGAACCATATGCTGTAAAGCAAACCCTCACGTTAGTCGTAAAAATGATGATTGAAAAAGTCGCCAATTTACGGCTACGGTTTCGGGGTGCCTTGGCCAACACTGAGGCCGACGCAAAAGCCACGCCGAACACATGCCGTAAGCGAACTGGCACCCGTAGTCGTAAAATGATGATTGAAAAGTCGCCAGAGTTTACAGCTACGGTTCGGGGTGTCTTGGCCAACACTGAGGCCGACGCGAAATCCACGCCGAACCATATGCCGTAAAACAAACCCAAACATTAGTCGTAAAATGATGATTGAAAAAGTCGCCAATTTACGGCTAGGTTCGGTGCTTGGCCACAACTGAGGCCGAGCAATAGCCACGCCGAACCATATGCCTAAAGCACGCTCAGCGAACAAGAGGACAACGAGTCCTCTACCTTACTACGCTAAAAAAATCGCCAACAACCACGGTCACAGTTCCAACACAACCCCAACACTAGCACGCGACCGAGCAAAAACGAAGCACGCCAAAAACGAAAAGCACAGAACCATACGCCTACAAGCACAAACCCCCACATTAGTCGTATAAAATGCGATTAAAAAAGTAGCCAATTTACGGCTACGATTCGGGGTGCCTTGGCCAACACTGAAGCCGACGCCATGAGCCACGCCGAACCATATGCCGTAAAGCGAAACTGGCCACCGTAGTCGTAAAATGATGATTGAAAAAGTCGCCAATTTACCGCTACGGTTCGGGGGGTGCTTGGCCAACACTTAGGCAGACGCATAAGCCACGCCGAACCATATGCCGTAAAGCGAACTGCCACAGCTAGTCGTAAAATGATGATTGAAGTCGCCAATTTACGGCTACGGTTCGGGGTGCCTGGCCAACACTGAGGCCGACGCATAAGCCACGCCGAACCATATGCCGTAAAGGCGAACTGCCACACGTAGTCGTAAAATGATGATTGAAAAAGTCGCCAGTTTACAGCTACGGTCGGGGTGCCTTGGCCAACACTGAGGCCGACGCGAAATCCACGCCGAACCATATGCCGTAAAAACAAACCCAAACATTAGTCGTAAAATGATGATTGAAAAAGTCGCCAATTTACGGACTATGGTTCGGGTGCCTTGGCAACATTGAGGCCGACGCATAATCCACGCCGAACCATATGCTGTAAAGCAGACCCCACGGTTAGTCGTTAAAATGATGATTGAAAAAGTCGCCAATTTACGGCTACGGTTCGGGGTGCCTTGGCCAACACTTAGGCCGACGCATAAAGCCACGCCGAACCATATGTCGTAAAGCGAACTGCCACCGTAGTCGTAAAATGAATGATTGAAAAAGTCGCCAATTTACGGCTACGGTTCGGGTGCCTTGGCCAACACTGAGACCGAGGCATATAGCCACGCCGAACCATAGCCGTAAAGCGAACTGGCACCGTAGTCGTAAAATGATGATTGAAAAAGTCGCCAATTTACGGCTACGTTTCGGGGGTCCTTGGCCAATACTGAGGCCGACGCAATAAGCCACGCCGAACCATATGCCGTAAAGCAAACCCCCACATTAGTCGTAAAATGATGATTGAAAAAGTCACCAATTTACGGCTACGTTTCGGGGTGCCTTGGCCAACACTGAGGCCGACGCATAAGCGACGTCGAACCATATGCTGTAAAGCAAACCCCCACATTAGTCGTAAAATGATGATTGAAAAAGTCACGAATTTACGGCTATGGCGTTCGGGTGCCTTGGCCAACACTGACGCCGACGCATAAGCCACGCCGAACCATATGCCGTAAAGCGAACTGGCACACGCGTAGTCGTAAAATGATGATTGAAAAAGTCGCCAGTTTACAGCTACGGTTCGGGGTGCCTGGCCAACACTGAGGCCGACGCGAAATCCACGCCGAACCATATGCCGTAAACAAACACCAAACATTAGTCGTAAAATGATGATTGAAAAAGTCGCCAATTTACGGCTATGGTTCGGGGCCTTGGCCAACGCTGAGGCCGACGAATAAGCCACGCCGAACCATATGCCGTAAAGCGAACTGGCACCGTAGTCGTAAACAAAAAATTGTGAAAAAAGTCGCCAATTTACGGCTACGGTTAGGGTTCCTTGGCCACACTGAGACCGAGGCATAAGCCACGCCGAACCATATGCCTTAAAGCAAACTGCCACCGTAGTCGTAAAAATGATGATTGAAAAAGTCGCCAATTTACAGCTACGGTTCGCGGTGCTTGGCCAACACTGAGGCCGAGCATAAGCCACGCCGAACCATATGCCGTAAACCAAACCCCCACGTTAGTCGTAAAATTGATGATTGAAAAAGTCGCCAATTTACGGCTACGTTTTTGGGGTGCCTTGGCCAATACTGGAGGCCGACGCATAAGCCACGCCGAATCATATGCTGTAAAGCAAACCCCTACGTTAGTCGTTAAAATGATGATTGAAAAAGTCGCCAATTTACGGCTACGGTTCGGGTGCCTTGGCCAACACTGAGGCCGACGCATAAGCCACGCCGAACCATATGCCGTAAAGCGAACTGGCACCGTAGTCGTAAAAGTGTGATTGAAAAAGTCGCCAATTTACGGCTACGGTTCGGGGTGCCTGGCCAACACTGAGGGCCGACGCATAAGCCACGCCGAACCATATGCTCGTAAAGCGAAACTGCCACCGTAGTCGTTAAAATGATGATGAAAAAGTCGCCAGTTTACAGCTACGGTTCGGGTGTCTTGGCCAACACTGAGGCCGACGCGAAATCCACGCCGAACCATATGCCGTAAAACAAACCCAAAACATTAGTCGTAAAATGATGATTGAAAAAATCGCCAATTTACGGCTACGGTTCAGGGTGCCTTGGCCAACACTGAGGCCCGACGCATAAGCCACGCCCAACCATATGCCGTTAAAGCAAACCCCCACATTAGTTCGTAAAATGACGATTAAAAAAAGTAGCCAATTTACGGCTACGATTCGGGGTGCCTTGGCCAACACTGAAGCCGACGCATAGAGCCACGCCGAACCATATGCCGTAAAGCGAACTGGCCACCGTAGTCGTAAAATGATGATTGAAAAAGTCGCCAATTTACGGCTATCGGGTCGGGGTGCCTTGGCCAACACTTAGGCAGACGCATAAGCCACGCCGAACCATATGCCGTAAAGCGAACTGCACACGTAGTTCGTAAAATGATGATTGAAAAAGTCGCCAATTTACGGCTACGGTTCGGGTTGCCTTGGCCAACACTGAGGCCGACGCCATAAGCCACGCCGAACCATATGCCGTAAAGCGAACTGGCACTGTAGTCGTAAAATGATGATTGAAAAAAGTCGCCAGTTTACAGCTACGGTTCGGGGTGCCTTGGCCAACACTGAGGCCGACGCGAAATCCACGCCGAACCATATGCCGTAAAACAAACCCAAACATTAGTCGTAAAATGATGATTGAAAAAGTCGCCAATTTACGGCTATAGTTCGGGGTGCCTTGGCCAACACTGAGGCCGACGCGCATAATCCACGCCGAACCATATGCTGTAAAGCAGACCCCACGTTAGTCGTTAAAATCATGACTGAAAAAGTCGCAATTTACGGCTACGTTCGGGGCGCTTGGCCAACACTTAGGGCCGACGCATAAGCCACGCCGAACCATATGCCGTAAAGCGAACTGCACCCGTAGTCGTAAAATGAGTGATGAAAAAGTCGCCATTTACGGCTACGTTTCGGGGTGCCTTGGCCAATACTGAGGCCGACGCATAAAGCCACGCCGAACCATATGCTGTAAAGCAAACCCCCACATTAGTCGTAAAATGATGATTGAAAAAGTCACCAAATTACGGCTATGGTTCGGGTGCCTTGGCCCACACTGACGCCGACGCATAAGCCACGCCGAACCATATGCCGAAAGCGAACTGCACCGTAGTCGTAAAATGATGATTGAAAAAGTCGCCAGTTTACAGCTACGGTTCGGGGTGTCTTGGCCAACACTGAGGCCGACGCGAAATCCACGCCGAACCATATGCCGTTAAAACAAACCCAAACATTAGTCGTAAAATGATGATTGAAAAAGTCGCCAATTTACGGCTATGGTTCGGGGTGCCTTGGCCAACACTGCTGGAGGCCGACGAATAAGCCACGCCGAACCATATGCCGTAAAGCGAACTGGCACCCGTAGTTGTAAAATGATGATTGCAAAAAGTCGCCAATTTACGGCTACGGTTAGGGGTGCCTTGGCCAACACTGAGGCCGACGACCGAAAACCACCGCCGAACCATATGCCGTAAAACAAACCCCACATTAGTCGTATAATGACGATTGAAAAAAGTCGCCAATTTACGGCTACGTTCGGGGTGCCTTGCGCAACACTGAAGCCCGACGCATGAGCCACGCCGAACCAATACCGTAAAGCGAACTGGCACTGTAGTCGTAAAATGATGATTGAAAAAGTCGCCAATTTACGGCTACGGTTCGGGGTGCCTTGGCCAACACTGAGCCGACGCATTAAGCCACACCGAACCATATGCCTGTAAAGCAAACTGCCACCGTAGTCGTAAAATGATGATTGAAAAAGTCGCCAATTTACGGCTACGGTTCGCGGTGCCTTGGCCAACACTGAGGCCGACGCATAAAGCCACGCCCGAACCATATGCCGTAAAACCAAACCCTCACGTTAGTCGTAAAATGATGATTGAAAAAGTCGCAAATTTACGGCTACGGTTCGGGGTGCCTTGGCCAACACTGAGGCCGACGCATAAGCCACGCCGAACCATATGCCGTTAAAGCGAACTTGGCACCGTAGTCGTAAAATGATGATTGAAAAAAAGTCCGCTAATTTACGGCTACGGTTAGGTGCCTTGCCAACACTGAGGCCGACGCATAAGCCACGCCGAACCATATGCTGTAAAGCAAACTGCCACCGTAGTCGTAAAATGATGATTGAAAAAGTCGCCAATTACGGCTACGGTTCGCGTGGCCTTGGCCAACACTGAGGCCGACGCATAAGCCACGCCGAACCATATGCTGTAAAGCAAACCCCACATTAGTCGTAAAATGATGATTGAAAAGTCGCCAATTTACGGCTACGTTTCGGGGTGCCTTGGCCAACACTGAGGCCGACGCATAAGCCACGCCGAACCATATGCCGTAAAGCGAACTGCCCCGTAGTCGTTAAAATGATGATTGAAAAAGTCGCCAGTTTACAGCTACGGTTCGGGGTGCCTTGGCCAACACTGAGGCCGACGCGAAATCCACGCCGAAACCATATGCCGTAAAACAAACCCAAACATTAGTCGTAAAATGATGATTGAAAAAGTCGCCAATTTACGGCTATTGATTCGGGGTGCCTTGACCAACACTGAGGCCGACGCATAAGCCACGCCGAACCATATGCCGTAAAGCGAACTGGCCACCGTAGTCGTAAAATGATGATTGAAAAAAGTCGCCAGTTTACAGCTACGGTTCGGGGTGCCTTGGCAACACTGAGGCCGACGCGAAATCCACGCCGAACCATATGCGTAAAAAACAAACCCAAACATTAGTCGTAAAATGATGATTGAAAAAAGTCGCCAATTTACGGCGCTATGGTTCGGGGTGCCTTGGCCAACGCTGAGGCCGACGATAAGCCACGCCGAACCATATGCCGTTAAAGCGAACTGGCACCGAAGTCGTAAAATGATGATTGCAAAAGTCGCCAGTTTACAGCTACGGTTCGGGGTGACCTTGGCCAACACTGAGGCCGACGCGAAATCCACGCCGAACCATATGCCGTAAAACCAAACCCAAACATTAGTCGTTAAAATGTGATTGAAAAAGTCGCCAATTTACGGCTATGGTTCGGGTGCCTTGGCCAACACTGAGGCCGACGCATAATCCACGCCGAACCATTATGCTGTAAAGCAGACCCCCACGTTTTAGTCGTAAATGATGATTGAAAAAGTCGCCAATTACGGCTACCGGTTCGGGGGGTGCCTTGGCCAACACTGACGCCGACGCATAAGCCACGCCGAACCATATGCCGTAAAGCGAAACTGGCCACCGTAGTCGTAAAATGATGATTGAAAAAGTCGCCAGTTTACAGCTACGGTTCGGGGTGCCTGGCCACACACTGAGGCCGGACGCGAAATCCACGCCGAACCTATGCCGTAAAACAACCCAAACATTAGTCGTAAAATGATGATTTGAAAAAGTCGCCAATATTACGGCTATGGTTCGGGTGCCTTGCGGACAACGCTGAGGCCGACGAAAGCCACGCCGAAACCATATGCCGTATAAAGCGAACTGGCACCGTAGTTGTAAAATGATGATTGCAAAAGTCGCCAATTTACGCTACGGTTAGGGGTGCCTTGGCCAACACTGAGGCCGACGCATAAGCCACGCCGAACCATATGCCGTAAAACCAAACCCCCACATTAGTTGTAAAATGACGATTGCAAAAAGTCGCCAATTACGGCTACGGTTCGGGGTGCCTTGGCCAACACTGAGGCCAACGCATAAGCCACGCCGAACCATATGCCGTAAAGCGAACTGGCACCGTAGTCGTAAAATGATGATGAAAAGTCGCCAATTTACGGCTACGGTTAGGGGTCCTTGGGCAACACTGAGGCCGACGCATAAGCCACGCCGAACCATATGCTGTAAGCAAACTGCACACGTAGTCGTAAATGATGATTGAAAGTCGCCAATTTACGGCTACGGTTCCGCGTGCCTTGGCCACACACTTGAGGCCGACGCATAAGCCACGCCGAACCATATGCCGTAAACCAAACCCTTCACGTTAGTCGTAAAATGATGATGAAAAAGTCGCCAATTACGGCTACGGTTCGGGGTGCCTTGGCCAACACTGAGGCCGACGCATAATGCCACACCGAACCATATGCCGTAAGCGAAACTGGCACCGTATCGTAAAATGATGATTGAAAAAGTCGCCTGTTTACAGCTTACGGTTCGGGTNAGAGAGATATACTGTGTGTATAGAAGTTTTTAGAAAAAAGATGTTATTAAGTTTGCTGACAGATCTGTTTCGACTTATACAGCGGTCTTTTTCAAGCAACTATATTTATGAAGCAAAGGACGGAATAAATAAACGTTAATCACGAGGTACAAACAAACGCCTTTTCAGGACGGAATTTAAAATTTTTCTGAAAATTGGTATTTTGTGTTAAATAAACAAATTTTATTTTTAAAAATCAGAAGCATTTTTTCATTAGAAAACTAAAGAGTTGAGTAAAGGTTATAAATATAAAAAAATGTTCAAGGTGTATTCCAGCTACAAATGCTAAATTTTAAAAAAGTAAGTCCACAGCACATTGATGAAGATGGAAAGTTTCAGGAATTTGTAATGTTTGACAAATTTCCAAGTGTTGGGGTCTTATCATATTCGAAATTTAGCCTCGTGATAATATTAAAAGTCTAGGAATTTGTTTTTTTCTGTGAAAGTATGGAATGAATTCGACAAGTATGTATATAGAAAGTTTTTAGAAAAACAAGATGTTATTAGTTTTTAACATCTGTTTCGAACTTATAAAAAGACGCTTATAGTAGAAATAGATTGTCAGCAAACTAATAATATTGTTTTTCAAAAACAAACTTTCTATACATAACTGTCGGATTCATCTTCTATTCTTTTCATATATATATATATGTATATATATATTATATTATATTATATATATATATATATATTAAATGAAAGCACAAATACATACATTTATTTATATATATATGTATATTATATATATTATGCATATATCTATATCTATCTATCTATCTATCTATCTATCTATCTCGTCTCTTCTCTCTCCTTCTTTTATATATATCACACACACACACAACACACACACCATCACATATATATAATATATTATATATATATATATATATATATATATATAATATCTATATATATGAGCATTAAACTGAAACATCAACAACTCTTATATTAATGTACAAGTTTTCATTTCAACCATTAAGCATTCATTCATTATTGCATAATTGTTTAATCAATTTCATTCAATAAACTTGATTACATTGATAAGTGCTTATCACTTTCAATATATTATATTATATATATATATATATTATATATATATTATATATATATATGTGTGTGTGGTGTGTGTGTGCATATTGAAGTGTCATTTCGCGTAAAGAAATGGGTTCACATATATTATATGTATATATTATATATATATATAATGCAACAATTGTAATATGACTAGATGAAAATGAACCTTATCAATCGAAACTACAGTGCAGTCTAGCACAAGGCAATGATATATACATATATATATGCAATAACATACAAGCCAACACACACACCTATTCCCACACAACACACACCACCACCACACACATATATATATATATATATATATATTATATATATATATATATATATGCTAGTGGAATATCCACATTTATATGAGAGGTTTTCATTTTTTTATCGTGTCAGAAATTTATATATATAATATATATATATTATATATATATATATATATATATATATATATATATATATATATATGTAATGGAAAGACGAAATATTATATAATGTGTATTATAGCGCATACACATATATATGTAATATATATACATATATATAGACGTCCATATGCATATACTACACTATGGCATATATATATATGCATTAAATGCACGCAACACTCACTCTCTTTCTCTTTCACCCCCATACAACATAAACCATGTACATTATATGCATATATATATAACGTGTGTGTATTTGTATTGTATCATTATATATATATATATTATATATATATACACACACAATTAACCACACATATATATATATATATATATTATATAGTGTAGTCTCTAGTTTCGTTGAGATATATTTTATGATAGGATTTCAATTGGAATTATGAAATCATCATATCATGTGGCAATTAGCACGGAATCATGAATCTCGTCCAACCTTCCCTATCGCTTCATTACTCTGGGAGGTCCTCATGCGCAGCTCCAGCATCTTGCTTAGTTGGTAATGTATAGTCTTGTAGGTGGCCACACTAGCATGTCTGGGTGTTGGCTTCCACAAGAGAAGTCGCTTATGAGCCTCGTTTGCTTTCAGCAGTGTCCACATTCTTGTCCGTCTCCCTGATAGTTTTGTGAGATAGGGGGAAGGTGGCCATAATAGTGTTATTGGGTGGGGTGCGTTTCTGCACGATTTGTTGTTTCAAGATGCATGCAGCATTCTTATGGCAGTTTCCCATCTAGCTTATTCACAAGGCGCGTCGTTAGGGTCCAGGTGGTGCAGCCATACAGCAAACTGGATTATGCCACAGCTGGAAGAATTGCCGTTTTAAGTTTGTCAGTGAGATGGATTTCTTATGACTGAAATTTGTTTTGAGGCCGACATGTTTTCCCTATCGTTTAAATTACATCGCTTTCTGTGGATGAGATTTTATTTATAACCTAGGTATGTAATTGTCTACTGGCTTTAGAGGCTTACGTTGGTGTAGATTGTCTTTCTTTTGAAACCATGAAATCAGTTTTATGGAGTTCATATATAGGGCAATATTCTTTGCAGCTTCTTCCAGGCCATGCGGGGTGATCATTTATGTAATAATCCCACAAACACCCCAAAAACAAATAAACTAAACCGACCATGACTGATTTTGGTTTCAAGGCATTTGGCAACCACTTCTCTGCCGCATTCAATCCAACCGTGTGAGGTTGCTCATCTCATGACGCTAAATATCTCCTTGGTCTACGCTAGGTGAAAAGGGGAATAGACTTCGCTGTTGGTTGATACGCCTTTAGGCGCCCGACGACTTACTTACTTATTACTATAATGGGGATTCATGTCAATCATCAGGAAAAAATAAATTGTCATCCCACCCGCCTTGTTTTGGGCTACGTTAAATTTCAGTTGATTTAACGGTGCAACTGAAAAAATTGTTTTTCAATCATAATTTCATTATTTCCGTAAGCTGAAAAAAAGCTTTCTAAAATATCAGGAGTTGTTTAATGTTTCTTTCTTTTCGAATGGAAAAATTGTTTTCAAGATATTTTTAATTTTTTACAAGTTCATGTGTTTAAATATAGGGGGGTACATTTCACAGGGAAAATTGGTGGTATTAGGAATATTCTGTTATCATTTTGTTACTGCCAATTTTTAATTCTAAATGAAATGAAGGCGATATTGAGTTTTTGTATACTGTATAATTTTGCAAGCAATAATGATGATAATGGGAAATATATTGGTTTGCATATTATTTTAAATATATCCCCACAACATAATCCTGATAATTTTCTATCGAAACTCCGAGCAGTTATTTTTGCTGCATATGGTGGCTTATTCAATGGCTGAACGGAAAAGTGCACACATTATTGATGTTGTAAATTCGCTTGTCATCAAAACCAAACTCCATTTTTGGTACAAATAATGTCCAATATATGTAGAATAATAATTTAAAGGAAAAAATAAATTATATGTAGTGCCACATTGTGATTTTTTCACTTATTGATCTTGCATTGAAAAAAAAATCAGAAATCATTAATAACGTAAAAAAGTTTAATCTTATGCCTCTTTTGATAATTTGTTTTCGATTCCTCAGGCCTAAAAGCTTCTATAAACCAATCGTTAGTATACATCGCTGATGAGACTTAATAAAGTCGAAACAGTCTGTACGATGTTCTACACACAGAATAAGTCTTTACCAAAATTCACTTGTCATCATTATCTTTTATAATTATCGAATTTTATGCGATATACGCATTGTAATTGCCTTCAAGCAAAAATATAAATAATAATGTGATACATTGTTTTTAAACTAAAAAAAAAAAAGAAGTACGATGCAATTAGAGATAGATAGGTTAGATTTAGGTTGGTTGATTTGTTAAAGGCATATCAAACCTTTATGAGATATTAAATGCCGAAATATGATACAAATACATATCGTACAGGTATATTGTTTCACGTATTCATATAACTACTAATAGCTTATACACAATCATATTTGTGGTGGTACGTGGTGTAATGGTTAGAGTCGTAGCCCAGAATTCAAATCCTGGACGAGAATGTTTGCATTTAACATAGCGCTCTAGAACATATTTTATAGACAAAAATAGATTACAAAATGTCGCCATTTTTCTCGCCCCCCCCCTAACATTTATCGGGGTTAAAATCGACATAACTCGGTGAATATTTCGAATTGGAAGCTCAAATTTGGGGGATTGTCTAACTTTATCCTAGTCTACACCTCTACAAAATTTCATGAAAATTGAAGGGGGTGGGTGACATGGCCTTGATGATTTGACATGGAATTACCCATATGTTTCTATGTCTGTGTATGTGATTGCTATTTTTGATTTTTAATATATTCATCCAAAATCATTTGTGCTCAATTTCTCATTTTGTGTCCCTCTCTTCTCGCGCATGCGCGTCCCTGTAGGCGGTGCATTTTTTTCAAAGCCGAAACAATAATATACATTGTAAATTACACCACTTCATTCAAACTTAATTAGATTAAAATAAATTTTTGATTCTCTTATAAAAGTCATATACAAAACTAGGTAATCCTTAACTATTTCCTCGTAAATCCCTACCATAAAATAAACTGAGCCCTCATTTTATGTCCGTGTTTAAAACTAACCACTTTAAAACTAACCATTCTCACAAAATAAAAACTTTTAGAATATACACATTAGAGTGAATATTGAAATAAATAAATAAAATATATTTAGTATTGTAAAATAACGGGTGCAAAAAAATAAAACATTTATTGCAAAAACACGGACATAAATTGAGGTTCAGTTTATTTTATGGTAGGAATTTACGAGGAAATAGTTAGGATTACCCAAAACTATTGCTTATATATTAGTAAAATTAAGGCTCGCAAACTTTTTGCTTGTTTTACACCATTCCTTTCGAACAACACATAATTACTATGTTAAACCCCATTGTATGAATTTAAATATTCTCCCTCCAGCTATGAGTAAATAGTAGGGCAGACTAGGCTCCTTAACCTTCGTCAGGCAATCAGTTTAGAAGAAAAACTCCGAATTCAAACCTGTTAAACTCTGCTTAAGAAATTGACCTTGTGTCACACCCTACTCGTGCGAAGGGGTTGGTAAAATTATATATAGTAAAAAAAATATAATATAATCTTCTGGCATCAAGAACACTTTTCTAGTATTAGATCTCGTGTCGCTAATTCCATTTCCTAAGACAATAACCATTACGATACACGCGACTCCTCTGTAATGCATTCTGTGTATTAACATGTATTACTGTTAAAAGCGTATAAATTAATCCGTAAATAACATTGGACAATTTTCAAAACAAATTCTTTACTTTAAGTCTTTCAACAATTCACAGCCGGTGTCTATCTTCGGAACAATACGCACACCACTGCGTATACACACGTGTACATGGATGGATTAAATTCAAATGGATAATTCTTTTTTTTTTTTTTTTTGTAAGAACAAGGTCAGTAAGTAAGTGACCCTTTATTCACCCCCCTTTTTTCATCACTCTCACGAGAAAAGGTTTATTGAATAAACAGTCAGCTACAATTTTCGTGTTTTTGTTAAATCTAAGATTTCAAAATGGACGCATAAAAAAATTGACTGTATCTATGGCACCAGAAAGTACGGACGGTTTAATCATTATCGGTGAGAACAAAAAAAAAAAAGAAGAAAAAAAAAAAAAAAGAAAGAATCAAGAAAGAAAAGAAAAGAAAGAAAGAAAAAGAAAGACAAATGAAATCAGCGTACGGAGTTCGAATTTTGGTTGGTTGGTTGGTTGGTTGGTTAGATTTCACAGCATGTCAACTCTTATTGGGTTATTTTGCTTTTTTCATTCTCGATTGGTAGTCAACATTTCTTATATATATATTTACCTACACCGCCGCACGAACAGGATGTAACACAAGGTCAATTTCTTAAGCGAAGTTCGACATGTTTGAATTGAGAGTTTTCCTTCTCCAAGACCAGTTGTCTAACCAAGGTTAAAGAGCCCAGTTTATTCTACTATTTATAGCTGGAGTCTCCCTCCATTCATGAAGTCATCTGAGAGTTCATGAGAGGAAAGGTTCTGGTGGTGGGGTTATAGGATTGTGTCGGACGGCAGTGATATGTAAAGATTATTGTATTGCTATATGTGTGTGTTATATATATGCACACACACACACACACACACACACACACACACATGTTACATAATCTATGCATAGATTATTGTCAACCCCCTGTATTTCTGAAGGAATGGCCCCTTTTTATATCACGGGCGGGACTTTCCATGGAATATTACAGAAAGCCCGCGAAATACGTGAAGTCACGTGAGACCTGGTTGGCTCTCAGTTTCAGCTTGGACGTCAGGCAGAGAAGATGTAACTGCTTTAGCTGGGACTCACTGCACACGCGCGTTGTGTTAGTTAGAGAAATATGTTTAGTTAAGTAAATAAAGGTTTAAATAAATAATATGGTTTTGTGGTTGATGAATGTCTTGGCAACAAGTCTGACCTAGAAGAAGAAATGAATCAAGGATGACCAACCAGCAAGACGAAGTCCAGACGCTAGCAGAAGAACGTAAGATACCAAAGATGAGCAGAAGAATAATAGAAATAAAGAAAGGGTATACAACACACACACACACACACACACACACACACACACACATATATATATTATATATATATATATATATATGTATGTGTGTGTGTGTGTGTGTGTGTGTGTGTGTGTAAGGTATCCAAATGACTGGTAGTAAGGGATGATTCCACCTGGGATCCTCAAAATCTCACTGTATAACCATACTGTATGCTCCTGTAGGTGCAAACATATATTCATACAATGATTTTTATAAATCCCTAAAAAGAGCTCAATGTATAATAATCAATAAATTAGATTAAATACAGAGCAATATTTAACTTCCAAAGACAGAAAAAACTTAACAAGCCGTCATTCCGTAATAGATTTACTGTGACCAAAAGCTCAAAAAGCTTTTAAAAATTAAATTTTCTAAAAAATCATTAAGAGGCTAGGGTTAGTTTAATGGGAAAATAAATAAATAATTTGGGTCCTGTTTTTTCTGGGTCACACTGTAATTGAACTTCCCCGCTCCGTTTTAATTTTGAGTATGATTTGCAAGTTTTACCATATATATATATATATATATATATTATATATATATATATATACTAGCAAATATATGCACCCTCGGGTGCAATTATTTAAGTTTTAATGTAATAAAATATTGTATTAAATTAGAAAGGCTAATGAAAACTAAATAAGAATACAGATAAAAAGATTTGAAACAGAGGGAGTATAATAAAAATTTGAAACAGAGGGAGTATAATAAAAAATGGAACAACTGAAACTTACTCTTCCATCACTCTCGCCTTTCCTTGTTATTTTTCTAATTTAAGTATTTAGTAAGAGGAAGTAAAGAATAAAATGACATTTATGTTTTTCTGTTAATGGATTTCATTTAAGATTCATTGAAGAGATTTTTGCTCATATTCATTAAAAAAAACCAAAACAGTTAGAAATCATTAATACTAAGCACATATTTATTAAATTCGATTTTTAATATTAATATGCAAATTAGCCTTCCCGTTTATACTGTAAACCGCTATTTTGTTGTATATATAAATATAATTGCATGTTGTCAGTATGTAGACATAGTTAACAGTATTAATAATGTAAGACAATTTTATTAATAATTGAGGTTTAGATAAAAATAAAATCATGGAGAATGTGATGTCAATAACTAAGAGAATTGTGACTTGAGTAGGAATATAGTTTCGGTTACAGACAGAAAAACACACAATCTCCATTATAATAAGATATATATATATATATATATATATATAGAGAGAGAGAGAGAGAGAGAGAGTTAAGAATTTGATAAGAGAAAGGAACAAGGCTGTTAAGATAAACACAATGTAAACGTTTTTGAAACAAAGATTAGACTAGACAAATTACGACAACATTTCAGAATAGTTTTAAAATTCTGTCTGGCGTGTGAAGTAAAAACTTCGCACTTAAGCGAGCCTGTTAATCAATGAATAAATAACTAAATAGATAAAAAGTTTGGGTAAAACGTGAATTCAACAATTTGCCTCTATATCCTTCCAAAAGATAAAGAGATGGAAAGAATGGCGTAGGACTTTAGATCCACTGAAACGAAATAAACATTCTGGCATCAGAATAGAGTATCCTCTCTAGAACTGCCCATTTATTTTTCTTTCTTCAACCTCAGCAACACACTATTAAAAACGTCCACCATATCGCTTATATAAACCTATCATTCAACGACTTTTGTGCATCAGAAATTGTTTTCCTATCAGCCGGATATATAACAAAGAAAAATATGTTTATTTCTTTACAAACAAATGGTGACTTTTTTTTTCAAGTTGGCTAAAAACATTGCAAAAGACTTACTGTAGACTCTACCCGGCCGATTTAAAAAAAAAAAATTTACTGATAAAGTCAGGAATAATTAGGATCAGTTTCCGTGTGCAGAGAAGAGAAAAAATAGCTGACTCTTATAAAAATAAGAATAAATAATAATGGTCGGTTGGATTTCCGGCGTGTAGATGCATGTTGGGTTATTTAATGCCGATGAAACTTTTTCAAGCAATTATGTGTTTCCATATAAATAAATAACAAAAACAGTTGCCAGAGTGGCCAATTGTCACTATCAGTGCGGGAGTCTCTCTCTCTCTCTCTCTCTCTCTCTCTCTATCTATCTATCTATCTATCTATCTATATATATATATATATATATATATATGAACGTACGTAAATAAACATTGTGTTTATTTGATATGGCTTTTAGCCGACAATTTTTGGAGGATATGTGTTTAATTGAAGTCATACCTAATTTTTGAAAATTAATTAGTTAATAATTACTCGATCTGTTTAGCCTTACATTTGAACATATAAGGCCGCCTAAATTCATTAATTATTAACTAATTAATTTTCAAAAATTAGGTATGACTTCAATTAAGCACATATCCTCGATATATATATATATATATATATATATTGGCAGACGAAATTTCTGTCGGGTTACGATCCCGACTAGAGGTAGTTGTTTAAAAGTCTAGCGGCACTGATGAGAAATAAACTTCGAAACGCGTGTCTGTGGATGACTGATATATATATATATATATATATATATATATATATATATATATATCAGAGTCGTCGGGGTGGCCTAAAGTCGGTATCAGCCAGTCAGCGAGAGAGTCTATCCCTTGACACTAGCGCTAGACCAAGGAGATTGTTTTTTGCGTCTGAGGTGGGGCGCCACACCTACCATCAACTCCTTTACCGCACAGATCCCTGAACTACTCATACGCTGAGTTGGCGAGGACCGGTATCGAACTAGGAACGTTGTGGTTTCTAGCCGAACGCTCTATCAACTGAGCTAACCCGATCCATAAAATGTTGTCATGGATCCAACGGGAAAAAATTAAATATTTTATAAAAAAGAAGGTCCACAAAATGGATTATCTTTTTAGAAAAAATTATCATTATTTATATTAGCGACACGTGTTTCAGATCTTCTGATATCTTCTTCGGGTTTTGATTAACCATAGAATGTAAAAAAAAAAAAAAAAAACACAAAAAAAAAAAACAAAAAAAAAAACAAAACAATATTATTGAGTTCCTAGAACTGCTTAATTATTTTCTATTTCTTCGAAATATTGGATGAAATAAAATAGAACTTAAAACATAACATCCAACTCTGTTTCTCATTTATTTCACATATTACTCATGCTTCGCACTAAATCCGAATATATATATATATATATATATAACCTGTATATATACACATAATATATACACTGAAAATTAGACTCATCAGATATAATAACAAAGAAGCATATATATATATATATATATATATATATATATATATATATACTTAAAAAAAATTTTCACCAATAAAAGACACTTGAAAAAAAAAAATGCAATATGACTACCCCTGAATGAGGGAGGTGAAATGTATGAATATAAAATGAGTTTGCCCATGTGCTTGTCTAAATAAAATATATCAGTGGACTGAAGAAGCTCGTGGGCATACTCGCGAGTGGAAATGGCCCATAACCACGATACCCATGGTATTTAAGGCCTTTTATTCCCATATATATATATATATATATATATATATATATATATATATTGGTTTGTTGGTTGGTTTTGAAGGCTGTCAATGCAAGTGTAAAGAAAAAAGAAGGTAACTATGATGTTGTTTGTTAACCTGTTACTTTATTCTCAATATTTCGGGATGAAAAATCCCATCATCAGAAGAATACTCGAACTGAAGTGGTGCTAGCAGTTGCTTTACTTGTTCTGTCTGGGTCTTCCAAATTCTGTGTGTGTGTGTGTTTGGGGGTGCTTGTTTATGTGTGTGTTTGTGTGTATGTGTGCGTGCTTGTGTGTGTAAGTGCGTGCGTGCGTGCATGCATGCGTGCTTATGTCTGTGTGTCTGATCATTTTTTTAATTTATTTTAATTATTATTCCAGATTTGATTTGCCTCTAAGTAAGTTTTTTTTGTTTATTAACAGGATCATCTGATCTCTTTTTTTATTGATATGTGTCTGAGATTAATATTCAGATATTGCTTGATTGTTTATGGTGCGGGTGTGTAAGTTTACTCTATCAGGTGCCTGTATATTTTGTTAAATTAATTGTAATGTGTGTGTGTGTGTTTAATATATATATATATATAATATATATATATATATATATATAATATTATATATATATATAAATAAGATATCTTAAGGCAATACTCTAATAGAATTTTTCCTCAAATGCCAGGGAACCTTTTGTTTTTATATCTGAGATGATTTCTGCCCCAGAGTGTAGAGACGGTGGGGGATTAAAGACTGGAGTACTTGGTTATACTTTTTTTCTCCTCTTTCTTTCCACTTTTATACGTATATATGGTATATATATTGTTTAGATTCAAAGTTTTTTTATTCGATACAATTGTTAAAAACATTCAACATATCGCTACGTAAAGCTATCACACTGCAACTTTGGTGCATCAGAAATTGTTTTCCTATCAGCCTATTTAACAAAGAAACATATGTTTATTTCTTAACAAACCAATGATGGCTTTTGTTTTTTCAAGTTAACTGATAGAAACTAAAAACATTGCATCAAAAAGACTTACGGTAGACTCTATACCGCCGAGTTAAAAAAAATATTTACTGATAAAGTCAGGAATAATTAGGATCAGTTTTCGTGTGCAGAGAAGAGAAAAAATAGCTGACTCTTATAAAAATAAACCCCAACGTCCCTAGTTCGATACTGGCCCTCGACAACACAGCGTATTATAGGGCTGGGTTAGCTCAGTCGGTAGAGCGTTCGGCTAGAAACCACAAGGTTCCTAGTTCGATACCGGTCCTCGCCATCTCAGCGTATGAGTAGCACAGGGATCTGTGCGGTAAAGTAAGGAGCTAATAGTAGGGTGGCGTTCCACCTCAGACGCAAAATCAATCTACTTGGTCTAGCGCTAGTGTCAAGGGGTTAGACTCCCTCGCTAATTGGCTGATACCGACTTTAGGCGACCCCGACGACTTTACTTTACTTAGTTGGATTTACGGCCTGTCAATACATATTGAATTATTTAAGGTTGGAAATTTATTAGGGGACTCGCCAACTCAGCGTATGAGTACCATATGGATATTACGGTAAAGTGAGGAGCTGATGGTAGGAGAGGCACTCCGCCTCAGACGCCCAAACAATCTCCTTGGTCTAGTGCTAATGAAAAGGGAATATACTCCCTTGCTGCTTGGCTGATATCGACTTTAGGCCACCCAGACGACTTTACTTTTTACAATTTGAGGGTGCTTAGTTTTAGCGTGATAGATCAAGAGTTGGACTAGCAGACTTGTAAATTCCATTCTCATGAGGTGCTCAATATTTTTGGCCCTGTACCACAACTAAGTTAAGTGTTACATAATTAATAGGTTACCTATGAATTATGTAAGTAAATGTAGCTAGATTTTTGAAATGATTCAAAATCGGAGGGAGTTGACTGGAAAGTTTCCGTTAGCATTTTTGAAGGTAATGACCTCTAGCCCCCCCCCCGAAACCCGCTAATAGAAAGCCTGAGACTAGAAACGAAGTTAGTTAAGCAGTTACCAGCAGTCAGTCAGTGGGATCAGACGTTAAGGTCGTCGCTCTCAAGATGCCGGCATCTCATCCGCGCGGTTAGAAAATCTTTTGGGCTAGGATTTTTGTAATAAAGTCTATAAAAACAACAAAGTCTTGCGTAACTATTAAACAAGAAATGAGCAGATTGTCCAGCCCGAAGAAAGAAAGAAATCAGCCCACCAGAATCAGGATGAGGCCAGAAAAAGAAAGATGGCGACCGAATAGAAAAGTAAGAACCAATCCACCTCATCCCCTCATGCTCTCATCTGTCTACTCTCTCCTCTCGCCATTATATACCCGATACGTAACGGGTATATAACATAAAAGTCAGTAAGTTAGTAAGTCTTCGGGTGGCCTAAAGTCGGTATCAGCCAGACAGCAAGGAAGTATACCCTTTTCATTAGCGAGATTTTTTTGCGTCTAAAGTGAAGCGCCACATTGACCATCAGCTCTGGTCTGAATAATTTGCATACCAGTTTTAATAAAATTTTTGTTAATTTAATTGATTATTTGCTATTATTGATTTATAATATTATTGTTTTATTCTCAAACGTATTAAAAGCAAGTCGGTTATTTCCTAGTTGAGTAACATGATATGACCCAGAAAAAACAGAACCCACATTATTTATTTTCCCTTTGAACTAACCCTAAACCCTAACCCTAACCCTAATCATAAACCCTAACACTAACACTTGTTGGACATAAATTTAAAAAAAAATAGAATTAACTGTTTATCACAAATTCTGTTTTTTCTGGGTCACCCTGTAATATTATGTTACTCAACTATAGGTTTAGGTTAGGGTTAGGGTTGGGGTTGGGTTTAGGGTTAGTTTAATGGGAAAATAAATAATTTGGGTTCTGTTTTTCTGGGTCATCCTGTAATATTATGTTACTCAACTAGGAAATAACCAGCAATTCTATGTATAATTTTATATTGAAATCAATAAAGTAAAAGTAAGTGTAATTCTTTTGTTTGGTTTGGTTTGTTTTGTTTTACGGCATATCAACCTCAGTGGGTCATTTAATGCCGATAAAGTTTTGAAATAAATCAATTCTTAATGGATATACAATTCTTTTATAAATACATTTTTCTATTTAACCCATAGATGGGACCCTAACAGGTACTACCACTCCGGGTCAGAGTGGACCAGGGAGCAATGGTGATCAAGGGGTGTCCACATTCCCAAACATTCAAAACTGGAACCTCGCCATCAGATAGAGTTTAACGTCATTCCCAGGACATGTAGTCACCGCTTTCTAGCACTCATATGATAAAAAGGGGTTGGGGCTTGCCATAAGGGCAATAGGGTTGGGAAAATCATATAGGTGCTAGGGTGTGACGTGACCAGCCGATTGATCGGAGGGGGCCTCTCCGACCGCCCGTCTAGCCCAAGATAGGGCCAAAGTGGAGTATTGCATGTCATGAACTGCTCATCCACCTGGGCTCTATCCTTAAGCATCACGGGTCGCCACCCACGGCCAACATTGGGGGAGTCTTACTCCTCTGCAGAGGTGCAGTCGGTGCATTCTAACGCCCCAGCCGACAGGGCGGGTAATTCTTTTGTGTTCGTGTTCAATTGCATTAGTCTTTCTAATTCAATATACTATTTAAATTATTGTGCCTGGAGGGTGCATATTTTTTCTAGAACTATTAATATAAAATTGCATTATACATGACTTAACTCTTCACATTTTTTACGTATGAGTTTATTTGGAAAATAATGGCCGGTTTCATAATAACATTTAAATGTAAAATCGGCCAGAAATTTGAATAGAATTAAATTATGTATGTCAGACTTATTAAGTTAACTTTTTGAAATCCATTCATTCTTTTTTAAAAAGTTTTTTTTTTGTGAAAGACAAACAATGGAAATTTGATAAGTTTTTGTAAGACTACAAAATTATCTACACTTTGCAAAATACAAAATAAAAAGTAACAAAAAAACAAACAAACAAAACAAAACAAACAAACAAACGAATCGAGGAGGTTAAAACTAGTTCTTTAGTTTAAAAACTGCGTCTCTTCTAACATAGATATTTGTTTTCGCAAAACAAAACTGTTGGAATCCTCAAAAAGGAACATAACTCCAGCTTAAAAAATGTTTCTACCAACTTACATAAAATGAGTGGTTGAACAGACCAATTTTTGAATGGCAATCTCGGGTGCAGTGACTGCAAACAAACAATAATTCTTGCTGGAGTTGCTGTTGTCTCTCCCTCCTCCTGGCTCTCTTTTCTGTGGCGGCTTCTTTCCTCTCTTTTTCACTCCTGAGTTTTCCTTCTCCTAGACCGGTTATCTAGCCAAGTTTAAAGAACCCAGTCTCCCCTACTATTTATTCATAGCTGGGGGAGAGTAGTTGGATGCATACCTTTTCCAAAGGTATTAGCGGTTTTCGAAGGAGCTCTTATTTCTCCGTGGTTGTAGGCAAATTGTCGGACAAAGAAGGAACAAACACGAAAGTAAATGCAGACACTTGTATTGACAAAAATAATACATAAAATGTTGCAAATTTTAATGGTATTTGCTACGGGACTTATCTGCATTAGTAATTTACTTGGAGTAATGGTGATAACAGGGTATTCTTTTCGTCGGTAGGAAATGTTGGTAAGACACTTCGTCTCGGTAGTTTCTCATCCTTCAGTAAGTGTGCTATTGTACCTGCCTTTATGCAGTATGCAGATACAATGCCTTAGAAGTGAGCTGGTTGTAGAGTTCTGTGATAAGTGGGCCCTATTTGAGCTTGGTAATGAGAGCTTGGTGTTTTTACGTCTCTCCTCCAGTACTGCTTTTTGATAAGTAAGCCCTGTTTTTGGGCTAAGTGATGAATGAAGTGTAGGGACCGCTGTTTACGCGACTACCCTCAGTGGGTGCTCCGTGATAAGTAGGCCCTGTATGGGCTAAGTGATGCGAGCGTTTGTTTTTACGTCTCTCGTTGGTAACGGCTCCCTGATAAGTAGGCCCTGTTTGGGCTAAGTGATGAGAGCGATTGTTTTTACGTCTCTCGTTCAGTAACTGCTTTTCGATAAGTGGTGTTTTTGGTATTGGCGCCAACATACGATGATGGCGATTCGCCCCTAGCGACAGGGGAGATAATTGGTTATGGAATTTCCAATAAAAATTCAATCTAATTTTCTTGTTTATACCTTAATTACATTTTTTATATTTATCTATTTTCATGAACACTAAATATTTGTTTGATATATCCGGGTTAATGGATATATTATGAAGTTGTAGTAAGGTATATCATCGCAGTAGTAGCTGGTGCGTTGAGTAGCAGTAATAACAGTACGTCTCCCGAGCAGTCGTCGTGGTAGTCTTGCTAGTAGGCTAGTTGGCGCTTGTACCACCACAGTGTCGAATATTTATAGAGGACACTATCCAATCAGATTATAGTGAGGGGGTACCTAGGTTTTACATATTCATTACATCATTGTTCAATCAACGGTTTTTTAGATTTTCAAACCTACTCAATAATTACTTGGTGTCATTGATCTCTAATATTATTGTTTTATTTTCCAATCCTATGACAAAATTGTATTATGAATTAAGAATGAATTTATTTCACAACTTTGTCGGCATTAAATGACCCACCGAGGTTGATATGCCGTAAAACAAAACCAATCCATGTTGTTCTTATGTATCTTATATGTATCTTCTCCACGTGTATTAAAGTCCATTGTTATATTCAACACCCTTGGTCGGAGTTGCCTGTTCATCTGATTATAATTAACAATATTACCTTTTGAACCCAATACTTGTTACTGACTGACATTTTGTTTTTCAAAATTCCCAAATCTCATGGGATCATTTCTCGCTTCTTACCACGAGAGTTCCCGTTGTTCCCGTTTGTTGTCGGTCACACAAGGGCACCAGGTTCACTGGTGCTGGGAAGGCATTCACTATATTACATTAGAAGCGCACGATTCTTTCTAAGAATTGCTGGATCATTATGTGTGTATCTGTGTGTCTGACGGAGCAGGGGTGGTCAATGTTTTGGTACTACATGTATGCCGAGAAGGAGAGTGGTTATTTCCTAGTTGAGTAACATGATATTACAGGGTGACCCAGAAAAAAACAGAACCCAAATTATTTATTTTCCCATTTAACTAACCCTAAACCCCAATCCTAACCCTAACTCTGACCCTAAATCCTAACCCTAACCCTAAACTCTAACTCTAACCCTAACCCTATCCCCCTAGTGGAGTAACATAATATTACAAGGTAACCCAGAAAAACAGAACCCACAAATTTTGTAATAAAACTGCTAATTTTAATTTTAATTTTTAAAAATAGTTTAAATCCAACAAGGGTCAGGGTTGGGTTAGGTTAGTTTAATGGGAATAAATAATTTGGGTTCTGTTTTTTCTGAGTCAATTATGTTACTCAACTAGGAATTAACCAGGAGAGTCCCCTTACAAAGAAATGGTGATATTGTAAAAAGTATCTGGTACCTCTAAAGAGGTGGTTTCATTCTTGAAATGAGGTAACCAAGGGAGCACATGGTATTATTAGTATTTTTGTAATTTAACCATTGTTTTACTTTTTGACAATAACAAAATAAATAAAAGTATTCTAATCAATAATTATTCTTATAAATCCATAAGTTTCATATGCCACGGCTGAATGAATTGTATATCTTTATTAAATTATGAAAGGACTTAATTAGTTAAGTTAAAAGTTAAAGTTAACAGAAACTATAACATCGTGACATAATTTATTACCTAGACTAGCAAATATATGCACCCTCCGGGTGCAAGTATTTATGTTTTAATGTAATGAAATATCGTATTAAATTAGAAAGTCTAATAAGAATGCAGATAAAAAGATTTGAAACAGAGTGGGGTTATAATAGAAAAATAGAAATGAAACTTACTCTTCCATCACTGCCGTCTTTCATTGCTGAATTTTACTTATTTAACTATTTAGTTAAATTAGGAAATAAAGAATAAAATTACACTTATTTTTTCTTGTTAATGGATTTCATTTAAGATTCATTGAAGAGATTTTTGCTCATATTCATTAAAATAAAACCAAACAGTTAGAAATCAATAATACTAAGCACATATTTAATAAAATCACATTTTTAACATCAATATGCAAATTAGCCTTCCGTTCACACTGCAAACCGCTATTTTTTGTATATATAAAGACAATAGCATGTTAATAGTGTGTAGATATGGACAACACTAATAAAAAGGTGAAGCAATTTTATTAATAATTGAGGTTTAAATATAAATAAAATCATGGAGAATGTGATGAAAATAACTATGTTAATTGTGCCTCGATTAGTAATATAGTTTTGGTTACAGACAGAAAAACACACAATCTCCATTATAATAAGATATATAAATGAATTATTTATATTATATCTACATCTAGATAATAAATGTAATGCATCAGTAATAAGTATCAGATACTTTCACGATATTACAATTTTTTTTATTAAGGGAAACCCCCTTTTCGGCATACATGTTCGGTACAAACCCCGCGCCTGGTTTAAGAGTTAAGTGGCAGTACAGTTGCTGTTGTACAGTGTTAGTTCCAGTACTTGTTCAGTACAGCCCGTATCAACCCGCCTTGTCGGCTGAGTCGTTAGGATGCACCGACTGCACCTCTGTAGATGGGTAAGACTCCCCCAATGGGGCCATCTGTGGACCGTGGGTAGCTGTTAGAGTCCCATTTATGGGTAAATAGAAAAATGTATTCATAAAAAAAATTGAGTATCCATTAAAAATGAATTTATTTCGAAACTTTATCGGCATTAAATGGCCCACTGAGGTTGATATGCCGTAAAACAAAACAAAATAAATCAAAAACAAACCTATCATCCCCATGTATGTGCTATCTCTCCCGGCGCTCCGTTTTCGAGTTCAAGTGGTACAACCATACAGTAGTACTGAAATGGATACAACATGGAATATTTACGGTTTTATTTTATCAGATTATTATTATTATTATTATTATTATTATTATTATTATTATTATCACTTCTTTTGAGTTTTTCACACCAGCGTTAGGTGATGGTTTTTCACTGAGTGACAACAAGTCTCCTCGGTCTCCAGGACTCTTCTGAGTATCTTGCCGATTGCAGCAATGCAGTAGTCTGGATGGTCTCAATTTGTCCTTTGATTTCCAGATCCTCCAGTCTTTTTTCCAAGTTTATTGAGACCCTTCCAAGTGCACCAACTACAATTGGTATCACTTTCACTCTCATATTCCATAGTTTTTTTTCAATTCTCTGGCAAGGTCCAGGTATTTGTCCATCTTTTCGTTTTCTTTCAACGTCACCCTGTGATCTGCTGGAACCGCAAAGTCCACCAGTTGGCAAGTTCTCTTTTTTTTTTGTTAATCAACACTAGGTCTGGTCTCCTGGCTGGGATAGGGTGATCCGTCTTTATCTCGAAGTCCCAGAGAATTTTATGCATATCATTCTCAAGGACAGATTCTGGTTTATGCACATATTATTTTGTTGTATGGTCAAAGTCTAATTTTTTGCATAATTCCCAGTGGATCAACTTCCCAAACAGTCGTGTCTAGCTTTATATTCCCGTTATGCTAGTTAATACATGGTTTACAGTCTCATCTCTATCACCGCAAGTCTACTGTTGCGTCTTATCAATTTTATTATTATTATTAATATTATGATCATTATTATTATTCACCCCTTTTGAGTTTTCACACCAGTGTTAGTTGATGGTATTTCACTGGAGTCTGAGTGACAGCAAGTCTCCTCAGGTCTCCAGGACTCTTCTGAGTATTCTGGCAGATTGTAGCAGTGCAGTGTTCTGAATGGTTTCAACCCTTCCTCTGATATCCAAACTTTCCAAATCCTTTTCTAATCCTTTTGGGATGTTCCAAGTGCACCAACCACAATTGGTATCACTTTCACTTTCATGTTCCATAACTTTTTCAGTTTTCTGGCAAGGTCCAGATATTTGTCCATTTTTTCATTTTCCTTTAGCTTCACCCAGTGATCTGCTGGCACAGCAAAATCCACCAGTTGACAAGTTCTTTCTTTTTGTTTAACAACACTAGGTCTGATCTTCTTGCTGGGATAAGGTGATCCGTTTTTATTTCAAAGTCCCAGAGAATTTTATGCGTTTCGTTCTCAAGAACAGATTCTGATTTATGCATATACCATTTTGTTGTGTGGTCAAAATTTAATTTTTTGCATAATTCCCAGTGGATCACCTTCCCAACCCAGTCGTGTCTAGTTTTGTATTCTCGTTGTGTTTTTTGCTACATTATTATTATTATTATTATTATTATTATTATTATAAAAAACGCCTTGCACTGTAAGAATTATTTTTTCATTAAGGGAACCCCCCTTTTCTGCATACATGTCTGGTACTTAAACCATGACGCCCCCCCCTTTGGGGAGAGGCAAGAGGTGTGTCACAGAAAGTGCAGACGTACGAATTCATCTTCAACTTCCGGTTTCTGTATCGGTTCAGTTAAGACATGACATTTTAGACGTTTAAGAATGCAGTTACTCATGCCATATTAATTATATTTCTTTCATGTTCGCCTTAGCTATTTCTTTATTTACGTCTGTCCCATCTCTCGAAAACACCCATCTGTTTGCAATTAAATACTGGTTTGATTTGTTGTGTTTTGTTTTATGGCATATCAATCTCAGTGGGTCATTTAATGCCGGCAAAGTTTTGAAATAAATTCATTCATTATGGATACTCAATTTTTATAAACTCATGTTTTTCTATTTAACCCATAGATGGGACCCTAACAAGTACTACCACTACGGGTCAGAGATGACCAGGGAGCAATGGTGATAAAGGGGTGCTCCACATTCCCCAAACCTCCAGAACTGGAACCTCACCATCAGATAGAGTTTAACGCCATTCCCAGGACATGTAGACCCCTCAGTCACCGTCTTCTAGCACCCATATGATAAAAGGGGTTGGGGTTTGCCATAAAGGTAATAGGGTCGGGACAATCCTATTGGTGCTAGGGCTTGACGTGACCAGCCGATTGATCGGAGGGGGCCTCTCCGACCGCCCGTCTAGCCCAAGTAAGGGCCAAAGTGGAGTGTTGAATTAAATACAGACTGCTTCATAAAGAATGTAACTCTAAAGATAAGAGTATAAAATTTTCTACAATTTCTCTGAATTTCTGAGACGAGGCTTGATAATTTGTATTATTTGGATTATTGGACTATTATCCTCATCTTTCTTTTATCTGTACAACCTTTCGGTCGATTGCCCACCGGCCTTCTTCGGGTATTTCTTGTCAGACTCGGGAAAATTCTCTTCGAACTCGGGAACCGCCAATTGGGCACATGGCGTAGTAGATATAAGCGTTAGGCTAATACATTTCTAAGTGACAGTTATCTCAATACAGCAGGTTCAATCCTTGTCAAGGGCGATAGTAACATAAAATGATAATCAACATAGCTTAATACTTATTCCCAGTCACCGTTAGCAGAATGAGAACAGTATACCCCGTGGATTGAATAAAGGGTGGTTCTAAGTTCAGTGAACGCTGTCGATTACGACAAGAAGGTGTTCGAGTTCGAAGAGAAGGTTCCCGAGTCTCATCAGCGCATTGCCTGTGAATAATCGGAATGGTCACTCCCAAATTTCATTGCGTACCGCAATAATAAAACAGGCGGTCGTCCTTCATCCTGGTGCCTGAATTCGCAGCTTCCAGCATTTTGGTTCTTCACGCTACGATTCAGACCACCGCCACCTTACAGCAATTCAAACGTAGTCTCGGAGCTGAAATCGTTACCACTATTTCAAGGGTGTTCTAAGCAGAATCCAACTACTCACCCTCCTGTTATGGTTAAATAGTAGGGTAGATTGAGCTCTTTAACTTTGTTTAGACAATCAATCTAGGAGAAGGAAAACTCTGAATTCAAAACTGTTAAACTCCGCTTGGGGTGGTCGCTATTAGAATAAGCTCAGTCCTAATTAGTAATATATTTCACCAATTTTATTTTAAAGTAAATTAAAAAAAAACATGAATGAGGTTACTGTGGCCTGAACTTCATGTTTATCTATACATGTATAAAGTGTGTATCTGTATGTCCGGAGGAAACTTCGAAAATAAAACAATTAACGACAAAGTAAATATATATATATACACATTAAATATCACCAGGGTTTTGTTTTTGAGCAAAAATAATGAATATTTGATTTATATTAAGGAAGATATTTAAAAATTCAAATTTGAAAAGTAACAGAAGGGAAAGTCATTTGCATGTTATTTTGTTTATCTTTTGTTGTATGCTTTTTTTTCGCTTTGATATATAATACTGATTGATCTTTTTTTAAAAATTGTAAATCATTGAATGGAAATTTCTTACTATATTGTTATATATTTCCGTGGGGATTTTTATGGGGCAATCAACTAGGATCTCACTCGCGATAAGTAATAATGGATCTGCGAGACTAACTTTAAAAAAATTCCCCTCTATACCCAGGCGACGCTGGGTAGCCGCTTCTAGCACACAATAAAGATGAGGACAACAGTCAAAATTATCAAAATTATTCATATCGAGCCTAATCTCATATATATATATATATATATATATATATATATATATATATATATATATATATATATATATATACTAGCAAATATATGCACCTCCGGGTGCAAGTATTTAAGTTTTAATGTAATAGAATATATATTAAATTAGAAAGGCTAATAAACTAAATAAGAATGCAGATAAAAAGATTTGAAACAGAGGGGGTATAATCGAAAAATAGAACAACTGAAACTACTCTTCATCACTCTCGTCTTTCATTGTTATTTTTTCTAATTTAAGTATTTAGTTAAAAGAGGAAGTAAAGAATAAAATGACAGTTATTTTTTATTATTAATAGATTTCATTTAAGATCTATTGAAGAGATTTTTGCGTATATTCATTAAAATAAAACCAAACAATTAGAAATCAATAATATTAAGCACATATTTATTAAAATCACATTTTTAATATCAATATGCAAATTAGCCTTCCCTTTCACACTGTAAACCGCTATTTTGTTGTATATATAAATATATGCGTGTTTTTATATGTTGATTGGTTAACAGTATTGATAATATAAACAATTTTATTAATAATTGAGGTTTAAAAAAAATAAAATCATTGTGAATGTGACGTCAATAACTAAGGGAATTATGACTTGAGTAGTGATTAGTTTCGGTTACATACAGAAAAACACACAATCTCCATTATAATAATATATAAGTATAAAAGATCTTAGTTTTTTAAAATTTTTACATCCTAATGTTTAACTGTCGTAACACTTGAGATAGTAATCTCATTTTTCCTTTTAGTTTTTAAGTAATGAGTCGAATCAGCGAATTCTTAAACACATGTCTGTATTTTCTCAATTTTTTCCTCTATTGGCTGATTTTATTTTGTGTGGTATTTACAGCTTAGACCATTTGCTATGAATAGAGAAATTAAAAAAGAAGAACAAAAAGGTAAAAGGCCAAATAATATGACGTAAGAAAGAAATAGAATGTTAAAACTTAAAACCCAAAAGAAAAGAAAAAAAAAAGATAAGTTTATTCGCAAATATTGTAATCTTCTGGCAATTAAAAAATTAGAAAACTTGATAGGTTTGATATTTAGCAGAGAATCGCAATTCTCTCTTGCCAACAAAATGTAAAAAAAATAAAAATAAAATAAATAAATAAATTAAGAGAAAAATAAAAGGCAATGAATATTATAATTTTTTCGGCCGTTCATTGCAGATTTTTCGACCGGATGTCTTAGGCGATGTTTCGTTCTTGTTTATTCATTATTATTCATTTTTTTTTTCATTTTTAAAAATCTTTTCGTTTGATTTTAGTTTTCTCTCCTCGACATGAAACACAATTTATTGTCATCTTTTCTCTCCTTTTCTCTAGATATATTCTTTCTTTGGTCACTTTTTATTTCGTTTTCGTTTTTATCTTTCTTTCTTTCTTTTTTTCTTTTTTCTTTCTTTCTTTTTTTCTTAGTTCTTTCGATATTTGCCTTTCATTTTGCCTTCAATTTTTCTTTCTTTCTTAAAAACTGTTTTATTGTATCATAATATTTACCTCTTCGTTCTTTCTTTCTTTCTTTCTTTCTTTCTTTCATCACTTCTTTCTTTCTTTCTTTCTCTCTTTCTTTACTTTACTTTGGGCTTTCATTACTCTTTTTTCTTTTTCTTTCTTTCTTTCTTTCTTTCTTTCTTTCTTTCTTTCTTTCTTTCTTTCTTGTTAGTTTATTTTTGTTTTTATATATCTATTCTATTTTTTTTTTCTTTACTTCTTTCTTTCTTTCTTTTTCTTGTTAGTTTATTTTTGTTTTTATTTTTTTATTAAATTTTTTCTTTCTTTCTTTTTTTTCTTTCTTAGTTTCATTCTTAGTTCTTTCGATATTTGCCTTTAATTTTGCCTTCAATTTTTCTTTCTTTCTTATAAATTGTTTTATTGTATCATCATATTTACCTTTTCTTTCTTTCTTTCTTTCTTTCTTTCTTTCTTTCTTTCTTTCTTTCTTTCATCACATCTTTCTTTTTTACTTTACTTTATGCTCTAATTACCTCTTTCTTTCTTCTTTCTTTCTTTCTTTCCTTCTCTTTTATTTCTTTTTCTTGTTAGCTTATTTTTGTTTTTTATTATTTCTCTTTCTTTCTTTTTTTCTTTCTTTCTTTCTTTCTTTCTTTCTTAGTTCTTTCGATATTTGCCTTTCATTCTTTTCTTTCTTTCTTTCTTTTTTACTTCTTTTTACTTTACTTTGTGCTTTCATTAGCTCTTTTCTTTCTTCTTTCTTCTTTCTTTACTTTATACTTTCATTGCCTCTTTCTTTTTTCTTTCTTTCGTTCATTATTTACTTCATCTTTTACATCATTCTTTCTTTACCTAATATATTTTAATAGAACATAATGAAAAGAAAAGATGACGAGAAGGAAAGAAAGAAAAAAGTATGAGAGAGAGTTAAATCAAGATTATTATAGTTTTACATATTGAAGTATTTCGCAATACCTCTTAAGTAAAAATGTTGTAATAATTAAATTATCATACTGTGGTATATCCACAGGCTCTGCTAATTTTAGAAAAATCTGACTGTTTAATGGAAGGTATTTCCAGAAGTGTTTCCTGATGTTCTTCCTTAAAAATGCCGGGTCAACATCTGTTGATAATGGAGATTAGGTCTCTATTTTTCTGTAAACGAAACTATGTCACTGCTTACATCACATTACACAAAATCGTTATCACATTGAATAAATACACTCGAAATTTGAGCATGCAACCTTAGTGGATCTTCATTGTTTTTTTTTTAAAACAAGTTTTAAGAAATACATGCCCGGTATTATATATTATATATAGTTTGTTTTATTTTAATATATATCTAAAGTTATCAGAACTAAGTTTCTATATCAAATTGTCTTATTTTTCTACTCCTTTAATAAATTTGATGATTTTTACTTACTTATGGTACAAACTCTGACATTGAATTTTTAACTCCCACACCTCAGGCAATATTTTTCAAAAAAAAAACTTTTACACCGCCCGGAGGTGTTTATTTTTTTTTATTTTTGCTAGTTCTATTTACAACATATTCTTACATGATTCATGGGTAGTTTATGAATTATGTAATGAGTGTAGATATAATTTGAATTGAGTTCGTTGAAAATTCAAATCGAGGAGTTGAGTCGAAAATTACTGCCGACCGTTATGATTGACATGTGGTAACCTCGACTTGACCTCCCGAAAAACGCATCAGTAGAAGCGTTTGAAAGTTCTTAGTTAGTTGCGCTGTGGTTGTTTTTAATAAAGAAAATAGAAAATCAAAAAAAGTCAAAGCAAGAAATGCACAGACACCCAGCACAGAGAAGAAATCAGCCCGAACAGAAAAGAAATCAACCTGAAAAGAAAGCCCAGCAGCAGAGCGCATCAGAGTAAGAATCAGACCCACAAAAGATGGCGGCTGACGAGGTAAGTAAGCAAAAAAGAAGTAAGAACCAATCAATGATCCCCTCATTATCTCATACTCTCTCTCTCTCTCTCTCTCTCTCTCTTCTCTCTCTCTGTCTCTGTGTCTCTCTCGCCATTTTTATACCCGTGTAAAGGGATATTTAATATTACTAGACAAAACGTGACCCATTAGGTCATCCATTCAGCTCTGGGTAGATAATTGAGATTAGGTAAAAGGGAATTAGCAAAACGAATAAAATTAAAAGAAAAAAAAAACCGGCCAGACGAAACCTTAAAATCATTTTGTTAACTTTCTAAGAAAGGAAATGTTTGACCTCATTTAAGCTACAGGTTGCTGGTTGTGAAATTTAACATAGAAATACATTTCAAATTCTCCCGACTCTCTCTCTCTCTCTGTCTCTCTCTACACTCCAGAGAAACTAACATTATATAACAAGGAGGTAGTCAAGAGATACATAGAGGGGAAGAAAGTGATAGACATAGAGTAAATTAAGAGATTGGTCGTTTTTTTTTACTTAATTGCAAATTATGACTAATTAGAACCAATTAAAACATAATTTTTTCAAACATAATTCAATCCTAAAAATAAGGAATAATTTAGTATGATTTTCGTGTCATTAGCCTAAACAGTAAAAATGCCTTTAGGAAGCAAAAGTTGATTAACTCAGCTTTAGTATAATAATAGATTTTATCAAACAAATTAATGTATTAACAACAGATCAACCAATGAATTAATTAGCAGATAATTAATGAGTAGTTGACTTTGGTTCAATGTGACGTAAAAAAATGCTGAGATAATCAAATCATCCAATTTAAAAACAAAATAAGCTTTTTCTATTCTTTAGTTTATTACCATATATGGTATTTTGAAAAATTCCGTCGATACGCAGACTGATTTAAGAAGTTTACTTAAAAAAAAAAAAAAAAAAATAAAATAAAATAAGGAAAGAAAGAGAGAAAGAAAAAACAAAGAAACAACAGGATTTTGGCAAACTTGTTGCTTTTGTTTCAAATTTACATATTAAATTTTTTTTCAAATAAAAATAAGCAATATAAAAACAAAGGAAAAATAAAAAATAAAAAAAAAAAAAAAAACTGGTTACATTTAATTTTCCCTAACTAGATTTAAAAAAAAAGAATAAACAAACACACAGACAGCAATGAGTATTCATCAAAAGGGTAGAAATCTCCTCTCTCTCTCTCTCTCTCTCTCTCTCTCTCTCTCTCTCTCTCTCTCTCTCTCTATATATATATATATATATATATATATATATATATATATATTCTTCTCCCCCTCTCTCTCACACAAACACACTCTCTCTATCCATCTAGCACTCTCTCTCACTTATGCTCTCTCTTCAGTCAATAGAATCAGTATATCCATCCTCCTCCTCTCCCTATCTATCTATCTCTGCCTCTCTCACACACTCTCTTTCTCTCTCATCCAGTCTAGAGAACCAGTATACCAATAAACCCCCCTCTCTCAATTTATCTATCTATTTCTCCCTCTTTCTCACACAGACTCTCTCTCATCCAATCAATAGAATCAGGATATCAATACCCCCTCTCTCTATATCTATCTATCTATCTATATCTATCTATATCTATCTATCTATTTCTCCCTCTCCTCCTCACTCACTCTCTCACGCACTTACCCAGCCAACAGAATCAGTATATCAATACCCCCCTCTCTCTCTTTCTCTTCGTTCTTCATTCTCTTTGTTTTCCCCTCTGTCCAATTCCTTCTTTTTCTTTTTCTTCCTCTATTTCTATCTCTTTTCCGGGTTGTCCTTTGTTCTCTTTGTGTCATGCCCCTTCAAGGTTGAACGGAAGAGACAGCATTGTACTATGAATGTCCTTCGACAGGCGACAAAGTCTGCAATTGTATATTTAGATTTCCATTCATTTTCTCTTTAATTGTAAAAATAAAATCCTTGTTTATTTGGATGTAAAATAATAAAAAGCAGAATGAAATGAATTAATAAAGACGACTTGTAAATTTTTCAAAGAATCCTTGTACATTCGGGTGCATATATTATATATATATATATATATATATATATATATAGTTATTTAGATACACATGCACATATCCTCTCCCCTCTCTCTCTCTACACACACAACACAACATATATATATATATTATATATATATATATATATATATCAAACGTCTCTCTCTCTCTCTCTCTCTCTCTCCTCTTTCTTTCACTCTTCTCTCCGCTTTCTGTCAGTCTGTCTCTCTCTATTGTCTGTCTGTCTCTCTACTTTTCTCTTCCCTCCCCCCTCTCTCTTTCTTTCTCTCTCTCTCCCTCTCTCTCTCTATGTAATATATATAGTCTATATGGACACACACACACACACACACACACACACATATATATATGTGTATCAAAACGCCCCCTCTCTCTCTCTCTTTTTTCACTCTTCTCTTCCGATTTCTGTCATTCTGTCAATCTTTGTGTCTTTGGTGGTCTTTCTATCTCTCTTTCTATCCCCTTTCTCTCTTTATTTCTTTCACTCACTCTCTCTCTCTCTCTCTCTCTCTCTCTTTCTCTCTCTCTCTCTCTCTCTCTCCCCAAGTGATTTAGCTGTTCCTCATTATAAATTCTTTTCTCACAAACTTCTCTTAAAAGAATAGCCAACAACATCACAATATGCAAGCAATCTTCCCCGATGACGTCATGCTAAAAGCACCGGATCACGCCAACCCCTCTAAGTTAAGCTGTGTCCAACTTTCTCAGTACTTAGATGGGTGACTACGCAGCAGGTTCTATAAGAAAAGTTAAGACCGATGTACTAAACCAGAGCTTCTTAAACCTTTGGAAGTTGCGGGCCGGTTGACATTTTTAGATCGCTGCACAGACCGGTGTATAAACTAAAAGAATTTGTTAAACTTCGAATAAAAAGTATTTATGCAGACATGTTAAAATTAGCTTTATTTAATACAGGAATCTATCTTCAATATAAACTACACCCCCACTCCAGTGTACAGTCAATGGAAACAGTGAGATTGCTTCTTATTTGAAAATTTGTCAAGCATTGGTGTTATATAATTCATAGGTAGGTTATGAATTATGTACGTACGTGAAGTAAGAATATTTGAATCAGGGTCTGTTAGATTCAGAATAGCAGGGTCCAGTAGAAAGTTACCTTGACGGTTATCATTACTAAAGAATTATTGCCTTTCCTGTGCATATATTGATATCACTTTCTGTAGATTCGGTATTTGAACCTAGATATGTGAACGGCTGGTAGAACTCTGTAGATTAGGTATATGAACTGGTCTTCCTTTCCGTGCTTTCTGTAGATTAGGTATGTGACCACTGTAATTAGGTATGTGAACTGGTTACTTTCTCACTGGTAGACTAATTTCATGAACTGGTAGATTTCATTGCTTTCTGTAGATTAGGTATGTGAACTGGTATACTAATTTCATTGAACACCTTCATTGCTGTAGATTAGGTATGTGCTGTAGATTAGTACTGGTGCTAATTTCAAACTTTCTGTAGATTAGGTATGTGATTCATTGCTTTCTGTAGATTAGGTATGTGAACTGGTAGACTAATTTCATTGCTTTCTGTAGATTGGTATGTGACTGGTAGACTAATTTCATTGATTTCTGTAGATTAGGTATGTGAACTGGTGAACTGGTATACTAATTTCATTGCTTTCTGTAGATTAGGTATGTGAACTGGTATTTTCATTTCTGTAGATTAGGTATGTGAACTGGTAGACTAATTTCATTGCTTTCTGTAGATTAGGTATGTGAACTGGTAACTAATTCATTGCTTTCTGTAGATTAGGTAGTATACTAATTTCATTGATTTCTGTAGATTAGGTATGTGAACTGGTAGACTAATTTCATAGGCTTACCATCCAATGTGCAGATGTCTTCATCTTGATTAAAACAGTGTCAAACTTTTGGAAGTTGCAGGCCAGTTGAAATTTTTTAATCGATGCACGGATCGGTGTATAAAATTAAAGAATTTGTTAAACTTCGAATAAAAAGTATTTATGCAAGCATGTTAGAATTAGCTTATTTAATACATTCATCTATCTTCAATAAAAAACTACACCCCCGTGCACAGTCAATGGAAACAGTTAGACTGCTTCTTATTTGTCGATTTGTCAAGTCTTGGCTCGATAGAAGAGAATACCACGTATGTTAGGTTTGTTTCAGTAAGTGGTAATAACTATATACAAAGATTCCAGCGAAAGTTGTGTGTTGGTATAGTAAATACTGATACCAAAACTAGATCTCTTACTTGCACCATTGTTGAAGAAATAGCATCAAATATTGTCTACTAAAATGCCACCAAAAGTCTCGGGTTACATAATTATTGGATCCCTAATGCTTTTATAAGGTATTGTAGAAATCATATGGCGATTAGTACAGCTGATGGCCTTGAGGGTGAGTGACAGCGCTTGACTCGATCTCACCGTGAGAACCGGAACCCCATAGAAGGCCCTCTTCCGGTTTAAGGATATAGTAAGTAACTTAGCCGAGCTAGCAACATGTAA
>CM042161.1:23106005-23111005 GCA_023376005.1 Doryteuthis pealeii | reverse complement strand
GTAAAAATAACTAAAACAGAGAAGGAGAGAACTAGATGGAAAGACAGAAAGAAGAAATACAGTTCATCAAGAAATTACCAAGCTACGAAAATACATTCATATCCGTTAATAGGAGAGCCTGGCTTAATGTTTGCAGCATATATATATATATATATATATATATATATATAATATTATATATATATATATATATTCCCAATTTTTCAGGTTGAGCACTCTGTGTAGAAGGGACTAATTGCGAAAATTCACCGCTTCGGCGAAATGCTAGTCCCACTTGTTTACAAGTTAGAGACCTCTGGTGAGTTTATTTCCGGGTTAGGAAATTATAGCGATTATTCTGCAGCTGCTTGTGGACCCATCGCGGTAAGAGACTTGACGAGCGAAAGTCGTTCGGTCTCGATCCCGACCAGAGGTAGCTGCTGAAAAAATAGTCTAGCTGCACTGATGAGGGGTGAAACCCCGAAACGCGCGTCTGCAGATTACTTTATATATATATATATATATATATATATATATATATATATATATATCGTGTTCGGGACAAATTTGACAGTTTCATAACGAAAAAGAAAAAGTGCTTATTAAACTACTAAATTTAATGGATTGTAAAGAAATTCAACAGGCACGAAAATTACAATACTAAAAGTCAACAAGTTTCACTCAAAATAAGTGCCACAGCCTCAATCTTGCTCCGGAACCTGTTGCAAGCTGATGTTACAGTTTCCATGTGAAGGGTCTCCAAAACTACCTTAATTCTGTCGATTAACTGGGCTTTGTAGTACTGGCACTGGGATTGGTGTCTTTTTCAACAACGTCCAATCATCAGTGACAATCATCTGTAGGTTGCTGGTTCAATCCTGACTACAGCTGAAAATAACATAGAATATCTAACATATCTTAATACTTGTACCTGGTCATGGTTAAGGGAACTGAGAACAATCTACGACAATGGATTAAATAAAGGGTTCAGTTCTAAGTTTCATGAAGGTTTCATGATTATGACAAGAAGTTTCCCAAGTTCAACAAGAAACAACTGAAGAAGGCCAGAGGGCATATCAGCTGAAATGTTGGGTATATAACAATAAAGATAAGGACAACGGTCTAAATGTAAATATGAACGTACAATGAAAGGTGATTTCTAGGCATAGAATAACTGAAGATGGATTGACATGCCATTAAAATTAGTCAATTATACATTCATATTTTGTTCAAGTTCTTCATATTTATGTGAAATGAGATTTTCTCAATATCAAATATATATTTAAAAAAAAACAACAAAAAAACTTCTGCACATTTACAGTTTTTTGTCTCCTATATTTCCTAACATAATAAACTTTGCAAAAAGTCCACACTTCTCATTGATAAATATCTTTAATTTACTGAATAAAAAAATAAATAATAATCCATAGGGTTAATATCTGGGAGTTTCGCCGACAACCATTTTTTGACTTTTCCCGATTTTTTAATCACGAGAATATTACATATCAGACTGGGAATTGTCTTAATTAGTAAAAATGTATCGAGAGAGAGAGAGAGAAGAGAGAGAGAGAGAGAGAAGAGAGAGAGAGAGAGAGAGAGAGAGATGTGGGGGCAGGGGCCATAACAAGGAATAAAACTAGCAGCATGTCTTTATAGTAAAAATGTATAAAAGTGAGAGAGAGACTGGCGAGAAGAGAGAGAAGAAGAGAGAGAGAGAGAGAGAGAGAGAGAGAGAGAGAGAGAGAGAGAGAGAAGAGAGAGAGAGAGAGAGAGAGACAAAGAGAGAAAGGAAGAGAGAGCAGAAAACAGAAAGAAAGAAAGAAAGAGAGAGAGAGAGAGAAAGGGAGAGAGAGAATGGATAGAGGAGACAAAGGAAGAGAGAGAGAAAACAGAAGAAGAAAGAAAGAAGAGAGAGAGAGAGAGAGAGAGAGAGAGAGAGAAGGAGAGAGAGAGAGAAGGAAGGGGGACAGGGGCCATAACAAGGAAATTACATAGCAGCATGTCTTTATAAGTAAATGTATAAAAGTGAGAGAGAGTGGGGAAAATAGAGAGAGAGGACATGGATAGAGAGACAAAGAGAGAAAGGAAGAGAGAGAGAAAAAAAGAAAGAAAGAAAGAAAGAAAAGAGAGAGAGAGAGGGGAGAAAGAGAAGAGGGGAGAGAGAGAGAGAGAGAGAGAGAGAGAGAGAGGAGCTGACGTGAACAACAAATGTCTTAAATACAGAGAACATTTTCACCATTAGCTTCAAGTAGGGCAATCGAGGACCTCCATATGTGAATTTAGCCCCCCCCCCCCCCCGACCGCCTAAACAGCCACGTGCCAAATCGCAAAACTTCAGCCCCCTCCCCCCTTACACAACACCAGACGCCGATGTATGTTTTCTTGGATAAAATGTTTTCAAAGGTGACTAAGACGTCTTCAATCATTTCGGCGTGACGCCTACAAAAACTGTGTAAACAAATGAATTAATTGATAGCTTACGGGTGGGGTTTTTTTTTTGGGTGGGGGGGTGATTTTTTTTTGGGGGGGAGAGGGGGGAGATTTCAAGGGTGGACGGAGAGGAACAAGAATAATAATCTGCAGCAAAGATACGCTGGGGGTGAGGAAACGGATACAAATTTATAAAATGCCATATACTGCTCCTGAAGGAAGCGCGTGGTGTAATGGTTAAAGTCATAGGGAATGGACTCGTCAACCCGAGTTCAAATCCTGGACATGGTAATTGCATTTCACTTAGCGCTAATACCCTTGGGAAATGTATGAATTCTACTCTCCCTCCAGCTATGGGTAAATAGTAGGGCGGATTGGGCTCTTTAACCTTGGTTAGGCAACCAGTCTAGGAGAAGGAAAACTCTGAATTCAAACCTGTTAAACTCCGCTTAAGAAATTGACCTTGTGTCACATCCTGCTCGTGCGGAGGAGTTGGTAAATATATATACTGCTCCCGAAGCCTCTCTGTGGAGTTGGTTAGTAGGTTGTTGTTTTTTAAAGGCATGTTAACCCATGTTGGGTTATTTTATATAGAAGCCTTTTTTTTATCAAACTCATTTTTTCTATTTACCTCATAGATGAAACCCTAACAGGTACTACCACTCAGAGTGGACCTGGAGTAATGGGATGAAGGGGTACTCCACATTCCCCGAGCTCCAGAACAGGAACTTCACCATCAGATAGAGTTTAACATCACACCCAAAACAAGAAGACCCTCAGCCACTGCCTTTTAGCACATATATGATAAAAAGGGTTGGGGCTTGTCATCAGTGCAAAGGGGTGAGGACAACCATATCGGTACTAGTGCTTGACGTGACCAGCCGATTGGTCGCAAGAGGCCTCTCTTGACCGCCGTTGGGTCATGTGTCTAAAATTCAGACAAATAGAAAATCTCTAATTCAGGTAGTACCTTATTCGCAGGTCTACACAAACCCCGGGTGGGGAAGGGTTGAAGGGTTTTTTTTTTAGGGCGGAATTTCAAGGGTGGAAAAAGAGGAACAAGAATAATTACCCTCAGCAAAGGTTCTGATTACGACAAAAAAGTTCCCGAGTCCGAAAAGAAGGTTCCCGAGTTCGAGAATGTTCCCGAGTCCGAGAAGAAATACCTGAAGAAGGCCGGGGGCATATCGGCCGAAAGGTTGTACAGATAACAATGAAGATGAGGACAATAGTCTGAATAACGCAGATAATACTAACATGTATTCCTGTCTTGAACGTATTTCTCGAATGCTCACGAATTAAAGTCTATGTTTTTGTTATTATCCTATAACTTCTTTGTCGGAGTAATTCATGTACACATATGTACCCACGTTGGAAGGTTACTTTGAGCCTTCCAAATTATTATAAGAAATTTACATATTATATCTGAATATAATAACCAAAGACGGGGTGAGAGGCAATAAAATCCAACTAACTATTCGACTTATTTATCAGCAATACTACACATGTTCAATTGGGCACCTTTATATAATGGTTAGCAATCTCAACTAGCAGACCCTCATGAGTGAGTTTGCTTCTCACTGGGTGACTCACTGTTCTGGTCTTATTCTAATCCAATCTAAGATTAGTAAAATATAAAGGCTTTTATTTTTCTTATGGAATGTTATACAATGAAAACTGACAATGTGCGCCGTCGTGTACAACGGTTATCGTGGTAGAAAATTTGTAATAAACTTAGAAAGTTATAAAACTAGGTAATCTGAACATTAGCCACATAAATGAGTAATCCTCTTGTTTATTTCACTTTGAGGAAATCGTTATGTTTTGGTCGGCCATTTCATTTCACCGTAAATCTACACTGAAAATACGAATTTCTTCCAATCAATACAACTGCATGTTTTAACACAAAAATATCATAAAATGGGTTCTTAATAACAATTAAGTTCATTTCAAATAATGAGCAAGCACAAGAAGAACACATTTTATGATATATGGCTTCCGCAAAATGAAATAAACAAGGGGAGGTTACTCTCATTTATGTAGCTAATGTTCAGATTACCTAAAACTAACTATTTTCCCTTCAGCTATGGGTAAAATAGTTGGACAAACTGGGCTCTTTAATATTGGGAAAAGCAACCAGTCTAGGAGAAGGAAAATTTTACATTCTAATTGATGTTTTCCGCTAAATAATTGACATTGTTTCACATCCTGCTTGTAGCGGAACGAAACGTTTGGTAAATACAAAACGGGTATAATTTGGTAATATTTCATATAAGCTTTTTAATTGTATTAAAAATCTAATCAAATTATTGTTTAAGAGGTCTTACCACTTAGACACATAGATAAATTAATCAACATATATATACTTTTTTTCAATAATTACGCCTCAAGGCAGCAAGTTCGGCAAAGAAAATTTACAGGCTAGCACGGGACGGGCACTTGGTCAACACTGAGGGCCCGGTGCAAAATGCCCACCCCAAATATGCCATAACGAAGAAAAAAAAACCACAACGTAGTCGTAAATTAGATGATCTTCATTGAAAAAAGGTCGCTGTTAACGGATTCGGATTTTTGGGACACTTGGCCAACCT
>CM042161.1:23072252-23105905 GCA_023376005.1 Doryteuthis pealeii | reverse complement strand
AGGTTGGCCAAGTGTCCCAAAAATCCGAATCCGTTAACAGCGACCTTTTTTCAATGAAGATCATCTAATTTACGACTACGTTGTGGTTTTTTTTTCTTCGTTATGGCATATTTGGGGTGGGCATTTTGCACCGGGCCCTCAGTGTTGACCAAGTGCCCGTCCCGTGCTAGCCTGTAAATTTTCTTTGCCGAACTTGCTGCCTTGAGGCGTAATTATTGAAAAAAAGTATATATATGTTGATTAATTTATCTATGTGTCTAAGTGGTAAGACCTCTTAAACAATAATTTGATTAGATTTTAATACAATTATATAAAGCTTAGATGAAATATTACTCAAATTTTCATACCCGTTTTGTATTTACCAAACGTTTCGTTCCGCTACAAGCAGGATGTGAAACAATGTCAATTATTTAGCGGAAAACATCAATTAGAATGTAAAATTTTCCTTCTCCTAGACTGGTTGCTTTTCCCCAATATTAAAGAGCCCAGTTTGTCCAACTATTTTACCCATAGCTGAAGGGAAAATAGTTAGTTTTAGGTAATCTGAACATTAGCTACATAAATGAGAGTAACTCCCCTTGTTATTTTCATTTTGCGGAAGCCATATATCATAAAATGTGTTCTTCTGTGCTTGCTCATTATTTGAAATGAACTTAATTGTTATTAAGAACCCATTTTATATATTTTTGTGTTAAAACATGCAGTTGTATTGATTGGAAGAAATTCGTATTTTCAGTGTAGATTTACGGTGAAATGAAATGGCCGACCAAAACATAACGATTTCCTCAAAGTGAAATAAACAAGAGGATTACTCATTTATGTGGCTAATGTTCAGATTACCTAGTTTTATAACTTTCTAAGTTTATTACAAATTTTCTACCACGATAACCGTTGTACACGACGGCGCACATTGTCAGTTTTCATTGTATAACATTCCATAAGAAAAATAAAAGCCTTTATATTTTACTAATCTTAGATTGGATTAGAATAAGACCAGAACAGTGAGTCACCAGTGAGAAGCAAACTCACTCATGGAGGTCTGCTAGTTGAGATTGCTAACCATTATATAAAGGTGCCCAATTGAACATGTTAGTATTGCTGATAAATAAGTCGAATAGTTAGTTGGATTTTATTGCCTCTTCACCCCGTCTTTGGTTATTATATTCAGATATAATATGTAAATTCTTATAATAATTTGGAAGGCTCAAAGTAACCTTCCAACGTGGGTACATATGTGTACATGAATTACTCCGACAAAGAAGTTATAGGATAATAACAAAAACATAGACTTTAATTCGTGAGCATTCGAGAAATACGTTCAAGACAGGGAATAACATGTTAGTATTATCTGCGTTATTCAGACTATTGTCCTCATCTTCATTGTATCTGTACAACCTTTCGGCCGATATGCCCCCGGCCTTCTTCAGGTATTTTCTCGGACTCGGAACATTCTCGAACTCGGGAACCTTCTTTTCGGACTCGGGAACTTTTTTTTCGTAATCAGAACCTTTGCTGAGGGTAATTATTCTTGTTCCCTTTTTCCACCCTTGAAATTCCGCCCTAAAAAAAAAAACCCTTCAACCCTTCCCCACCCGGGGTTTGTGTAGACCCTGCGAATAAAGGTACTACCTGAATTAGATTTTCTATTTGTCTGAATTTTTAGACACATGACCAACGGCGGTCAAGAGAGGCCTCTTGCGACCAATCGGCTGGTCACGTCAAGCACTACCGATATGGTTGTCCTCACCCCTTTGCACTGATGACAAGCCCCAACCCTTTTTATCATATATATGTGCTAAAAGGCAGTGGCTGAGGGTCTTCTTGTTTTGGGTGTGATGTTAAACTCTATCTGATGGTGAAGTTCCTGTTCTGGAGCTCGGGGAATGTGGAGTACCCCTTCATCCCATTACTCCAGGTCCACTCTCTGAGTGGTAGTACCTGTTAGGGTTTCATCTATGAGGTAAATGAAAAAATGAGTTTGATAAAAAAAAGGCTTCTATATAAAAAAACCCAACATGGGTTAACATGCCTTTAAAAAACAACAACCTACTAACCAACTCCACAGAGAGGCTTCGGGAGCAGTATATATATTTACCAACTCCTCCGCACGAGCAGGATGTGACACAAGGTCAATTTCTTAAGCGGAGTTTTAACAGGTTTGAATTCAGAGTTTTCCTTCTCCTAGAGCTGGTTGCCTAACCAAGGTTAAAGAGCCCAATCCGCCCTACTATTTACCCATAGCTGGAGGGAGAGTAGAATTCATACATTTCCCAAGGTATTAGCGCTAAAGTGAAATGCAATTACCATGTCCAGGATTTGAACTCGGGTTGACGAGTCCATTCCCTATGACTTTAACCATTACACCCACGCGCTTCCTTCAGGAGCAGTATATGGCATTTATAAATTTGTATCCGTTTCCTCACCCCCAGCGTATCTTTGCTGCAGATTATTATTCTTGTTCCTCTCCGTCCACCCTTGAAATCTCCCCCCTCTCCCCCCCAAAAAAAAATCACCCCCCCACCCAAAAAAAAAACCCCACCCGTAAGCTATCAATTAATTCATTTGTTTACACAGTTTTTGTAGGCGTCACGCCGAAATGATTGAAGACGTCTTAGTCACCTTTGAAAACATTTTATCCAAGAAAACATACATCGGCGTCTGGTGTTGTGTAAGGGGGGAGGGGGCTGAAGTTTTGCGATTTGGCACGTGGCTGTTTAGGCGGTCGGGGGAGGGAGGGGGGCCTAAATTCACATATGGAGGTCCTCGATTGCCCTACTTGAAGCTAATGGTGAAAATGTTCTCTGTATTTAAGACATTTGTTGTTCACGTCAGCTCCTCTCTCTCTCTCTCTCTCTCTCTCTCTCTCGTCCCCTCTTCTCTTTCTCCCCTCTCTCTCTCTCTTTTCTTTCTTTCTTTCTTTCTTTTTTTCTCTCTCTCTTCCTTTCTCTCTTTGTCTCTCTATCCATGTCCTCTCTCTCTATTTTCCCCACTCTCTCTCACTTTTATACATTTACTTATAAAGACATGCTGCTATGTAATTTCCTTGTTATGGCCCCTGTCCCCCTTCCTTCTCTACTCTCTCTCCTTCTCTCTCTCTCTCTCTCTCTCTCTCTCCTCTCTTCTTTCTTTCTTCTTCTGTTTTCTCTCTCTCCTTCCTTTGTCTCCTCTATCCATTCTTTCTCTCCCTTTCTCTCTCTCTCTCTCTTTCTTTCTTTCTTTCTGTTTTCTGCTCTCTCTTCCTTTCTCTCTTTGTCTCTCCTCCTCTCTCTCTCTCTCCTTCTCTCTCTCTCTCTCTCTCTCTCTCTCTCTCTCTCTCTCTCTCTCTCTTCTTCTCTCTCTTCTCGCCAGTCTCTCTCTCACTTTTATACATTTTTACTAATAAAGACATGCTGCTAGTTTTATTCCTGTGTTATGGCCCCTGCTCCCCACATCTCTCTCTCTCTCTCTCTCTCTCTCTTCTCTCTCTCTCTCTCTCTTCTCTCTCTCTCTCTCGGATACATTTTTACTAATTAAGACAATTCCCAGTCTGATATGTAATATTCTCGTGATTAAAAAATCGGGGGGAAAAGTCAAAAAATGGTTGTCGGCGAAACTCCCAGATATTAACCCTATGGATATTATTTATTTTTTAATTCAGTAAATTAAAGATATTTATCAATGAGAAGTGTTGGACTTTTTGCAAAGTTTTTATTATGTTAGGAAATATAGGAGACAAACAAACTGTAAATGTGCAGAGAAGTTTTTTTGTTGTTTTTTTTTTTAAATATATATTTGATATTGAGGTGAGAAATCTCATTTCACATAAATATGAAGAACTTGAACAAAAATAAAATGATGATATGTATAATTGACCTAAGTTCTTAATGGCATGTCAATCCATCTTCAGTTATTATTTCTATGCCCTTTAGAAATCACCTTTCATGTGACGTTCATAATTTACATTTGACCGTTTTGATCTTTTTTTTCCTTATCTTTATTGTTATACCCAACATTTTCAGCTGAGATATGCCCTTTCTGGCCTTCTTCATTTTGTTTCTTGTTGAACTTGGGAAACTTCTTTCAATCACATAATCATGAAAAAACCTTCTTCATGAACTTAGAAACTGAACCCTAATTTAATATCCATTGTTGGAGATTGTTCTCAGTTGCCCTTAACCATGACCAGGTACAAGTATTAAGAATATCGTATTGTTTAGATATCTATGGTTATTTTCAGCTGTAGTCAGGATTGAAACCACACAAAGCAACCTTACAGCTATGATTGTCACTGATGATTGGACGTTGTTGAAAGAAAAAAAACAGACATACACAAAATCCCAGTGGTAGCCATAACTACAAAAGCCCAGTTATCGACAAACCAGAATTAAGGTAGGTTTGTGGGAAGACCCTTCACATGGAAACTTGTAACATCAGCTCGCCAACAGGTTCCGGAGCAAGATTGAGGCTGTGGCACTTATTTTGAGCGTGAAACTTGTTGACTTTTAGTATGTAATTTTCGTGCCTGTTGAATTGCTTTTACAATCCATTAAATTTAGGGAGGTTTAATAAGCACTTTTTCTTTTTCGTTATGAAACTGTCAAATTTGTCCCGAACACGATATATTAAAATATATATATATATATACTATATACATATATACATATTATAAAGTACGGTCATCATGCAGACCAGCCGCGTTTCGGGGTTTCACCCCTCATCATTGCCAGCTAGACTATTAATTTTCCAGCAGCTACCTCTGGTCGGGATCGAGACCGAACATCGACTTTTCGCCCTCGCGTCAGGGTGTTCTCTTACCGCCGATGGTTTGTCCACAAGCAAGCGTCTGCAGGAAAAAATCCTATAATTTCCTAACCCTGGGAGAAATATAAACCTTCACCCAGAGGTCTCAACTGTAAACAAGTGGAAGCATTTCGTCCGAAGCGGTGAAAATTTCGCAATAGTCCACTCTACACAAGTGCTCAACCTGAAAAATTGGGATATATATATATATATATATAATATTATATAATATATAATATTATATATATATATATGCTGCAAACATTAAGCCCAGGCTCTCCTATTAACGGATATGAATGTATTTTCGTAGCTTGGTAATTTCTTGATGAACTGTATTTCTTCTTTCTGTCTTTCCATCTAGTTCTCTCCTTCTTGTTTTAGTTATTTTTACACTAAAAGAGACAATTTACAGTTAATCTGTATTTCCCTCATCATATCATATAGCCCATCTCTCTCTCTCTCTCTCTCTCTCTCTCTCTCTCGCGCGCGCGCTCTCTCTCTCTTTATATTATATATATATATATATATATATATATATATATCAAATGTATCTCTTCTTATCTCTATCAAAATATTCCTCTAAGAGACAATTTTCGTTGTTTTGTACTTTCTGCATTATGAAATCTCTCTCTCTCTCTCTCTCTCTCTCTCTCTCTCTCTCTCTCTCTCTCTCTCTCTCTCTCTCTCTCTTGACACCCTTTCTCTCTCTCTCTCTCTCTCTCTCTCTCTCTCTCTCTCTCAATCCGCGTTATCCCCCTTTCTCTCTCTTCTCTCTCTTCTCTCTCATTCTCTCTCTCTCTCTCTCTCTCTCTCTCTCATCTCTCTCTCTTTCTCTTCTCTCACGCACACACACACACACACACACACACACACACACACAAAACACTTCCGGTTGGAACTGGTGTGTGTTTCATCTCCCTCTGTCTTACTTTCGTCTTGGGGTGTGGGGCAGCACCTTTTTCTTGTCTTCAGGCAAGTAGCAGAAAAAAAACGCAGCAAACGAGGATTTCCAGAGAATGGTTTTGACTCCTTTATTTATACTCGAGGAGTGATAGTTAAATGCCCCACCACACCACAAAACACACACATGGGTACCACTGTTATACAACCTTCGAGAAGGAAATGCCACCCCTCTTACTTTTCCATAATTAGATCCTCCTAAATAAACACTATACATGGTTATAGACTCGCATGCACAATCTCAATATTGCAAGCATACTGTTATTATTTACTTAGTTTGTCATGCAAGCTGTCGACTGTGGCTTTAGAATACACTCTACATAGGGGCAAGACCCCCCTAACAAGCCACCTGTTGGCTGTGAGTGGCACCCCGTGATGCTTAAAGACGGAATCCTGTAAATGAGCAGTCAATGACATGCAACACCCCACTTTGGCCCTTACTTGGGCGAGCTCCCTCCGAAACAATCGGCTGGTCACGTCAAGCCCTAGCACCTATATGATTACCCAATCCTATTGCTCTTGTGGCAAGCCCCAACCTTGGTGGTGGATGAGGATCTTCATGTCCTAGGTATGACGTTAAACTGATGGAAAAGTTCCAGTTTTGGAGGTCTGGGGTATGTGAAGCTCCCCTTCATCACCATTACTTCCAGGTCCACTCTGACACAGGGTGTTAGGGTCCCGTCTATGGGTTAAATAGGAAAAACACAAGCTTAAACAAAACATTGAGTAACTATCAAGAATTAAAAAAACAAAACGTATTTGGCATAAAATGACCCAAGGGGTTGATATGCCGTAAAAACCAAACAACCAAACAACCAACCTGTTAGGGTCCCCTCTATGGGTTAAACAGAAATTTTTTTCACAAAAGAATGAGTTTTAAAAATTTCTTTTAAACTATCGCAACGAATCTTTCAAAACTTTGCCGACATTACATAACCCGCCGTGGTTGATGTGCCGTAAAACAAAACAAACAAATAAGCTGTAATTATGCACGAAACCTTCATTGGTTTGGTTGGTTGTAGCAGTATTAACCTGGGATGGGTTGGGCCATTCCCATATGTAATATTTGCTAAGTCTTTCACGAAGGCCGGCAATGCTGGATCCGATCCGAACGAATGGCTGACCTGCAGCCAGTCATGTTTTAGTGGCGCAATCCGTAGACACGAAAGCCGATATTTCATTCAAGAATAGCCCTCGCCGTCATTGGCCGGGGGTGAGGATCACCACGATGGTTCTTCTGGTCCTGAGGATAGTCTTAGGTTATTGCTTCACGAATTTATTATCCACGTTGATGACGAAGAACATGACCGAGCCAGCGCAGACGTCTCGTGACCTCGGCTTGCTGAACCGAGTAGGGTAGGTCGATTTTGAAACTGTACTCTTTTCCATGTGCGAAAGTTATAAATAATTTCCATACAAAATATTTTTCTTTAAAACTTTGTGTTCGTTTGAGGATTTCAATTTTTTAGTGTTATAACTGTTACAGCTTAATTATTACGTAAAAAAGGTACATTTGAGTGTCGGTGATGATGGTGGCATATTTTCAATTTGAATAATATTTTATTCGTTTCGTTTAAAATGAGAACCTTTTCTATTTTAAATTCTGAAATTAGTAAATTTTTCTAACCAATTTCTAGGAATTTTCGAAAAACGAGTATAACGTTATATACCTTTCTTACTTCTTACTCAGGTCGTCTATTCTTCTGGCCGGCTTTGCTATTCTGATCGTCTATCATCTATCTTGGTCTGGTATATCTTCTAAGGTCTCGTCTGGTCTTCTATTGAGGATTCCGGGTCTGGTTTCTGTTGGGGATCTCTCGATATCAGAAGCCCTGTGTCATTGTTAGTCTTTAGTAATAAACACAAGACTTCGATTTAGGTTGATGTTACTTTATTTCCAAATCCCCACCCAGACAATCTGCGCAGATGAGGCTTACATGTTGCTAGCTCGGCTAAGTTACTTACTATATCCTTAAACCGGAAGAGGGCCTTCTATGGGGTTCCGGTTCTCACGGTGAGATCGAGTCAAGCGCTGTCACTCACCCTCAAGGCCATCAGCTGTACTAATCGCCATATGATTTCTACAATACCTTATAAAAGCATTAGGGATCCAATAATTATGTAACCCGAGACTTTTGGTGGCATTTTAGTAGACAATATTTGATGCTATTTCTTCAACAATGGTGCAAGTAAGAGATCTAGTTTTGGTATCAGTATTTACTATACCAACACACAACTTTCGCTGGAATCTTTGTATATAGTTATTACCACTTACTGAAACAAACCTAACATACGTGGTATTCTCTTCTATCGAGCCAAGACTTGACAAATCGACAAATAAGAAGCAGTCTAACTGTTTCCATTGACTGTGCACGGGGGTGTAGTTTTTTATTGAAGATAGATGAATGTATTAAATAAGCTAATTCTAACATGCTTGCATAAATACTTTTTATTCGAAGTTTAACAAATTCTTTAATTTTATACACCGATCCGTGCATCGATTAAAAAATTTCAACTGGCCTGCAACTTCCAAAAGTTTGACACTGTTTTAATCAAGATGAAGACATCTGCACATTGGATGGTAACCTATGAAATTAGTCTACCAGTTCACATACCTAATCTACAGAAATCAATGAAATTAGTATACACATACTAATCTACAGAAAGCAATGAATTAGTCTACCAGTTCACATACCTAATCTACAGAAAGCAATGAAATTAGTCTACCAGTTCACATACTAATCTACAGAAAACAATGAAAATACCAGTTCACATACCTAATCTACAGAAAGCAATGAAATTAGTATACCAGTACAGACAAGAAAGCAATCATACCAGTTCACATACCTAATCTACAGAAATCAATGAAATTAGTTACCAGTCACATACCAATCTACAGAAAGCAATGAAATTAGTCTACCAGTTCACATACCTAATCTACAGAAAGCAATGAATTAGTATAGTTCACATACCTAATCTACAGAAAGCAATCAACCTACCAGACAGAAAGCAATGAAATTAGCTACCAGTCACCCTAATCTACAGAAATTAGGATGAAATTAGGTTCACATACCTAATCTACAGCAATGAAATTAGAATCTACAGTCTATGGAACTACCAGTGAAAGCAATGAAATTAGTATACCAGTTCACATACCTAATCTACAGAAAGCAATGAAATCTACCAGTTCAGAAAGCAATGAAATTAGTCTACCAGTTCCACATACCTAATCTAACAATGACTTTCACATACCTAATCTACAGAAAGCGAAATTTAGTCTACCAGTTCACATACCTAATCTACAGGAAACAATGAAATTACCAGTCACATACCTAATCTACAGAAAGCAATGAAATTAGTTTCACATACCTAGACAATGAAAGCATTTCCAGTTCACATAAATCTACAGAAGCCAGTTCATATACCTAATCTACAGTTTCCAGTTGTGAAATAGTTCTACCATTCAGAAATCAATGAAATCTACCAGTTCACATATCTAGCTCTACAGTTCAAATACCGAATCTACAGAAAGTGATATCAATATATGCACAGGAAAGGCAATAATTCTTTAGTAATGATAACCGTCATTTCTACTGGACCCTGCTATTCTGAATCTAACAGACCCTGATTCAAATATTCTTACTTCACGTACGTACATAATTTAACCTACCTTGAATTATATAACACCAATGCTGACAAATTTTCAAATAAGAAGCAATCTCACTGTTTCCATTGACTGTACACTGGAGGGGGTGTAGTATATTGAAGATAGATTCCTGATTAAATAAAGCTAATTTTAAACATGTCTGCATAAATACTTTTTATTCGAAGTTTAACAAATTCTTAGTTTATACACCCGGTCTGTGCAGCGATCTAAAAATGTCAACCGGCCCGCAACTTCCAAAGGTTTAAGAAGCTCTGGTTTAGTACATCGGTCTTAACTTTTCTTATAGAACCTGCTGCGTAGTCACCCATCTAAGTACTGAGAAAGTTGGACACAGCTTAACTTAGAGGGGTTGGCGTGATCCGGTGCTTTTAGCATGACGTCATCGGGGAAGATTGCTTGCATATTGTGATGTTGTTGGCTATTCTTTTAAGAGAAGTTTGTGAGAAAAGATTTATAATGAGGAACAGCTAAATCACTTGGGAGAGAGAGAGAGAGAGAGGAGAAAGAGAGAGAGAGAAGAGAGAGAGAGAGAGTGAGTGAAAGAATAAAGAGAGAAAGGGGATAGAAAGAGAGATAGAAAGACCACCAAAGACACAAAGATTGACAGAATGACAGAAATCGGAAGAGAAGAGTGAAAAAAGAGAGAGAGAGAGGGGGCGTTTGATACACATATAATTGTGTGTGTGTGTGTGTGTGTGTGTGTGTCCATATAGACTATATATATTACATAGAGAGAGAGAGGGAGAGAGAGAGAAAGAAAGAGAGAGGGGGGAGGGAAGAGAAAAGTAGAGAGACAGACAGACAATAGAGAGAGACAGACTGACAGAAAGCGGAGAGAAGAGTGAAAGAAAGAGGAGAGAGAGAGAGAGAGAGAGAGAGACGTTTGATATATATATAATATATATATAATATATATATATATGTTGTGTTGTGTGTTGTAGAGAGAGAGAGGGGAGAGGATATGTGCATGTGTATCTAAATAACTATATATATATATATATATATATATATATATAATATATGCACCCGAATGTACAAGGATTCTTTGAAAAATTTACAAGTCGTCTTTATTAATTCATTTCATTCTGCTTTTTTATTTATTTTACATCCAAATAAACAAGGATTTTATTTTTACAAATTAAAGAGGAAAATGAATGGAAATCTAAATATACAATTGCAGACTTTGTCGCCTGTCGAAGGACATTCATAGTACAATGCTGTCTCTTCCGTTCAACCTTGAAGGGGCATGACACAAAGAGAACAAAGGACAACCCGGAAAAGAGATAGAAATAGAGGAAGAAAAAGAAAAGAAGGAATTGGACAGAGGGGAAAAAAAGAGAATGAAAAACGAAGAGAAAGAGAGAGAGAGGGGGTATTGATATACTGATTCTGTTGGCTGGGTAAGTGCGTGAGAGAGTGAGTGAGGAGGAGAGGAGAATAGATAGATAGATATAGATAGAGATAGATAGATAGATAGATATAGAGAGAGGGGGTATTGATATCCTGATTCTATTGATTGGATGAGAGAGAGTCTGTGTGAGAAAGAGGGAGAAATAGATAGATAAATTGAGAGAGGGGGGTTTATTGGTATACTGGTTCTCTAGACTGGATGAGAGAGAAAGAGTGTGTGAGAGAGGCAGAGATAGATAGATAGGGAGAGGAGGAGGATGGATATACTGATTCTATTGACTGAAGAGAGAGCATAAGTGAGAGAGAGTGCTAGATGGATAGAGAGAGTGTGTTTGTGTGAGAGAGAGGGGGAGAAGATATATATATATATATATATATATATATATATATATATATATAGAGAGAGAGAGAGAGAGAGAGAGAGAGAGAGAGAGAGAGAGAGAGAGAGAGAGGAGATTTCTACCCTTTTGATGAATACTCATTGCTGTCTGTGTGTTTGTTTATTCTTTTTTTTTAAATCTAGTTAGGGAAATTAAATGTAACCAGTTTTTTTTTTTTTTTTTATTTTTTATTTTTCCTTTGTTTTTATATTGCTTATTTTTATTTGAAAAAAAATTTAATATGTAAATTTGAAACAAAAGCAACAAGTTTGCCAAAATCCTGTTGTTCTTGTTTTCTTTCTCTCTTTCTTTCCTTATTTTATTTTATTTTTTTTTTTTTTTTTTTAAGTAAACTTCTTAAATCAGTCTGCGTATCGACGGAATTTTTCAAAATACCATATATGGTAATAAACTAAAGAATAGAAAAAGCTTATTTTGTTTTTAAATTGGATGATTTGATTATCTCAGCATTTTTTTACGTCACATTGAACCAAAGTCAACTACTCATTAATTATCTGCTAATTAATTCATTGGTTGATCTGTTGTTAATACATTAATTTGTTTGATAAAATCTATTATTATACTAAAGCTGAGTTAATCAACTTTTGCTTCCTAAAGGCATTTTTACTGTTTAGGCTAATGACACGAAAATCATACTAAATTATTCCTTATTTTAGGATTGAATTATGTTTGAAAAAAATTTTTAATTGGTTTTAAATATAATTTGCAATTAAGTAAAAAAACGACCAATCTCTTAATTTACTCTATGTCTATCACTTTCTTCCCCTCTATGTATCTCTTGACTACCTCCTTATATAATATTAGTTTCTCTGAGAAAGTGAGAGAGAGAGAGAGAGAGAGAGAGAGAGAGAGTCGGGAGAATTTGAAATGTATATTTCTATGTTAAATTTCACAACCAGCAACCTGTAGCTTAAATGAGGTCAAACATTTCCTTTTCTTAGAAAGTAACAAAAATGATTTTAAGGTTTCGTCCGGCCGTTTTTTTTTTCTTTTAATTTTATTCGTTTTGCTAATTCCCTTTTACCTAATTTCAATTATCTACCCAGAGCTGAATGGATGACCTAATGGGTCACGTTTTGTCTAGTAATATTAAATATCCCTTTACACGGGTATAAAAATGGCGAGAGAGACACACCGAGACAGAGAGAGAGACAGAGAGAGAGAGAGAGAGAGAGGAGAGAGTATGAGATAATGAGGGGATCATTGATTGGTTCTTACTTCTTTTTTGCTTACTTACCTCGTCAGCCGCCATCTTTTTGGGGTCTGATTCTTACTCTGATGCGCTCTGCTGCTGGGCTTTCTTTTCAGGTTGATTTCTTTTCTGTTCGGGCTGATTTCTTCTCTGTGCTGGGTGTTGTGCATTTCTTGACTTCTGACTTTTTTTGATGTCTTTTTTCGACCGCAAAGACGCACTTTAGAACCTCGCGGAACTTTCAAACGCTTCTACTGATGCGTTTTTCGGGAGGTCAAGTCGAGGTTACCACATGTCAATCATAACGGTCGCAGTAATTTTCGACTCAACTCCTCGATTTGAATTTTCAACGAACTCAATTCAAATTATATCTACACTCATTACATAATTCATAAACTACCCATGAATCATGTAAGAATATGTTGTAAATAGAACTAGCAAAAATAAAAAAAAATAACACCTCCGGGCGGTGTAAAAGTTTTTTTTTTGAAAAATATTGCCTGAGGTGTGGGAGTTAAAAATTCAATGTCAGAGTTTGTACCATAAGTAAGTAAAAAATCATCAAATTTATTAAAGGAGTAGAAAAATAAGACAATTTGATATAGAAACTTAGTTCTGATAACTTTAGATATATATTAAAATAAAACAAACTATATATAATATATAATACCGGGCATGTATTTCTTAAAACTTGTTTTAAAAAAAAAACAATGAAGATCCACTAAGGTTGCATGCTCAAATTTCGAGTGTATTTATTCAATGTGATAACGATTTTGTGTAATGTGATGTAAGCAGTGACATAGTTTCGTTTACAGAAAAATAGAGACCTAATCTCCATTATCAACAGATGTTGACCCGGCATTTTTAAGGAAGAACATCAGGAAACACTTCTGGAAATACCTTCCATTAAACAGTCAGATTTTTCTAAAATTAGCAGAGCCTGTGGATATACCACAGTATGATAATTTAATTATTACAACATTTTTACTTAAGAGGTATTGCGAAATACTTCAATATGTAAAACTATAATAATCTTGATTTAACTCTCTCTCATACTTTTTTCTTTCTTTCCTTCTCGTCATCTTTTCTTTTCATTATGTTCTATTAAAATATATTAGGTAAAGAAAGAATGATGTAAAAGATGAAGTAAATAATGAACGAAAGAAAGAAAAAAGAAAGAGGCAATGAAAGTATAAAGTAAAGAAAGAAGAAAGAAGAAAGAAAAGAGCTAATGAAAGCACAAAGTAAAGTAAAAAGAAGTAAAAAAGAAAGAAAGAAAGAAAAGAATGAAAGGCAAATATCGAAAGAACTAAGAAAGAAAGAAAGAAAGAAAGAAAGAAAAAAAGAAAAGAAAGAGAAATAATAAAAAACAAAAATAAGCTAACAAGAAAAAGAAATAAAAGAGAAGGAAAGAAAGAAAGAAAGAAGAAAGAAAGAGGTAATTAGAGCATAAAGTAAAGTAAAAAAGAAAGATGTGATGAAAGAAAGAAAGAAAGAAAGAAAGAAAGAAAGAAAGAAAGAAGAAAGAAAAGGTAAATATGATGATACAATAAAACAATTTATAAGAAAGAAAGAAAAATTGAAGGCAAAATTAAAGGCAAATATCGAAAGAACTAAGAATGAAACTAAGAAAGAAAAAAAAGAAAGAAAGAAAAAATTTAATAAAAAAAAAAAACAAAAATAAACTAACAAGAAAAAGAAAGAAAGAAAGAAGTAAAGAAAAAAAAAATAGAATAGATATATAAAAAACAAAAATAAACTAACAAGAAAGAAAGAAAGAAAGAAAGAAAGAAAGAAAGAAAGAAAGAAAGAAAGAAAAAGAAAAAAGAGTAATGAAAGCCCAAAGTAAAGTAAAGAAAGAGAGAAAGAAAGAAGAAAGTGATGAAAGAAAGAAAGAAAGAAAGAAAGAAAGAACGAAGAGGTAAATATTATGATACAATAAAACAGTTTTTAAGAAAGAAAGAAAAATTGAAGGCAAAATGAAAGGCAAATATCGAAAGAACTAAGAAAAAAAGAAAGAAAGAAAAAAGAAAAAAAGAAAGAAAGAAAGATAAAAACGAAAACGAAAAAAAAGTGACCAAAGAAAGAATATATCTAGAGAAAAGGAGAGAAAAGATGACAATAAATTGTGTTTCATGTCGAGGAGAGAAAACTAAAATCAAACGAAAAGATTTTTAAAAATGAAAAAAAAATGAATAATAATGAATAAACAAGAACGAAACATCGCCTAAGACATCCGGTCGAAAAATCTGCAATGAACGGCCGAAAAAATTATAATATTCATTGCCTTTTATTTTTCTCTTAATTTATTTATTTATTTTATTTTTTTTTTTTACATTTTGTTGGCAAGAGAGATTGCGATTCTCTGCTAAATATCAAACCTATCAAGTTTTCTAATTTTTTAATTGCCAGAAGATTACAATATTTGCGAATAAACTTATCTTTTTTTTTTCTTTTCTTTTGGGTTTTAAGTTTTAACATTCTATTTCTTTCTTACGTCATATTATTTGGCCTTTTACCTTTTTGTTCTTCTTTTTTAATTTCTCTATTCATAGCAAATGGTCTAAGCTGTAAATACCACACAAAATAAAATCAGCCAATAGAGGAAAAAATTGAGAAAATACAGACATGTGTTTAAGAATTCGCTGATTCGACTCATTACTTAAAAACTAAAAGGAAAAATGAGATTACTATCTCAAGTGTTACGACAGTTAAACATTAGGATGTAAAAATTTTAAAAAACTAAGATCTTTTATACTTAATATATTATTATAATGGAGATTGTGTGTTTTTCTGTATGTAACCGAAACTAATCACTACTCAAGTCATAATTCCCTTAGTTATTGACGTCACATTCACAATGATTTTATTTTTTTTAAACCTCAATTATTAATAAAATTGTTTATATTATCAATACTGTTAACCAATCAACATATAAAAACACGCATATATTTATATATACAACAAAATAGCGGTTTACAGTGTGAAAGGGAAGGCTAATTTGCATATTGATATTAAAAATGTGATTTTAATAAATATGTGCTTAATATTATTGATTTCTAATTGTTTGGTTTTATTTTAATGAATATACGCAAAAATCTCTTCAATAGATCTTAAATGAAATCTATTAATAATAAAAAATAACTGTCATTTTATTCTTTACTTCCTCTTTTAACTAAATACTTAAATTAGAAAAAATAACAATGAAAGACGAGAGTGATGAAGAGTAGTTTCAGTTGTTCTATTTTTCGATTATACCCCCTCTGTTTCAAATCTTTTTATCTGCATTCTTATTTAGTTTATTAGCCTTTCTAATTTAATATATATTCTATTACATTAAAACTTAAATACTTGCACCCGGAGGTGCATATATTTGCTAGTATATATATATATATATATATATATATATATATATATATATATATATATATATATATATATATGAGATTAGGCTCGATATGAATAATTTTGATAATTTTGACTGTTGTCCTCATCTTTATTGTGTGCTAGAAGCGGCTACCCAGCGTCGCCTGGGTATAGAGGGGAATTTTTTTAAAGTTAGTCTCGCAGATCCATTATTACTTATCGCGAGTGAGATCCTAGTTGATTGCCCCATAAAAATCCCCACGGAAATATATAACAATATAGTAAGAAATTTCCATTCAATGATTTACAATTTTTAAAAAAAGATCAATCAGTATTATATATCAAAGCGAAAAAAAAGCATACAACAAAAGATAAACAAAATAACATGCAAATGACTTTCCCTTCTGTTACTTTTCAAATTTGAATTTTTAAATATCTTCCTTAATATAAATCAAATATTCATTATTTTTGCTCAAAAACAAACCCTGGTGATATTTAATGTGTATATATATATATTTACTTTGTCGTTAATTGTTTATTTTCGAAGTTTCCTCCGGACATACAGATACACACTTTATACATGTATAGATAAACATGAAGTTCAGGCCACAGTAACCTCATTCATGTTTTTTTTTAATTTAAAATAATAATAAAATTGGTGAAATATATTACTAATTAGGACTGAGCTTATTCTAATAGCGACCACCCCAAGCGGAGTTTAACAGTTTTGAATTCAGAGTTTTCCTTCTCCTAGATTGATTGTCTAAACAAAGTTAAAGAGCTCAATCTACCCTACTATTTAACCATAACAGGAGGGTGAGTAGTTGGATTCTGCTTAGAACACCCTTGAAATAGTGGTAACGATTTCAGCTCCGAGACTACGTTTGAATTGCTGTAAGGTGGCGGTGGTCTGAATCGTAGCGTGAAGAACCAAAATGCTGGAAGCTGCGAATTCAGGCACCAGGATGAAGGACGACCGCCTGTTTTATTATTGCGGTACGCAATGAAATTTGGGAGTGACCATTCCGATTATTCACAGGCAATGCGCTGATGAGACTCGGGAACCTTCTCTTCGAACTCGAACACCTTCTTGTCGTAATCGACAGCGTTCACTGAACTTAGAACCACCCTTTATTCAATCCACGGGGTATACTGTTCTCATTCTGCTAACGGTGACTGGGAATAAGTATTAAGCTATGTTGATTATCATTTTATGTTACTATCGCCCTTGACAAGGATTGAACCTGCTGTATTGAGATAACTGTCACTTAGAAATGTATTAGCCTAACGCTTATATCTACTACGCCATGTGCCCAATTGGCGGTTCCCGAGTTCGAAGAGAATTTTCCCGAGTCTGACAAGAAATACCCGAAGAAGGCCGGTGGGCAATCGACCGAAAGGTTGTACAGATAAAAGAAAGATGAGGATAATAGTCCAATAATCCAAATAATACAAATTATCAAGCCTCGTCTCAGAAATTCAGAGAAATTGTAGAAAATTTTATACTCTTATCTTTAGAGTTACATTCTTTATGAAGCAGTCTGTATTTAATTCAACACTCCACTTTGGCCCTTACTTGGGCTAGACGGGCGGTCGGAGAGGCCCCCTCCGATCAATCGGCTGGTCACGTCAAGCCCTAGCACCAATAGGATTGTCCCGACCCTATTACCTTTATGGCAAACCCCAACCCCTTTTATCATATGGGTGCTAGAAGACGGTGACTGAGGGGTCTACATGTCCTGGGAATGGCGTTAAACTCTATCTGATGGTGAGGTTCCAGTTCTGGAGGTTTGGGGAATGTGGAGCACCCCTTTATCACCATTGCTCCCTGGTCATCTCTGACCCGTAGTGGTAGTACTTGTTAGGGTCCCATCTATGGGTTAAATAGAAAAACATGAGTTTATAAAAATTGAGTATCCATAATGAATGAATTTATTTCAAAACTTTGCCGGCATTAAATGACCCACTGAGATTGATATGCCATAAAACAAAACACAACAAATCAAACCAGTATTTAATTGCAAACAGATGGGTGTTTTCGAGAGATGGGACAGACGTAAATAAAGAAATAGCTAAGGCGAACATGAAAGAAATATAATTAATATGGCATGAGTAACTGCATTCTTAAACGTCTAAAATGTCATGTCTTAACTGAACCGATACAGAAACCGGAAGTTGAAGATGAATTCGTACGTCTGCACTTTCTGTGACACACCTCTTGCCTCTCCCCAAAGGGGGGGGCGTCATGGTTTAAGTACCAGACATGTATGCAGAAAAGGGGGGTTCCCTTAATGAAAAAATAATTCTTACAGTGCAAGGCGTTTTTTATAATAATAATAATAATAATAATAATAATAATAATGTAGCAAAAAACACAACGAGAATACAAAACTAGACACGACTGGGTTGGGAAGGTGATCCACTGGGAATTATGCAAAAAATTAAATTTTGACCACACAACAAAATGGTATATGCATAAATCAGAATCTGTTCTTGAGAACGAAACGCATAAAATTCTCTGGGACTTTGAAATAAAAACGGATCACCTTATCCCAGCAAGAAGATCAGACCTAGTGTTGTTAAACAAAAAGAAAGAACTTGTCAACTGGTGGATTTTGCTGTGCCAGCAGATCACTGGGTGAAGCTAAAGGAAAATGAAAAAATGGACAAATATCTGGACCTTGCCAGAAAACTGAAAAAGTTATGGAACATGAAAGTGAAAGTGATACCAATTGTGGTTGGTGCACTTGGAACATCCCAAAAGGATTAGAAAAGGATTTGGAAAGTTTGGATATCAGAGGAAGGGTTGAAACCATTCAGAACACTGCACTGCTACAATCTGCCAGAATACTCAGAAGAGTCCTGGAGACCTGAGGAGACTTGCTGTCACTCAGACTCCAGTGAAATACCATCAACTAACACTGGTGTGAAAACTCAAAAGGGGTGAATAATAATAATGATCATAATATTAATAATAATAATAAAATTGATAAGACGCAACAGTAGACTTGCGGTGATAGAGATGAGACTGTAAACCATGTATTAACTAGCATAACGGGAATATAAAGCTAGACACGACTGTTTGGGAAGTTGATCCACTGGGAATTATGCAAAAAATTAGACTTTGACCATACAACAAAATAATATGTGCATAAACCAGAATCTGTCCTTGAGAATGATATGCATAAAATTCTCTGGGACTTCGAGATAAAGACGGATCACCCTATCCCAGCCAGGAGACCAGACCTAGTGTTGATTAACAAAAAAAAAAGAGAACTTGCCAACTGGTGGACTTTGCGGTTCCAGCAGATCACAGGGTGACGTTGAAAGAAAACGAAAAGATGGACAAATACCTGGACCTTGCCAGAGAATTGAAAAAAAACTATGGAATATGAGAGTGAAAGTGATACCAATTGTAGTTGGTGCACTTGGAAGGGTCTCAATAAACTTGGAAAAAAGACTGGAGGATCTGGAAATCAAAGGACAAATTGAGACCATCCAGACTACTGCATTGCTGCAATCGGCAAGATACTCAGAAGAGTCCTGGAGACCGAGGAGACTTGTTGTCACTCAGTGAAAAACCATCACCTAACGCTGGTGTGAAAAACTCAAAAGAAGTGATAATAATAATAATAATAATAATAATAATAATAATAATAATAATCTGATAAAATAAAACCGTAAATATTCCATGTTGTATCCATTTCAGTACTACTGTATGGTTGTACCACTTGAACTCGAAAACGGAGCGCCGGGAGAGATAGCACATACATGGGGATGATAGGTTTGTTTTTGATTTATTTTGTTTTGTTTTACGGCATATCAACCTCAGTGGGCCATTTAATGCCGATAAAGTTTCGAAATAAATTCATTTTTAATGGATACTCAATTTTTTTTATGAATACATTTTTCTATTTACCCATAAATGGGACTCTAACAGCTACCCACGGTCCACAGATGGCCCCATTGGGGGAGTCTTACCCATCTACAGAGGTGCAGTCGGTGCATCCTAACGACTCAGCCGACAAGGCGGGTTGATACGGGCTGTACTGAACAAGTACTGGAACTAACACTGTACAACAGCAACTGTACTGCCACTTAACTCTTAAACCAGGCGCGGGGTTTGTACCGAACATGTATGCCGAAAAGGGGGTTTCCCTTAATAAAAAAAATTGTAATATCGTGAAAGTATCTGATACTTATTACTGATGCATTACATTTATTATCTAGATGTAGATATAATATAAATAATTCATTTATATATCTTATTATAATGGAGATTGTGTGTTTTTCTGTCTGTAACCAAAACTATATTACTAATCGAGGCACAATTAACATAGTTATTTTCATCACATTCTCCATGATTTTATTTATATTTAAACCTCAATTATTAATAAAATTGCTTCACCTTTTTATTAGTGTTGTCCATATCTACACACTATTAACATGCTATTGTCTTTATATATACAAAAAATAGCGGTTTGCAGTGTGAACGGAAGGCTAATTTGCATATTGATGTTAAAAATGTGATTTTATTAAATATGTGCTTAGTATTATTGATTTCTAACTGTTTGGTTTTATTTTAATGAATATGAGCAAAAATCTCTTCAATGAATCTTAAATGAAATCCATTAACAAGAAAAAATAAGTGTAATTTTATTCTTTATTTCCTAATTTAACTAAATAGTTAAATAAGTAAAATTCAGCAATGAAAGACGGCAGTGATGGAAGAGTAAGTTTCATTTCTATTTTTCTATTAAACCCCACTCTGTTTCAAATCTTTTTATCTGCATTCTTATTAGACTTTCTAATTTAATACGATATTTCATTACATTAAAACATAAATACTTGCACCCGGAGGGTGCATATATTTGCTAGTCTAGGTAATAAATTATGTCACGATGTTATAGTTTCTGTTAACTTTAACTTTTAACTTAACTAATTAAGTCCTTTCATAATTTAATAAAGATATACAATTCATTCAGCCGTGGCATATGAAACTTATGGATTTATAAGAATAATTATTGATTAGAATACTTTTATTTATTTTGTTATGTCAAAAAGTAAAACAATGGTTAAATTACAAAAATACTAATAATACCATGTGCTCCCTTGGTTACCTCATTTCAAGAATGAAACCACCTCTTTAGAGGTACCAGATACTTTTTACAATATCACCATTTCTTTGTAAGGGGACTCTCCTGGTTAATTCCTAGTTGAGTAACATAATTGACTCAGAAAAAACAGAACCCAAATTATTTATTCCCATTAAACTAACCTAACCCAACCCTGACCTTGTTGGATTTAAACTATTTTTAAAAATTAAAATTAAAATTAGCAGTTTTATTACAAAATTTGTGGGTTCTGTTTTTCTGGGTTACCTTGTAATATTATGTTACTCCACTAGGGGGATAGGGTTAGGGTTAGAGTTAGAGTTTAGGGTTAGGGTTAGGATTTAGGGTCAGAGTTAGGGTTAGGATTGGGGTTTAGGGTTAGTTAAATGGGAAAATAAATAATTTGGGTTCTGTTTTTTTCTGGGTCACCCTGTAATATCATGTTACTCAACTAGGAAATAACCACTCTCCTTCTCGGCATACATGTAGTACCAAAACATTGACCACCCCTGCTCCGTCAGACACACAGATACACACATAATGATCCAGCAATTCTTAGAAAGAATCGTGCGCTTCTAATGTAATATAGTGAATGCCTTCCCAGCACCAGTGAACCTGGTGCCCTTTGTGGACCGACAACAAACGGGAACAACGGGAACTCTCGTGGTAAGAAGCGAGAAATGATCCCATGAGATTTGGGAATTTTGAAAAACAAATGTCAGTCAGTAACAAGTATTGGGTTCAAAAGGTAATATTGTTAATTATAATCAGATGAACAGGCAACTCCGACCAAGGGTGTTGAATATAACAATGGACTTTAATACACGTGGAGAAGATACATATAAGATACATAAGAACAACATGGATTGGTTTTGTTTTACGGCATATCAACCTCGGTGGGTCATTTAATGCCGACAAAGTTGTGAAATAAATTCATTCTTAATTCATAATACAATTTTGTCATAGGATTGGAAAATAAAACAATAATATTAGAGATCAATGACACCAAGTAATTATTGAGTAGGTTTGAAAATCTAAAAAACCGTTGATTGAACAATGATGTAATGAATATGTAAAACCTAGGTACCCCCTCACTATAATCTGATTGGATAGTGTCCTCTATAAATATTCGACACTGTGGTGTGTACAAGCGCCAACTAGCCTACTAGCAAGACTACCACGACGACTGCTCGGGAGACGTACTGTTATTACTGCTACTCAACGCACCAGCTACTACTGCGATGATATACCTTACTACAACTTCATAATATATCCATTAACCCGGATATATCAAACAAATATTTAGTGTTCATGAAAATAGATAAATATAAAAAATGTAATTAAGGTATAAACAAGAAAATTAGATTGAATTTTTATTGGAAATTCCATAACCAATTATCTCCCCTGTCGCTAGGGGCGAATCGCCATCATCGTATGTTGGCGCCAATACCAAAAACACACTTATCGAAAAGCAGTTACTGAACGAGAGACGTAAAAACAATCGCTCTCATCACTTAGCCCAAACAGGGCCTACTTATCAGGGCCGTTACAACGAGAGACGTAAAAACAAACGCTCGCATCACTTAGCCCATACAGGGCCTACTTATCACGGAGCACCCACTGAGGGTAGTCGCGTAAACAGCGGTCCCTACACTTCATTCATCACTTAGCCCAAAACAGGGCTTACTTATCAAAAGCAGTACTGGAGGAGAGACGTACACAAGCTCTCATTACCAAGCTCAAATAGGGCCCACTTATCACAGAACTCTACAACCAGCTCACTTCTAAGGCATTGTATCTGCATACTGCATAAAGGCAGGTACAATAGCACACTTACTGAAGGATGAGAAACTACCGAGACGAAGTGTCTTACCAACATTTCCTACCGACGAAAAGAATACCCTGTTATCACCATTACTCCAAGTAAATTACTAATGCAGATAAGTCCCGTAGCAAATACCATTAAAATTTGCAACATTTTATGTATTATTTTTGTCAATACAAGTGTCTGCATTTACTTTCGTGTTTGTTCCTTCTTTGTCCGACAATTTGCCTACAACCACGGAGAAATAAGAGCTCCTTCGAAAACCGCTAATACCTTTGGAAAAGGTATGCATCCAACTACTCTCCCCCAGCTATGAATAAATAGTAGGGGAGACTGGGTTCTTTAAACTTGCTAGATAACCGGTCTAGGAGAAGGAAAACTCAGGAGTGAAAAAGAGAGGAAAGAAGCCGCCACAGAAAAGAGAGCCAGGAGGAGGAGAGACAACAGCAACTCCAGCAAGAATTATTGTTTGTTTGCAGTCACTGCACCCGAGATTGCCATTCAAAAATTGGTCTGTTCAACCACTCATTTTATGTAAGTTGGTAGAAACATTTTTTAAGCTGGAGTTATGTTCCTTTTTGAGGATTCCAACAAGTTTTGTTTTGCGAAAACAAATATCTATGTTAGGAAGAGAGCAGTTTTTAAACTAAAGAACTAGTTTTAACCTCCTCGATTCGTTGTTTGTTTGTTTTGTTTTGTTTGTTTGTTTTTTGTTACTTTTTATTTTGTATTTTGCAAAAGTGTAGATAATTTGTAGTCTTACAAAACTTATCAAATTTCCATTGTTTGTCTTTCACAAAAAAAAAACTTTTTAAAAAAGAATGAATGGATTTCAAAAAGTTAACTTAATAAGTCTGACATACATAATTTAATTCTATTCAAATTTCTGGCCGGATTTTACATTTAAATGTTATTATGAAACCGGCCATTATTTTCCAAATAAACTCATACGTAAAAAATGTGAAGAGTTAAGTCATGTATAATGCAATTTTATATTAATAGTTCTAGAAAAAATATGCACCCTCCAGGCACAATAATTTAAATAGTATATTGAATTAGAAAGACTAATGCAATTGAACACGAACACAAAAGAATTACCCGCCCGTCGGCTGGGGCGTTAGAATGCACCGACTGCACCTCTGCAGAGGAGTAAGACTCCCCCAATGTTGGCGTGGGTGGCGACCCGTGATGCTTAAGATAGAGCCCAGGTGGATGAGCAGTTCATGACATGCAATACTCCACTTTGGCCCTATCTTGGGCTAGACGGGCGGTCGGAGAGGCCCCCTCCGATCAATCGGCTGTCACGTCACACACCTAGCACCTATATGATTTTCCCAACCCTATTGCCCTTATGGCAAGCCCCAACCCCTTTTTATCATATGAGTGCTAGAAAGCGGTGACTACATGTCCTGGGAATGACGTTAAACTCTATCTGATGGCGAGGTTCCAGTTTTGAATGTTTGGGAATGTGGACACCCCTTGATCACCATTGCTCCCTGGTCCACTCTGACCCGGAGTGGTAGTACCTGTTAGGGTCCCATCTATGGGTTAAATAGAAAAATGTATTTATAAAAGAATTGTATATCCATTAAGAATTGATTTATTTCAAAACTTTATCGGCATTAAATGACCCACTGAGGTTGATATGCCGTAAAACAAAACAAACCAAACCAAACAAAAGAATTACACTTACTTTTACTTTATTGATTTCAATATAAAATTATACATAGAATTGCTGGTTATTTCCTAGTTGAGTAACATAATATTACAGGATGACCCAGAAAAACAGAACCCAAATTATTTATTTTCCCATTAAACTAACCCTAAACCCAACCCCAACCCTAACCCTAACCTAAACCTATAGTTGAGTAACATAATATTACAGGGTGACCAGAAAAAACAGAATTTGTGATAAACAGTTAATTCTATTTTTTTTTAAATTTAATGTCCAACAAGTGTAGTGTTAGGGTTTATGATTAGGGTTAGGGTTAGGGTTAGGGTTAGTTCAAAGGGAAAATAAATAATGTGGGTTCTGTTTTTCTGGGTCATATCATGTTACTCAACTAGGAAATAACCGACTTGCTTTTAATACGTTTGAGAATAAAACAATAATATTATAAATCAATAATAGCAAATAATCAATTAAATTAACAAAATTTTATTAAAACTGGTATGCAAATTATTCAGACCAGAAGCTGATGGTCAATGTGGCGCTTCACTTTAGACGCAAAAAAATCTCGTAATGAAAAGGGTATACTTCCTTGCTGTCTGGCTGATACCGACTTTAGGCCACCCGAAGACTTACTAACTTACTGACTTTTATGTTATATACCCGTTACGTATCGGGTATATAGATGGCGAGAGGAGAGAGTAGACAGATGAGAGCATGAGGGGATGAGGTGGATTGGTTCTTACTTTTCTATTCGGTCGCCATCTTTCTTTTTCTGGCCTCATCCTGATTCTGGTGGGCGATTTCTTTCTTTCTTCGGGCTGGACAATCTGCTCATTTCTTGTTTAATAGTTACGCAAGATTTGTTTTTTATAGACTTTATTACAAAAATCCTAGCCCAAAGATTTTCTAACCGCGCGGATGAGAAGCCGGCATCTTGAGAGCGACGACCCTTAACGTCTGATCCCACTGACTGACTGCTGTAACTGCTTAACTAACTTCGTTTCTAGTCTCAGGCTTTCTATTAGCGGGTTTCGGGGGGGGGCTAGAGGTCATTACCTTCAAAAATGCTAACGGAAACTTTCCAGTCAACTCCCTCCGATTTTGAATCATTTCAAAAATCTAGCTACATTTACTTACATAATTCATAGGTAACCTATTAATTATGTAACACTTAACTTAGTTGTGGTACAGGGCCAAAAATATTGAGCACCTCATGAGAATGGAATTTACAAGTCTGCTAGTCCAACTCTTGATCTATCACGCTAAAACTAAGCACCCTCAAATTGTAAAAAGTAAAGTCGTCTGGGTGGCCTAAAGTCGATATCAGCCAAGCAGCAAGGGAGTATATTCCCTTTTCATTAGCACTAGACCAAGGAGATTGTTTGGGCGTCTGAGGCGGAGTGCCTCTCCTACCATCAGCTCCTCACTTTACCGTAATATCCATATGGTACTCATACGCTGAGTTGGCGAGTCCCCTAATAAATTTCCAACTTAAATAATTCAATATGTATTGACAGGCCGTAAATCCAACTAAGTAAAGTAAAGTCGTCGGGGTCGCCTAAAGTCGGTATCAGCCAATTAGCGAGGGAGTCTAACCCTTGACACTAGCGCTAGACCAAGTAGATTGATTTTGCGTCTGAGGTGGAACGCCACCCTACTATTAGCTCCTTACTTTACCGCACAGATCCCTGTGCTACTCATACGCTGAGATGGCGAGGACCGGTATCGAACTAGGAACCTTGTGGTTTCTAGCCGAACGCTCTACGACTGAGCTAACCCAGCCCTATATACGCTGTGTTGTCGAGGGCCAGTATCGAACTAGGGACGTTGGGTTTATTTTTATAAGAGTCAGCTATTTTTCTCTTCTCTGCACACGAAAACTGATCCTAATTATTCCTGACTTTATCAGTAAATATTTTTTTTAACTCGGCGGTATAGAGTCTACCGTAAGTCTTTTTGATGCAATGTTTTTAGTTTCTATCAGTTAACTGAAAAACAAAAGCCATCATTGGTTTGTTAAGAAATAAACATATGTTTCTTTGTTAAATAGGCTGATAGGAAAACAATTTCTGATGCACCAAAGTTGCAGTGTGATAGCTTACGTAGCGATATGTTGAATGTTTTTAACAATTGTATCGAATAAAAAAACTTTGAATCTAAACAATATATATACCATATATACGTATAAAAGTGGAAAGAAAGAGGAGAAAAAAAGTATAACCAAGTACTCCAGTCTTTAATCCCCCACCGTCTCTACACTCTGGGGCAGAAATCATCTCAGATATAAAAACAAAAGGTTCCCTGGCATTTGAGGAAAAATTCTATTAGAGTATTGCCTTAAGATATCTTATTTATATATATATATAATATTATATATATATATATATATATATTATATATATATATATATTAAACACACACACACACATTACAATTAATTTAACAAAAATAACAGGATACAGGCACCTGATAGAGAAACTTACACACCCGCACCATAAACAATCAAGCAATATCTGAATATTAATCTCAGACACATATCAATAAAAAAAGAGATCAGATGATCCTGTTAATAAACAAAAAAAACTTACTTAGAGGCAAATCAAATCTGTAATAATAATTAAAATAAATTAAAATAAATGATCAGACACACAGACATAAGCACGCACACATGCATGCACACACACACGCTTACATACACAAGCACGCACACATACACACAAACACACACATAAACAAGCACCCCCAACCACACACACAGAATTTGGAAGACCCAGACAGAACAAGTAAAGCAACTGCTATCACCACTTCAGTTCGAGTATTCTTCTGATGATGGGATTTTTCATCCCGAAATATTGAGAATAAAGTAACAGGTTAACAAACAACATCATAGTTACCTTCTTTTTTCTTTACACTTGCATTGTGACAGCCTTCAAAACCAACCAACAAACCAATATATATATATATATATATATATATATATATATATATATGGGAATAAAAGGCCTTAAATACCATGGGTATCGTGGTTATGGGCCATTTCCACTCGCGAGTATGCCCACGAGCTTCTTCAGTCCACTGATATATTTTATTTAGACAAGCACATGGGCAAACTCATTTTTATATTCATACATTTCACCTCCCTCATTCAGGGGTAGTCATATTGCATTTTTTTTTTCAAGTGTCTTTTTTATTGGTGAAAATTTTTTTTAAGTATATATATATATATATATATATATATATACTATATATATGCTTCTTTGTTATTATATCTGATGAGTCTAATTTCAGTGTATATATTATGTGTATATATACAGGTTATATATATATATATATATATATTCGGATTTAGTGCGAAGCATGAGTAATATGTGAAATAAATGAGAAACAGAGTTGGATGTTATGTTTTAAGTTCTATTTTATTTCATCCAATATTTCGAAGAAATAGAAAATAATTAAGCAGTTCTAGGAACTCAATAATATTGTTTTGTTTTTTTTTTTGTTTTTTTTTTTTGTGTTTTTTTTTTTTTTACATTCTATGGTTAATCAAAACCCGAAGAAGATATCAGAAGATCTGAAACACGTGTCGCTAATATAAATAATGATAATTTTTTCTAAAAAGATAATCCATTTTGTGGACCTTCTTTTTTATAAAATATTTAATTTTTTCCCGTTGGATCCATGACAACATTTTATGGATCGGGTTAGCTCAGTTGATAGAGCGTTCGGCTAGAAACCACAACGTTCCTAGTTCGATACCGGTCCTCGCCAACTCAGCGTATGAGTAGTTCAGGGATCTGTGCGGTAAAGGAGTTGATGGTAGGTGTGGCGCCCCACCTCAGACGCAAAAAACAATCTCCTTGGTCTAGCGCTAGTGTCAAGGGATAGACTCTCTCGCTGACTGGCTGATACCGACTTTAGGCCACCCCGACGACTCTGATATATATATATATATATATATATATATATATATATATATATATCAGTCATCCACAGACACGCGTTTCGAAGTTTATTTCTCATCAGTGCCGCTAGACTTTTAAACAACTACCTCTAGTCGGGATCGTAACCCGACAGAAATTTCGTCTGCCAATATATATATATATATATATATATATCGAGGATATGTGCTTAATTGAAGTCATACCTAATTTTTGAAAATTAATTAGTTAATAATTAATGAATTTAGGCGGCCTTATATGTTCAAATGTAAGGCTAAACAGATCGAGTAATTATTAACTAATTAATTTTCAAAAATTAGGTATGACTTCAATTAAACACATATCCTCCAAAAATTGTCGGCTAAAAGCCATATCAAATAAACACAATGTTTATTTACGTACGTTCATATATATATATATATATATATATATATATAGATAGATAGATAATAGAGATAGAGAGAGAGAGAGAGAGAGAGAGAGAGACTCCCGCACTGATAGTGACAATTGGCCACTCTGGCAACTGTTTTTTTATTTATTTATATGGAAACACATAATTGCTTGAAAAAAGTTTCATCGGCATTAAATAACCCAACATGCATCTACACGCCGGAAATCCAACCGACCCATTATTATTATTCTTATTTTATAAGAGTCAGCTATTTTTTCTCTTCTCTGCACACGGAAACTGATCCTAATTATTCCTGACTTTATCAGTAAATTTTTTTTTTTTAAATCGGCCGGGTAGAGTCTACAGTAAGTCTTTTGCAATGTTTTTAGCCAACTTGAAAAAAAAAGTCACCATTTGTTTGTAAAGAAATAAACATATTTTTCTTTGTTATATATCCGGCTGATAGGAAAACAATTTCTGATGCACAAAAGTCGTTGAATGATAGGTTTATATAAGCGATATGGTGGACGTTTTTAATAGTGTGTTGCTGAGGTTGAAGAAAGAAAAATAAATGGGCAGTTCTAGAGAGGATACTCTATTCTGATGCCAGAATGTTTATTTCGTTTCAGTGGATCTAAAGTCCTACGCCATTCTTTCCATCTCTTTATCTTTTGGAAGGATATAGAGGCAAATTGTTGAATTCACGTTTTACCCAAACTTTTTATCTATTTAGTTATTTATTCATTGATTAACAGGCTCGCTTAAGTGCGAAGTTTTTACTTCACACGCCAGACAGAATTTTAAAACTATTCTGAAATGTTGTCGTAAATTTGTCTAGTCTAATCTTTGTTTCAAAAACGTTTACATTGTGTTTATCTTAACAGCCTTGTTCCTTTCTCTTATCAAATTCTTAACTCTCTCTCTCTCTCTCTCTCTCTATATATATATATTATATATATATATTTATTATAATGGAGATTGTGTGTTTTTCTGTCTGTAACCGAAACTATATTCCTACTCAAGTCACAATTCTCTTAGTATTGACATCACATTCTCCATGATTTTATTTTTATCTAAACCTCAATTATTAATAAAATTGTCTTACATTATAATACTGTTAACTATGTCTACATACTGACAAATGCAATTATATTTATATATACAACAAAATAGCGGTTTACAGTATAAACGGGAAGGCTAATTTGCATATTAATATTAAAAATCGAATTTAATAAATATGTGCTTAGTATTAATGATTTCTAACTGTTTTGTTTTTTTTAATGAATATGAGCAAAAATCTCTTCAATGAATCTTAAATGAAATCCATTAACAGAAAAACATAGAATGTCATTTTATTCTTTACTTCCTCTTACTAAATACTTAAATTAGAAAAATAACAAGGAAAGGCGAGAGTGATGGAAGAGTAAGTTTCAGTTGTTCCATTTTTTATTATACTCCCTTCTCTTAAATCTTTTTATCTGTATTCTTATTTAGTTTTCATTAGCCTTCTAATTTATACAATATTTTATTACATTAAAACTTAAATAATTGCACCCGAGGGTGCATATATTTGCTAGTATATATATATATATATAATATATATATATATATATATATATGGTAAACTTGCAATCATACTCAAAATTAAAACGGAGCGGGGAAGTTCAATTACAGTGTGACCCAGAAAAAACAGACCCAAATTATTTATTTATTTTCCCATTAAACTAACCCTAGCCTCTTAATGATTTTTTAGAAAATTTAATTTTTAAAAGCTTTTTGAGCTTTTGGTCACAGTAAATCTATTACGGAATGACGGCTGTTAAGTTTTTTCTGTCTTTGGAAGTTAAATATTGCTCTGTATTTAATCTAATTTATTGATTATTATACATTGAGCTCTTTTTAGGGATTTATAAAAATCATGTATGAATATATGTTTGCACCTACAGGAGCATACAGTATGGTTATACAGTGAGATTTTGAGGATCCCAGGTGGAATCATCCCTTACTACCAGTCATTTGGATACCTTACACACACACACACACACACACACACACACACATACATATATATATATATATATATATATTATATGTGTGTGTGTGTGTGTGTGTGTGTGTGTGTGTGTGTTGTATACCCTTCTTTATTTCTATTATTCTTCTGCTCATCTTTGGTATCTTACGTTCTTCTGCTAGCGTCTGGACTTCGTCTTGCTGTTGGTCATCCTTGATTCATTTCTTCTTCTAGGTCAGACTTGTTGCCAAGACATTCATCAACCACAAAACCATATTATTTATTTAAACCTTTATTTACTTAACTAAACATATTTCTCTAACTAACACAACGCGCGTGTGCAGTGAGTCCCAGCTAAAGCAGTTACATCTTCTCTGCCTGACGTCCAAGCTGAAATGAGAGCCAACCAGGTCTCACGTGACTTCACGTATTTCGCGGCTTCTGTAATATTCCATGGAAAGTCCCGCCGTGATATAAAAAGGGGCCATTCCTCAGAAATACAGGGGTTGACAATAATCTATGCATAGATTATGTAAACATGTGTGTTGTGTGTGTGTGTGTGTGTGTGTGTGCATATATATACACACACATATAGCAATACAATAATCTTTACATATCACTGCCGTCCGACACAATCCTATAACCCCACCACCAGAACCTTTCCTCTCATGAACTCTCAGATGACTTCATGAATGGAGGGAGACTCCAGCTATAAATAGTAGAATAAACTGGGCTCTTTAACCTTGGTTAGACAACTGGTCTTGGAGAAGGAAAACTCTCAATTCAAACATGTCGAACTTCGCTTAAGAAATTGACCTTGTGTTTACATCCTGTTCGTGCGGCGGTGTAGGTAATATATATATGAAATGTTGACTACCAACGAGAATGAAAAAAGCAAAATAACCCAATAAGAGTTGACATGCTGTGAAATCTAACCAACCAACCAACCAACCAACCAAAATTCGAACTCCGTACGCTGATTTCATTTTTCTTTCTTTTTCTTTCTTTCTTTTCTTTTCTTTTCTTTTCTTGATTCTTTCTTTTTTTTCTTTTTCTTTTCTTTTTTGTTGTTGTTGTTCTCACCGATAATGATTAAACCGTCCCGTACTTTCTGGTGCCATAGATACAGTCAATTTTTTTATGCGTCCATTTTGAAATCTTAGATTTAACAAAAACACGAAAATTGTAGCTGACTGTTTATTCAATAAACCTTTTCTCGTGAGAGTGATGAAAAAAAGGGGGTGAATAAAGGGGTCATTTACTTACTGACCTTGTTCTTACAAAAAAAAAAAAAAAAAGAATTATCCATTTGAATTTAATCCATCCATGTACACGTGTGTATACGCAGTGGTGTGCGTATTGTTCCGAAGATAGACACCGGCTGTGAATTGTTGAAAGACTTAAAGTAAAGAATTTGTTTTGAAAATTGTCCAATGTTATTTACGGATTAATTTATACGCTTTTAACAGTAATACATGTTAATACACAGAATGCATTACAGAGGAGTCGCGTGTATCGTAATGGTTATTGTCTTAGGAAATGGAATTAGCGACACGAGATCTAATACTAGAAAAGTGTTCTTGATGCCAGAAGATTATATTATATTTTTTTTACTATATATAATTTTACCAACCCCTTCGCACGAGTAGGGTGTGACACAAGGTCAATTTCTTAAGCAGAGTTTAACAGGTTTGAAATTCGGAGTTTTCTTCTAAACTGATTGCCTGACGAAGGTTAAGGAGCCTAGTCTGCCCTACTATTTACTCATAGCTGGAGGGAGAATATTTAAATTCATACAATGGGGTTTAACATCATAATTATGTTTGTCAAAGAATGGTGTAAAACAAGCAAACAAGTTTAGGCCTAATTTTACTAATATAAGCATAGTTTGGGTAATCCTAACTATTCTCTCGTAAATTCCTACCATAAAATAAACTGAAACCTCAATTATGTCCGGTTTTTGCAATAAATGTTTTATTTTTTTTGCACCGTTATTTACATACTAAATATATTTTTATTATTTATTTCAATATTCACTCTAATGTGTGTATATTCTAAAGTTTTATTTGTGAGAATGTTAGTTTTAAAAGTTTAGTTTTAACACGGACAATAAATGAGGGGCTCAGTTTATTAGGTAGGATTTACGAGAAATAGTTAAGGATTACTATTTTGTATATGACTTTTATAAGAGAATCAAAAATTTATTTAATCTAATTAAGTTTGAATGAATGAGTGGTGTAATTTACAATGTATATTATTGTTTCGGCTTTGAAAAAATGCACCGCCTACAGGGACGCGCATGCGCGAGAGAGAGGGACACAAAATGAGAATTGAGACAAATGATTTGGATGAATATATAAAATCAAAAAAGCAATCACATACACAGACATAGAAACATATGGGTAATTCCATGTCAAATCATCAAGGCCATGTGTCACCCACCCCCTTCAATTTTTCATGAATTTTGTAGAGGTGTAGACTAGGATAAAGTTAGACAATCCCCAAATTTGAGCTTCCAATTCGAAATATTCACCGAGTTATGTCGATTTAACCCGATAAATGTTAGGGGGGGCCCGAGAAAAATGGCGACATTTGTTAATCATTTTTGTCTATAAAATTATGTTCTAGAGCGCTATGTTAAATGCAAACATTCTCGTCCAGGATTTGAATTCTGGCTACGACTCTAACCATTACACCACGTACCACCACAAATATGATTGGTATAAGCTATTAGTAGTTATATGAACGTGAAACAATATACCTGTACGATATGTATTTGTATCATATTTCGGCATTTAATATCTCATAAAGTTTGATATGCCTTTAAACAAATCAACCAACCTAATCTAACCTATCTATCTCTAATTGCATCGTACTTCTTTTTTTTTTTTTAGTTTAAAAAACAATGTATCACATTATTATTAATT
>CM042161.1:23062252-23067252 GCA_023376005.1 Doryteuthis pealeii | reverse complement strand
AGTAAAATTATTAAATTTATTAAAGGAGTAAAAAAAAAAAAAATTATTAAAAGAAGTAAAAAATTAAAAAGTTGAAATGGAAACTTAGTTCTGATGACTGTAAATATATATTAAAATAAAACAAACTATATATAGATAGATAATACCAGGTATGTATTTATTAAAACTTGTGTGAAAAAATCAATGAGGACTGTCTAACATTGCATGCTCTAATTTTGAGTGTAAATACACATTCTATGTTATGACGATTTTAGGTAGTGTGACGTAAGCAGTGACGTAGTTTTTGTTACAGACAAAAACCGGAAGCGAATCTCCATTATTAATATATATATGTATATATATATATATATATATATATATATATATATGTGTGTGTGTGTGTGTGTGTGTGTGTGTGTGTGTGTGCTTTCAATAAGAAAGAAAAATGTGTGTGTTTTATAAAAGATAAAACATAAAAGTACTGGCTTTATGAATGGATAGTGAATGTAAATGTTTAAACTAATAAATTTTCAGGCTTACATACGCTGGATAGGAAGTAAGGAAAACTTTTGGATCGTTTGGCTTTGGGGCTGTCTGTTGCGATCAAGAAAAACATATTTTTAGTTCTTTCTTTCTTCTGGAGCCTATTTAATTGCAACTGGCACTGTCATTGGAATTTTCATTTTTGCTGCATTATCACCACTGCACAATTATCATGTATGTGGTGCTGTTGAGAAAGACACCAATTGCCGTGCCTGTACTACAAAGACAAAGTTAATCGACAGAATTAAAGTAGTTTTTGAGATCCTTCCCAGGGAAACTGTATCATCAGCTTCTGGAGCAGGATTGAGGCTGTGATTGACGCTAATAGTGGTTATTTTAAATGAAACTTGTTGACAGTAGTGTAATTCCCGTGCCTGTTGAATTTCTTTACAATCCATTAAATTTTGTAGTTACCAAGCACTTTTTCTTTTTCCTTATGAAACTGTCAAATATCTCCCGAAGATCCTGTATATGGGTTGGGGTTAACATAATGGTATAGGGTCAGAACAATCGTATATATGCTAGGTTATGCCTCGGGCACTGGGCAATAAACCCAGCCCTGCCCCTTTAAATCAAGGCGGCAGGTATTGCCTGGGGGATAGCCCCTGGGATCAACGCTGTTAATTTTATTACCTAGCCTCTCCAAAGGCTGAAGTGCTCTGAAGCAGGCTAAGACAATTTAGAAAAAAAAAAGAATTAATTCATCTTCTCCTCAAAATCCCAAATGTATTTTTGAATCAACCCTCCATTTTTAGAATTTCGGTCATTAAAGATGGTTGTACAAAACCAACCAGTGTTAAAATAAGAAAACCTCAATACAACTGACAATATTTATCTTGAAATATCAGAAAACATGTCCGACATTTTTCATAAAAGAATTCACAAGTGATCATTACTACTACTACAAATAATAATATGGATTAAGCAAATTAACGTATAGAGCAGCAGCTTTTGTATATTTACCAAAATTAAACATGGAGATTTACAAGTTTGAAATCAATCTACATTATAATACTACCTTTTTTTTTACTTACATTAAATGTACCAACTATTATGAGACATAACTAGTATACATTTAAAAAGCCTAACATATATATATATATATATATATATATAGAGAGAGAGAGAGAGAGAGAGAGAGAGTAAACTACAGACACGTGCTTCGAGGCATCACCTCTCATCAGTGCAGTTATACCATTTTAGCAGCTACCTCTGACCGGGTTCGAGACCCGAATGAACTTACGCTCGCAAACCTCATACCCATACGGCCACAGCTGCCAAGTATAGCAGGCTCTTTAATCGCTACAGTTCTAAGCGGAAATGAATTCACCTAGAGGTCTCAAACTTTGTAAACAAAGTGAGTCTTAGCTGAACGCCGAATACGGTGAATTTTGCAATTAAATCCCTTCTAAATAAAGTGCTCAACCGAAATTGGGAGCGTATAATAGAGAAAACTACAGACACGTGTTTCGAGGCATATATATATATATATATATATATATATATATATATATATATATATATATATCTGTTTATAGTATGTATATTGTTTGGGCTTTGGTGTAAGCATTAGGAATGAAATATCAGAAACTCGGTTTTGAATTGTTAAGTTTCGTTTTATTCGGTTAATTTTCGAGAGCGCTAGCTTCTCTTCTACAGAACGTTAGTATGACTGGCCAGGACTGGCTGCTTTTATAGTAGTCGTATCATCTGTTAGGTGGTGTGTGAACGGTCGCTTTTTGTGACCCCGTTTCTTTTTTCTTCTGTTGGTGTTATTTTGCGGCTTTTGATTGGTTTGTTTCTAGTTGTTTGTTTTGTCTTTACTGTCCGTCATGGTCACTTCAACAGTATATATATATATATATATATATATATATATATATATATATATCAATAATATTGATATTATGGATATTATAAACTCATAACTATAAGTTTCATGCTTACGCAATCTTGTCAAATGGTTGAGATTTTAAAAACCAGTTGTTTTTTAGCGTTTAGATAAACGTGAAGCGTGTTCACGCGATGGAATGTTATAATACTAAAGTTGTTTTTTTAAACTGTGGCTTGTTTAGCGTTTATATGACGTGAAGCGTGTTCATGTGATGGAATGTTATGACGCTAAATCTGTGTTAAAAAATTATAATAAAACAAACTTGCTTTGGTCTTAATGCACACGGTTCCCGGAGGATTTTTTTAATCAATAAAAGGGTGGTGAAAATCAAGAGATTAATTAGGATCAGGTGGTAAGTGGCACAATAAAAATTTGTTCAAATGCCTGCATTTCGAAACGAATTCACGAGTGCAGAGATCGCATTTACGCATCAGCGATGTAGGGAAATCGTTAGTATACATAGTATACGCTGATGAGACTTAATAAAGTTGAAACAGTCTGTACGATGTTCTACACACCGAATAATTCTTTGCGAAATTCACTTGTCAATTATCTTCTATAATTATCGAATTTTATTCGATATGCGCATTGTAATTGCCTTCAAGCACAAATGTAAATATATATATATATATATATATAAAGTATATATTTAGGATCGAACTCACAACACTCATAATTATCAACGAAACTTGCTTGCTTGTTATTACTCCACGTCGAAGAACTTTATTAACGCTTTTCGGTATAGCATTACTTTACTGAGATTATTAGGTAGACATTGAAATTTCTTTCTTTTCTTTCTTTTCTTTTCTTTTTTTCTTTTTTTTTTTTTTTTTTTTTTTCTAATGTCTTGGCCAAATTTAGCGCGGCAGCACAACGTTGATTACTCAGTAGACAATTAAGAAAAAGAATTAATTCATCTTCTCCTCAAAATCCCAAATGAATTTTTGAATCAACAGGAAATGGCGTATGAAACGGACAGAACACATTTAAGAGAAGAAAAAAAAGAATTATAAGTGAATTGTTTCTTCAAGAAAATTCGACTTTCTCCTCATCCATTAAGTTAACTTTCCTGTTTAGCGATTAATAAGTAAATTAATACACGAAATATACGTACCATTCTAAACCATCATCACAAGTCGGTACGTACGTGAGCATTAATATATATATATATATATTATATATATATATATATATATACGCGCATATACACACTGAGACACAGACACACACACACACATATACATATATATACATATATATATATATATATATATATATATATATATATATATATATAGAGAGAGAGAGAGAGAGAGAGAGAGAGAGAGGGTTAGGTTCGTACCCCAAACATGAAAAATCCATTTATTTGACACATTAAATGTTATATTTTTGAGGATGAGAGGCCTGTAGGTAAATAACATAGTCTATATGGTATATACATTAAATGATATATACATATATATATATATATATATGTGTGTGTGGTGTGTGTGTGTGGTAAAGAATGTTGGATCTACTCCTATCCTCCTATCCCCATATATATATATATATATATATATATATATATATATACGCACCACACACATATATATACACATATTGGTCCATTAAATATTATACAAATATCTAAATACATATGTATATTAGGTGCAGCAAATGTTTCATATATATATATATATATATATATATATATATATATATATATATATGAGTGTGTGCGTGTGTGTGTGCATACACACACACACACAACACACATATATATATATATATATATATATATATAGATATCCTTGCTTAAATTGTATCGTTGTTGTATATAAGCATTCATTAATGCAAATATATGTACACAGTTATGTACGTAGTCTAATGAGGTAATGAGGAAAAACGCAATTACTTGAAACAACAAATATAATACACACACCCACAAATGTATATATATATATATATATATATATATATATATATATATATATATATATATATATATGTGTGTGTGTGTGTGTGTGTGTGTATTGGTAGATAAAGTATTATATATATACACACATATATACAAATGCTGCAAATAATATATGTTTATATATACATAGTTATATTATATACGTACATTATTTGCTTATATTATATTATTTATATGAAAAGAATATTACATAAATAAAATTACATATCAGCATTCAGCTCATAGTTACATATTTGGCTGCTGACTTATTGATGCACATTTATATATATATATATATATATATATATATTATATATATTATATATATAATGCCTGAAAATAAATATATGTGAAAAATAAATATGTGAAGATGAATATTTGATATATATATAAATATATATATGAATATATATATGAAAATAAATATATGAAAATAGATATATATATTTATAAATAAATGTGTGTGTGTGTGTGTGTGTGTGTGTGTGTGTGTGTGATGTCTTCTTACGTGAGTAAGTTTCTATAAAAACTATCAACATATTTCATATGATGTGCTGCATATTACGAATTGCTAGATCTACTCATCTTCTTTTTAAACCCCCTAAGTAAACAGGCAGCTTTGCTAATTGAAGTGCTTTTCATTCTCTA
>CM042161.1:23042252-23057252 GCA_023376005.1 Doryteuthis pealeii | reverse complement strand
TGTTTTATATACATCTAATCTAGTCTGGTTCACATCCGGTGGAATATTGCAACAATGTATCATTTTTGAATTTAGAATAAAAACGGTCAACTGGAAGAATTTTGGTAACTTTTTTCAGTTGTAAAATAAAATAAATTGAATTAGATTAATTAAATAAGTAAGTAAACAAATAAAAAGACTGTCTTTAATTTATACAATATAATTCTGTTTGTCTCTCTGTCTGCCTGTGTGACATATATATATATATATATATAATATATATATATATATATATATATATATATATATATGTGAGGAAAAAATGAGTAAAGAAAAGAAATGTAAATGGATAAAAATGAATTTTATCGATATCACTTTTAATCGATATCACTGACACATGTGTTTCGGTCTGTTGATCAAAATGTATACGGATTTACGTTATTATTATTATTAAAATAATCAGATGGAGTTGAAATGATGATGATAATAATAATAGGAAAAATGCATAAAATGTTCCCTACACAGATTTTGCCGACCTTCATCAGAGTGTTATTTTTATTTTTTGAGTTGGAGACGAGAATAGAATTTCAAAAAGTTCGAAAAAGAATATTTTTTAAAATGTTTATGAACGCAGACGCCGTTTAGGGACGGTTAAAAATTTATATATATATATATATATATATATATATATATATATACAAAGCCTTGTGTCTGGCAGGGAGTGAAATGAGGAAATCAATCCGACAGTATGTGGAGAAATGTAGAAATGCATGGGATGTTACAATGGATGATTATTTATTCTTTATGATAATATCGACGCTATAACGGTTCGGTCTTCGTTACCTTCTTCAGGGCGTAAGATGAGTTTTTTCGTGTTGGAGAATTCAATTCTCTTTCTGACAAGTATCAGCTGCTGATGACGTGGGGTGGATGTTTGAGAAGGAGATATGGGTTGATTGTGGGGGAACATTATTACCAAGACTAAATATTCATCTATTATAACATTCCGTGTTTGTCTACATTTCTCCACATATATATATATGTGTGTGTGTGTGTGTGTGTGTGTGTATGTGTGTGTACGCCCGTGTATGGGGGGGGTAAAAGTGTTGTTCTTGCTAGTGGCTCCCAAGTAGAGTAGGTTGATTTTTCCCTTTTTTTTAAATTTCAAATTCACTCAAACAGTGAAATTTGCGTGTTGATATAATGAATACGGATACCAAAAACTAGATCTCTTACTTGCACGCTTGTTTGAGGAAATAGCATCAAAGATCGTCTACTAAAATACACCAAAGATTTTCGCTTTTACAACATTTAGCCTAGAAGCTGGTTAGAAAATTTGGACCATATGACTTTTAGGCACCCCTTTTACGATCTCGTTTCATAAGGACATGTTTTTTATTTACACAGTCAAAATCAACATTAACATGATTTTTAGAGGTTTTTTTTTTAATTATAACCCTAACCCCTAACCCTAACCCCTAACAAACAACCGGATTTTGACGGTGTAAATGGAAAAATGTCCTTATGAAACGAGATCGCAAATGGGGTGCCTAGAGGTCATATGGTCTGAAAATTTAGCAATTTGAATATTTAAAACAGAGAAGGTTGTCATTTTAAACGAACCAAATAAAATATAACTAGAATTCAAATTGAAAATATACCCCCATCACCGCCAACACCTCTGATATGTTGCTTTTTACCTAATATGTAAGCTGTTACAGTGATAATATTTTAAAAGATTGAAATTCATTACCTCAAACGAAGGCAAAGTTTTGAAGAAAAATATTTTGTGTGGTAATTCTTTATGTTAATTTTCAACTTTTGTCACATGGGAGACGTTACAGTTCCAAAATCGACCTACCCGACTCCTCAGATGTGACCCCCCTCGTGAATGAGCGATATGCTTACGAAAGACGAGAACTTGTTTGTTTGCGATAAAAACAAGTGTTTAAATTCTGCAGCAGTTGTCTGTCGTCACAGTCTCGCTTTCTTGAACAGATTTTTTTTTTTTTTTCCGAGTTCTATGAATGGAAAATTTCATCTTTAAGGACCAGATGGGAAAAACACACGCGTTTTAAAATTTTAACAAGAAAGAATCATGGAACTTGATGTTAAACAAGGAAAAGTGTATCAATGTCAGATTTTTTCATACTAGCAAAAAACACACTGTAGCGTAATTATCATGGTCTACGGTGAATTTGGGGACTGAAAAGAAAACGGTAATCGGATTTCTGGAGAAAGAGAAGAAAAAGAAATAAGAAGAAAAAGTGGTTAAAGTTTGGAAGGGTTAACAGTCAACGGGTGCCAGCCATTGACCGACCAATGACCTCGGAACTAAATCTAAAAGTAAAAACGGAAGTCCCAGTTTTGGGACAACAAACAGAAGTAAAAAAAATTCGGTCTCTTCTTTTTTTTTCGCCGGACCCGAAAAGGGTCGGACGTGTTTGTTGGGGCTCTGTCTAGGGTAGCAACGGACAGCTCACATGAACGTGATTTACGATAGACAAGCTTGGCCCCCCTCTCTCTCTCTCTCTCTCTCTCTCTCTCTCTCTCTCTCTCTCTCTCTCTCTCTCTCTCTCTCTCTCTCTCTCTCTCTCTCTCTCTCTTGAAAAGAACCAATGAGCCTAGAAAGAAATAAACAACCCCTTTTCTTTCGTATGTTGTTACACTGAACTAACGGCGGCTACTACTATTAACGACTACTACTACTACCCGACTTGGCCCCTACGCAACACAGACTCCTATTTTGTTTTTGATGATAAATTATAATATACATCCTTATTTCCACCTCGTATCGATGGACAATCAAAAGCATTGATCGATAAGTAAACAACTCCATTAATTAAATGTGTTAGTCTAATCAACACCAACACAAGGGAGGCTTGTGTAGAAGACCGAGAAATCTGGCGCCTCGTCGTCAGACAAGGAACGAAAAGGAGTGGAAAAGAGAGGAAAAAAGCAACCACAGAAAAGAGAGCCAGAAGGAAGGACAGACAACAGCATCTCCAGCAAGCATTACTGTTTGTTTTCAGTTACTGCACCAGAGATTGCCATTCAAAAATTGGTCTGTTCAGCCACTCACGCAATTGCAGATAAAAAAATAAGTGGACACTACGCCATCGTCTTTAGTAGACGGAAGGATGCCAACAAAATCCTTTTTTCCGTCTCGAATCGATAGATAATCAAAAGCATCGATCCATAAATAAATAACTCCATTTATGAAATGCGATACTCTAATAATAACTGCAAACGGCCCTTGCCAAAATATAGTATATATTTGAATAGTGTATATTTGTATCATATATAAGTAAGTAAAGTTGGGGGGTGCGTGGTCTAATGGTTAGAGTCGTATGAAATGGACTTATCAACGTGAGTTCAATTCCTGGACGAAGCTGTTGGCATTCACAATATGCCAATACCCTTGGAAAAGGTATGAATCCAATTCTCCCTCCAGCTATGGGTAAATAGACTGAGCAGACTGGACTCTTTAACCTTGGGTAGGTAACCAGTCTATGAGAAGGAAAACTCTGAATTCAAACCTGTTAAACGCCGCTTAAGAAATTGACCTTGTGTCGCATCCTGCTCATGCGGACGGGTTGGTTGCTGATAAAGCATAATAGGCCGAAATGTACATACAGAGATTGACTTTTTCTCGATTTGTTTAGCCTTACATTTGAAAAAAGTATGCCCGCCTAATTCATTAATTATCAATTAATTAATTTTCAAAATTAGGTATGACTTCAATTAACCTAAAAAGAAATATAAGTAAGTAAAGTGGGCGGAGTGGCCTTTTGTCGGTACCAGCCGGCAGTGTGGGAGTCTATCTCCCATTTACTTGCACAAAACCAGAGATTGTTTTCACTGAGGTGGAGCACCACACCTACCCAATTTACTACATAGATCAAATTACCCAAGACGAAATGAAATAAACATGCCAGAAACACAGAACAAGTTAGAAATGGTAGAATCAGAATAACCATATTTGATGCATATAAATTCTTTGCTTTACCACTGAACTTTGCCCTTCAACCTTATCTCTCTGTAGCATAACTCCAGAATGATATATGTATCAGAACGAGGTATGTCACCTGGGCCAACTCAAGTTGTAGTATTAGTCGCCGTTATTAGTAGCCGTTAGGTCAGAAATAACATACACGCAAGTTGTATAGTCACGGTGTATTTATTTCAACGCCCGTGGGTTCTTTTTCGCCTGGGCCAACTCAAGTTGTAGTATTAGTCACCGTTATTAGTAGCCATTAGGTCAGAAACAACATACACGCAAGTTGTATAATCACGGTGTATTTATTTCAACGCCCGTATGTTCTTTTTCGCCTGGGCCAACTCAAGTTTTATTATTAGTCACCGTTATTAGTAGCCATTAGGTCAGAAACAACATACACGCAAGTTGTATAGTCACGGTGTATTTATTTCAACGCTCGTGGGTTCTTTTCAGAGAGAGAGAGAGAGAGAGAGAGAGAGAGAGAGAGAGAGAGAGAGTACGGTTAAATTACTGTCATAAATCATGTTTCCTACTACTATATCGAGCCCATAGGGGGGAGCCGCAAAAGGCCCCACCGCTTCTCACGAGGCCTATCCGAAAATAGACCGATTTTCTTCTTCTTCCGTTTCTTGTCTCGGGGGGGGGGAGAACCACATCCGATTCCAGTCAAAAACCCGGAACTTCCGTTTTTATTTTAAAACCTATTTCCGGGGTCATTCGTCGGTCACATTACTGGCACCCCGCTTAGTGTTTACCCTTCCACATTTTAACCTTTGTTTGTTCTTAATTCTTCTTCCTCTCTTTCTCCAAGAAATCCCCAAATTTTCAGTAGACCATAATAATTACGCTTCACTCTCTGCTCTCTCCCCATTATACATCTAGCAGATTAAATGTATATATAACACAAGCAAAAGCATCGATCCTTTTGTAAATAACTCAATCATGTATGAAAAATGTTCATCTAATGATGACTGCAAACGACTCTTGCCAAATATTGTATACATTTGCATAGTATAGATTTGTATGATATACAGGATATCCATTAAGTTCGTGTTCACTTTATAGTAATAGAAAGTTTTAAACTGTACACGGCCTTTGTGGATATCCTGTATATTTAGATAGGATGTATTTGTATTAATTGGCAGTCATTTTTGTCAGTGTTTCATTATACACAGAATTTATTCATTTATACAAATAGAATACTTAAACACATTTGGCTCAATAACAAGTATTTCATCAATGTGCTAAATTCTCGTATTCACACCGGAAGAAATGGAATATTTTACTTAAAAGTCAACATAATGAGAAATGAAAAAAAAACAAACGAAACTAGTATATCCTTTTTCTCTGAATTTTTTAGATTAGGCTTGATAATTTGTATTATTTGTATTATTCGAACTATTGTCCTCATCTTTTTTTATCTGAACAACGTTTCGGCCAATTGGAAGCGCAGTGGATATAGGCGTTGGGTTAAGAGGACAATAGTCCGAAAAATCCTCCGGCCTTCTTCGGGTATCTCTTGTCGGAATCGGGAACCTTCCAGAACTCGGAGAAACCTTCTTTTAGAACTCAGGAACCTTCTTGTCGTAATCGGGAGCCATCATGGAACATTGAAACCAACCCTTTATTCAATCCACGGCAGTATCCTGTTCTTCTTCCGCTAACCATAGCTGGGTACAAGTGTTAAGCTGTGTTAATTATTATTCTATGTTACTATCGCTCTTAACCCGGAGTGAACCTGCAGCCTAGAGATAGCTGTCACTTAGAACTGTATTAAATCAACGCCTATATCCCCTACGCTAGGTGTCCAGTTGGACACATAGCGCAGTGTATATAGGCGTTGGGTTAAGAGGACAATAGTCCGAAAAATCCAAATAATACATACTATATTCTTCAAGCAGATAATTTGTTTGGTCTCCTTTATTCAATTGCATATTCAACCCTTCTGGGTTATTTAAAGCCAAACCTGTTCTTGTAAAAGAACGATAGGGATATTATTATTGTGGATGCGCTACTCCAGTGCTAAGACAATTATCAAACCTGAAATATTGTGATTCCTTGGCGGGTGCCCTACCGACTGAGCTAAACTGGCCCTTTGATTATTGGCATAACAGCCTTTATGGGTTATTTAATGCGAAAGGTATCCTTGTAGAAGAACAGTAATAGTAATATCTAACGCACAGCTGGGTAATGAGGGGGTTCATATCTTTCCCAGTAGTATTAGTCCGAAAGTAAACATAATAGCCCGACTGGAGTTCGAACTGGCTTATTATGGTGATCGCAGTCCAGCAGGTTAGCCATAACGTCACGGCGAATCCCCTCTAAAAGATAAAATATAATGTTGGTAGGCATATTCTGAAAAGAAAGAAGAAGAGATCGCATATGTGTATGGACTATATATATATATTTACTTTGATCGAGACACTGCAGCGTCGGCTAATAAACTTACCACTAATTTTATTTTAACCTGTGTTTTTTTTTCAAATTTCTTACTATACTATATACCGTCGGATTCACTTCCATCTCTTCACACACACACACACACACACACACACACACATATATATATATATATATATATAATATATATATATATATTATATTATAATTTAATATACCAAATATGTTGTAAACTCTTGCGGTAAAAAAAAAAACGGCAAATAGTTTGATTGTAAAAAATATACTACCAAACATCACCTGGGGAAAAAAAATTTTTTTGAAAAAAAGAAAAGACCAAGATAGTCGTACCAGCCGAAAATAATCGGTTGATACTATGATACTGGGCCAAAAGAAAAAATATATATATATGAAAAAAAAAAAAAAAAAATATATATATATATATAAATCGCCAGGATTATCTAAAACTAAAAAGTAAAGAGTACTCAATATCTAAGTAGAGCAAAAAGAGTCAGATCTTTGCCCTGAAGAGCTACTATGCGAAACTGTTTGTAGGTATATCTGCCTCATTAGTTTTAACTTTTTATATATATATATATCATTAAATCCACCAACCCCATTGGTATACAATCTTATTTATTTCGGGATTTTTTTCACTAAAATTAATTAAAAAGTGCTCAATATAAAGAGCTAAATAGACGATTAAAATTGCATGGTTTAATCTACGGATCGTTAAAAATGTACCGACTCGAGTTTCTCGCAATAATCGGAAGATTCGCGCTTTTGCGAGAAATTAGAGTCGGTATATTTTTAACAATCCGTATTTTAAACCATTCGATTTAATCCCCCCTCTCTCTCTCTCTCTCTCTCTCTCTCCTCTCTCTCTCTCTCTCTCTCTCTCTCTCTCTCTCCTGTATATATATATATATATAAAATTAAAGTCGTCGGGGCGGCCTAAAGTCGGTATCAGCCAATCAGCGAGGGAGGCTATCCCCTTTTCACTAGCGTTAGACCAAGGAGATTATTTGTAGCATCTGAGGTGGAGCGCCACACCTACTATCAGCTCCTTACTTTACCACACAGATCCCTGTGCTACTCATACGCTGAGTTGGCGAGGGCCGTAATCGAACTAGGAACCTTGTGGTTTCTAGCCGAACGCTCTACCGACTGATATATATATATGAAAACACACAATGCTGTTAAAATGAAAATATTTTATATCATATTCATAGCTAATATTGAACAATATTTCGATTCATAAAAATCATCATCAGAGCTTGTTTTTAATCCGGACTCATCGAGAGAGAAGCAGAAAATAATTTAAATTCAAAACGTAAGCATTGTTGTTCCAAAAAGATCGCACAGTCATGCGATCTTTTCATCATTAGCACATCTGCTACGCGTTTCTCCACCAACGTCATGATTGTATATCTTTAGTGTAACAGTTTTTGAAAGTAAAAGACATATTTCAAATTCAAAAATAGAATACATATATATATATATATATATATATATATATATATATATATTATATATATATACTTCCTTACTGACTGTTTACGGTGGGTCATAATATACTTCAGTGTGTGCATCCGTCACAAGTGCATATTTCTGCACCTACCCAGCGAAAAAAAATGCAAACACCGCAGATGGTATATTGGTATTTTCAAAAAATGGCTGTGTGGGCCGTTGTGGGCGTAAGATTATCTACATGGTGACCATCTGGTTCTCAATGGAATAAACCAATTTTCTAATCTGATCTTTAAATGCAGAGTGGCCGACAAAGATAAGCTCTTTCGGTGGGTGGTTAAAACAAGTGGTGCTGTTTTGATAACCCCCCTGAGAATGCCTGAAAATGGCCAATTTCGTGCAAAATTAAAGTGCCAATTTAATATAATTTTCTGATAGAGTTCGATGCGGAGTATCACGTAGTAAAAGATGGTTGAATTCTGTTGAGAATTGTGGGAGATATGGGGCTTCAAAGACGCCCCAAAAATGCCCTTTTTCGGCCATTTCTACGTATTTTGGTGAAAATTTAAGTTGTCGATCTTATTGTCTTTTCTCATGGATTCTGATGCGTAGAATTTATTGATGCTTTTTTTAATCTGATTTGGGATGTAAAGTTCATTTAGTGCTAATACTTTCAAAGCAGGTATGAAATTATAAACTTTGTAAACCAAAATAATTCATGCTTACTTTTATTGTACGACCGTTATCAACTTGTAATTCTCTCTGGTTTTAAAATGAGACCGTCCAAATCCTCCAAGATGGAATACAAAAATATAAATCCTGATTATTTGGTATTGTTTATCCTCCGAATTCTTATTTCTTATGAGTGTCCTAACCTCTGCTAAATAATGGACCATTCCGTTTTTATTAGAAAGAAAGAAAGAGGAGAAAAAGGACATACAATATAGAAAAAATATAATAAGAAAGAAAGAAAGAAAAAAAGGAAGTAGGGGAAAGATAATGAGAAGAGATGAGTGCACAAAAGCGATAGCGCTAATCTATTCCAATCGAAATAATGAAAAGAAGATAAGAAAGAAAAAAATGTGACAGAGAGAGTTAAATCAAGATTATGATACTTTTTACATATTGAACTATTTCGCAATAGATCTTAATAAACTTATCTAACGTTGTAATGATTAAAATATTATACTGGAGTATATCCAAAGGTCTTGATAATAATAATAATAATAATAATAATAATAATAATAATAACTAAACATTGACCACACAACAAAATGGCACAAACCAGAATCCGTTCTAGAGAATGAGACGCATAGAATTCTCAGCAATTTTGAAATACAAACGGAACACCTAATCCCGGCCAGAAGACTGATTAATAAAAAAGAAAGAAAGAAAGAAAGAAAGAAAGAAAGAAAGAAAGAAAACAAATAATGCATTTTGTCGTACCTGCAGACCAAAAATGAAAGAAAACTAAAAAGATAAACAAATACTTGGACACTGCTAGATAATTTGTTTTAACTGTGGAACGTGCAAATGATTATTATTATATTGGATCATTTCCATCCACTAAGGACGATGGTGTAGTGTCCAAAGATAAATTAATTAAAAATTTACAACATTTTTTATTATCTGCATCTTAAGTGAATGCACACAAACTGTGATGCTTTCTGGGGCTGCTGATTTTTCTATCTCTTTCTGGCTCTCTTTTCTGTCGAAACTACTCTCCTCTCTGCCTCACCCCTCTCCGTGCCTTGATTAACGTTGAGGAGCCAGGCCACTCTATTTTTTATGCATCTAACTCCCACGTGTTTGTGTCAGTATGGCATATCCTCATAACTCTCCAGTGATCCTCTAGGCGTGATCTACCAACCGATCGAGAGCCTTTTGCTAATTCGCCGTACTAATTCGCGTCCATTTTCCATTCTCATGTCCAAGCCAACGAAGGCGCCTCTCACAGAGAATGGAGAACATGCTGTTCATGTCGGCGCAATCTAGCAGGACTGTGTTGGGCACTTCATCCTGCCAACGAATGTGTAGAATACGTCGTAAACAACGGAGATGGAAACTATTGAGTTTCCTTTCGTGGCTTGTAGAGGAGTATACTGAGAACATACGCTTTGTAGACACGCATCTTTGTTTTGTTGGTGAGACTGGCATTATTCCAGATTCTCTTACTCAGTTTGGCCATGACTGCTGCTGCTTTCGCTATTTTGTTGTTGACTTCAGAATCAAAGAAGGCTGAGTTTGAGATCTATGCAGAGTTTCAAGTACCTCGGGTCTACCATCTCAAACGTGTAAATTAAGGTGATACCAATTGTAGTTGGTGCCCTTGGAACGGTCCCCAAGGTTTTGGAAAAAATACTTGAGGAATTGGAAATCAAATGAAGAATCGAGATCATCCAGACAACAGCATTGTTAAGATCGGTGGTAATACTCAGAAGAGTCCTGGATATCTGAGGACACTTGCTGTCACTGAGACTGCAGGTGAAAACTATCGGCTCACACTAGTGTGAAAAACTCACGAAAAGAGAAATAATAATATCTTTGTAGCTATATACCTTGTTGTCGGGATTTGGCAAGCGTCACGCTAAGGAGTTAGCGGGGAATAGATATACTAAGCTTAGAGAAACCTAACCGCAAGCCTAACCTGCTGACGCAATTATTTCTTAGCGCATCAGCTCACTCTACCATGACGTTTCTACTGCTGTACTGTTTTTGAGATGTCTTTTGTAGTCGTCGGTAAACTATAGGTGAATTTCGAAACCTTTATTCAAATGAGGTTAAACTTTTCCCATTACGCTTTATATGCCTTTAAATATCTCGTATTAGTTAATTCGCCTTCTTAGTAAACTGCTGAACTCAAAACAAGGGTTAGAACTTGTTTTTGAAGTTCTGTGTGAATTCTGGATATTGCACAGAGGATCTGTCGAGGGCAATGAACGATAGGGACGGATGTCAAGTGTTTGTCATGGATATTACATATTTTGTATAACTGTTTCTTAAGAGGGTTTTTTTTGTACACAGGGTTCCCTCGAATATGAATAATTTATAAATTGATGTATTTGACCCATTGATGGGATCCTAAAACTCAGGGTCAGAGTGTACCTAGGAATAATGCCTATGAACGAGTACTCCAGACTCCTCAGATCACCAAAACAAGAGCCTCTCTATCGGGTGCAGTTCAGTGTCATATACAGGACACTCTTTTTTTTGGGGGGGGGGGCTTACCACTCTGCAAGGGGATACAGTGAATTTTTGAACGCAAAAGGAATTAAAATAGTTAAAATTCACCGCAAATTAATCCCGCCCTTTTGGTGGGGGCGTTAGAATGCACCGACTGTACCTCTGCCGAGGGATAAGACTCCCTCAATAGGGACACCTGTTGGCCGTGCATGTCGACTCGTGATGCTTAAGGATAAAACCCAGGTGGTTAAGTAGACATGCAATATTCCACTTGGGTCCTTACTTGGGCTAGACGGGCGGTCGGAGAGGCCCCCTACAATCAATCGGCTGGTCATGTCAAGCCCTTGCACCTATATAATTGACCCAGCCCTATTACCCTTATGGCGAGCCCCAACACTTTTTACCATATGGGTGCTAGAAGGTGGTGACTGAGGGTCTTTGTGTCCTAGGAATGACGTTAAACTCTCTGATGTTGAGGTTACAGTTTTGGAGGTTTGGGGAATGTGGAGCACCCCTTCATCACCATTGCTCCCAGGTACACTCTGACCCGGAGTGGTAGTACCTGTTAGGGTCCCATCTATGGGTTAGATAGAAAAACATGAGTATCCATTAAGAATAAATGTATTTCAAAACTTTTTCGGCATTAAATGATCCACCGATGTTGATATGCCGTAAAACAAAACAAACCAAACCAAACGGCAAATTAACAAAAGTCAGGCATGCATTCCTTACAAGTGATACAAGGAATTTGCAACGACAACGACATTAAAGGCTTTTCCAACAACATGGCGGTGAGCTGGTATAACATGGGCATAGAAAAGCTGGCACAGCGTCTAGAAAAGTGTATCAATTGAGATGGCGATTATGTAGAAAAACAGATATAGGTTAAAACTTTAAAATCAATTAAACATCATTGACAATAAACACTAAACGTTTCTCTGATTTCTAAATATTTTAGAGACCTTACCTTTGAAATTACCTCGCAGATAGAAATACGTTTTTATAAATTTTACAAAATGATTTGAATGTTTTTTAATTGTTTGGACATTTTTTAAAATTTAATACGCTTTGTATATCCACACATATATGTGTATCTTAATATATATTTAAATGTGTGCCTATCCACACACACACACACACACACGCACACACACATTTTGACTTAATTGCAAATTACGACTGATTGAAAACAATTAAAATGGATTTTTTTTCAAACATAACTCAATCCTAAAAATAAGGAATAATTTAGTATAACTTTCGTGCCATTAAACTAAACCGTAAAAAAGCCTTTAGTCGACAAAGATTGATTCGCTCACCTTTAGTATAATTAATATATATATATATATATATATATATAATATATATATATATATGTGTGTGTGTGTGTGTGTGTGTGTGTGTGTGTACTTTATCAATGTGTTGGTTACAGTGAGAGTGAGAAGGAACGATCACTTACGTTATTGTCCTTCACGTCATGAATAGATAAATAGATATTTAATAGGTCTGCCTTTAACTTTCGTTTTTTTTTGTTGTTTTTTTTCCTCCGCACCTAATCTGCAATTTTATGTAAACTGATTCGTCATTAATAAAGAAACACTTGACAGTTTGCCTTTCAATCCCATCATTCCAGATGCCTTTTGGTATTTTACTTGTACGAAAATCTGAAATGAAACCCTCTTCGTAAACGCACGCAACACTACGCAAAACCTTCTCTGTTAAAATGATAGCGATAACCTCCCCCGTCAATATAAGCATTTATTAAGCTTAACTGGGCTCAGCATACATTCAAAAATATCGGCCACCCAGTCACAATCGAACGTTACATAAGTTCGTGGATAGCCTACGAATTATGTATGAAGTGTAGTTAGATTTTTGAATTGAGGTTCGTTGAAGTTTCAAAATCGGAGGCGTTTCAATGGAAAGTTACCGTTAGCCGTTATAGTTATGATTGGCAGGTAAAGACCTTTACTTGACCCTCTGACTTCTACCAATGTAAAGGCATGTGAAAAGAAATTAAGTTAGTTAAGCAGATCTCGGCAGTTAGTCAGATAGATAGATATCTTACATAGTTTGTAGGTAGCCTACGAATTGTGTATTAAGTGTATTTTGAATTGAAGTTCGTTAAAGATTTAAAATCGGAAGCGGTTAAATGGAAAGTTACTGTTAGCCGATATAGTTATTATTGGCAGGTAATAACCTTTAATTGAACCCTCACCCCGACTTTCGCTAATGGAAAGGCGTGGGAAAGGAAACTGGTTTCGGTCGTTATCTGACAGGAGCAGACGTTAGAATCATCGCTCCTAAGATGCCGGCTTCTCACCGCGGTAGAAAACCCTTTGGGGTTGGGTTTTTTGTAATAAAGAATAGACGTCTTTAAAAAAAACTACACAATTTTGCTTATTTATTACAAACAAGAAATAAGCAGACACCCAGCCAGAGAAGAAATCAGCCCAGAGGAAAAATGGCCACCGGCGAAGAAGAACAAATAGAAAAGTAAGAAGCCATCCCCTCTCTCTCTCTCTCTCTCTCTCTCTCTCTCTCTCTCTCTCTCTCTCTCTCTCTCTCTCAATCATGTATTCCTTCTTTCTTTTTCCCTTATTTCTCTCTCTCTCTCTCTTCTCTCTCCTCTCTTCTCTCTCTCTCTCTCTCTCTCAATCATGTATTTCTTCTTTTTTCCCTTATTTCTCTCTCTCTCTCTCTCTCTCTCTCTCTCTCTCTCTCTCTCTCTCTCTCTCTCAATCATGTATTCCTTCTTTTCTTTTTCCCTTATTTCTTGCTCTCTCTCTCTCTCTCTCTCTCAATCTGTATTCCTTCTTTCTTTTCTTTTCCTTATTTCTCTCTCTCTCCTCTCTCTCTCTCTCTCTCTCTCTCTCTCTCTCTCTCAATCATGTATTCCTTCTTTTTTTTCCCTTATTCCTCTCTCTCTCTCTCTCTCTCTCTCTCTCTCTCTCCTCTCTCTTTCTCATTTCATGTATTTCTCTTCTTTTTCTTATTCCTCTTATCTCTCTCTCTCTCTCTCTCTCTCTCATCTCTCTCTCTTCTAATTATATACCAAGCAAAGATTAAGTGTATATATAACACGAACTCACTACCAGCGACTTATACTGCTCTGTCAGCTGGGGCATTAGAATGCACCGACCTCACCTCTACAGAGGGGTAAGACTCCCCACAATGGGGCCACCTGTTGGCCTTTGGTGGCGACCCGTGATGCTTAAGGATGGAATCCAGGTGGCTGAGCAGTCCATGACTTGCAACACTCAACTTTGGCCCTTTCTTGGGCTAGACGGACGGTTGGAGAGGGCCCTCCGATCAATCGGCTGGTCATGTCAAGCCCTAACAACAATATGATTCCCCAATCTTATTGCCCTTATGATAGAAGGCAGTGGCTGAGGGTGCACATGTCCTGGGAATGACGTTAAACTCCTATCTAATAGTGAGGTTCCGGTTCTGGAGGTTTGGGGATTGTGGAGCACCCTTCATTCCCATTGCTCCCTGGTCCACTCTTACCTGAAGAGGTAGTACCTGTTAGGGTCCCATCTATGGGTTAAATAGAAAAATGTATTTTAAAAAATTGAGTATCCATTAAGAATGACTTTATTTCAAAACTTTATCGGCATCAAATGACCCACTGAGGTTGATATGCCGTAAAACAAAACCAAAGCAAACCAGCGAATTATATATATATATATATATATATATATATAACTTATGATACTGTATACATTGAGGCTGTTGGACTTGGTAACAGTCAGCTTTTCACCTATGCGTTGATCCATCCAAGTTCGAAGCAGCAGATCCCCCCTCTCCACACTACCTCTGTGGTACAAAGGAAAAGATAAGAACCTATGCAGTTTGGCAACGGCAGTGTCGCAGGAATTGCTGTGTAGCACTGATATTCAGCGTTATTCCACCTTAGGGACTCTGGCTCCGGATTTGTTTTCGGTGTTTACTCACGTAATTTTTCATTAATA
>CM042161.1:23024752-23037252 GCA_023376005.1 Doryteuthis pealeii | reverse complement strand
CTATCTATTAATAATGATCTGCATACTTCTCTCTAAAAGTAAATTCGTCGGGGTGGCCTAAAGTCAGTATCAGCCAGACAGCGAAGGAGTCTATTCCCTTTTCACTATCACTAGACCAAGGAGATTGTTTTTGCATCTGAGACGGAGCGTCACACCTACCATCAGCTCCTTACTTTATCGTACAGATCCCTGGGCTACTCATACGCTGAGTTGGCGAGGGCTGGTATCGAACCAAGAACCCTGCTAATCGTGGGCGAGTGCTCTACCGACTGAGATAAACCGACCCTTCTATCCCAATTATATTTCCGATATGTAAAAGGGTTATATATCTATTTACCAACCCCTCCGCACGAGCAAGATATGACACAAGTTCAATTTCTTAAGCGGGGTTCAGCAGTTTTGAATTCAGCGTTTTCCTTCTCCTAGACCGGTTGCCTAACCAAGGTTAAAGAACCCAATCTGCCCTACAATTTATCCATAGCTGGAGGGAGAGTAGGATTCATACCTTTCCCAAGGGTATTAGCGCTAAGGGAAATGCAATTCCCAAGTCCAGGATTTGAACTCGGATTGACGAGTCCATTTCCCATGACTTTAACCATTACACCACGCGCTTCCATATCATTAAAAAGGTTATATAAGAACAGGGACCGGTATCAAACCTAGAACCTTGCGATTCCTAGTGTAGATGCTCTACCGACTGAGCTAAATCGGATTGACAAATCTTATTATAATGGAGATTGTGTGTTTTTCTGTCTGTAACCGAAACTATATTACTAATCGAGTCACAATTAACATAGTTATTTTCATCACATTCTTCATGATTTTATTTATATTTAAACCTCAATTATTAATAAAATTGCTTCACCTTTTTATTAGTGTTGTCCATATCTACATGATATTTACCGCGTACCCCACTTGTACGGGTCAGGCACAAAGTCCCTATTAACGTGGGACCACCCACAAACCGAAGCTCATGGAGTGGCAGGTGAAAAAATTGCGTCGATCCCGTCGGCATTCCCCCTCAAGTGGGGCGCCTCAGGCACTGGGCAATAAACCCAGCCCTGCCCCTTTAAATCGAGGGGGCAGGTGTTGCCTGGGGGGATGGCCCCCTGGGATCGACGCTATTAACTTGTAAAGATCCAGGGCCGAAGCCACTGGACCCCGGTGTTGTCCATATCTACATGATATTTACCGCGTACCCCACTTGTACGGGTCAGGCACAAAGTCCCTATTAACGTGGGACCACCCACAAACCGAAGCTCATGGAGTGGCAGGTGAAAAATTGCGTCGATCCCGTCGGCATTCCCCTCAAGGGGGGCGCCTCAGGCACTGGGCAATAAACCCAGCCCTGCCCCTTTAAATCGAGGGGCAGGTGTTGCCTGGGGGGATGGCCCCTGGGATCGACGCTATTAACTCGTAAAGATCCAGGGCCGAAGCCACTGGACCCCCGGTGTTGTCCATATCTACATGATATTTACCGCGTACCCCACTTGTACGGGTCAGGCACAAAGTCCCTATTAACGTGGGACCACCCACGAGCCGGAGCTCATGGAGTGGCAGGTGAAAAATTGCGTCGATCCCGTCGGCATTCCCCTCAAGGGGGGCGCCTCAGGCACTGGGCAATAAACCCAGCCCTGCCCCTTTAAATCGAGGGGGCAGGTGTTGCCTGGGGGATGGCCCCCTGGGATCGACGCTATTAACTCGTAAAGATCCAGGGCCGAAGCCACTGGACCCCCGGTGTTGTCCATATCTACATGGTATTTACCGCGTACCCCACTTGTACGGGTCAGGCACAAAGTCCCTATTAACGTGGGACCACCCACAAACCGAAGCTCATGGAGTGGCAGGTGAAAAATTGCGTCGATCCCGTCGGCATTCCCCCTCAAGGGGGGCGCCTCAGGCACTGGGCAATAAACCCAGCCCTGCCCTTTAAATCGAGGGGCAGGTGTTGCCTGGGGGATGGCCCCTGGGATCGACGCTATTAACTCGTAAAGATCCAGGGCCGAAGCCACTGGACCCCGGTGTTGTCCATATCTACATGATATTTACCGCGTACCCCACTTGTACGGGTCAGGCACAAAGTCCCTATTAACGTGGGACCACCCACGAGCCGGAGCTCATGGAGTGGCAGGTGAAAAATTGCGTCGATCCCGTCGGCATTCCCCCTCAAGGGGGGCGCCTCAGGCACTGGGCAATAAACCCAGCCCTGCCCCTTTAAATCGAGGGGGCAGGTGTTGCCTGGGGGGATGGCCCCCTGGGATCGACGCTATTAACTCGTAAAGATCCAGGGCCGAAGCCACTGGACCCCGGTGTTGTCCATATCTACATACTTATAACATGCTATTGTCTTTATATATACAAAAAATAGCGGTTTGCAGTGTGAACGGGAAGGCTAATTTGCATATTGATATTAAAAATGTGATTTTATTAAATATGTGCTTAGTATTATTGATTTCTAACTGTTTGGTTTTATTTTAATGAATATAAGCAAAAATCTCTCCAATGAATCTTAAATGAAATCCATTAACAAGAAAAATAAGTGTAATTTTATTCTTTATTTCCTAATTTAACTAAATAGTTAAATAAGTAAAATTCAGCAATGAAAGACGGCAGTGATGGAAGAGTAAGTTTCATTTCTATTTTTCTATTAACCCCACTCTGTTTCAAATCCTTTTATCTGCATTCTTATTAGACTTTCTAATTTATTATGATATTTCATTACATTAAAACTTAAATACTTGCACCCGGAGGGTGCATATATTTGCTAGTGAATTAAAAGTAATGTTCTTGTGTAATTGTGTTATGTAACTGTTCTCGTAAAGACATCTCAATCTTTGAGCCTTTGACAAAACGTACCGACGTCAACGATAAATAAACGGACATCTTTATTTGGCGTCAAAAAGTCTGTTTCTAATTGCCGACAAAAGTGGGAAATGTATTCTTTTAGTCCGTGTAATTGATTGTTTTCTTGTTTTGCTGGCTTTGTCTGACAGGAAAGGGTTAGATATTATTTACTCAGTTTTGATTAGGGCAACACATATACATCCGGTTCTTACAGTACCTGCTGTTCTCAACCACCCCTCTCACTGTTATTCTTGTTCGATTGAAACAGATTAGCGTTATTGCTTCCGCGTGCTCACCTCATTATTTCTTATTATATTTTTTCTGTGTAGCATGCCCCTTTTCTTCCCTTTCTGTCTTCATAATAAAAACGAAATGGTCCATTATTTAGCTGAGGTAACGACACTCATAAGAAATAAGAATTCGGTGGATAAGTAACACCAGATAATCAGGATTTACATTTTTGCATTTCATCTTGGACGTTTTGGACGGTCTCATTTTTAAACAGGGGGTGTTGCAAGATGATAACGGTCGTACAAATAAGGATCACGAGTATTAATACATAGATTAATAATAATTTTGAAAAATTATTCTAAGATGATATTCGTTTACGATGAAATCACGATTAAAACACTGCTTCTATGAGATTACCGATATTAAACTGAACTCAGTATTCAGGCAGGTGATCACTTAGGAATTGCAAGTTCCATAAGCAGTCTTAGATGGACATCTACACGACGGACAGCTGCCCGACTGACAAGTGCCCGATGAGGACAATTGGCCGACGGAAAAATGTCCGATGTTAATATGTATGTGTAGCCTAACTCCAGAACGATATATGTATCAGAATGATATGTGTCGCATATATATATTTACCAACCCCTCCGCACAAGCAGGATGTGACACAAGGTCAATTTCTTAAGTGGAGTTCAACAGGTTTGAATTCAGAGTATTCCTTCTCTTAGAGCAGTTGCCTAACCAAGGTTAAAGAGTCCAGTCTACCCTACTATCTATCCATAGCTGGAGGGAGAGTTGGATTCACACCTTTCCCAAGGGTATTAGCGCTAAGTGAAATGCAATTACCACATCCAGGATTTGAACTCGGGGTGATGAGTCCATTTCCCATGACTTTAATCATTACACCACGCGAATGATATGTGTCGCATAGACCAACTCAAGTTGTAGCAGTAGCCGCCGTTAGTAGTAGTAATAGTCGTTAGTTCAGAAACAACATACACGCAAGTTGTATAGTCCCAAGGGGGGGGGTTATTTCTAGGCACGTGGGTTCTTTTTCAGAGAGAATGAAAGATTGAGAGAAAAGGGAAAGAGGGTATGGTCAAATTATTCTATAGTCTCATCATGTTTTGTACTGCTGTCCCAAACCCAATACGGGGGACCGGCTGACACGTCTGCTCTCACCAGAGCCCAGCTGAAAAAGAAGCAGATTTTCTTCTCCCCCATTTTTTCGTTTCGGCGTTACATCCGTTTTCGGTCAAAGCCCGGAACTTCCGTTTTTATTTTTAAGTCTATTTCCGGGGTCATTAGTCGGTCACGTTACTGGCACCCCGCTTAGTGTTTACTATTATAAATTGTAACCTTTGTTTGTTCTTCTTTCTCTCTTTCCCTGTCAATACCCAAATTCTCCGTAGACCGTAATAATTACGCTACATATGTACAGTAGAATATTTACATATTTATTTTTGTCATCATATGAAAAGGAAAGTATTATGGTATAATCTCAGTGGAATAGTTTAACCTTAACCATTACCTTAACCTAACATAACCTAACCTAATCTAATCTAACCCCCTACCTCCCACTTCTTTCTCTCTCTCTCCCTCCCTCTCACACACCCCCACACACACATACACACACACACACACACACAGACTAATCCGATTTTTGAGGTGAAAGAGAAAAACTACTGGACAGGCCTGAAACTCCTTTGTGTTTTATTTTTGCTAAAAAAACAAGCCCTGGTGATATTTAATGTGTATATATATTTACTTTGTCGTTAATTGTTTTATTTTCGAAGTTTCCTCCGGACATACATATACATACAACTGCCTTTTATATATGTACAAGAAGCAGCTACCCAGCATCACTTGGGTAGAGAGGGGTTAAAATTTAGACCCTGTTTCCGTCGAGTAATTGTCCTCATCGGGTAGTTGTCCATCGGGCATCTGTCCATCGGGCAGATGTCTGTCGAGCACTTGGTCGCCGGGCTTTTGTCAGTCGGGCATTTGTCCGGATACCGTCTAAGATTATATGTCCTGGGTATGACGTTAAACTCTATCTGGTGGCGAAGTTCCAAGTCTGGAGCTCTGGGGAATGTGGAATTACCCTTCATTACCATTACTCCCAGGTACACTTTTACCCGGAGTAGTAGTACCTGTTAGGTTCCCATCTATGGGCTAAATAGAAAAAATGAGTTTAAAAATTGAGTTTGAGAAAAAACTGAGTACCTATCAAGAATGTATAAAAAATAATATTTCTACGGTATAAAATAACCAAACAGGGGTTGACATGCTGCTGTATAGGATTACCTACCCCCCCCCCTTTAGATTGAAAAAGAATGGTTGCATCTGTCTTATGAATTAGCTGTCAGACAGACACAATGGAGAGTTTGTGTGTATATGAATTCCTGATCGAATAAATATACTATTACAAAGTATTTGACTTTGCCTCTTATTCACTACTAACAGCGGCTATCCGGCGTCACCTGGGTAGAGGGGAATTTTTCAAAAGTTAGTCCCGCAGATCCATTATTACTGAATCGCGAGTTGAATCCTCGTCGGATACCCCATTTAAATCCCTATGTAAAAAAATAGATCTTGCATTGATCCAGCTACTCTGAAAAGAAATGTTAATGTCTATAATCTAAAATATTAAATGAAAAAAAATCCATTCTGTTATCATTTAAATTTTATTTTTAATTATCTTCACAACTATATATCAAATCTCTATTATTTTCGCTCAAAAACCAAGCCCTGGTGATATTTAATGTGTATATATATTTACTTTGTCGTTAATTGTTTTATTTTCGAAGTTTCCTCCGGACATACATATACACACAACTGCCCTTTATAAATGTACTAGAAGCGGCTACCCAGCATCACTTGGATAGAGGGCGGTTAAAATTTAGACTCATAGATCCATTATTACTGAATTGTGAGTTGTTTTCCCACAAGATGTCCCATTAAATATCCACATAAAAAAGACTTTGTGCTGATCCAGCCACTCTGAAAAGAAAAATTAATGTTTACTATTTGCAACATCAAATACAAAAAAATTCCATGCTGTTATCATTTGAATTTTATTTTTAATCATCTTCACGTATATAAATCAAATCTTCATTATTTTTTGCTCAAAACCCAAGATATGATGATTGTGGGTGTTTATATATATTTACTTTGTCGTTAATTGTTTTATTTTCATAGTTTCCTCCGGACATACATACATACCAACTGCCCTTTATATATATATATATATATATATATATATATATATATATATATATATAGATTATTACATTTCTTTGTGTGTGAGTAATTGGCTGCTTTTACTCACCACACAAACCATGCCTTAAAATCCAACCAAACAACTAACCGACCAGAATTCTGGATGCCACACGAGAAGCATTTGCCAAATGTGGAATATGCCTGCAGATTTATTTTAATTCTTTATTTTTATTTTTTTTCTAGTGCATAGTACCAACAAAAAGACCAATATGTCTGCTGTTTATAAAAAAAAGAAATAGGCGGGCCCAACTGATGACAGAGGTCGGCCATTAGTTGACGTATTTATTCATCATTCAGTAACATTATATCCAGCACAATGATTTTGATGACAGTTTCAAAGTTATAATACTCTGTCGACGACTATTAAAAAAACAAAACAAAAAAATAGATTTCAAACATTCTCTGAATCGCCTATAAGATCTCCATATTTATTTATTTATTTATTTATTGTTAAATGTTTTTCTCCATTTTGTTTGCATTTTACGTTAAAAAAAACTAACTATTTGTTTATGCAGTCTGTGGTTTCATGGTTAACAATTATTAAACAAATAGGTTTAACTTTCATTCACCCTAATAATTAGATACGAGGTGTGTCTAAAAAGAATGAGAACTGAGCGTCAATAAAAAGCATCATTGTACTCGTGGCTTGTGAAATGCTAGTGTTGAACGTGCACGTATTCAATTTTAAAATAAACGATTTTATTCAAATTTTCCCAAAGGTTTCGAGCTAAACAATTAAAAGATATAGTGTGATTTTATATAAACTTGCTATAAAGAACCAAAGAAATAAAATGGAAAACGAAATGAAAGAAAAATATCAAAGTTGTGGGAGGGAATACGGGGAAGAAAGAAAGAAAGAAAAGAAATAAACAAATTCAGAACACGAAAAAAGAAAGAAAGAAACAAACAAACAAACAATATTAAAGTTGTAGAAAGAAAGAAAGAAAGAAAGTGTTGTGGGGTTTTAAAGGGGTCAAAATAAGACAAACACGACGGGTCACAATGTAGACAAATGTATTTAACAAAAGAGTAGAAATTTACAGCAAAGAAAGTGGAGATTGCGTCCGACCAATATAGTTACGAGCTGACTCGCATTTGCCTCCCGTCACGCCACAATTGTTGCTATTACTTATAGTAGCCGTCGGCGCATTCCATTATTGTCCACAGGTTATATCACCTATAACACAAAGGAACAATATTAAAGTTGTAGAAAGAAAGAAAGAAAGAAAGAAAGAAAGGAACATTATTAAAGTTGCAGAAAGAAAGAAAGAAAGAAAGAAAGAAAGAAAGAAAGAAAGAAGTGAACAAAAAAAATTTGAATGAAAGAATTTAATGGGGAGAGGGGAGAAATATATTGGATATAAGTAAATAGTAAAGCAGACTAGGTTTTCTAGCTTTGAAAGGACAACCTCTCTAGGTCCAATTGGACACATGGCGTAGTGGATATAGGCTGCAGGTTCAATCCCGGTCGAGGCGACAGTAACATAGAATAATAATTAACATAGCTTAACACTTGTACCCAGTCATGCTTAGCAGAATGAGAGCAGTATACCCCAGTGGATTAATTAAAGGGTTGATTTCAAAGTTCCGTGAAGGTCCCCGAGTTCGAAAAGAAGGCTCCCGTGTTCGAAAAGAAGGTTCCCAAGTTCGAAAAGAAGGCTCCCGAGTTCGAAAGGAAGGCTCCCATGTCCGTTAAGAAATACCTGAAGAAGGCCGGAGGGCACATCGGCCGAAACGTTGTACAGATAACAGTAGAGATGAGGACAATAGTCCGAATAATACAAATAAACCCAAGGGTTTACATGTCGCAAAATCCCACCGTACTTACCGTAATGGTTATCGTCGGAGGAAATAGAATCAGCGACCCGAGTTCGAATCCTGGACGTGGATGTTTGCGTTTCACTTCGCGCTAATGCCCTTGGAAAAAGAAGGAATTAATCTGTAACCCCACCCCTGACTATGGGTAAATAACAGGGCAGACAGTCTTTTTAGCATTGGTTAGGTAACAAGGAGATTATGTCGTCGGGGTGGCCTGATGTCGGTATCAGCCAGATTGCGAGGGAGTCTATCCCCTTTACAAGCGTAGACCAAGGAGATTGTTTTTGCGTCTGAGTTGGAGCACAACTCCTACCATCAGCTCCTTACTTCACCGCATATATCCCTGTACTACTCATACGCTGAGTTGGCGTGTGCCGGTATCGAACCAGGAACCTCATGGTTCCTAGACGGACGCTCTGCCGACTGAGCTAAGCCTTTAACCAGAGATTAAAGGCTCTGATTTCAAACCAACTTTACTTCGCTTAAAAATTGATCTTGTGCCAACTCCTGCTCGTGGTGGAGTTGAGGGTGTCTGATCACTCTAAACCGTTAGTTTCTCTGTTTTGTTTTGTTTTACGGCATATCAACCTCGGTGGGTCATTTAATGCCCACAAAGTTCTTAAATAGATTAATTCTTAATGTATACTCAATTTTTCTTATAAATATATTTTTCTATCTAATCCATGCTAACAGGTACTACCACTCCGGGTCAGAGTAGACCTGGGAAGAATGGTGATGAAGAGGCGCTCAACATTCACCAGACCTCCAGAACTGGAACCTCACCATCAGATAGAGTTTAATGTCATTACCAGAACATGAAGACTCTCAGTCACCGCCTTCTAGCACATATATGATAAAAAGGGTTGGGACTTGCCATAAGGGCGACTGGGTTGGGACAATCATATAGGTGCTAGAGCTTGATATGACCAGCCGATTGATCAAAGGGGGCCTCTCCGAACGCCCGTCTAGCCTTAGTACGTGCCTTTGGGGGTCTTGCATGCCATGTGTGGGGATTGATAAAAGTAAAAAATAAATAAAACAAATTAAAACAAAATTAAATAAAATAAATGAATAAATAAAAATGATACAAAAATAACAATCTCTCAGAGGGCTTTGGACAGGAAGAGCCCTCCGGGCATGCGCAGGAAAAACCCTAAGTTCTTGGCGTCGAAAAAGGCCGCGAAGTCGCTTGGACTTTGAGACTTTGGAGAGCTAACACCTATCGAATTGTTCAGGAAATATATCCCCTCAACGAAATAGTGTGAACCCGATAATAAAGGTATTACTCTAAAGTCATCCCTGTCTCTGTCCTTTCCTTCTTTTCGTTAAATTCTATTTCAGCTCACCTGCCCACACGAAGTAAGTAATACTTTTATTGGGGGATACAAGACGAATGTACCAAGACTTATTCCCATACATGTACTGCTCAGTCCTTAAGCATCACGGGTCGCCACCCAGGTGGACCCATTGTGGGGGTCTACCCCTCTGCAGAGGTGCAATCGGTGTACTCTATAGCCCCAGTCGACAGGACAATCTAAACCGTTAGTAGAATTTATGTTTAAATAATGTGAAGCTCTTGAATTTTATTTGGTATGCCATAATCATTCGATGCGATATTTATCATCATCTTCAGCAATTATTTTTTGGGTGGTTCTTTATTGGCTAATTTACTGATGGCGTGAGATTTTCCCCGTCTTTGAAAAAAAAATGCCTATGAAACGAATTCTTTGTATAGGATGGTCATTGACCTGCTTCTAAAAACCACGGTGCATTCTCTGATATATATATATATATATATATATATATATATATATATATATATATATATATATATATATATATATACACGGTCATAGTGTACCAGGAAATTGTTAAATAAACAAAGGAAAGAAAAATGTCGATGGATATCTGTCAAAAAAAGAAAAAAAGAAAAAAGGAAAGAAAAAAAGAAAGAAGAAAAAGAAAAAAAAAGAGGAAGAAAAAGAAACCGTTCAATTTTGAAAATAGTTAGCAGTTGGTTCTCTACTTCGATAACATCTCATACTTTTATTGCGGTCAAGTCACACTGAGAGCAACGGTTCCCGCTTGGTCACTGAAGTTAAGCAGCGATGCGCATGTTTAATACTTGATTGGGTAACAATTTAAGTAACAACAGTCTATAAGAACCACTTTCTTCCATCTGGACAATTGATCAAACTTATCACCTACACCCTGTAAGTAGTGAGCATGTTTGGTACTTCAGTCGGTAGAGTGTCCGACTTGGAAACACAAGGTTCGATATCGGCCCTTGCCAACTCAGCGTATGAGTAGCACAGAGATCTGTGCGGTTTCTATTATGAAACATATCTATTTGACACATATATTGGACCCTAATAGGTACTCCCACGCAGAGTGGACCTGGGAATAATGGCAACGAAGAGGTAAATCTGCACTCCTGAAATCTGGGGCTTTACGACCAAGTGCAGTTTATTGTCGTACACAGGACACATCCTTTTGGAGTTGATGTCTTACTGTTCAGTCGGGGTTGTTGTCGTCATAGACTAAACCAGTGGTTCCCAACCTATGACCACATGGCCAAAATGGGCCACAGAAAATTTCAGGTGGGCCAAGTAAATATTACCATTCTATATGATTGTATCTTATCTTATGTAAAATGGAAATATTGTTTCTATTATAATAATTTCATGGGCCACAAAAAGATTTCTGGTTTCAAAGTGGGCCATGAGCTGAAAAAGGTTGGGAACCTCTGGTCTAAACCTTGCCGACAGAGCGGTACAAACATTATCCGGTGGCCTGAACGTGACATGCGATTGTCCTGGGTATGATATTAAATTGCATCTAATGGTGAAGTTTCAATTCTGGAGCTGCAGAGAATGTGGAGAAGGAAAATGTGTTTAAAAAATTGAGTTAAAAAAATTTTTTTCTATACCCATGAAGAATGAATTGAACAAAATGTCTTTGACATGAAATAACCTAACAAGGGTTGACATGCCGTAAAATCCCATTAAAAACTTAATGATGATGATGATGATGATCATCATCATCATCACGATGATATATATATATATATATATAAACAGTATTTGACAATTAGCTTTTAAAGCATTGTTAATTAAAGTATATTATCATCTATATTTTTTGAAGGCAATTACAATGCATATATCGTATAAGATTCGATAATTATTGAAAATAATCATGACAAGCAAACCCGTCAAATAACGCGTGTGACGTGTGGAACACCGTACAACTGTTTCAACTTTATTAAGTCTCATCAGCTCACCATATATATATATTCGCCGGGTTTGCTTGTCATGATTATTTTCAATAATTATCGAATTTTATACGATATACGCATTGTAATTGCCTTCTAAATATAATATATATATATATATATATATATATATATATATATAGCATACTTCCTTTTTGATTTCTACAAATTCCTATTTTTAGTTACCGAGTTTCAATTCCATCAAATTTTGTAATAGATAATACCTAAAAAGTAGGAAAGAAAAAAAAAGAAGAAAAAAAAGAAAGAAGAAAGCGCGTGGAAGAAAGATATATATATATATATATATATATATATATATTTAGAGAGAGAGAGAGAGAGAGAGAGAGAGAGAGAGATAGGGGGAGAGCGTGGAAGCGATAACGATCTATTTCAATCGAATGTAATAAAAAGATTATAAGAAGGAAAGAAATAAAAAAGAGGAGAAAAGTTAAATCAAGATGACTATATTTTGTTCATATTGAATTATTGTAATAGCTCCAAAGTAAACATATCAAACGTTGTAATCATTAAACTATCATACTGTGGTATATCCAGAGGTCTTTGCTAGTGCTTATATAGCAGGATTGTGCGATTTTATGTATCCGCCTCTCTTAATAGGCTTTTCTTTCTATCTACCGTGGTTTATAGTGTTTTGAAAGTATTCATTTACCCATCTAGCTAATTATACTCAGATTACTCTCCATTTATACTCACTAGTTATACAATACTCTTTTATATATATATATATATATATATATATAATGTGTGTGTGTGTGTGTGTGTGTGTGTGTATATATATAATTATATATATATATATATATATATGTATATTATATTGTACACATTTCCTCTGTTCTTTTACCACATTCTGTCGGATTTACTCCAATCCTTCTACCCTCATAAACATACACACACACACACACACACACACACACACATATATATATATTTATATATATATATATATATATATGTGTGTGTGTGTGTGTGTCTGTGTGTGTGCATGTACATATATACACACACCCATATTAATTTATATATATATATAATC
>CM042161.1:22972241-23019741 GCA_023376005.1 Doryteuthis pealeii | reverse complement strand
TAAACAAAATTGAATACACAACAAAAATAACTAAAACAAAACGACTTCAACATAGAATAACCAAGGTTTATTGACATGCGGTAAAATTCAACCAACTCGTGTAAGCTAACATCGTTGATCTCACGGGACCACCCCCAGGCAACACCTGCCCCCTCGATTTAAAGGGGTAGGGCTGGGTTTATTGCCCAGTGCGTGAGGCGCCCCCTCGAGGGGGAATTCCACGCATTTTTTGCACCCGCCACCCATGAGCTTAGGTTCGTGGGTGGTGCCACATTAATAGGACCTTGTGCCTAACCCGTACACGTGGGGTACGTGGTAAATACAACTATAGTGAACTCGATCCTCACGAATGTAGAATACGTAGGGCTCTAGAATACGCCGACTGTACATCTGCAAAAGGATAAGACCGTCACTTAATCGGACCACCAGTTGGCCGTGGGTAGTGACCTGTAATGCTGAAGGACGGAATCCTGGTGGCTGAGCAGTCCCAGACATGCAACACTCCACTCTGGCTTTTACTTAGACTATACGGGCAGTCAGAGAGGCCCCCTCTGAATAATCGCTTGGTCATGTCAAACCCTAAAACATATGCTTGTCCTAATCTTATTGCTCTCATGGTAAACTCCAACCTTTTTATTCAACCAGTTTTGATTTGAAAAATGGCATAGGCGAAAAACGACATTGTCTTTACGCTTTCACTACGCTAGCTCACAAACACACACTCACACACACACACACACACACACACACACAACACATATATATATATATATATATATATATATATATATATGTTGAATTATTTATGATATAAGGCATGGGCAAATGGTCACTCCTAAATATAGACCCGTCGACTACCACGTGACCACCGAAGGCATTTCTATTGTCCAATCACTGGTACTGCTGCTGCTGCTTCTGCTGTATTAATAGAGGCACCATTCTAAACTTATGTCATTGACACTTGGATTCTCTTGGCCGTAGGACTTACAAAGAATACTCTACCACCGGATTCTTATTGGCTTGCTTACTTACTTATTACATCTGGAACTAAGGATGCCGACCAGATACTTAACAATATAGTCATCCACAGACACCGTGTTTCGACGTATCAAGTCTCTTCAATGTGGCTAGACATTCGCAAGTGACCTCCAGTCAGGCTTCGTAACCACTCAGCCATCAGCACCTAAGGACTAGGATTTTAACTGATAGATACATGCATTTGTATATATTTAAATTATGCCAGTGAGTGTTTCATCCGTTTTATAGCATGTACGTGTGTGTGTGTTTGTGTGTGTGTGGAGAGAGAGAGAGAGAGAGAAAAGAAAGAGAGAGAGAGGGTGCAGAGGGGAGAGAAAGTTTTGAAGAGAGAGAGAGAGAGAGAGAGAAAGAACGAAAAAGGGTTATAAATTTTACAAACCTGCCTACGCTATTTAATTAATAGGAATTTAAGTGAAAGTTTAAATTTAATAATCTAAAAATAAACCAGGAACAGTCAACGCTTGTTTTTCACAGGAATACTGAGTATATATATATATATATATATATATATAAATATATATATATATATATATATATATTACAAAGTCTACAATCTGCACTTTCAATTAACTCGTGCTCCCAAAGAAAAAAGTTTGTTAATTGCAATTTGAAATATACAAGCATTTTTTTATATATATACTTTATTTCTTGGGGATTTTTGTTGTTGTTTGGATAATTTTTTCTTTCTTTTCTTTTTCAGTAAGGGAGACTAAAGTTTAAAATATTTTTACATCGCTAATTGTATTGAAACAGCGCAGACATTTTGTTTTTCTATTCAATCAACTGCACAGCACATTAGAAACAGCAAAGGATTTTTAAAAAAATAAGATTTCTGTTTCGTTTATCTGTGTAAACAAAAGGGCGGGCAGGATCTAAAAGAAGAATACATTTAACAATCCTTTAGCACGTAAAACATTCTGTCTGTCTGTCTGTAAGTCTGTCATTTCTCTCTCTCTCTCTCTCTCTCTCTCTCTCTCTCTCTCTCTCTCTCTCTCTCTCTCTCTCTCTCTCTCTCGCACACACAGACACTAACACACACTCTCTCTATCTAGATATATGTATATGTATAATATATTAATAATTTGAAGGCAATTACAATGCGTATAAAAAATAAAAACAAAAAGATGTTATTTTTGTCTTATCGATTTCAAAGAAAACTTTATCTTCAGAGACGAATATTAGAAATGAACGTGCTTAAGTTTGTTTTTTTTTGCGTGGTTATACTTTTTATTTCTCTTTTTTTTCCTCTTCTTTTTTTTTCTTTTTTTTTTTTTTGTCTTTCTCCTCCCTTCCCCCTTCTTTATGTTATGAATGAAATGGGTGAATAATTGTAATTTCTTATCTTTCTTTTTAAAATATTTGTTGAGAACAAATGTTAAAATCCTACCTTATATATATATATAATATATATATATATATATATATACTCGCATACACTCTCTATCACCCTCTTTTCCTCTCCTCTTTCCCTCTTTCTGTCTCTGTCTCTTTCTCTCTCTCTCTCTCTCTCTCTCTCTCTCTCTCTCTCTCTCTCTCTCTCTCTCTCGCACGCACTCACTCACACACACACTAACACACTCTCTCTCTTTCTATCTATCTATCTATCTATCTATCTATATCACTATCTCTCAGACACACTCGCATTACCCACTCCCTCTCTTCTCTTCCCCCCTCTCTCTTTCTCACAGACACACACATACACTCTCTATCACCTCACCCTCTCTTCTCTTAAACCCCTCTCTATCTTTCTCTCTCTCTCTCTCTCTCACCTCCAGACACACACTAACACACTCTATCTATCTATCTATATCTATATCTCTCTCACACACACGTACACTCTCTATCACCCTCTTCTCTCTTTCGCCCCCCTCTCTCGCTCCCCCTCTCTCTCTCTCTTCCTCTCTCTCTCTCTCTCTCTCTCTCTCGTTACTCTATTGTCCATTTTCTCTGTCTACTCTATTCTCCAACTCACACCCCTCTCTCTCTCTCTCCTTCCCATCGCTCTTTCACTCTACCCTCCTCTCTGCTCTCCCCCTCCCTCTCCTCCATATATCTCTATACATCTTCCCCTCTCTTGACTACTCTCCATCTCTCTCTCTCTCTCTCTTTTCTTCTCTCTCTCTCTCTCTCTTTATCTCTCCTCTCCTCTCCTCTCCTCTACCCTTTCATTCCTTTCTCCCCCTCTCTCTCTCTCTCTACTCTCCCTCTCATACTCCCCATCTGTCTCTCCATTCTCTCTCTCTCTTCTCTTCTCTAGCCCTCTCCCTTCAATATCTCACTTTCTAAACCCTTTCTGTCCCCCCCCTTCTCTCTCTCTCTCTCTCTCTCTCTCTCTCTCTCTCTCTCTCTCTCTCTCCTCTAGCCCTCTCCCTTCAATATATCACTTTCTAACCCTCTCTGTCCCCCCCTTCTCTCTCTATCTATCTCTCTCTCTCTCTTCTCTCCCCTCTCTCTCTCTCTCTCTCTCTCTTTCACTCTCACTCTCTTACTCCGAACTTCGGGGCTGGATTGGAATCTGTGCATTCACCTCAGCCAAAATGTCTTCAGACAAAAATAAAAAATAGACTAAAAAACAAATAGATACAAGTTGAACCTGGACCTTATGATATTGGTTACGGGGCCCGGAGTTATTTTGGCCTTGCCCCTTTCTATGTTTATGAACACCCCAACCCCACCCTTCCTTAAACTTACCACATTTACATATACATGTATTCTAACGTTTATCGACGCAGGAAAGACAGTCGGTGCGCAAAGTTCAAGTCCGGGACGAGACTGTTTGTTATTCACATAGAGCTTAGACCCACCACCTCAACTATGGGTAAATGGCAGAGCAGTCTGTGCTCGTTAAACTTGTTTACATCAACTATATATATATATATAATATATATATATATATATATATATATATATATATATACAGTTAAATAATGCAGCCATTTTCTGTCTGCAAATTTTGTCCTTTGTTTTTTCGTATTGCCGGATTATTTTTGTAATATCTGGCGAAAATTGGCTGATGTATTTGGCATATGTCATAGATCAAGTACTTTCTGCCCTATCGTTGGCCATCTTCAATGTATTTTGAAACCGTACAACAATGGGCTATTCCATTTTCCATTTATATAGGTTGTGTTTATTATTGTTGTTGTTATTATTATTAGTGTTATTATTATTATTGTCATTATTATTACTACTTTTGCTATTATAATTTTATAGTAATTATAGGCATTTTAGAATGTTGGTGCTATTATCAAAGTTTATTTTGTTTAGTTTTGGATGTTTGTGTCTAATATGCAGTGATTCTGAGATTTAAAAAAAAATAATCCGGCAATGCGAAAAAACAAAGGACAAAGCTTGCAGACAGAAAATGGCTGCATTATTTAACTATATATGCCTACAAGAAAAAAATGCTGCCTAAATACACATACACACACACACACACACATATATATATATATATATATATATATATATATATATATATATATGTTGTGTGTGTGTGTGTGTTGTGTGTGTGTGTGTGTGTGTGTGCGTCATATAGGTTTTCGCGTATGCTTCTAAATTATTTAGTTAAGAATTAATGGCAAAATGAATGATTCAATGAATGAAATAAAAAGGAATGAGATGAGTGGAATAAATGAAAAAATCCTTTCCAAGGGGCCTCTCTCAAAAATAAATAAAAAAAATTTGAATAAAGGATAAAAATCTTTTTGAGAGAGAAGTCCCTAATGGAAAGTTTTCCTCATCTATCATTGGACTCTTTTGAAGCATCAAATTAATATAATTATTATATAAGATAAAAATTGGAAAAGATAAAATCGGTCTTTTACCTCTGTGGTGTTCTATTGAGAAAAGTTTTGAATTGTTTTATATAGATCTAATCTAGTCTGGTTCACATCCGGTGGAATATTGCAACAATGTATCATTTTTGAATTTAGAATAAAAACGGTCAACTGGAAGAATTTTGGTAACTTTTTTCAGTTGTAAAATAAAATAAATTGAATTAGATTAATTAAATAAGTAAGTAAACAAATAAAAAGACTGTCTTTAATTTATACAATATAATTCTGTTTGTCTCTCTGTCTGACTGTGTGACATATATATATATATATAATATATATATATATATTATATATATATATATATGAGGAAAAAATGAGTAAAGAAAAGAAATGTAGATGGATAAAATGAATTTTATCGATATCACTTTTAATCGATATCACTGACACATGTGTTTCGGTCCGTTTATCAAAATGTATACGGATTTACGTTATTATTATTAAAATAATCAGATGGAGTTGAAATGATGATGATGATAATAATAGGAAAAATGTATAAAATGTTCCGTACACAGATTTTGCCGACCTTCATCAGAGTGTTATTTTTATTTTTTGAGTTGGAGACGAGAATAGAGAATTTCAAAAAGTTCGAAAAAGAATATTTTTTTAAATGTTTTATGAACGCAGACGCCGTTTTCGGGACGGTTAAAATTTATATATATATATTATATATATATATATATATATATATATATATATAAATAATAATCCCTTGTTTCTGGCAGGGAGTGTGAAATGAGGAAATCAATCCGACAGTATGTGGAGAAATGTAGAAATACATGGGATGTTACAATGGATGATTATTTATCATTTATGATAATATCGACGCTATAACGGTTCGGTCTTCGTTACCTTCTTCAGGGCGGAAGATGAGATTTTTCGTGTTGGAGAATTCAATTCTCTTTCTGACAAGTATCAGCTGCTGATGACGTGGGGTGGATGTTTGAGAAGGAGATATGTGTTGATTGTGGGGGAACATTATTACCAAGACTAAATATTCATTTATTGTAACATTCCGTGTTTGTCTACATTTCTCCACATATACATATGTGTGTGTGTGTGTGTGTGTGTGTGTGTGTACGCCCGTGTATGTGTGTGTGGGGGGGGGGTTAAAAGTGCTGTTCTTGCTAGTGGCTCCCAAGTAGAGTAGGTTGATTTTTCCCTTTTTTAAAAATTTCAAATTAACTCAAACAGTGAAATTTGAGTGTTGTTATAATGAATACGGATACCAAAAAGTAGATCTCTTACTTGCACGCTTGTTTGAGGAAATAGCATTAGATAATAATCGTCTACTAAAATGCACCAAAGATTTTCGTTTTTACAACATTTAGCCTAGAAGTTGGTTAGAAATCTTGGACCATATGACCTTTCGGCTCCCCTTTTACGATCTCGTTTCATAAGGACATGTTTTTCATTTACACGGTCAAAATCAACATTAACATGATTTTTAGAGTTTTTTTTAATTATAACCCTAACCCCTAACCCTAACCCCTAACAAACAACCGGAATTTGACGGTGTAAATGGAAAAAATGTCCTTATGAAACGAGATCGCAAATGGGGTGCCTAGAGGTCATATGGTCCGAAAATTTAGCAATTTGAATATTTGAAACGGAGAAGGTTGTCATTTTAAACGAACCAAATAAAATATAACTAGAATTCAAATTGAAAATATACCCCCATCACCGCCAACACCTCTGATATGTTGCTTTTTACCTAATATGTAAGCTGTTACAGTGATAACATTTTAAAAGATTGAAATTCATTACCTCAAACGAAGGCAGTGTCTTGAACAAAAATATTTTGTGTGGTAATTCTTTATGTTAATTTTCATCTTTTGTCACATGGGAGACGTTACAGTTCCAAAATCGACCTACCCGACTCCTCAGATGCGACCCCCTCGTGAATGAGCGATATGCTTACGAAAGACGAGAACTTGTTTGTTTGCGATAAAAACAAGTGTTTAAATTCTGCAGCAGTTGTCTGTCGTCACAGTCTCGCTTTCTTGAATAGATTTTTTTTTTTTCATTCCGAGTTCTATGAATGGAAAATTTCCCCTTTAAGGACCAGATGGGAAAAACACACGCGTTTAAAATTGTAACAAGAAAGAATCATGGAACTTGATGTTAAACAAGGAAAAGTGTATCAATGTCAGATTTTTTCATACTAGCAAAAAACACACTGTAGCGTAATTATCATGGTCTACGGTGAATTTGAGGACTGAAAAGAAAACAGTAATCGGATTTCTGGAGAAAGAGAAGAAAAAGAAATAAGAACAAAAAGTGGTTAAAATCTGGAAGGGTAAACAGTCAACGGGTGCCAGCCATTGACCGACCAATGACCTCGGAACTAAATCTAAAAAATAAAAACGGAAGTCCGAGTTTCGGGACACAAACGGAAGTAAAGAAAATTCGGTCTCTTCTTTTTTTTTTTTTTTTTTGGGCCGGAACCGAAAAGGGTCGGACGGTGTTTGTTGGGGCTCTGTCTAGGGTAGCAACGGACAGCTCGCATGAACGTGATTTACTATAGACAAGCTTGACCCCCCCCCTCTCTCTGTCTCTCTCTCTCTCTCTCTCTCTCTCTCTCTCTCTCTCTCTCTCTCTCTCTTCTCTCTCTCTCTCTCTCTCTCTCTCTCTCTCTCTTTGAAAAGAACCAACGAAAGAAATAAACAAACCCTTTTCTTTCCTATGTTGTTACACTGAACTAACGACGGCTACTACTATTAACGAATACTACTACAACCCGAACTGGCCCCTACGCAACACACACTCCTATTTTGTTTTTGCTGATAAACTATAATATTCATCCTTATTTCCACCTCGTATCGATAGACAATCAAAAGCATTGATCGATAAGTAAACAACTCCATTAATTAAATGTGTTAGTCTAATCAACACCAACACAAGGGAGGCTTGTGTAGAAGACCGAGCAATCTGGCACCTCGTTGTCAGACAAGGAACGAAAAGGAGTGGAAAAGAGAGGAAAAAAGCAGCCACAGAAAAGAGAGTTATAAGGAAGGGGAGATAACAGCATCTCCAGCAAGCATCACTGTTTGTTTGCAGTCACTGCACCAGAGATTGCCATTCAAAAATTGGTCTGTTCAGCCACTCACGCAGTTGCAGATAAAAAAAAATAAGTGGACACTACGCCATCGTCTTTAGTAGACGAAAGGATGCCAACAAAATCCTTATTTCCATCTCGAATCGATAGATAATCAAAAGCATCGATCCATAAGTAAATAACTCCATTTATGAAATGCGATACTCTAATAATAACTGCAAATGGCCCTTGCCAAAATATAGTATAGATTTGAATAGTGTATATTTGTATCATATATAAGTAAGTAAAGTTGGGGGGATGCGTGGTCTAATGGTTAGAGTCGTAGGAAATGGACTTGTCAACGTGAGTTCAATTCCTGGACGAAGCTGTTGGCATTTCACAATGCGCCAATACCCTTGGAAAAGGTATGAATCCGATTCTCCCTCCAGCTATGGGTATATAGCAGAGCAGACTGGACTCTTTAACCTTGGCTAGGTAACCAGTCTAAGAGAAGGAAAACTCTGAATTCAAACCTGTTAAACGCCGCTTAAGAAATTGACGTTGTGTCGCATCCTGCTTATGCGGACGGGTTGGTTGCTGATGAGGCATAATAGGCCGAAATGTACATAGAGAGATTGACTTTTTCTCGAATTGTTTAGCCTTACATTTGAACAAGTATGCCCGCCTAATTCATTAATTATCAATTAATTAATTTTCAAAATTAGGTATGACTTCAATTAAGCACATATTCTCCCAAAATATATATAAGTAAGTAAAGTTGGCGGAGTGGCCTTTTGTCGGTATCAGCCGGCAGCGTGAGAGTCTATCTCCCATTTGCTTGCACAAAACCAGAGAGATTGTTTTGCGCTGAGGTGGAGCACCACACCTACCCACTTTACCACATAGATCAGATTACCCAAGACGAAATGAAATAAACATGCCAGAAACACAGAACAAGTTGGAAATGGTAGAATCAGAATAACCATATTTGATGCATATAAATTCTTTGCTTTACCACTGAACTTTGCCCTTCAACCTTATCTCTCTGTAGCAATAACTCCAGAATATATATGTATCAGAACGAGGTATGTCACTGGGCCAACTCAAGTGTGTGAGTATTGTCGCCGTTATTAGTAGCCGTTAGGTCAGAAACAACATACACGCAAGTTGTATAGTCACGGTGTATTTATTTTCAACGCCCGTGGGTCCTTTTTCGCCTGGGCCAACTCAAGTTGTAGTATTAGTCGCGTTATTAGTAGCCGTTAGGTCAGAAACAACATACACGCAAGTTGTATAGTCACGGTGTATTTATTTCAAACGCTGTGGGTTCTTTTCAGAGAGAGAGAGAGAGAGAGAGAGAGAGAGAGAGAGAGAGAGAGAGAGAGAAAGAGAGAGAGAGAGAGTACGGTTAAATTACTGTCATAAATCATGTTTGCTACTACTATATCGAGCCCATAGGGGGAGCCGCGAAAAGTCCACCCGCCTTCTCACGAGGCCTATCCGAAAATAGACCGATTTTCTTCTTCTTCCCGTTTCTTGTCCCGGGGGGGGGAGAACCACATCAGATTCCGGTCAAAACCCGGAACTTTCCGTTTTTATTTTAAAAACCTATTTCCGGGGTCATTCGTCGGTCCACATTACTGGCACTCTGCTTAGTGTTTACTCTTGCACATTTTAACCTTTGTTTGTTCTTAATTCTTCTTCCTCTCTTTCTCCTAGAAATCCCCAAATTTTCCGTAGACCATAATAATTACTCTACACTCTCTGCTCTCTCCCCATTATACATCCAGCAGATTAAATGTGTATACAACACAAGCAAAAGCATCGATCCTTTTGTAAATAACTCAATCATGTATGAAAAATGTTCATCTAATGATAACTGCAAACGACTCTTGCCAAATACTGTATACATTTGCGTAGTATAGATTTGTATGATATACAGGATATCCATTAAGTCCGTGTTCACTTTATAGTAATAGAAAGTTTTAAACTGTGCACGGCCTTTGTGGATATCCTGTTTATTTGGATAGGATATATTTGTATTAATTGGCACAGTCATTTTTGTCAGTGTTTCATTATACACAGAATTTATTCATTTATGCAAATAGAATACTTAAACACATTTGGCTCAATAACAAGTACTTCATCAATGTGCTAAATTCTCGTATTCACACCGGAAGAAATGGAATATTTTACTTAAAAGTCAACATAATGAGAAATGAAAAAAAACTATTATATCCTTTTTCTTTGATTATTTTATATTGGACGTGATAATTTGTATTATTTATATTATTTGAACTATTGTCCTCATCTTTTTATCTGAACAACGTTTCGGCCGATGTACCCTCCGGCCTTCTTCAGGTATCTCTTGTCGGAATCGGGAACCTTCCAGAACTCGGAGAAACCTTCTTTTAGAACTCAGGAACCTTCTTGTCGTAATCGGGAGCCGTCATGGAACTTTGAAACCAACCCTTTATTCAATCCACGGCAGTATCCTGTTCTTCTTCCGCTAACCATAGCTGGGTACAAGTGTTAAGCTGTGTTAATTATTATTGTATGTTACTGTCGCTCTTAACCCGGATTGAACCTGCAGCCTAGAGATAGCTGTCACTTAGAACTGTATTAACTCAACGCCTATATCCCCTACGCTAGGTGTCCAGTTGGACACATAGCGCAGTGGATATAGGCGTTAGTTTAAGAGGACAATAGTCCGAAAAATCCAAATAATACAGATTATATTCTTCAAGCAGATAATTTGTTTGGTCTCCTTTATTTAATTGCATATTCAACTCTTATGGGTTATTTAAAGCCAAACCTGTTCTTGTAAAAGAACGATAGGGATATTATTATTGTGAATGCGCTACTCCAGTGCTAAGACAATTATCAAACCTGAAATATTGTGATTCCTAGGCGGGTGCCCTACAGACTGAGCTAAACTGGCCCTTTGATTATTGGCATAACAGCCTTTATGGGTTATTCAATGCCAAAGGTATCCTTGTAGAAGAACAGTAATAGTAATATGTAACGCTCAGCTGGGTAATGAGGGGGTTCATACCTTTCCCAAGGGTATTAGTCCGAAAGTAAACGTAATAACATGACTGGTGTTCGAAAGCGCTTACTATGGTGATCGCAGTCCAGCAGGTTAGCCATTACGTCACGGGGAATCCCCCTCTAAAAAGATAAAATGTAATGTTGGTAGGCATATTCTAAAAAAAAGAAGAAAAGATCCCATATATATATATATATAATTTAATATACCAAACATGTTGGTAAACTCTTGCGGTAAAAAAAACGGAAAATAGTTTGATTGTAAAAATATATTACCAAACACCACGTGGGGAAAAAAATTGGGGGGAAAAAAAGAAAAGACCAAGATAGTCGTAACAACTGAAAATAATCGGTTGATACTATAATACTGGGCCAAAAGAAAAAAAACATATATATGAAAAATATATATATATATATATAAATCGCCAGGATTATCTAAAGCTAAAAAGTAAAGAGTACTCAATACCTAAGTAGAGCAAAAAGAGTCAGATCTTTGCCCTGAAGAGCTACTATGCGAAACTGTTAGTAGGTATATCTGCCTCATTAGGTTTAACTTTATATATATATATATATATATATATATATATATATATATATATAAATACCATTAAAAATGAAACATGTGAGACCATTTTATCTGAAAAGTCAGCTCTCAAGATAAGTAACTTATTTTTATTTCAAATAGTAAATAGTGTATTATATTTATTGGCAAATACACTAAAAACTCTGCCCTAATAATTTTGGTTTTACAGGAACATGTTTAAAAAGAAAAAAAAAGTGTACATTTCATTTATTTCGTCTTGTCATTTAACATGACTCTCGTTAGAACTAATACGCCCTCCCCCATTCTCGGTGTGGGCTACTCACGTAGTCATAATACCATTAAATCCACCAACCCCATTAGTATACAATCTTATTTATTTCGTGATTTTTTACAAAAATCGATTTAAAATTGCTCAATATAAAGAGCTAAATAGACGATTAAAATCGAATGGTTTAAAATACGGATCGCTTTTGCGAGAAATTCGAGGCGGTATATTTTAAACAATCCATATTTTAAATCATTCGATTTTAATCGTTTCTCTCTCTCTCTCTCTCTCTCTCTATATATATATATATATATATATATATATATATATATATATACCTCGAAACAAGTGTCTGTAGTTTACTCTATTATACGGTCCTAATTTCAGTTGAGCACTCTATTTAGGAGGAATTTAATTGCAAATTCACCGTATTCGGCGTTAAGCTAAATCTCACTTTGTTTACAAAGTTTGAGAACTCTTAGTGAATTCGTTTCCGCTTAGAAATATAGCGATTAAATAGCCTGCTATACTTGGCAGCTGATTGTGGCCGTATGGGCAATAGCTTTGGCGAGCGTAAGTTCGTTCAGGTCTCGAACCCGGCCAGAAGCAGCTGCTAAAAATTGTATAACTTCACTGATGAGAGGTGATACCTCGAAACACGAGTCTGTAGTTTACTATATATATATATATATATATATATATATATATATATATGAGGGTATGAAATCCCACAATGCTGTTAAAATGAAAATATTTTATATCATATTCATAGCTAATATTGAACAATATTTCGATTCATAAAAATAATCATCAGAGTTTGTTTTTAATCCGGACTCATCGAGAGAGAAGCAGAAAATAATTCAAATTCAAAACGGAAGCATTGTTGTTCCAAAAAGATCGCATGGCTTGCACAGCCATGCGATCTTTACATCATTAGCACATCCGCTAGGCGTTTCTCCGCCAACGTCATAATTGTATATCTTTAGTGTAACAGTTTTTGAAAGTAAAAGACATATTTCAAATTCAAAAATAGAATATATATATATATATATATATATATATATATATATATATATACTTCCTTACTGATTGTTTACGGTGGGTCATAATATACTTCAGTGTGTGCATCCGTCACAAGTGCATATTTCTGCACCTACACAGCGAAAAGGAATGCACACACCGCAGATGGTATATTGGTATTTTCAAAAAATGGCTGTGTGGGCCGTTGTGGGCGTAAGATTATCTACATGGTGACCATCTGGTTCTCAATGGAATAAACCAATTTTCTAATCTGATCTTTAAATGCAGAGTGGCCGACAAAGATAAGCTCTTTCGGGGGGGGGGTAAAACAAGTGGTGCTGTTTTGATAACCCCCCTGAGAATGCCTGAAAATGGCCAATTTCGTGCAAAATTAAAGTGCTAATTTAATATAATTTTCTGATAGAGTTCGATGCGGAGTATCACTTAGTAAAAGATGGTTGAATTCAGTTGAGAATTGTGGGAGATATGGGGCTTCAAAGATGCCACCAAAATGCCATTTTTCAGCCATTATAAGTCTACGTATTTTGGTGAAAATTTAAGTTGTCGATCTTATTGTCTTTTCTCATGGATTCTGATGCGTAGAATTTATTGATGCTTTTTTAAATCTGATTTGGGATGTAAAGTTCATTTAGTGCTAATACTTTCAAAGCAGGCATGAAATTATAAGCTTTAGTAAACAAAAATAATTTATGCTTACTTTTATTGTACGACCGTTATCAACTTGTAACTCTCTCTGGTTTTAAAATGAGACCGTCCAAATCCTCCAAGATGGAATACAAAAATATAAATCCTGGTTATCTGGTATTGTTTATCCTCCGAATTCTTATTTCTTATGAGTGTCCTAACCTCTGCTAAATAATGGACCATTCCGTTTTTATTATAAAGAAAGAAAGAAGAGAAAAAGGACATACTATATAGAAAAAATATAATAAGAAAGAAAGAAAGGGAGTAGGGGAAAGATAGTGAGAAGAGATGAGCGCACAAAAGCGATAGCGCTAATCTATTCCAATCGAAATAATGAAAAGAAGAAAAGAAAGAAAAAAATGTGAATCAGCTCACACTAGTGTGAAAAACTCACGAAGAGAGAAATGATAATACCTTTGTAGCTATATACCTTTTTCTCCGGATTTGGCAAGCGTCACACTAAGGAGTTGGCGGTGAATAGATATACTAAGCTTAGAGAAACCTAACCGCAAGCCTAATCTGCTGACGCAATTATTTCTTAGCACATCAGCTCACTCTACCATGACATTTCTACCGCTGTACTGTTTTTGATGTAAAGTATAGGTGAATTTCGAAACCTTTATTCAAATGAGGTTAAACTTTTCCCATTACGCTTTATATGCCTTTAAATATCTCGTATTAGTTAATTCGCCTTCTTAGTAAACTGCTGAACTCAAAAGAAGGGTTAGAACTTGTTTTTGAAGTTCTGTGTGAATTCTGGATATTGCATAGTGGATCTGTCGGGGGCAATGAACGATAGGGACGGATGTCAAGTGTTTGTCATGGATATTACATATTTTGTATAACTGTTTCTTAAGAGGTTTTTTTTTGTACACAGTGTTCCATCGAATATGAATAATCTATAAATTGATGTATTTGACCCATGGATGGGATCCTAACACTCAGTTTCAGAGTGGACCTGGGAATAATGCCTATGAACGAGTACTTCAGACTCCCCAGATCACCAAAACAAGAGCCTCTCTATCGGGTGCAGTTCAGTGTCATATACAGGACACTCTTTGGTGGGGGGTGCTTACCACTCTGCAAGGGGATACAGTCAATTTTTGAACGCAAAAGGAATTAAAATCATTAAGATTCACCGCAAATTAGTCCCGCCCTTTTGGTGGGGGCGTTAGAATGCACCGACGCACCTCTGCAGAGGGATAAGACTCCCCCAATAGGGACACCTGTTGGCCGTGCGTGTCGACTCGTGATGCTTAAGGATAAAGCCCAGGTGGTTGAGTAGGCATGCAATATTCCACTTGGGTCCTTACTTGGGCTAGACGGGTGGTCGGAGAGGCCCCCTACAATCAATCGGCTGGTCATGTCAAGCCCAAGCACCTATATAATTGACCCAGCCCTATTATTCTCATGGCGAGCCCCAACCCTTTTTACCATATGGGTGCTAGAAGGTGGTGACTGAGGGTCTTCGTGTCCTGGGAATGACGTTAAACTCTCTGATGTTGAGGTTCCAGTTTTGGAGGTTTGGGGAATGTGGAGCACCCCTTCATCACCATTGCTCCCAGGTCCACTCTGACCCAGAGTGGTAGTACCTGTTAGGGTCCCATCTATGGGTTAGATAGAAAAACATGAGTATCCATTAAGAATGAATGTATTTCAAAACATTTTCGGCATTAAATGACCCACCGAGGTTGATATGCCGTAAAAGAAAACAAAACAAACCAAACGGCAAATTAACGAACGTCAGGAATGCATTCCTTACAAGTGATGCAAGGAATTTGCAACGACAACGACATTAAAGGCTTTTCCAACAACATGGCGGTGAGCTGGTATAATATGGGCATAGAAAAGCTGCCACAGCGTCTAGAAAAATGTATCAACTGAGATGGTGATTATGTAGAAAAATAGATATAGGTTAAAACTTTAAAATGAATTAAACATAATTGGCAATAAACACTAAACGTTTCTCTGATTTCTAAATATTTTTGAGAGCTTACATTTGAAATTACCTCGCAGATAGAAATACGTATATTCTGCTTTTGCGATCGCGTATATATATATATATATATATATATATATATATATGTAAAAATGGAAATTGGAAATGAATCCGAAAATATGAGGAAGAATGAATAAAGAAAAGAAAGAATAGAATGGATAATAAAAGATGAATTTAGTCAATATCACTTACACATGTGTTTCGGTCAGTTCATCTGTGTGAAAATATTCCGCACACAGAGAAGATTCGACCTTCATCAGAGTGAAATTTTATTTTGAAATTCATCTTTTTTTTAAATTCATCTTATTTTTAAATTCATCTTTTATTATCCATTCTATTCTTTATTTTCTTTATTCATTCTTCCTATATATATATATAGTATATATATATATATTATATATACGTATATATATATATATATATAATATATATAATATATATATATATATATATATATATATATATATACGCAAGTATATAATATATATATGTATATATACGCACGTATATATATACTTGTGTGCGTGCATACATACATACATATATATATATATATATATATATATATATATATATATATATTTGACTTCTTATAATGTTATATGTGTGTGTGTCTATGTACATATACATCTATTATTATACTAGAGCTGAGTGAACCAATGATTTATTCTAAAGGTTTTCCCCTGTTCAGTTTAATGACACAAAAATATTCCACAGTTCTAGGAATAAGTTATGTTTGAAAAAAAATCCATTTTAATTTGTTCTAATCAATCATAATTTATAATTAAGTCAAAAACCCGTCTCTTACACTACGTTCTGCCTTTTACTTTCCTCCTCTCTATTCATATCAGGATTAACTCGTCGTTATATATGTTAGTTTCTCTGTAAAAGTAAAGAGAGAGAGAGAGATTGGAGGGTGTTAGAGGGAGATTTAACTTTATTTGTATGTTAAGATTCAGCAGCAGCCAGTCCGTAGGTTCTCAGAATAAAATTACAAGAATCGTGTCCATTTAAATTTAAATTATGTCAGACGTTCCCCTTTTTATAAATTTTACAAAATGATTTGAATGTTTTTGTTGTACCGGCCGTTCCTACAGTGGAGAATATACACCGGTTCTCACTATAAATAGTGAGACACCGAGTGAAAAGGTTGTACTGTTACCATTAACGACAAGCTAGTCGTTCATGTACCATTATTGTAAATACACTTGTCTTATTTTACCCTATCTCGACTTGACTTCTTTTTTACTGTTGGACTAACATCACAACAGTTTTCTTTTTAAATTGTTTGGAAATTTTTTAAAATTTAATACGCTTTGCAAACTCACTTTTTCCTAATCGCAATTATCTAACCAGAGCTCAATGGGTGACCCAATGGGTCATATTTTGTCTAGTATATATATATATATATATATATATATATATTTGAGGTGAATGTTTGTATTTGTATCCGTTTTAGGAGATACTTATACCAGGTTTGGGCTTAGGTGTGAAGCATTAACGTACTTATTATTCTAATATTGTTAGCGTAATATGTTAGTTGAGGAATAAATATCTGAAGACTCTGTGGTTTGTTTTGAGTTTCATTTATTTAGCCGGGTAAATTATATATATATATATATATATATTATATGTGTGTGTGTGTGTGTGTGTGTGGTGTGTGTGTGTGTGCATATCCACATATATATGTGTATCTTGATATATATTTGAATGTGTACCTATCCACACACACACACAACACACACACACACGTACACACACATTTTGACTTAATTGCAAATTACGACTGATTAAAAACAATTAAAATGGATTTTTTTCAAACACGACTCAATCCTAAAAATAAGGAATAATTTAGTATAACTTTCGTGCCATTAAACTAAACCGTAAAAAAGCCTTTAGTAGACAAAGATTGATTCGCTCACCTTTAGTATAATTAATATATTTATATATATATATATATATATATATATATATATATAATGTGTTGTGTGTGTGTGTGTGTGTGTGTGTGTGTGTGTGTGTGTACTTTATCAATGTGTTGGTTACAGTGAGAGTGAGAAGGAACGATCACTTACGTTATTGTCCTTCACGTCATGAATAGATAAATAGATATTTAATAGGTCTGCCTTTAACTTTCGTTTTTTTTTTTGTTGTTTTTTTTCCTCCGCACCTAATCTGCAATTTTATGTAAACTGATTCGTCATTAATAAAGAAACACTTGACAGTTTGCCTTTCAATCCCATCATTCCAGATGCCTTTTGGTATTTTACTTGTACGAAAATCTGAAATAAAACCCACTTCGTAAACGCACGCAACACTACGCAAAACCTTCTCCGTTAAAATGATAGCGATAACCTCCCCCGTCAATATAAGCATTTATTAAGCTTAACTGGGCTCAGCATACATTAAAAAATATCGGCCACCCAGTCACAATCGAACGTTACATAAGTTCGTGGATAGCCTACGAATTATGTATGAAGTGTAGTTAGATTTTTGAATTGAAGTTCGTTGAAGTTTCAAAATCGGAGGCGTTTCAATGGAAAGTTACCGTTAGCCGTTATAGTTATGATTGGCAGGTAAAGACCTTTAATTGACCCTCTGATTTCTACCAATGTAAAGGCATGTGAAAAGAAATTAAGTTAGTTAAGCAGATCTCGGCAGTTAGTCAGATAGATAGATATGTTACATAGTTTGTAGGTAGCCTACGAATTATGTAAGTGTATTTTGAATTGAAGTTCGTTAAAGATTTAAAATCGGAAGCGGTTAAATGGAAAGTTACTGTTAGCCGATATAGTTATTGACCGGTAATGACCTTTACTTGAACTCCCCCCGACTTCCGTTAATGGAAAGGTGTGGGAAATGAAACTGGTTTCGGCCGTTATCTGATAGGAGCAGACGTTAGAATCATCGCTCCTAAGATGCCGGCTTCTCACCGCGGTAGAAAAGCCTTTTGGTGTTGTTTTTTTAGTAATAAAGAATAGACGTCTTTAAAAAAGCAACAAAATTTTGCTTATTTATACAAACAAGAAATGAGCAGACACCTAGCCAAGAGAAGAAATCAGCCCAGAGGAAAATGGCCACCGGCGAAGAAGAACAAGTAGAAAAGTAAGAACCCATCTTCTCTCTCTCTCTCTCTCTCTCTCTCTCTCTCTCTCTCTCTCTCTCTCTCTCTCTCTCTCAATCAATCAATCATGTATTCCTTCTTTCTTTTTCCCTATTTCTCTCTCTCTCTCTCTCTCTCTCTCTCTCTCTCTCTCTCTCTCTCTCTCAATCATGTATTCCTTCTTTCTTTTTCCCTTATTTCTTTCTCTCTCTCTCTCTCTCTCTCTCTCCTCTCTCAATCATGTATTCCTTCTTTCTTTTTCCCTTATTTCTTTCTCTTCTCTCTCTCTCTCTCTCTCTCTCTCTCTCTCTCAATCATGTATTCCTTCTTTCTTTTTCCTTATTTCTTTCTCTCTCTCTCTTCTCTCTCTTCTCTCTCTCTCTCTCAATCATGTATTCCTTCTTTTCTTTTTCCCTTATTTCTTTCTCTCTCTCTCTCTCTCTCCTCTCTCTCTCTCTCTCTCTCTCTCTCTCTCTCTCTCTCAATCATGTATTGCTTCTTTCTTTTCCCTTATTTCTCTCTCTCTCTCTCTCTCTCTCTCTTCTCAATCATGTATTGCTTCTTTCTTTTTCCCTTATTTCTCTCTCTCTCTCTCCTCTCTCTCTCTCTCTCAATCATGTATTCCTTCTTTCTTTTTCCCTTATTTCTCTCTCTCCCCCTCTTCTCTCTCTCTCTCTCCCCCCAATTATATACCAAGCAAAGATTAAGTGGATATATAACACGAACTCACTACCACCGACTTATACTGCTCTGTCGGCTGGGGCGTTAGGGTGCACCGACTTCACCTCTACAGAGGGGTAAGACTCCCCCAATGGGGCCACCTGTTGGCCTTTGGTGGCGACCCGTGATGCTTAAGGATGGAATCCAGGTGGCTGAGCAGTCCATGACTTGCAACACTCAACTTTGGCCCTTTCTTGGGCTAGACGGGCAGTTGGAGAGGCCCCTCCGATCAATCGGCTGGTCATGTCAAGCCCTAACAAAAATATGATTCCCCAACCTTATTGCCCTTATTGCTAGAAGGCGGTGGCTGAGGGTCTACATGTCCTAAACTCTATCTAATGGTGAGGTTCCAGTTCTGGGGGTTTGGGGATTGTGGAGCACCCCTTCATCTCCATTTCTCCCTGGTCCACTCTTACCTGAAGAGGTAGTACCTGTTAGGGTCCCATCTATGGGTTAAATAGAAAAATGTATTTATAAAAAAATTGAGTATCCATTAAGTGACTTTATTTCAAAACTTTATCGGCATCAAATGACCCACTGGGGTTGATATGCCGTAAAACAAAACCAAAGCAAACCAGCGAATTATATATATATATATATATATATATATATATATATATATATAACTTATGATACTGTATACATTGAGGCTGTTGGACTTGGTAACAGTCAGCTTTTCACCTATGCGTTGATCCATCCAAGTTCGAAGCAGCAGATCCCCCCTCTCCGCACTGCCTCTGTGGTACAAAGGAAAGGATAAGAACCTATGCAGTTTGGCAACGGCAGTTTCGCAGGAATTGCTGTGTAGCACTGATATTCAGCGTTATTCCACCTTAGGGACTCTGGCCCCGGATTTGTTTTCGGTGTTTACTAACGTAATTTTTCATTAATAGCTACTCGAAACCATATTAGTGTTTGCAACCCCTCCCCCCAAAAAAAACAACTGACTTCGTCATTGGATAATTCAATAAGGTTTGACACGCTGTATAACCAACCAACAAAACAACACTGTTTTTGTACTATAAAAAGGACACTATACTGTATCAGATCACTCCTAGCAAAAGAAGTGGGTTGGTCCAACCCAGACCCGATAGTGAGAAGAATCATGTTACAATTAACTTTTACAGGCTCCCTATCGTGGTGTATTGGTTAGCAAGCGAGACTAGCTTGGTTTTAAGTATTCCTATCTATTAATAATGATTTGCCCACATTCCCATAGTTTAAAGTATCCTTCAGTAATTCAAATAGTTTTCAAGCATATTTACATTAATATGAAAGGTAAAATGGATATTGAATCTGACAATATGTGTAGAAAGTTTTGTAGAAAAACAACAAGATGTTAAAAGTTTTGCTGACAGAAATCTGTTTCGACATTATGAACATGTCTTTATCAAAGCAACATTGTAAACGGAAAGACGAAATAAATATATCATTAATCACGAGGCACAGAACGCTCTCGATCAGTACCGGAATTTTAAAAAAAATTTTAAATGCGTATTTATTGTTAAAAATAAGATAAATTTTATTTTTAAAAATTATAAGCATTTTTATCATTAAAAAGCTCAAAAGAGTTTAGTGATAAAAATGCTTATAATTTTTAAAAATAAAATTTATTTTATTTTAACAATAAATACGCATTTTTTTTTTTTAAATTCCGGTACTGATCGAGAGCGTTCTGTGCCTCATGATTAATGATATATTTATTTCGTCTTTCCGTTTACAATGTTGCTTTGATAAAGACATCTTCATATGGTCGAAACAGATTTCTGTCAGCAAAACTTTTAACATCTTGTTTTTTCTACAAAACTTTCTTACATTAATATATATTAAAACTTAAATACTTGTGTCCAGTGGGCGCATGTTCTTGCTAGAAACAGTAATCATTTACTCAGCTTAGATTGATATTTTTGGTTTCGAAATCTCTACTATAAACATCCTTGTCTATATTACTGTCAGTTGTTAAACAAATGATTTTGACACTTCTCTTCTGCGTTTAATCAAATTCCTCCTTAAAACGTGACTGCTGGCCGCATGCCGTCATGAAAATTCAACTGACGAAGTTAAGTTTATTTACTGACATCCCACCATGTTATGAGAAATTTGCGGTCCCAAATACCGATGAGAAGGGAATAAAAGACAAGATAAGGGTTGATATTTTAAAATGGGTTTAATGGTGCATAAGGTTTCTAAAACTTATTACTTTAGCGGTCGTACGTCTCATATATATATATATATATATGTGTGTGTGTGTGTGTGTGTGTGTGTGCACCCGTAACTCGGTAGAGCTCTTTAGGAGCGCCTTTAATAAACTTTCACCGCCAGCATAACTCATTGATCATCTGTTTACAGATTTGATCTCTCTGGTGATCATAAAATATATATACAGATGTATGTACTTAAAATAGTTAAAACATCGCTCCTTTAATTTGCAGCTGGCAATGGCTTAGAGGTTAACGGATTGGACAGGTGTAAAGTCAGTCGGAGTTCGTTTCTGGTTTGAGTTAGTTGTTGGGTCTAGCCACACTGGAGAGGCGTGAAACGCCGATACACGTGTCTGTGGATGACATATATATATGAAATAAAGTGGAAGTGAATCTGACAGTATGTATAGAAAGTTTTTAGAAAAAACAAGATGTTATTAGTTTGTTTCGATGTTTGCTTTGAAAAAGACCGCTTTATTAAAAGGTCGAAACAGATCTGTCAGCAAACTAATAACATCTTGTTTTTTATATATATATATATATTCCTTTTAGAAATCTGGTGGCTAGTTAATCCAATTCTGGACTTGCAGATACGGTCACTTGCCATCTGTAGTTCATGACGACGAAGACGTCGCCGCTCTGCAGTCCTGTTTATCTTATTATTGAGCTGCTTAGCTCCTGTGCGGCAGGCGTCTCACCAACCCTGTCTGTTAGAGGCCATATCTTCCATACTTGAAGGTGAGATGGTGCATTTCATCAGCGTTGTCTGAATATGATCTTTGAACCGCTAATTGGGGGCCTCCTGTCCTCCGTGTAACATCAGCGAGTTCACCGTAAAGTATATATATGAATAAATGTTTGGTACAGGAAAACTTATAGAGTACTAAAAGTGGAGGAATCATATGTATTTAGGGAGATCCTACAAGTTACGAGATGGTAATATTTTTTTACGAAAATAAAATATAAAATATGGGGAATACGAAGGCCTTTTCAACCGGTTCTTTTTCAAGTATAAATATAAACCCCTCAGGTCACACCAGGATAGAAAATGTCTATATATATATATATATATATATATGTCATCTACAGACACCGTGTTTTGATGTTTCACGTCTCTTCAGTGTGGCTAGACACAGCAGCTACCTCTGACCAGAAGGGAAACCCGACTGACTTTTCCTCAGTCCGATTCGTTAACCTCTCGGTCATTTGACAGCTGCCATTAAGTGGCAGTGTTTAGACTATTAAACACATAAATGTGTTTATATATTTTACGATCACCAGAGAGATCCAGTCTGTAAACAACAGACGATTATTGTTTTATGCTGGCAGTGAAAGTTAATATATATATATATATATATATATATATATATATATATATTTATTATTTATATTTTTGCTTGAAGGCAATTATAAATGCATGTATCGCATAAAATTCGATAATTATAGAAAATAATCTTGACAAGTAAATCCCGCAAAGGATGGCTCGCCATGCAGAACACCGTACAGACTGTTTCGACTTTATTAAGTCTCTTCAGCGATGTATACTAACGACTCCCCTCCGACAGGAATCGAAACCGGGACTTCACAGGCATAGTCAGAGGGTCTCTGACTATGCCTGTGAAGTCCCGTGTGAAGACCTTTATATATGTATATATGTCTAGCTGAGTTATATTTACTGCAAAACTGTCCATATTATTAATGCATTTAAAGTCCTAAAATATATGTAATATGTATCTAAGAAATAAAGATTTACATAGTATATGGTGGGAATAATTTGCATAATGATTGTAACAAAATTAGGTTTAATAAATAATCATTTAATGTTACTGATTTCTAATACTATCAAGTTATTCTGAAATGTATTAAAATCAATCCTATATATACTTTTATATAGAAATCAATTAAAATAACATTTAGAATAAGTGGAATATTTTCATACTCGTTCTTAATTAGTTTTGTTAGTCTTTCTAATTTAAAATAATATTTTATTACATTGATATTTAAATACTTGCGCCCGGGGGGGGGCATTCTTTTGTATTTAATTACAAAACGAAATTAGATACATTAAAGAATAGAAATAAAGATAAAGAACAGGGTATTACTAATCCATAATACTAGTTCTTGCTAAAAAAAAATAAAGTCACTTTAAACACACAGTGTTTACCAGGCTAATCTACGATTGTAAGTCCTTCACTCCAAGCAACACGGTACCTCTATATATATCAAAATAGCAGCGGCTACCCGAGGAGGATTTTTTAAGCTAGTCCCGCAGATCCATTATTATTAAATCGTGAGTTGAATCCTCGTGGGATTCCCCATTAATTATTCCTATCTATTAATAATGATCTGCATACTTCTCTCGAAAGGTAAATTCGTCGGGGTGGCCTAAGGTCGGTATCAGCCAGACAGCGAAGGAGTCTATTCCCTTTTCACTAGCACTAGACCAAGGAGGTTGTTTTTGCATCTGAGACGGAGCGTCACACCTACCATCAGTTCCTTACTTTATCGTACAGATCCCTGTGCTACTCATACGCTGAGTTGTCGAGAGCCGGTATCGAACCAAGAACCCTGCTATTCGTAGGCGAGTGCTCTACCGACTGAGATAAACCGACCCTTCTATCCCAATTATATATCCGATATGTAAAAGGGTTATATATATATTTACCAACCCCATCCGCACGAGCAAGATATGACATAAGTTCAATTTCTTAAGCGGAGTTCAACAGTTTTGAATTCAGCGTTTTCCTTCTCCTAGATCGGTTGTCTAACTAAGGTTAAAGAACCCAGTCTGCCCTACAATTTATCCATAGCTGGAGGGAGATTTCATTTAAGATTCATTGAAGAGATTTTTTCATACCTTTCCCAAGGGTATTAGCGCTAAGGGAAATGCAATTACCAAGTCCAGTATTTGAACTCGGGACGACGAGTCCATTTCCCATGACTTTAACCATTACACCACGCGCTTCCATATCATTAAAAGGGTTATATAAGAGCAGGGACCGGTATCAAACCTAGAACCTTGCGATTCCTAGTGTAGATGCTCTACCGACTGAGCTAAATCGTATTGACAAATCTTATTATAATGGAGATTGTGTGTATTTCTGTCTGTAACCGAAACTATATTACTAATCGAGTCACAATTAACATAGTTATTTTCATCACATTCTTCATGATTTTATTTATATTTAAACCTCAATTATTAATAAAATTGCTTCATCTTTTTATTAGTGTTGTCCATATCTACATGATATTTTCCACGTACCCCACTTGTACGGGTCAGGCACAAAGGCCCTATTTATGTGGGACCACCCACAAGCCGAGACTCATGGGGCGGCAGGTGAAAAATTGCGTCGATCCCGTCGGCATTCCCCCTCAAGGGGGGCGCCTGAAGCACTGGGCAATAAACCCAGCCCTGCCCCTTTAAATCAAGGGGGCAGGTGTTGCCTGGGGGGATGGCCCCCTGGGATCGACGCTATTAACTCGTAAAGATCCAGGGCCGAAGCCACTGGACCCCCGGCGTTGGCCGGATCTACATACTAATAACATGCTATTGCGGTTTGCAGTGTGAACGGGAAGGCTAATTTGCATATTGATATTAAAAATGTGATTTTATTAAATATGTGCTTAGTATTATTGATTTCTAACTGTTTGGTTTTATTTTAATGAATATAAGCAAAAATCTCTCCAATGAATCTTAAATGAAATCCATTAACAAGAAAAAATAAGTGTAATTTTATTCTTTATTTCCTAATTTAACTAAATAGTTAAATAAGTAAAATTCAGCAATGAAAGACGGCAGTGATGGAAGAGTAAGTTTCATTTCTATTTTTCTATTATAACCCCACTCTGTTTCAAATCTTTTTATCTGCATTCTTATTAGACTTTCTAATTTATTATGATATTTCATTACATTAAAACTTAAATACTTGCACCCGGAGGGTGCATATATTTGCTAGTGAATTAAAAGTAATGTTCTTGTGTAATTATTTTATGTAACTGTTCTCGTAAAGACATCTCAATCTTTGAGCCTTTGACAAAACGTACCGACGTCAACGATAAATAAACGGACATCTTTATTTGGCGTCAAAAAGTCTGTTTCTAATTGCCGACAAAAGTGGGAAATGTATTCTTTTAGTTCGTGTAATTGATTGTTTTCGTGTTTTTCTGACAGGAAAGGGTTAGATATTATTTTCTCAGTTTTGATTAGGGCAACACATATACATCCGGTTCTTACAGTACCTGCTGTTCTCAATCACCCCTCTCACTGTTATTCTTGTTCGATTGAAACAGATTAGCGTTATTGCTTCCGCGTGCTCACCTCATTATTTCTTATTATATTATTTCTGTGTAGCATGCCCCTTTTCTTCCCTTTCTGTCTTCATAATAAAAACGAAATGGTCCATTATTTAGCTGAGGTAACGACACTCATAAGAAATAAGAATTCGGTGGATAAGTAACACCAGATAATCAGGATTTACATTTTTGCATTTCATCTTGGACGTTTTGGAGGGTCTCATTTTTAAACAGGGGGTGTTGCAATATGATAACGGTCGTACAAATAAGCATCACGAGTATTAATATATAGATTAATAATAATTTTGAAAAATTATTCTAAGATGATATTCGTTTACGATGAAATAACGATTAAAATACTGCTTCTATGAGATTACCGATGTTAAACTGAACTTAGTATTCAGGCAGGTGATCACTTAGGAATTGCAAGTTCCATAAGCAGTCTTAGATTAATTCTAGGACAACTGTTCGACTGACAAGAGCCCGACGACCAAGTGCCCGATGGACATCTACACGACGGACAGCTGCCCGACTGACAAGTGCCCGATGAGGACAATTGGCCGACGGAAAAATGTCCGATGTTAATATGTATGCGTAGCCTAACTCCAGAACGATATATGTATCAGAATGATATGTGTCGCATATATATTTGCCACCACCCCCCTCCCGCACGAGCAGGATGTGACACAAGGTCAATTTCTTAAGCGGAGTTCAACAGGTTTGAATTCAGAGTTTTCCTTCTCCTAGACCGGTTGCCTAACCAAGGTTAAAGAGTCCAGTCTACCCTACTATTTATCCATGGCTGGGGGGAGAGTTGGATTCACAACTTTCCCAATGGTATTAGCGCTAAGTGAAATGCAATTACCACATCCAGGATTTGAATTCGGGGCGATGAGTCCATTTCCCATGACTTTAACCATTACACCACGCGAATGATATGTGTCGCATAGACCAACTCAAGTTGTAGCAGTAGTCGCCGTTAGTAGTAGTAATAGTCGTTATTTCATAAACAACATACACGCAAGTTGTATAGTCCCAAGGAGGTGTATTTATTTCTAGGCTCGTGGGTTCTATTTCAGAGAGAAGGAAAGATTGAGAGAAAAGGGGGAGAGGGTATGGTCAAATTATTCTATATTCTCATATATTATCATGTTTTGTACTGCTGTCCCAAACCCAATACGGGGTACCGGTAGACACGTCTGCTCTCACCAGAGACCAGCTGAAAAAGAGACAGATTTTCTTCTCCCCCGTTTCTCGTTCCGGTGTTACATCCGTTTTCGGTCAAAGCCCGGAACTTCCGTTTTTATTTTTAAGTCTATTTCCGGGGTCATTAGTCGGTCACATTACTGGTACCCCGCTTAGTGTTTACTATTATAAATTGTAACCTTTCTTTGTTCTTCTTTCTCTCTTTCCCTGTCAATACCCAAATTCTCCGTAGACCGTAATAATTACGCTACATATGTACAGTAGAATATTTACATATTTTATTTTTGTCATCATATGAAAAGGAAAGTATTATGGTATAATCTCAATGGAATAGCTTAACCTTAACCATTACCTTAACCTAACATAACCTAACCCCCTACCTTCCACTTCTTTCTCTCTCTCCCTCCCTCTCTCTCACACACACCCACACACACATACACACACACACACACACACTAATCCGATTTTTGAGGTGAAAGAGAAAAACTACTGGACAGGCCTGAAACTCTTTTGTGTATACTAGCAAATATATGCACCCTCTGGGTGCAAGTATTTAAGTTTAAATGTAATAAAATATTAGATTAAATCAGAAAGGCTAATGAAACAAATTAAGAATTCAAATAAAAAGATTTGAAACGGAGGGGGTATAATCGGAAAATAGAACAACAACTGAAACTTACTCTTTCATCACTTCCGTTTTTCAATGCTAAATTTTCCTAATTTAACTATTTAGTTAAAATAGGAAGTAAAGAATAAAATTACAGTTATTTCTTCTTGTTAATGAATTTCTTTTAGGATTTATTGAAGAGATTTTTACTCATATTCATTAAGATAAAATCAAACAATTAGAAATCAATAATACCAAGCATATTTTTATCAAAATCAGTTTTTTTTAATATCAATATGCAAATTAGCTTTACGTTTACACTGAAAACTGATATTTTGTTGTATATATAAATACAATTGCATGTTATAAGTATTTAGGTAAGGCCAACAGTATTAATAATGTCAAACAGTTTTATTATTAATTGAGGTTTAAATAGAAATAGAATCATGGAGAATGTGACGTAAATAACTAAGGGAATTGTGACTTGAGTAGTAATATAGTTTCGGTTACGGACAGAAAAACACACAATCTCCATTATAATAAGATATATTTACTTTGTCGTTAATTGTTTTATTTTCGAAGTTTCCTCCGGACATACATATACATACAACTGCCCTTTATATATGTACTAAAAGCGGCTACCCAGCATCACTTGGGTAGAGGGAGGTTAAAATTTAGACCCCGTTTCCGTCGAGTAATTGTCCTCATCGGGTAGTTGTCCATCGGGCAACTGTCCATCGGGCAGATGTCTGTCGAGCACTTGGTCGCCGGCCTCTTGTCAGTCGGGCATTTGTCCGGATACCGTCTAAGATTATATGTCCTGGGTATGAACTTAAACTCTATCTGGTGGTGAAGTTCAAAGTCTGGAGCTCTGGGGAATGTGGAATAACCCTTCATTACCATTACTCCCAGATACACTTTTACCCGGAGTAGTAGTACCTGATAGGTTCCCATCTGTGGGCTAAATAGAAAAACTGAGTTTAAATTTGAGTTTTAGAAAAAACTGAGTACCTATCAAGAATGTATAAAAACAATACTTCTATGGTATAAAATAACCCAACAGTGGTTGACATGCTGCTGTATAGGATTACCTACCTCCTCTTTAGACTGAAAAAGAATGGTTGCGTCTGTCTTAAAAATAAGCTGTCAGACAGACACGACGGGGAGTTAGTATATAAATGGATTCCTGATCGAATAAATATACTATTACAAAGTATTTAACTTTGCCTCTTATTCGCTACTAACAGTGGCTACCCGGCGTCACCTGGGTAGAGGGGAATTTTTTAAAGTTAGTCCCGCAGATCCATTATTACTGAATCGTGAATTGTATCCTCGTGGGATGCCCCATTTAAATCCCTATGTAAAAAATAGATCGTGCATTGATCCAGCTACTCTGAAAAGAAATGTTAATATCTACTATCTAAAATATTAAATGAAAAAAATCCATGCTGTTATCATTTAAATTATCTTCACAACTATAAATCAAATCTCTATTATTTTTGCTCAAAAACCAAGCCCTGGGGATATTTGATGTGTATATATATTTACTTTGTCGTTAATTGTTTTATTTTCGAAGTTTCCTCCGGACATACATATACACACAACTGCTCTTTATAAATGTACTAGAAGCGGCTACCCAGCATCATTTGGGTAGAGGGGGGTTAAAATTTAGACTCATAGATCCATTATTACTGAATTGTGAGTTGTTTTCCCACAGGATGTCCCATTAAATATCCACATAAAAAGACTTTGTGTTGATCCAGCCACTCTGAAAAGAAAAATTAATGTTTACTATTTGCAACATCAAATACAAAAAAAAATCCATGCTGTTATCATTTGAATTTTATTTTTTTAATTATCTTCACGAATATAAATCAAATCTTCATTATTTTTGCTCAAAAAACAAGATATGATGATTGTGGGTGTTTATGTATATTTACTTTGTCGTTAATTGTTTTATTTTCATAGTTTTCCTCCGGTCATACATACATACCAACTGCCCTTTATATATATATATATATATATATATATTATATATATATATATATATAGATATATATAGATATAGATATATATAGATATATATAATATATATATAGATATATATATATAGATATATATATATATATATATATATATATATAGATATATATAGATATATATATATATATATATATATATATATAGATATATATATATATATAGATATATATATATATATATATATATATATATATATATATATATAGATATAGATATATATATATAGATATATATATATATATATAGATATAGATTATAGATATATTAGATATATATATATAGATATAGATATATAGATATATATATAATATATATATATATATATTATATATATATATATATATATAGAGAGAGAGAGAGAGATTATTATATTTCTCATACTTTCTCTTTGTGTGTGAGTAATTGGCTGCTTTTACTCACCACACAAACCATGCCTTAAAATCCAACCAAACAACTAACCGACCAGAATTCTGGATGCCACACGAGAAGTATTTGCCAAATGTGGAATATGCCTGCAGATTTATTTTAATTCTTTATTTTTATTTTTTTTCTAGTGCATAGTACCAACAAAAAGACCAATATGTCTGCTGTTTATAAAAAAAGAAATAGGCGGGCCCAACTGATGACAGAGGTCGGCCATTAGTTGACGTATTTATTCATCATTCAGTAACATTATATCCAGCACAATGATTTTGATGACAGTTTCAAAGTTATAATACTCTGTCGACGACTATTAAAAAAACAAAACAAAAAAAAAATAGATTTCAAACATTCTCTGAATCGCCTATAAGATCTCCATATTTATTTATTTATTGTTAAATGTTTTTCTCCATTTTGTTTGCATTTTACGTTAAAAAAACTAACTATTTGTTTATGCAGTCTGTGGTTTCATGGTTAACAATTATTAAACAAATAGGTTTAACTTTCATTCACCCTAATAATTAGATACGAGGTGTGTCTAAAAAGAATGAGAACTGAGCGTCAATAAAAAGCATCATTGTACTCGTGGCTTGTGAAATGCTAGTGTTGAACGTGCACGTATTCAATTTTAAAATAAACGATTTTATTCAAATTTTCCCAAAGGTTTCGAGCTAAACAATTAAAAGATATAGTGTGATTTTATATAAACTTGCTATAAAGAACAAAAAAAAATAAAATGGAAAACGAAATGAAAGAAAAATATCAAAGTTGTGGGAGGGAATACGGGGAAGAAAGAAAGAGAAAAAAAGAAAGAAACAAATTCAGAACATGAATAAAGAAAGAAAGAAAGAAGGAAACAAACACACAAACAAACAATATTAAAGTTGTAGAAAGAAAGAACGAAAGTGTTGTGGGGTTTTAAAGGGGTCAAAATAAGACAAACACGACGGGTAACAATGTAGACAAATGTATTTAACAAAAGAGTAGAAATTTACAGCAAAGAAAGTGGAGATTGCGTCCGACCAATATAGTTACGAGCTGACTCGCATTTGCCTCCCGTCACGCCACAATTGTTGCTATTACTTATAGTAGCTGTCGGCGCATTCCATTATTGTCCATAGGTTATATCACCTATAACAGAAAGGAACAATATTAAAGTTGTAGAAAGAAAGGAAGAAAGAAAGAAAGAAAGGAAGAAAGAAAGGATCAATATTAAAGTTGCAGAAAGAAAGAAAGAAAGAAAGAAACAATATTAAAGTTGCAGAAAGAAAGAAAGAAAGAAAGAAAGAAGTAAACAAAAAAATTAGAATGAAATAATTTAATGGGGAGAGGGGAGAAATATATTAGATATAAGTAAATAGTAAAGCAGACTAGGTTTTCTAGCTTTGAAAGGACAACCTCTCTAGGTCCAATTGGACACATGGCGTAGTGGATATAGGCTGCAGGTTCAATCCCGGTCGAGGCGACAGTAACATAGAATAATAATTAACATAGCTTAACACTTGTACCCAGTCATGCTTAGCAGAATGAGAGCAGTATACCCCAGTGGATTAATTAAAGGGTTGATTTCAAAGTTCCGTGAAGGTCCCCGAGTTCGAAAAGAAGGCCCCCGTGTTCGAAAAGAAGGTTCCCAAGTTCGAAAAGAAGGCTCCCGAGTTCGAAAGGAAGGCTCCCATGTCCGTCAAGAAATACCTGAAGAAGGCTGGAGGGCACATCGGCCGAAACGTTGTACAGATAACAGTAGAGATGAGGACAATAGTCCGAATAATACAAATAAACCTAAGGGTTTACATGTCGCAAAATCCCACCGTACTTACCGTAATGGTTATCGTCGGAGGAAATAGAATCAGCGACCCGAGTTCGAATCCTGGACGTGGATGTTTGCGTTTCACTTCGTGCTAATGCCCTTGGAAAAAGAAGGAATTAATCTGTAACCCCACCCCCTGACTATGGGTAAATAACAGGGCAGACAGTCTTTTTAGCATTGGTTAGGTAACAAGGAGATTATGTCGTCGGGGTCGCCTGATGTCGGTATCAGCCAGATTGCGAGGGAGTCTATCCCCTTTACAAGCGCTAGACGAAGGAGATTGTTTTTGCGTCTGAGCTGGAGCGCAACTCCTACCATCAGCTCCTTACTTCACCGCATATATCCCTGTACTACTCATACGCTGAGTTGGCGAGTGCCGGTATCGAACCAGGAACCTCATGGTTCCTAGACGGATGCTCTGCCGACTGAGCTACGCCTTTAACCGGAGATTAAAGGCTCTGATTTCAAACCAACTTTAATTCGCTTAAAAATTGATCTTGTGCCAACTCCTGCTCGTGCTGGAGTTGAGGGTGTCTGATCACTCTAAACCGTTAGTTTCTCTGTTTTGTTTTGTTTTACGGCATATCAGTCTCGGTGGGTCATTTAATGCCGACAAAGTTCTTAAATAAATTCATTCTTAATGTATACTCAATTTTTCTTATAAACACATTTTTCTATCTAACCCATGCTAACAGGTACTACCACTCCGGGTCAGAGTGGACCTGGGAGCAATGGTGATGAAAAGGTGCTCAACATTCACCAGACCTCCAAAACTTGAACCTCACCACCAGATAGAGTTTAACGTCATTACCAGGACATGAAGACTCTCAGCCACCGCATTCTAGCACATATATGATAAAAAGGGTTGGGGCTTGCCATAAGGGCAATTGGGTTGGGACAATCATATAGGTGCTAGAGCTTGATATGACCAGCCAATTGATCAAAGGGGGCCTCTCCGAACGCCCATCTAGCCTTAGTACGTGCCTTTGGGGGTCTTGCATGCCATGTGTGGGGATTGATAAAAGTAAAAAATAAATAAAACAAATTAAAACAAAATTAAATAAAAATGATACAAAAATAACAATCTCTCGGAGGGTTTAGGACAGGAAGAGCCCTCCGGGCATGCGCAGGAAAGACCCTAAGTTCTTGGCGTCGAAAAGGTCTCGAAGACGCTTGGACTTTGAGACTTTGAAGAGGTAATACCTATCGAATTGTTGGGGAAATATATCCCCCTCAACGAAATAGTATGAACCCGATAATAAAGGTCTAACTCTAAAGTCATCCCTGTCTCTGTTCCTTTCCATCTCTTCGTTAAATTCTATTTCAGCTCACCAGCCCACACGAAGTAAATAATACTTTTATTGGGGGATAGGATACAAGACGAATGAACAAAGACTTATTCCCATACATGTACTGCTCAATCCTTAAGCATCACGGGTCGCCACCCAGGTGGCCCCATTATGGGAGTCTTACCCCTCTGCAGAGGTGCAATCGGTGTACTCTATAGCCCCAGTCGACAGGGCTATCTAAACCGTTAGTAGAATTTATATTTAAATAATGTGAAACTCTTGAATTTTATTTGGTATGCCATAATCATTCGATGCGATATTTATCATCATCTTCAGCAATTATTTTTTGGGTGGTTCTTTATTGGCTAATTTACTGATGGCGTGAGATTTTCCCCGTCTTTGAAAAAAAAATGCCTATGAAACGAATTCTTTGTATAGGATGGTCATTGACCTGCTTCTAAAAACCACGGTGCATTCTCTGATATATATATATATATATATATATATATATATATATATATATATATATTATATATATACACGGTCATAGTGTACCAGGAAATTGTTAAATAAACAAAAGGAAAGAAAAATGTCGATGGATATCTGTCAAAAAAAAAGAAGAAAAAAGAAAAAAAGGAAAAAAAAGGAAGAAGAAAAAGATAAAAAAGAAAGAAGAAAAAGAAACCGTTCAATTTTGAAAATAGTCATCAGTTGGTTCTCTACTTCGATAACATCTCACTGTGCAGGTTATACTACTTTTATTGCGGTCAAGTCACACTGAGAGCAACGGTTCCCGCTTGGTCACTGAAGTTAAGCAGCGATGCGCATGTTTAATACTTGATTGGGTAACTATTTAAGCAACAACAGTCTATAAGAACCACTTTCTTCCATCTGGACAATTCATCAAACTTATCACCTACAGCCTGTGTAGAGTCCGACTTGGAACCACATGGTTCCTGGTTCGATACCGGCCCTTGTCAACTCAGCGTATGAGTAGCACAGGGATCTGTGCGGTTTCTATAATGAAACATATCTATTTGACACATAGATTGGACCCTAATAGATACTCCCACGCAGAGTGGACCTGGGAATAATGGCAACGAAGGGGTAAATCTGCACTCCTGAAAGCTGGTGCTTTACGACCCGGTGCAGTTTAGTGTCGCACACAGGACACCTCCTTTTGGAGTTGATGTCTTACTGTTCAGCCGGGGTTGTTGTCGTCATAGAACCAGTGGTTCCCAACCTATGACCACATGGCCAAAATGGGCCACAGAAAATTTCAGGTGGGCCAAGTAAATATTATCATTCTATATGATTGTATCTTATCTTATGTAAAATGGAAATATTGTTTCTATTATAATAATTTCATGGGCCACAAAAAGATTTCTGGTTTCAAAGTGGGCCATGAGCTGAAAAAGGTTGGGAACCTCTGGTCTAAACCTTGCCGATAGAGCGGTACAAACATTATCCGGTGGCCTGAACGTGACATGTGATTGTCCTGGGTATGATATTAAATTGCATCTAATGGTGAAGTTCCAATTCTGGAGCTGCAGAGAATATGGAGAAGGAAAATGTGTTTAAAACATTGAGTTAAAAAAATGTTCTATACCCATCAAGAATGAATTGAACAAAATGTCTTTGACATGAAATAACCTAACAAGGGTTGATATGCCGTAAAATCCCCCTAAAGACTTAATGATAATGATGAAGACGATGATGATCACGATGATATATATCTTATTATAATGGAGATTGTGTGTTCTTCGGTCTGTAACCGAAACTATATTACTATTCAAGTCACAATTCCCTTTGTTATTTACATCACATACTCCATGATTTTATTTTTATTTAAACCTCAATTATTAATAAAATTGGTTTACATCATTAAGACTGTTGACCATATCTACATACTAATAATATGCAGTTGTATTTATATATACAACAAAATAGCAGTTTACAGTGTGAATTGGGAGGCTAATTTGCATATTGATCTTTAAATTTTGATTTTAAGAAATATATGCTTAGTATTATTGATTTCTAATTGTTTGGTTTTATATTAATCAATATGAGCAAAAATCTCGGGGATAAATCTTAAAAGAAATCCATTAAGAAGAAGAAATAACTGTAATATTATTCTTTACTTCCTATTTTAACTAAATAGTTAAATTAGGAAAATTTACCAATGAAAGACGGGAGTAAGGGAAAATGATGGACGAGTTAGTTTAAAAGTTGTTCTATTTTTCAATCATACCCCCTCTGTTCAAAATCTTTTTATCTACATTCTTATTCAGTTTCATTAGCCTTTCTAATTTAATATGATATTTTATAATATTAAAACTTAAATACTTGCACCCGGAGGGTGCATATATTTGCTAGTATATATATATATATATATATAATATATATATATATATATATATAAACAGTATTTGACAATTAGCTTTTAAAGCATTATTAATTAAAGTATATTATTATCTATATTTTTGAAGGCAATTACAATGCGTATATCGTATAAAATTCGATAATTATTTTTTTGAATAATGACAAGCAAACCCGTCATATAACGCGTGTGACGTGTGGAACACCGTAAAGCTGTTTCACCTTTATTAAGTCTCATCAGCTCACCATATATATATATTCGCCGGGTTTGCTTATCATGATTATTTTCAATAATTATCGAATTTTATACGATATACGTATTGTAATTGCCTTAAAAAATATATATGTATGTATGTATGTATCTATCTATCTATATATATATATATATATATATATATATATATATATGTGTGTGTGTGTGTGTGTGTGTGTGTGTGTGTATCGTACTTCCTCTTTGATTTCTACAAATTCCTATTTTTTGTTACCGAGTTTCAATTCCATCAAATTTTGTAATAGATAATACCTAAAAAGTAGGAAAGAAAGAAAGAAAGAAAGAAAGAAAGAAAGAAAAAAGAACCTGGGAGAAAGTTATATATCTATAAAGAGAGTGCGTGGAAGCGATAACGATCTATTTAAATCGAATATAATAAAAAGGTTATAAGAAGGAAAGAAATAAAAAAGAATGAGAGAAAGTTAAATCAAGATGACTATATTTTTTTTCATATTGAATTATTGTAATAGCTCCAAAGTAAACATATCAAACGTTGTAATCATTAAACTATCATACTGTGGTATATCCAGAGGTCTTTGCTAGTGCTTATATAGCGGGATTGTGCGATTTTATGTATCCGCCTCTCTTAATAGGTTTTTCTTTCTATCTACCGTGGTTTATAGTGTTTTGAAAGTATTCACTTACCCATCTAGCTAATTATACTCAGATTACTCTCCATTTATACTCACTAGTTATACAAATACTTCTTTATATATATATATATATATATATATATATATATATATATATATATATATATGTGTGTGTGTGTGTGTGTGTGTGTATATATATATATATATTATATATATATATATATATATATATTGTACACATTTTCCCTCTGTTCTTTTACCACATTCTGTCGGATTTACTCCAATCCTCCTACCCTCATAAACATACACACACATATATATATATATAAATATATATATATATATTATATATATATGTGTGTGTGTGTGTGTGTGTGTGTGTGCACTTACATATATACACACACCCATATATATATATATATATATATATATATATATATTATACTGTCCACATTTTCCCTCTATTCTTTAACCACATTCTGTCGATTTTACTCCAATAATCCTACCCTTATACATATATATATATAATATATATATATATATATATATATATATATATATATATATACATATATGTGTGTGTTTGTGTTTGTGTGTGTATATATATATATATATATATATATATATATATAATATATATATTGTCCACATTTTCCCTCTATTCTTTTACCACATTCTGTCGGATTTACTCCAATCCTCCTACCCTCATATAAACATATATATATATATTATATATATATGTGTGTGTGTGTGTGTGTGTGTGTGTGTCTGTCTCTCTGTCTCTCTGTGACTGTATCCGTGTGTATCTGTCCCTGTATCTGTGTGTGTCTGTGTGTTTCTCTCAGTCTCTCAGCCTATCTTTCGATCTTGCCCTTCTCAAATTCACACAAAGAAAACAATTCAGTCTCTAAATCGCCGTCAATAAAATAAACATTTTTCATTTCCAACAAATGGCAAAATAATGTTCTAATCGCCAACAGAACACCCCTCCCCGCCATAATTTGCCGTAAACTAACAATCGGCCAGGTCATGACATTTGCACCGTTCTCGGGACTTAACCATCACATTGCACATGATAGCAGAAACAATCTCTCTCATCCTGTGCGCGTGTGACCACGTCTAGTTCATTCCAACTTCAAATCTTTCTCACTTCCCAAACGCCTGGATAAAATTGACCATTTCTAGCTTGATGTAGGGTATATGTAAATATATAGCGTGATGTAAATCGTTAAAAAACTAGGCTATTGTTCGTGAGTTCGATTCTCGTTGGGTGCTTTATAGTTCAGTCTTTGTGTCATAAATGTGATTATAAAAACTAGTAAAAAATTTTAAAAAACACCCTCCGGGTGATGTAAAAATAGATTTTAGAAAGATATTGCCTGAGGGGATGGGAGCTGAAAATTCAATGTCATAGAGTGTATACCATAAGTATGTAAAATCGTCAAATTTATTAAAGGAGTAAAAAAAAAGAAAGAAAGAAAGACAATTTGAAATGGAAACAGTTCCGATAACTTTAAATATCATATTAGAATAAAACAATCTATATATAAATATATAACGCCGGGCATCTATTTATTGAAACAATGAGGATTGTCTAACGTTGTATGCTCACATTTTGAGTATATTTATTCTATGTTATGACGTTGGATTATGTGTTGGGTAATGTGACGTAAGCAGTGACGCAGTTTTTGTTACAGACAAAAACCGGAAGCGAATCTCCATTATTAATAAGATTAATAGATATTGACGAACGATGAGTTGGTTGATTGGTTGGTTGGATTTTACGGGTTGCAGTTAATGGTAGTTGTGAAGTGATTTTGGCAAACCCCTAACCCTTTTTTATGTATTAGAAAGCTCATATTTGTTTTGCTGAAGGAAAAAGGAAATTTCGTTTTTTCATTTAACAAAACAAAAAATGAATCTGAAGAAGACTAGTGTTTATCAAATGTCTTTTACAATTGTTTTCATTTTAATTTCAAAATGATTTCAATTGAATTACATTTTATAAACCCCATAGAGTTTAAAAAGGCGTTTGTTAGCACAATACGTACTATTGTTTTTCTATGTCTATACCTTATATATATATAATTTTATGAGTAGTAAACAAACAATGTGTTTTGATATAGCTTTTTTAGCCGACAATTTTTGGGAGAATATGTACTTATTTTAGAAAATAAATTAATAATTAATGAATTAGGCAGGCATACCTATTCAAATATAAGGCTAAACAAATCGAGAAAAATCCTTCTCTGTATGTACATTTCGGCCTATTATGCCACATCATCATTCGCATCTGATGAGTCGGGAGATTTAGACTATTTGTCTAAGCTCACTGAAATAGACTATAATGCTAAATCTCTAAGTCTTTTGTTATTTCTTTACTCATATATTTGCTCTGTGACTCCAACATTAAGAGCACACTTTGAGCTCTCAAAACTGCGACTTGGTTTTGTTTAAATAAAACTCTTGTGTCGTAAGGAAGATTTCTTCTCTGGACTTTTGGATTATATATATTGAATTTTGATAGAGGAATTATATATATAATTGATAATTTTGAATCATATTACCACGACCAGATAACTCGGCAAACACCATTTGCGACATCCGGAGCACTGGACAGCTGTTTCGACCTCCTTTGGTCTCATCAGCAGTGCATACCACAATCTCCGCCACTAGAGATTGAACCAGCGGACCACAGCGTGAAGAGCGGGGACTCAACACACTGGGCCACAAACGGAGAATGCCAAATCATCTAGTCAATGGTAACATTAATTCTAATTGCGCAGCCACCTAACCTATATTGCCATGTATCCCATCGCAGGATTACAGAGGGCAAAGGCACCTCTAGGACAACGACTTCCGAATTCCAATATATATATATATATATATATATATATATATATATATATATATATGTGTGTGTGTGTGTGTGTGTGTGTGGTGATTAAAAGTCTTTTCAGCTTTTATAGGTGCATAATGTTGATTACAAGTTTTTATCAAAATTCAGGTTTAAACAATTGTAAGACAAAATATTTTTTCTATGTAACTTTTTCTTTTGTTCTAAAATGACAATGAATCTCAAAGGTACGAGATTTGACGGCTTGGAGGATACTTAAAAAGAAAGAAACACCATTCTTGGGGGAGATATGAAACGAACAAAAGAAAGAAAGAATGTAAACGTTGTAAAAAGAAAAAAGAAAGAAGAAAGATAGAAAGAAAGAGAAAAAAGTTGTGGATGGAAGAAAAATAGAAAGAAGGAAGGAAAGAAATAGCATAATAGTTGTAGAAAAAGAAAGAAAGAATTAAAGAAAGAAAGAAAAGAAAGTTGTGGGACGAAATACAAAAAGAAAGAAAGAAAAAAGAAAAAAGAAAAAGAAAGAACATACAAGTTGTAGAAAGAAAACGAAAAAGTATATTGGATATTGTAGTAACAAAGAAAAAAGAAGAAAGAAAGAAAGAAAGAAAGAAAGAGCATTAAAGTTGTAAAAAGGGAAAGAAAAAAAAAGTTGAGGGACGCAATACGAAAAGAAAGAAGAAAGAAAGAAAGAAAGAAAGAAAGAGCATTCAAGTTGTAAAAAGAAAGAAAAAAGAACAGAGAAAGAAAAAAGTGCATGAAATTTGTAGAAATAAATAAATAAATAAATAAAAGAAAGAAAGAAAGAAAGAAAGAAAGATCATAAACGTTGTGAGAGTAACTACAAAAAGAAGGAACAGGAACCTTGGTTTGGTTTGGTTTGTTTTACGGCATATCAACCTCGGTGGGTCATTTAATGCCGATAAAGTTTTGAAATAAAGTCATTCTTAATGGATACTCAATTTTTTTTTATACATACATTTTTCTAAATAGAAAATTTAGATGGGACACTAACAGGTAATACCACTCCGGGTCAGAGTGGACCAGGGAGCAATGGTGATGAAGGGGTGTTTCACATTCCCCAAACCTCCAGAACTGGAACCTCACCATCAGATAGAGTTTAACATCATTCCGAGGACATGTAGACCCTCAGTCACCGCCTTCTAGCACCTATATGATAAAAAGGGTTGGGGTTTGCCATAATGGCAATAGGGTTGGGGCAATTATATAGGTGCTAGGGCTTGACGTGACCAGCCGATTGATCGAAGGGGGTCTCTCCGACCGCCAGTCTAACCCAAAAAAGAGCCAAAGTGGAGTATTGCAAGTTATGGACTGCTCAGCCATCTGGGTTCTATCCTTAAGCATCACGGGTTGCCACCCACGGCCAACAGGTAGCCCCATTGAGGGAGTCTTGCAGAGGCGCAGCGGAGCATTCTAACGCCACACTGACAGGGCGGCTAGAAAGAAAGGAAACAAGAAAAAAGAATACGCATAAAAGTTATTGAAAGTAAGAAAAAAGAAAGAAAAAGAAAGAAAGAAAGAAAGAATCTAAAAGCTGTAGAAAGAAAGAATCTAAAAGTCAAGGAAGGAAATTCAAAAAGAAAGAAAGAAAAAGAAAAGAACAAATGAAAGAAAGGGAGGGGTAAAGTGTTTTGCACCGACGGAGAGTCTAAAATATTTAACATTCTCGCGTGACGATATTCGTCAGTAGTCAGAGGGAGAAATATATTTTGAGAGATTTTTACCAGAGTGGAAATATTTGAAGAATTCTAGTCAATTTTTTTTTTTTCGTTTATTTTACTTACACGTCTGTCTGGAGGCTGAGATTCTACCGCCTCTCGTGTTTATGGTAGCGGGTTTTTGTATGTTTGTTTTTTTGTTTTTTTGTTTTTTTTATGTACTAGAAAAAAACAAAATTTACGCTCAAAGCCCCTCAGATTCCCTTTACTGATTCCCTTGCGGGCGCAAAAGACTATTTATCAATTCTCGTATCTTCACATGAGTCCAGTGTCAGAAGCGTGCTTCATGAACACACACATCGGTCGTGGTAGGGGCTTACTGTCTATTGTTGATGTTATTAAAATCACGCAATCCCACCCGGTTTCGACTGGGGGTCCGGTGAGCTTCGGCCGCTGGACCGGTTATGTTATAATAATAGCGTCGATCCCAGGGGGCCGTCCCCACGTTAATAGGGACTTTGTGCCTGACCCGTACAAGTGGGGTACGCGGTAACATGTAGATATGGTCAACAGTGGCTTCGGCCTCTGGACCATTGATATAATTAACGGCGTCGATCCAGGGGCCATCCCCCCAGGCAACACCTGCCCCCTTGATTTAAAGGGGCAGGGCTGGGTTTATTGCCCAGCGCCTGAGGCGCCCCCCTTGAGGGGAATGCCGACGGGATCGACGCAATTTTTCACCCGCCACCCATGAGCTTCGGTTTGTGGGTGGTCCCACATAAATAGGGCCTTGTGCCTGACCCGTACAAGTGGGGTACGTGGAAAATATCATGTTATTAAAATCACGAGTGTTTTTTTACAGTTCAATGTGTCGATTACAATTCTACTACAGAACTGTCGGTTGAGACTTTAGAATACACCGACTGCACCTCTGCAGAGGGGTAAGACTCCCCCAATGGGGCCACCTGTTGGCCGTGGGTGCGACCCGTGATGCTTAAGGATGGAACTCAGGTAGTTGAGCAGTTACTTAGGTGTTGGAAGTAGAATGTGTTAAGTCCAGATTAGCGTTATAGCTTCCACGTGTTCACCCCTCTATCTTTCCCTCTCCTCTGTCTCATATTTTTTCTGTGCAGCATGCCCTTTTTCTTCCCTTTCTTTCTGTATAATAAAAATGGCATGGTCCATTATTTAGCTGAGGTGACAGCAGTCATAAGAAAATAATTCGATGGATAAGCAACACCAGATAATCAGGATTTACATTTTTGCATTTCCTCTTTGGAAGATTGGACGGTCTGATCTTTAATCAGAAGGTGTTGGAAGATGATTATGGTCGTACAATTAAAGAACACAACTATTGATATATAAGGGCCGGGTTAGCTTAGTCGGTAGAGCGTTCGGCTAGAAACCACAAGGTTCCTAGTTCGATACCGGCCCTCGCCAACTCAGCATATGAGTAGCACAGGGATTTGTGTGGTAAAGTAAGGAGCTGACGGTAGGTGTGGCGCTCCACTTCAGATGCAAAAACAACCTGTTTCGTCTAGCTCTAGTGAAAAGGGATAGACTCTCTCGCTGATTGGCTGATACTGACTTTAGGGCACTCGACGATTTTTTTATTAATATATACGTAAACATTGTGATTCAAGTTGGTCCGAAAGTTTTGTCACACCTACATCTTGTTTAAACTTTTGGCGGGAAGGGATTTTACTGCGTGTATATGGGTGGGGGGTTGTCCTTAATTAAACGGCCTTTGTCTTATTTGTTACTCTCTCTCTCTCTCTCTCTCTCTCTCTCTCTCTCTCTCTCTCTCTCTCTGTTGTTAATTGTTTTCCCTTTGACGGATTCTTGGCCCCCGGAGACAGTTCAATTGCTGACACAAGTGAGGGTCCAGCTAGCAGACGACGACCAGATGTGCAGGGATGTGCAGCAAATGTGCAAAGAAGTGCAACGAACGCCTCGGGTCCGACAATAAAGTTGCAGATGGCATTGTAATGTACACATCGAACTGTAAAAGAAACAGTAAAATATAGTATTATCTGCGTTATTCGGACTATTGTCCTCATCTTCATTGTTATCTGTACAACCTCCGGACTTCTTCGGGTATTTCTTGTCGGAACCTTGTCGGACTCGGGAACCTTCTCGGACTCGGGGAACCTTCTTTTCGAACTCGGGAACATTCTTGTCGTAATCGGAAACCTTCTTGTCGTAATCGGAAGCCATCATGGAACTTTGAACCTAACCGTTTATTCAGTCCACGGGGTATCCTGTTCTCATTCCGCTAACCATAGCTGGGTAGAGGAATTAAGCTGTGTTAATTATTATTCTTTGTTACTGCAGTCCCTGACCAGGATTGAACCTGCAGTCCAGAAATAACTGTCACTTATAACTGTCTTAACCTAACTCCTTTATCCACTAGGCCATGTGTCCATCGGCCGAAACGTTGTACAGATAACAATGAAGATGAGGACAATAGTCCGAATAACGCAGATAATACTAATCATCAAGCCTCATCTCAAACATTCAGAGAAATAGTAAAATATAGATCTGAATTTTTGACAAAAATATATCATGGCCGCCCTATCGGTAGAATACGACTACTTTATCTCTGCAGTGGTTTAAATTCCACCCCCCCCCCCACACACAATTGAGCCACATGTAATGCTTAAGAACGGAATCCTGTTGTCTAAGCAATTCATGACATCCAACAGTCCACTTTGTTTTGTTTTTTACATAGGCTAAACTAGCGGTCAGACGGTCACATCAAGCCCTAGTGCCTATATAATTGCCCCGACTCTATTGTTTTAATGACAATTCCCCACAACTCTTTTTATTATATACGTGCTAGAAGGCAGTGGCTGAGGGTCTTAGTGTACTAGGTATGATGTAAGAGAAAGAGAGTCTAGAGTGGGTCTCGGACACAACCACGCGAGTAGCAGGGTAAGCAGTAGTTAGGATGGAGGAGCCCTGTCATTAAGAGATTAGTCAGTTCTTTTTTTCTTTTTGACCTGACTACCAACACTCAAGTGGACAAGAAATAACAGTAAAGCAGAAGTTTAACGAAGCCATAAAAAATGTTATTTGTGTTTCTTCATCCCTTGTTTATGTTCATCTTTATGCCCTCAGGCCCGGTTTAGCTTAGTCGGTAGAGCGTTCAACTAGGAACCACAAGGTTCTTGGTTCGATACCCTCCTTGTCCAGCTGATACCGACTTTAGGCTACCCCAACGACTTACTTATATTATCTACATTACATAAATAATTCTGGTTATTGCCATGGTACGTTGGAAAATTATACTTTCTGCCGAAGAAGTAAAAAAATGTTTTACATATCATTTTATAATTATTATTATTGTATACTGGTATTGATTATTCTGGTATTCTGGTATTTAGTTAGATATATAAATTTATAATATCAAATATCAAGTTTAATCAAGATTCCTACATTATACTTAGAGTCCATTATTAACAAGCAAACAAGCAAACGAAGATAGTTATATATATATATATATATATATATATATATATATATATATATATATTCTGTAGTTAGGATCTTTCCATGTGTGGTTTAACCAAGCTGATGCGGGTAGACCGTAATGAGAGCTCTACGTGCCTAGTGCCAGTGAGTGGACGGACAGAGCAAGTTATTCAATAAATGAAGGAAAAAAACATTAAACTTATTTCATTACAATAATTTATTTCAACCGCATTACTGCGGCATCTTGTGATTACCTGAAGATGCCGTAGTAATGCGGTTGAAATAAATTATTGTAATGAAATAAGTTTAATGTTTTTTTCCCTCGGGTCGGGTTAGCTCAGTCGCTAGAGCGTTCGGCTAGAAACCACAAGGTTCCTAGTTCGATAACTCAGCGTATGAGTAGCACAGGGATCTGTGCGGTAGTGTAAGGAGCTGATGGTAGGTGTGGCTCTCCACCTCAGACACAAAAACAATCTCCTTGGTCTAGCGCTATTGAAAAGGGGACAGACTCCCTCGCTGACTGGCTGATACCGACTTTAGGCCGCCCCGTCGACTTTACTTTTTTTATTGAGTATACACACACACACACACACACACACACACACACACACATATATATATATATATATATATATATATATATATATATATATGTATATATATATATTGGTATTCTGGTATTGGTTATTCTGGTAATCTGGTATAATTATAATTCTAATTATTATTCTTACATAATCATTACACATAGTGTAATGCAATATAATGTTTTTACATTTCCGACTGAAAGTAATTAGCAATTAGTAATTAGTGATGTTTAATTAAACGGAAATGATTATTTTAGGGAAAAAAAGTCATTCGTTCTCTTTTTTCTTCTCTTTTTTTTGTCGTAAATTTGAATGCTTTACAATTAGATAAATCTTGTATGAACATGACTTTTCTTGATTATTGTTTATTGTTAAAAAACGAGAACTTATTTGGTTTTTCTTAATGCTGAACAATTTGTAAATAAAAATATTTTCGTGTTTTATTTCAATTACACACACACACACACACACACACAACACACATACATACACACACACACAAGCACACACATATACACCCATACACACACAAACACACACACACACACACATATATATATATATATACATGTGTGTGTGTAAATAAAAATATTTTCGTGTTTTATATCAATTACACACACAACACACACACACACCCATACACACACAAACACACACACATATATATATATATGTGTGTGTGTGTGTGTGTGTGAGTGTGTGTGTGTGTGTGTGTGTGTGTGTGTGAATAAAAATATTTTCGTCTTTTATTTCAATTACAGACACAAACACACACACACAAACACACACACAAAAACACACAAACACACACACATACATATAATATAATATATATATATATATATATATATGTGTGTGTGTGTGTGTTTGTGTGTGTAAATAAAAATATTTTCGAATTTATATCAATTACACACATAAACACACACACACACACACACGTATATATATATGTGTGTGTGTGTGTGATATTATGAAAAATTGAAAACACACAAATTCCCAAATAAAATAATGTTTACTTCGCCAACCCTGCAGTGTTTTGATCTGTTTCAATAGATCCTCATCAGGGCTTATAAATCTGCGAAACTCGTTTGTTTTGTCGGTCTCGCAGATTTCTTATTTTCTGAGATACCTGGTGTGGTAGTTATGAGTTAAATAAAAAATGTGTACATAACATAAAATTGAGTATCCATTAAGAATGAATTATTTCAAAACTTTGACGGCATTAAATGACCCACCGAAGTTGATATGCCGTAAAACAAAGCTTAATTAGAATTAAGCTAAAAACAACATAGAAATGAGAACTAAGAAATGAATAAATGAATAGATTGGTTTGGTTTGATTTGTTTTACGGCATATCAACCTCGGTGGGTCATTTAATGCCAACAAGTTGTGAAATAAATTCATTCTTAATGCACAATACATTTTTGTTTATAAACTCATGTTTTTCTATTTAACCCATAGTTGGGACCCTGTAGGCGTTATTTTCGTATTCGCCTGGGGAGTTGTCTGCCCGTTTAGTTTCGCTGGTTCCCGCTAGGGGCCTTTGATATTTAAGCGGCTGATTTGAACGTTTCTTTCTTTTTCTCTGCTGCTCGACCTACGAGACACAATGAGGTAGTCTTATGACCACCCTCTTCTCGTTGGGGCTTCGGTCCTTAACACTGGCCACTCACTGCTAGTAAGTCTCTTGTACGATATATGACTATCCTTTAGTCATGTATCCGTAACTATGTTTTTATGTACATTTATGTATCTCTTTGATACCTAAATATCTTGTATTTTACCATTCATGAATGTGTCATTATCTCTACTCTTGTATATGTATTTATATTACTTATGTATGTATGTTTATGCACACCTCTATGTATTATGTACCCTGTTTATTCTGTGCTGTATATAAAATGTTTTGTCTATCAACCTTTGTCGGAGTTTTATCTTCAAGTATTATCACTTTGAATCATACAACTGGTGACCCCGACATGATGAAAACGTTTTGTGAAGGCTTTGTTTTTCATTTGGAACTTTAATCCTTACAACCCTAACAGGTACTACCACAGTAAATGAATAGAATAAGCAGTACGCGGCAATGGAGATAAAATATGAACTGAAATAGCATTCAACCGTTACTATCAGAAAATACGTTTATCTCTTAGTCAAGTACTAACAGCGGCTACCCGGCGTCGCCTGGGTAGAAGGGGATATTTTGTTCAGATACCGTTGATGATATGTCCTGGGTATGACGTTAAACTCTATCTGGTGGTGAAGTTCCGAGTCTGGAGCTCTGGGGAATGTGGAATAACACTTCATCACCATTACTCCTAGTTCCACCTAGTAGTAGTAGTACCTGCTAGGGTCCCATCTATGGACTAAATAGAAAAAAGTGAGTTTTTAAAAATGTGTTTAAAAATGAGTTTTAGAAAAAACTGAGTACCCATCAAGAATGAATGAGAACAAAACTTCAACGGTATAAAATAACCCAACAGGG
>CM042161.1:22952241-22967241 GCA_023376005.1 Doryteuthis pealeii | reverse complement strand
GGCATTGAATAGTGTCCCATGCACATGATGAACAAAGAAATATGGAAACGACGGGGGCGAATAGAATCACCGAATCAGAAAAATATAAGTTAAAAGGTGAAAAGGAAAGTTACAAGTACTTGGGAGTACTGGAAGCGGACACCATCAATGAACATGAAAGTGAGAAAAGAGTACCTTAGAAAAACAAGAAAACTTCAAGAAACCAAGCTTCGCAGCATAAATCTCGTAATGGGAATAAAATCAAATCGTGCAGCCATACATTAGCACTGACACTGCTACAGTTTGGAAGAATTCTCGCTTTATTTTATGTCATTGGATCAATTGTTATTTCGAGAAATATTTTTCGAGCAATTGTCTTTCGAGTAATTTACTTTTGTAAGGTAAAGTAAGGAGCTAATCGTAGGTGTGGCGCTCTATTTCAGACGCAAAAACAATCTCATTGGTCTAGCGCTAGTGGAAAGGGATTAGTCTGTTTCGCTGTCTGGCTGATACTGACTTTAGGCCATCCTGACGACTTTACATTTATATATTAGACTTTACTTATATATATATATACATATTTTTATATATATATATATATATATATATATATATATATATATATTCATTTTCATATATATATATATATATATATATATATATATATGGTTAGAGTCGTAGGAAATGGACTCGTCAACGTGAGTTCACTTCTTGGACGAAGCTGTTGGCATTACACATCGCGCTAATACCCTTGGGAAAGGTATAAATCCAATTCTCCCTCCAGCTATGGGTAAATAGCAGGGCAGACTGGACGCTTTAACCATGGCTAGGTAACCAGTCTAGAGAAGGAAATTCAAACCTGTTAAACTCCTTTTAAGAAATTGACCTTGTGTTGCATCCTGCTCGTGCGGAGGGGTTTGTATATATATATATATATATATATATATATATATATCTTTCCCTTATTCTTTCTTTCTTTCTTTCTTATCATATTTTTCGGTGTAGTATGTCCTTTTTCTTCCCTTTCTTTATTTATAATAAAAACGGAATGGTCCATTATTTAGCTGAAGTGCCGACATTCATTTAGACGGTCTCATTTTAACCAGAGGTCGTTGCAAGATAATTATAAATAATATCCATAATAACCCATCAGTGTCCCCCTTTTATAATCAACCCTAACATAATTCGTAAAATACTTTTAATATGCACTAGTGAAGTTCCATTTTATGACCAGCTGGGTAACATTTACATACAAAAAGACGACGTTTCTATGGGATCGGTTCTTGGTCCAATTTTCAGTAATTTCTGTGAGTCTGAAGGGCAAATGCTAAAGATGTAAATCTTGATTATCTGGTTCTGCTCATCCGCAAAATTCTTATTTCTAATGAGTATCATCCCTGCAGCTAATTAACGGACTATTCGGTTTTTATTATAAAGAAAGGGAAAAAATGATATGCTACACAGAAAAATATAATAAGAAAGAAGAAAGAAAGAAAGAAAGAAAGAAAGAAGAGAGTAGGGAAAGACAGAGAGAGGAGTGAGTGCGTGGGGCGATAACGCCAATCTTTTTCAATCGAACATAATAAAAAGATGAAAAGAAGGAAAGAAAGAGAAAAAGAGTGAGAGAGAGTTAAATCAAGATTACTATAATTTTTACATATTAAACTATTTTGTAATATCTCTTAAATAAACATATTAAACGTTGTAATAATCAAATTATCACACTGTGATATATTCACAGATCCTGCTAGTAAACAATAATCCCCACCTCGATTAGAGTTTTGCAAAAACAATCGTTACATATAAATCTAAATGTATTTTGGGAGATTGTATCCAAAACGAAAACATATTTTTACATTTTACACAACAACCCTATCGAGACGCCTTACGATGGATCTTTTCGACATCAGTTCTATAGCCCATTCCTGTCCTACATCGAAATTTTGAAAAAATTATTAATAATAACACAACAATATTAGAACCACAAATAAGCAAACAAAGATTACAGATTCTCGAAGTGCTACATTTTAAGAATAAAAGTCACAACTTTAATAAAACTATTTCTCTGAATGTTTGAGATGAGGATTGAGGATTAGTATTATCTGCGTTATTCGGACTATTGTCCTCATCTTCATTGTTATCTGTACAACGTTTCGGCCGATTACCCTCCGGCCTTCTTCAGGTATTTCTTATCGGACTCGGGAACCTCCTCGGACTCGGGAACCTTCTTTTCAAAATCGGGAAACATAGCGTAGTAGATAGAGGAGTTAGGTTAAGACAGTTCTAGGTTACAGTTATCTCCGGACTGCAGGTTCAATCCTAGTAAAGGGCAGCAGTAACACAGAATAATAATTAACAGAGCTTAACGCCTCTACACCAGCTATGGAGTAGAATATGTAGACGAAAAATGTCTATACGATTTAACTAAAAATGTTGAATATATGTTATACGTGATACGTCGAAACACGGTGTCTGTGGATGAAAATAAACACACACACCACACACACACACACACTCATATATATATATATATATATATATATATATATATATATATATATATATATATATATCAATCTTTCGTGGGTATTGGATTTTGTGCGGTGGACTTACCAGAAACGATGATCGACAGGGCGAGTGGTGTGTATGAGTGAGTGAGTGAGTGTGAGTGAGTGTGAGTGTGTGTGTATGTGCGAGAGAGAGAGAGAGAGAGAGAGAGAGAAAATGAGAGAGAGAGAGTGTGTGTGTGTATGTCTTTTTGTGTCTGTATGTGTTGACAGTGTCTCTTTAGTGTGTGTGTATAGGGCACCTCACGCGGTGTAATGGTTAGCAAGCTAGACCATTGTTATTGAGTTCGATTCTCATTCAGCGCCCCATACTTCTGGCCTTGTGCCACATCTAAGCTAACCTTAGTAAATAACTATATGGTAAAAGAGAGCGAAGGGAAAATGGGGACAGAGGGAGAGGGAGAGATCTAAATAATCTATTCCTCCCCATCTCTCTCTCTCTCTCTCTCTCTCTATCTATCTATCTATCTATCTATCTATCTATCTATCTTAAGTTTCCCAGGTCTCTTTTCTAGGATTCTGCTCTGTTCGCATACCATTTGTTAGAAAATTGTCATATACTTCTCATAATATATTCCTCCCATGCCTATCCCCCCCTCTCTCTCTCTCTCTCTCTCTCTCTCTCTCTCTCTCTCTCTCTCTCTCTCTCTCTCTCTCTCTAGGCTCTGTTCGCATACCATTTGTTAGAAAATTGTCATATACTTCTCATAATATATTCCTCCCCATGCCTATCCCTCTCTCTCTCTCTCTCTCTCTCTCTCTCTCTCTCTCTCTCTCTCTCTCTCTCAGCACACACACACATTCCCGCCCGCACAAGGCGTGTGCATTCTCTTTTATTATCCAATTTTGAGCTCTTCTTTATCACATGCTGTTTTTCCCAGTTTAGTATACAGGGTGTGGCAAAAAAAAAATTCTGCTTCGCTGAATCAGAACTTCTTTTTAAATAAATATTTTATATTTTTAACTTTAAGGAATTTAGAATTAATTCAAACATATCACTTTATTTTAAAGTTTTGTTTTGTTTTTTGTTATTTTTTGTGCTTTTTTTTTTTTTTTTTTTTTTTTTTTTTACATTTCTGACATAGTTTCTGTTTATTTAGTTTTTAACATCTCGGTTTCTTTTTAAATTACAATTATGTTTTGCTTTTCGAGAAATTTTCTTTTTGTTTTCGAATTGAAAGAGAAAAATGTTTTCAGATTTTTTTTTTGGTTTGTTTTTTATTTTATTTTTTTGAACTTTTTGAAAATGGATTCAATAACATTTCTCAGAAATGTTAGCATTATGATACTCTTTGCGGATTTTCACCCAAACAGTATCTGGAGAGCTTCACTGCAATTCCAAGTCTCCTCAGATCTCCAGGACTCACCCCAGTGTTCTAGCCGACCTGGAATCGATTCTTCCTCGGATCTTCATTTTCCATAGTCTCTTTTTCCAGTCGATTTTGGAATTGTTCTCATTCTCTCGAGACGGGGTCTGCTCTGTTCATATACCATTCGGTAGTATAGTCAACTATTATTATTATTATTATTATTATTATTATTATTATTATTATTATTATTTTCACGCCTTTTGAGTTTTTCACATCAGCGTTAGCTGATGGTATTTGACTGGAGTCTCAGTGACAACAAGTCTCTCGGTATCCTTAGTATTCTCGCCGATTGCAGCAGTGCAGTAGTCTGGATGGTCTCAATTCTTCCTCTGATTTCCAGATCCTCCAGTCTTTTTTCCAAGTTTATTGGGACCGTTCCAAGTGCACCAACTACAATTGGTATCATTTTCACTCTCATATTCCACATCTTTTTCAATTCTCTGGCAAGGTCAGGTATTTATCCATCTTTTCATTTTCCTTCAGCTTCACCGTGATCTGCTGGAACCGCAAAGTCCACCAGTTGATACTTTCTCTTTTTATTATTATTATTATTATTATTATTATTATGGAGTCTGAGTGACAACAAGTCTCCTCAGGTCTCCAGGGCTCTTCTGAGTATTCTAGCTGATTTCAACAATGCTGTTGCCTGGGTGGTGTCAATACTTCCTTTGATTTCTAGTTTCTCAAGTCTTTTTTCCTAAGCTTTTTTTGGGGCCGTTCCAAGTGCCCCAATTACTATTGGTATCACTTTCACCTTTCTGGTATTTGTCCATCTTTTCGTTTTCCTTTATCTTCACCCTGTGATCTGCTGGAACCGCTACGTCCACCAATTGACAAGTTCTTTTTTTTTTAATAATCAATACTATGTCTGGTCTCCTGGCTGGGATAGGGTGACCCGTCTTTATCTCAAAGTCCCAGAGAATTTTATGCGTTTCATTTTGAAGAAAGATTCTGGTTTATGCATATACCATTTTGTTATATGGTAAAAATTTAATTTTTTGCATAATTCCCAGTGGATCCCCTTCCAAACCCAGTCGTGCCTAGTTTTGTATTCCCGTTGTGCTAGTTTGCTACATTCACTTAATACATGGTTTACAGTCTCATCTCTGTCACCGTACAGTGTACATTTACTATTCTGTTGCGTCTTATCAATTTTTGCTTTAATATAATTTGTTCTTATGGCATTATTTTGTGCGGCAATTATTAGTGAATCGGTTTCTTTCTTGAGGTTTCCTTTTCTTGACGAAGTCCATGTTTTTTCATGTTATCATTATTATTACTAGCAAATATATGCACCCTCCGGGTGCAAGTATCTAAATTTTGATATAGTAAAATATCATGTTAAATTAGAAAGGTTAATTAAACAAAATAAGAATGCAGATAAAAATATTTGGAACAGAGGGGGTATAATCGAAAAATAGAATTACTCTGAAACTAACTCTTCCATCATTTTCCATTACTCCCGTCTTTCATTGGTAACTTTTCCTAATTCAATTATTTAGTTAAAATAGGAAGAAAAGGATAATGTTACAGTTATTTCTTCTTGTTAATGGATTTCTTTTAAGATTTATCCACAAGATATTTCTCATATTCAATAAGATAAAACCAAACAATAAAATTCAATAATACTAAGCATATATTTATTAAAATCAATTTTTTAAGATCAATATGCAAATTAACCTTCCCATTCACACTGTAAACTGCTATTTTGTTGTATATATAAATACAATTGCATGTTATTAGTAGGTAAATATGGTCAACAGTCTTAATGATGTAAAACAATTTTATTAATAATTGAGGTTTAAATAAAAAATAAAATCAGAGAGACTGTGATGTAAATAACAAAGGGAATTGTGACTTGTATAGTAATATAGTTTCGGTTACAGACAGATAAGCTCACAATCTCCATTATAATAAGATTATCACTCACAAATATACATGGGGCTGCTTTGGCGAAACTGAACTATTTAACAAAGTCTAAAAGTGCAAAGTGAGCGAAAGATAAAATAGACAGGCGTCTTAAATATGGCGAGGTGAAAGGGGAGGGGGTAGAAGAGGGTAGTGAAAGATAAGGTGAATGGGGAAGAGGCGGAGAGTTTAAATAAAATTGCACAAGGCTTACGTATATATATATGTGTTTGTATATATATATATATATATATATATATATATATATATATATATATATATATATATATATATGAGGGTGTGTAAATAAACAAATGTGTCTATTTTTATTGGCTTTAAGCCGACAATTTTTGGAGGATATGTGCTTAATTGAAGTCATACCTAATTTTGAAAATTAATTAGTTAATAATTAATGAATTTAGGCGGGCATATATGTTCAAATGTAAGGCTAAACAAATCGAGAAAATGTCAATCCCTGAATGTACATTTCGACCTATTAGGTCTCATCAGCAACGTTATAGACATGGGAGGCTGCTCCGTGTGTGACTCAAAACCTCGACTGTCTATAACCTTGCTGATGAGACATAATAGGTCGAAATGTACATTCAGGGATTGACATTTTCTTGATTTGTTTAGCCTTACATTTGAATATATATACCCGCCTAAATTCTTAATTATTAGCTAATTAATTTTCAAAATTAGGTATGACTTCAATTAAGCACATATCTCCAAATATATATATATATATATATATATATATATATATATATATATATATATATAAAGTAAAGTAAATCGACAAAGTAAAAAAAAAATTCGACGGGGGGCTTAGAGTCGGTATCAGCCAGACAGCGAGGGAGTCTATCCCCTTTTCACTAGCGCTAGACCAAGGAGATTGTTTTGGCATTTGAGGTGGAGCGCCACACCTACCATCAGCTCCTTTTTTTTACCGCACATATCTCAGTGCTACTCATACGCTGAGTTGGCCAGGGCCGGTATCGAACTAGAAACCTTGTGGTTTCGAGCCGAACGCTCTACCGACTGAGCTATACATATATATATCTTATAGTATTTTTGCTAATGTGATTAGAGGGAGTGTGTGTGTGTGTATGTGTGTGTGTATATAAAAAAATTTATTGGGTAATGCATTATTATTGTTAAAATAAATTAATTTATTTGTTAAATACAATATTTTACTACGTGACAATTTTTTTAAAAACACACGCACATACACACACACTCCCTCTAATCACATTAGCAAAAATACTATGAGATGTATTCATCACGATGTAAACAGTACTGTAATATATATATATATATATATATATATACCTGTTACGTAAACTTATCAAACGCTCAGAATTCCTTTCCAATTTTCTGATATTTATCGCAATATCTCAGTGTACCATTACTTGGTAATAAATTTTTATTGCTGTTCCAAGAGTAATATGTCAAAAGTATATCTAGGTAGGTATTTATCCAACCCGTTAGCCACGGCTAGAAAGTGACATAAGGGCGCAAGTATGGGTAATTAGATTATATCGGGATATCGTCTTCATATTGGTTGTTATACGCCAAACGTTTCAGCCGTTGTACCCTACGGTCTTCTTCATGTGTTTAAGTTTGTTTAACACCTGTAATTGTTTAACACCTGTAATTCACAAACTTTTTTTTTTAATTTAGAATCAAGTTAATAACTACGGCAAAAAGACATGTTATATGGTTGATTGTCAAATTGTCAAAGAACCGAAGAGGCGACAAAAGAACAGACAATCACTTTGTTATCGTTTGGTTCCTGTTATGTTTTACATACAGATAAAATACGGAAGACTGAAATGATAATGCAAGACCAGGTTGTTGGAAAATTAACAAGGTTTTATTTAACAGAGGTTAGAGAATGCTTCTACCTAAAAATGACTTAACTAGCTCAACCGCGCTGTGCCCGTGGTAAGCTGTGTCCACGCAATCGAAACCCCAGTCCAAAAGTAACACGGCGGAAACCGCACATCCGGGTTCCCATCAGTCCCCTACTGATCCAAGGGGAGCAACTCTATTTTTGTTAGGTCTTCCTAACAGTTCCCACATTTATTAATAGTGTTAATGATTCAGACCGGCCATTATCTGTGAGTTTCGCAAACTGTGTTCCGCCCAGTCGGCCGGGGGCTGTAGAATACACCGATCACCTTTGCAGAGGATAAAATCCCCTCCCAATCGAGCTACCCCATAGTGTTAATAATTCAGACCAGCCATTCTTTGCGGGTTTCCCAAACTGTCTTCCACCCTGTCGGATAGGGGGCAAGTGGCTGTATAGCTGCTTTTTGAGGGATATTATTTCCACGATTTGTTTAAGATCGCACATAGGATTTTTATGCTACTCACCTCGCTTATTCTCTAAGCGCTTCCTTAATCGTGGGTCGATCTCTACGAAACCTATTTTGGTTTCCTAAGGATTTTCGCTATTTCAGATCGGATGCGATTGAAGAAGAGTGTTATTATATATCTTAGCAGCTATGGCAGCGAGAGTTATATTTCTGTAGTTATTTATTTATTAAATACAATATTTTACTACGTGACGAACTTTTTTTTAAAACACACACACATACACACACACATTAGCAGGATGATATTATTTCGAATGGAACATTATACAACCAAAAAAGATATTATTTTGTATTATTTGTAACCAAATTCTATAGCATTGAAACTCTGTAAACAAAATTATGATTGTTGTATAATCTATGTGGCGGCATCGATTATTGATAACACTGTGTAGATGGAAATTTACAAACCGTCGGTGACCATTTGACACCACAGAGGGAAAACCCGCGAATCACGTAAAGTCACGTGAAAGCTGGTTAACCCTCAGTACCAGCTTGGACATCAGGCAGGAGGCATGTCTTGCCTTAGCTGGGGCTCACTTGCAAACGCGCGCAGTATTTAGTTAGAGAAATATGTTTAGTTAAGAATAAAAGTCTTAACGAAATAACAGGGCGTTGTTGGTTGATGCATGTGTTGAGTATCTGGCCGCCATCCTTGGTTCCAGATGTAGTAAATAAGTAAGCAAGCCAATAAGAATCCGGTGTTATAGTATTCTTTGTAAGTCCGACATCCAAGATAATCCAAATGTCAATGAGTTAAGATTAGAACCAGGCCTCTATAAATACACCAACAGCAGCAGCAGCACTGCCAGTGATTGGACAATAGGAATCTTCGGTGGTTACGTGGTAGTCAACGAGTCTATATTTAGAAGTGACCATTTGCCCCATGCCTTATATTACAAAAATCCAACAGCATGTCTAAGCAAAAAGACTGACCTAGATGAAGAAATGAATTAAAGACGAACAACCAACAAAATAGAAGTCAAAGATAGATGATCGAATGGCCAAACAGTCGAAGAAGTAAGTAATGCAAATATGCATTGTGTTTAGTTAGTTTAGTTAAGTAAATAAAAGTTTAAAGAAATAACATGGTGTTGTTGGTTGATGCATGTCTTGTCAAAAAGACTGACCAAGAAGAAGAAAATGAATAAATGATGAACAACCAACGAAATATAAAGAAACTAGACATGACATCAGAGAAGAAACTAAGTTATGCATCTATGCATCTATCTGTCTACCTATCTATCTTGTCAAAAAGACTGACCAAGATGAAGAAATGAATCAAAGACGAACAAACAACAAAATAGAAGTCAAAGATAGATGATCGAATGGCCAAACAGACGAAGAAGTAAGTAATGCAAATATGCATTGTGTTTAGTTAGTTTAGTTAAGTAAATAAAAGTTTAAAGAAATCACATGGCGTTGCTGGTTGATGCATGTTTGGCAAAAAGACTGACCAAGAAGAAGAACAGGAATTAGAGACGAACAACCAACAAAATAGAAAGAAAATAGACAACACATGAGCGGCCAGAGAAGAAAGTAAGTTATGCATCTATGCATCTATCTGTCTACCTGTCTATCTCTCTCCCCTCTCTCTTTCTAGTAAGAGAACATTGTGAATATACCCACAATATGACCATGTGGGTATGTAACAGGATTATAAAATATATATTTATGCAATTTCGGCTTTATTTTTGCTAAGCAAGCAAGCAATCCATTGCCCGTGAATTTAATTCTCACTTAGGACCCCATGTTTTAGGCTTTGTGCCAACGGAAGTTAAACTTAGAAAAAGATTTTCGTTTTCTCCACAGAAATTTTAACAAGCGCATTTTTCAAATACTTTCCTCCTCCACTGTTATTTTTCGTGAAAATGTTCACAGATGTTCAAACTGCTTTCATATTTTTATGAAGGCTACAAATTCCGTTTCATTTTTATTGTTCTTTCTTTTTTTTTAAAGGATTTTATCGAGGCTGCCACAAAGGTATACAAACCTGAGCCCCGCCCTTTAATAAATATTTGTTGTCACTAAGCTTAGTTAGCATATGAATAAATACAAATTATATATACTAGCAAATATATGCACCCTTATATGCAAGTATTTTAGTTAAATTTTATAATAAAATATCATATTAAATTAGAAAGGCTAATGAAACTGAATAAGAATGTAGATAAAAAGATTTTGAACAGAGGGGGTATGATTGAAAAATAGAACAACTTTGAAACTAACTCTTCCATCATTTTCCGTTACTCCCGTCTTTCATTGGTAATTTTTCTAAATAAACTGTTTAGTTAAAATAAGAAGTAAAGAATAATATTACAGTTATTTCTTCTTGTTAATCGATTTTTTAAGATTTATAGAAGAGATTTTTGCTCATATTCAATAAGATAAAGCCAAACAATTAGAAATCAATAATACTAAGCATATATTTATTAAAATCAATTTTTTAAGATCAATATGCAAATTAGCCTTCCCATTCACTCTGTAAACCTCTATTTTGTTGTATATATAAATACAATTGCATGTTATTAGTATTTAGATATGGTCAACAGTGTAAGTAATGTAAAACAATTTTATTAATAATTGAGGTTTAAATAAAAATAAAATCATGGAGAATATGATGTAAATAACGAAAGGAATTGTGACTTGTATAGTAATATAGTTTCGGTTACAGACAGACAAACCCACAATCTCCATTATAATAAGATATATATAATATATATATATTTCCGTAGTTAGGATCTTTCCATGTGTGGTTTAACCAAGCTGATGCAGGTAAACCGTAATGAGAGCTCTATGTGCCTAGTGCCAGTGAGTGGACGGACAGAGCAAAATATTCAATAAATGAAGGAAAAAACTTTAAATTTGCTTCATTACAATAATTTATTTCAACCGCATTCCAGCAGCATCTTCGGGTAATTGCGGTAAGAGTCATGTTTTTGCAATTACCTGAAGATGCTGCAGAAATGCGGTTGAAATAAATTATTGTATGAACCAAATTTAAAGTGTTTTCATTTATTGAGTATATATATATATATATATATATATATATATATATATATATATATATATATATAAGTGTATTTTGCAGCATTTCTTCTTTTAAACATGTTTCGTTAAACTGTACTGACGATTCTTGTCGGACGAGTTTTTGTTCTCTGCTGCTATCATTGTTTGAACCCACTACCAATTCCTACTACCTCCCACTACCAATTCTTACTACCTCCCACAACCAATTCCTATGTTACTGCCGTTGTTTTAAAAACGAGACACCCGAAACATCCATCAGTTTCACACCTGAAGATGGCAGACGGACATGCCAAAAGCGCTCGTAAAGAAACCTTTGGTGGATTGCTACACCAGTTCCACCCTGACATTAAAAAGATGGCCAGAAAATTATATATATATATATATATATATATATATAAGGATCTAATTGAGTCAGACGTTATCTACCTAGGTTTCACCCGAATGGTTCTCCAGGATAATTCTGACTGAAAGAGGTTGTTACAAACGTCTTTTATTATGGGAGTGGGTATCCGAGTGGGTAAAAATTAGCATAAAAATTTACAAATAAAAAATGTGTAAAATAGTCAGACACTATCTACCTAGGTTTCACTCTGATGGGTCTTCAGGATAATCTGACTGAAGGAGGTTGTTACAAACGTCTTTTATTATGGGAGTAAGTATTCAAGTGGGTAAAAATTAGCATAAAAAGGTAAAGTTTAAAATTCTTAAAAGGGTTGTGTTATAACTATTTGTTATTGGCTAAGGAGCCATGGCTTTTTTATGTCTACAGACGTTTAAGATTTCAATTCTTTGCTATGACGAGTTTTTCCTCCGTGTAAAGTAGGCAAAATTTGTCTCCTGCTTTGTATTCACATTTCTTTATTATTTCCCTAGTTTTTTTTTCTTTTATTACCCACTAATCTATCTATCTATTTATACATATATAAAGGGCAGTTGCGTGTATATATATGTCCGGAGGAAACTTCGAAAATAAAACAATTAACTACAAAGTAAATATATATATACACATTAAATATCACCAGGGCTTGGTTTTCGAGCAAAAATAATAGAGATTTGATTTATATTCGTGAATATAATTAAAAAATGAAATTTAAATGAAAACAGCTTCTTTTTTTCATTAAATATTTTAGATAGTAGACATTAACATTTCTTTTCAGAGTAGCTGGATCAATGCAAGGTCTATTTTTTTACATAGGGATTTAAATGGGGCATCCCACGAGGATTCAACTCACGATTCAGTAATAATGGATCTGCGGGCCAAACTTTTTAAAATTCTCCTCTATCCAGGCGACGCCGGGTAGCCGCTGCTAGTGATTAGATGAACTAGTATTATGTCTATATTTTTCGTTTACAAAACTACTCTTGTGCTACCTGAAATTACGAGTAACCCAATTAACGAGTTTTCCGAGTTACGAACAGCGAATTCTTTTTTCTTTTTCTTTTTTTTTTTTTTTTTTTGCTCTGTGTTGTGAGCTAAAATTTGAGGTACGGGCGAGCTTCAAATACGCTTATTTTAATGAGTTCTCTAACTAATTTATTAGACCGAAGAAAAATATTATTTATAAAAAATAAACATAGAAGCACATAATTAATTACATTCTGTTTTAGTATTATTTGTATTATTCGGACTATTGTCTTCATCTTCATTTATCCACTAGCCTACGTGTCCAATATGATACGTAGCCTAGTGGATAAAGGAGTTCAAATAATACTAAAACAGAATGTAATTAATTATGTGCTTTTATGTTTATTTTTTATAAATAATATTTTTCTTCGGTATAATAAATTAGTTAGAAAACTTATTAAAATAAGCGTATTTGAAGCTCGCCCGTACCTCAAATTTTTGCTCACAAAACAGAGCAAAAAAAGAAAATAAAAGAAAAAAGAATTCGCTGTTCGTAACTCGGAAAACTCGTAAGTTGGGTTACTCGTAATTTCAGGTATCACAAGAGTAGTTCTCAGTGACAGTGATCTCTATACTGCAGGTTCAATCCTGGTCAGAGGCAGCAGTAACATAGAATAATAATTAACACAGCTTAACGCCTCAACCCCAACTATGGTTAGCGGAATGAGAACAGGTTACCCCCGTGACAGACTGAATAAAGGGTTTAGGTTCAAAGCTCCGTGATGGTTCCTGAATACAAGAAGGTTCCCGATTACGACAAGAAAGTTCCCGAGTTCGAAAAGAAGATTCCCGAGTCCGAGATGTTTCCCGAGTCCGACAAGAAATACCTGAAGAAGGTTGGAGAGCTCATCGACCGAAACGTTGTACAGATATTATATCCAGATTATAAGAACACTCTAGGTATAATCTTTACTCCCAGGTCCACTCTGACCCGAAGTGGTAGTAACTATTAGGTTACTATCTATCGATTAAATTGAAAAAATAAGTTTAAAAATATTGAATTTGAAAAAAAATGTTGAATACCCATCAAGAATAAATAAACCAAAAACGTCTTTGGTATAAAATAACCCAACAACAACTGACATGCCGTAAAATCCAACTAACCAAACATATTTGTTTTTCAAAGAAAACCTGACATATTCTTGTAGAAATTTGGCACAATGCTTGGCATTTGACCTCAAGAATTTGACCTTTGCAATGCGATCTACATCCCAGAAAAAAGACATTTTTTGAATTTCTTTTTGTTCATTTTTGAAGCTGTATAATTTTTTCCCTTTTTCTCCCACTTCGCGCACTTGTCTGATTTTTATTGTTTTTTTTGTTTTTTTTTTTTTTTCATTTTACTACAAAGCATTGTTGACATTGTTACCGTCATCATTACACTGTTGTCGGTGACGTCATTATCAGTATAATCAGAATATATCTTATTAGTATCCACGCCCATAAGGACCTTATATCACAAGTGTTGTTCTTATCCTACATAAATCAAGTAACGCCGTTGGCACGACATGACTGCTGTATACGAGTCGATGAACCGTCCAAGATATTGTTTCATTATTCTTATCTTGTTTTATTTTAGCTTTTACTCTCTTTCTTATTCTTAGAAGTGTTCTTCCATTGAAGGGGAGTTTCAGCGCCATGTTGGCTAACGGGTTGGGCTGCGATACCTCGAATGGAAAATAATGGAAGATACACTGTTAAGAAATAAGTAGCTCACTTTTGTCGGTAAATATCTTTATTTTTGATAGAATTATTTTTGTTACGTTTTTTTTTATTAAAAAAAATAGCGATGTATTGTATAAAAACATAATAAAACAGAATGCTGTTTCTCTGAATTTTTGGCGATGAGGCTTGATAATTAGTATTATTTGTATTATGCGAACTATTGTCCTCATCTTCATTGTTGTTTGTACAACGTTTCGGCCGATATGCCCTCCGGACATCTTCAGGTATTTTTTGCCAGACTCGGGAACCTTCTCGAACTCGAGAAACATCTCGAACTCGGGAACCTTCTTGTCGTAATCGGTAACCATCACGGAACTTTGAATCTAGCACTTTATTCAGTCCACGGGGGTATCCTGTTCTCATTCCGCTAACCATAGCTGGGACACAGGTATTAGGCTGTGTTAATTATTAGTCTATGTTACTGCTGCCCCTGACCAGGATTGAACCTGCAGTCTAGAGATAACTGTCACTGAGAACTGTCTTAACCTAACTCCTTTATCCACTAGGCTATGTGTCCAATTAAACTCAGTAAGTCACCAAAAGGTAGAATATATCAGTTTAAAAACAAACGAGGAATCTGGTAAAACCAGCTAGTGTAATGGTTAGAATCCACGGCAGTTAGGGTTCGAGTCACACAC
>CM042161.1:22894741-22947241 GCA_023376005.1 Doryteuthis pealeii | reverse complement strand
GTTCTAGTGCCCCACCTAGAGCTCTTTAGGAGCGACTTTAATAAACTTTCACCGCCAGCATAACGCAATGATCATCTGCTTTCTGATTTGATCTCTCTGGTGATCGTAAAGTATATATACAGATGTATTGATTTAAAAAAGTTAAAACACCACTCCTTAAACGGCAGCTGGCAATGGCCTAGCGGTTTACGGATCGAACAGGCATAAAGTCAGTCGGGGTTCGCTTCTGGCCGGAGTTAATTGTTGTGTCTACACACTGATGAGACATGAAACGTCGAAACACGGTGTCTGTGGATGACATATATATATATATATATATATATATATATATTTGAATGAAGTGACAAATAAAAGTTTTAGCTTTTATTCATTTATTTGGGAACGATATTACTACCAATGGTTTCCTGCTAAAAGCATTCATCAGGTAAACGAAATGGGTTGTTTTAAATTACAGAAATGGTGTAAATGGTCAAATGAGTGCGTTTTTTTAACTGTATTCTCGTGTTGCATGTTTGCGTGTTTGCGTGATGTGGAATGTTCTTTTTCTTTGTAAGTGTGCGTATTTTTGTTTGTGCGTATGTGTATGATGTCATGCGCGTGCGCGTGGAAATGCGTGAAGGCTGTGATGATATGATTGTGTCCACGCGCGTGTGTGCGTATTTTTGTTTGTGCGTATGTGTGTGATGTCATGCGCGTGCACGTGGGAATGTATGAAGGCTGTGATGATATAATTGTCTCCACACGCGTGTGTGCGTATGAATATGCGTATTTGTGTTTGGTATTCTTGGTTACGTATGTTATGTGCAATTAATATATATATATATATATGTATATATATATATATATATATATTAATAAAGTATATCTTATTATAATGGAGATTGTGTGTTTTTCTGTCTGTAACCGAAACTATATAACTATTCAAGTAACAATTCCCTTAGTTATTTACGTCACATTCTACAGGATTTTATTTTTATTTAAACCTCTATTATTAATAAAATTGTTTTACATTATTAATACTGTTGGTAATATCTACATACTAATAACATACAATTGTATTTATATATACAACAAAATAGCAGTTTACAGTGTTAATGGGAAGGCTAATTTGCATATTGATATTAAAAATCTGATTTTAATAAATTTGTGCTTAGTATTATTGATTTCTAATTGTTTGGTTTTATCTTAATGAATATTATCTAAAATCTCAGGTATAAATTTTAAAAGAAATCCATTAAGAAGAAAAAATAACTGTAATTTTATTCTTTACTTGCTATTTTAACTAAATAGTTAAATTAGGAAAATTTAACAATGAAAGACGGGAGTGATGGAAGAGTAAGTTTCAGTTGTTCTATTTTTTTTATTATACCCTCCTCTGTTTCAAATATTTTTATCTTCTTTCTTTTTTAGTTTCATTAGCATTTCTAATTTGATACAATATTTTATTACATTAAAACTTAAATACTTGCACCCGAAGGGTACATATATTTGCTAGTATATATAATGAATAGAAATATGAGAAATATGATATGTATACATTGTATTATTTATCATATTTCTATTCCTTATATATATATATATATATATATAATATATATATATAATATATATATATATATGCAAATATATATGCAAATAATATAATGCATAAATATTTACACATATTTTAGAATTTCCCCCCTGAAGGGATACAGATGAATTTTCGACTGTTTTCTAGACGTTTATGTGAGGTTGTTTAGTCAGAATGACAGATCGATCAGTAATGATGAGAGTCAGTTTAATCATTGAAAAGGTTCACAAGAACTGACATATTAAATTGACTTTTCAGATGGAAATTTCAAAAATGACGTCTGACTAGTAAAGCATGAAATCAGAATTTAAACTTTGATTTTGTCGGCTGAGAGATGAACAAGGGGAATAGCAATTAAGGGAGAATGGACGGATAGGTAGATGATTGAAGAAGAAGAAGAAGAAGAAGAAGAAGAAGAAGAAGAAGAAGAAGAAGAAGAAGAAGAAGAAGAAAGAAAAACGAAAGAGAATATCTTTCATAAGTTATTCATATCTATCATTCTAAGTTTTTCTATCTATCTATCTATTTCAAGTTGCTCATATCTATCTATCTATCTATTTCAAGTTCTTCATATCTATCTATCTATCTTATATCTATCTATCTATCTATCTATTTCAAGTTGTTCATATATATCTATCTATCTATTTCATATCTATCTTCTATCTATCTATCCAAGTTGTTCATATCTATCAATCTATCTATTTCAAGTTGTTCATATCTATCTATCTATAAGTATATCATCTAATCTATTTCCATATCTATCTATCTATATCTATCTATGTATATCTATCTATCTATCTATGTTGTTCATATATATATATCTATATATATATATATATATGTGTCTTGTGTTTGTTCATATCTATGATGTAATATATCTATCTTAATCTATAATCTTTCTATCTATTTAAAATTTGTTCTTATCTATCTATCATCTATCTATCTATCATGTATTGCATCTATCTATCTATCTAATCTTTTTATCTATTTCAAGTATCTATCTATCTATCTATCTATTATCCATTATATTTATATATATATATATATATATATCTATCAAGTTGTTCATATCTAGCTATCTATCAATCTATCTATCTATTATTTATTATGTATATGTATCTATCTATATCTATCTATCTATCTATCTATCTAATCTATCTATCTCTATCAATCTAAGTATGTATCCATCTTAATCTTTCTATCTATCTATCTATCTATCAAAGTATCTCTTGTATCTATCTTTCTATCTATCAATCTATGTATGTATGTATCTATCTATCTATCTTAATCTTTCTTTCTATATATCTATCTATCTATCTATCTCAAGTTGTTCATATCTGTCAATCAAAAAAATTAGCTTAGTTTGACACAAGGCCAGAAATAAGTGGCATGTAACAAACTGTTAGCAAAGCACCAGGCATATTTTCATTTTTTTTAATTTGTTTCTTTCTATTCTTCTATTATTCTTTATGCCATTCTTTTTTCTTTTTTCTTTCTTTTTCTTTTTCTCTTTTTCTTTTCTTTTTTTCTCTTTCTTCTTTCTTTCTTTCTTTTTCTTTCTTTAATTTCTTTCTTTCTATATATATCATTAAACTCTATTCTTTCTTTATGCCATTCTTTCCTTTCTCTTTCTTTCTTTCTTTTTCTTTCTTTCATTTTCTCTTTCTTCTTTCTTTCTTTCTTTTCTTTCTTTTTAATTTCTTTCTTTCTATATATATCATTAAACTCTATTCCTTTATGCCATTCTTTCTTTTCTCTTTCTTTTCTTTTCTTTCATTTTCTCTTTCTTTCTTTCTTTCTTTCTTTTTCTTTCTTTCTTTAATTTCTTTCTTTCATATATATATCATTAAACTCTATTCTTTCTTTATGCCATTCTTTTCTTTTCTCTTTCTTTCTTTTCTTTTTTTCTTTCTTTCTTTTCTTTTCTTCTTCTTTTTCTTCTTTCTTTATTTCTTTCTTTCTTATATATCATTAAACTATTCTTACTTTTCTTCTTTCTTTTCTCTTTCTTCTTTTCTTTTTCTCTTTCTTTCTTTTTCTTCTTTTTCTTTCTTCTTTTAATTTCTTTCTTCTTATATATCATTAAACTCTGTTCTTTCTTTATGCCATTTTTTCTCTTTTTTTTTTATTTTTCTTTGTTTGCCATTCTTTCGTTTTTCTTTCTTCTTTTTCTCTTTATTTCTTTTTCTCTTTTTTCTTTCGTTTTCTCTTTCTTTATTTTTCTCTTTCTTTCTTTTCTTTTTCTTTTTTTTCTTTCTTTCCTTTAATTCATTTCCTTCTATATCATCATTACTCTCTCTTCTTTCTTTAATCTCATTCATGTCTTTCTCCCTCACTTTTCTTTCTTCCCTTTCTTTACTTTTCATTATTCCTTTCTTTCTTCTTTTTCCGTTTTACTTCCTTTCTTTTCTTTTGTTCTACCATCACCCAAATTTCATCTTAAAACACGACAATCAAAAAACTTAACGTTTCTAACTTCAAGGTCTTTTCTGTGTTTGTACAAAAACAGAAATCTGCTCAGATGTTGACGGAAAAAGAGAAAGAAAATATAACGGCCGTTGACGGAACGAAGAAAGAGTCAAATTAAAAAAATTAAAAAAATTACATAATACTCTGACATCAGCCCCAAACAGAATTAAGAAGAAAGATATGTGACTGTGCGTATTTTTGCATATGTGTGCACATGTGTATGTGCGGGTAGTATTGTGGTGTCAACATCTGACAAAGAACAGACGACAAAATGAAAAAAAAAAGAAAAAGAGGACATCTTAGGGAAAGTGTCATAAGTCAGCGGTAACAGAACAATAAAAATCGAGGCATATCTCTGAAACTTACAAACACCTACACATTTATGCACACATGCACGCATACACCTGAATACAATATGCAAAATTAGTCAAACCGAGTACATTCGTACTTACATTGGTAATTATAAACAACAACCACCATCCGTTGGCATCCCCACCCTCTACACACCCCAAATTCAGGACCACTGAATTCAAACTTTCATCCAGTATTTCATAGAATTTGAGTCAAGTCAGGAAAAGACAGGTTTTCTTTCTCACCTGATACTAGTACCATGTAAATAAAACTAAAGTCGTCGGGTGGCCTAAAGTCGGTATCAGCCACACAGCATGGGAGTCCATCCCCTTTTTACTAGCGCTAGACCAAGGAGATTGTTTTTGGCGTCTGAGGTGGAGTGCCTCACCTACCATCAGCTTCTCACTTTGCCGCACAGATCTCTGTGCTACTCATATGCTAAGGAGGCGAGGGCCGGTATCGAACTGAAACCTTGTGGTTCACTGACTGAGAGTACTACTGTTCCATGGTCGGGTTGTAGGCGACTAAACTGGCAATCCGATCAGGTACATCTCAGCTTGTCTGGTGAGGTGAGTGTATGGACACCCAGCACCTTAAAAACAAGAGCTGTCAAAGGGCGGATGACCTCTAGGGGAACCAACGCCCATCCACACCAATAGTAGTAGGATTTGGGTACTTCCTACTCACATAAATCCTCAAATGTTTTTTTTTGGGGGGGGATTCTTCGCTTTGGACGACAATCCATCTAGACAAGGGATTCCCAACCTTTTTCAGCTCATGGCCCACATTGAAACCAGAATTTTTGGGGGCCCATGAAATTATTATAACAAAAATTATTCAATATATATAAAACATAATATAGGGGTGTATCAGAGGCGTAAATCCCTCCTAAGTTTCCCCTACCGTGAATTAGTTACTTTCTAGAAAATATAAATTTCCCACATATATGATTGGATTTTGTATATAAAATATGTACTGAAATCTATAATATTATATTATAATATTTCCTTGGCCACCTGAAATTTGCTGTGGCCCATTTTGGCCATGTGGCTATAGGTTGGGAACCACTGATCTAGACAATGAAAAGTATGTTATAAAACCACCGCTGTCTTGCGGCTATACTTCATTGCAAGGAAAGGCTAGGGGAGTAAGTCCGGAACTGAAGTCTCTAAGGTGGTGTGGTGTTGAACTTCAGTATTATCCAGCGAATTCTGCGACACTATCGTTGCCAAACGCATTGGTTTTGGTTTTGTCTTGTTTTGTTTTGCTGAGTTTTTTTTCCTTTCTTTTGGACCACCAACGGCCATATGGGACCTACTGCTTGGGTGACAGCTCATCCTCCATATCAACCCGCATAGGATACGTGGTTCCATGTTTTGTGGACACTACGCCATCGTCTCTAGTAGACAGATGGATACCAACGATACTTGATTCATAGTAAAAGTTGGCTGTTTTGTTTTACGGTGTATAAACCCTTTTCGGGTTATTTAATGCCAAATCAAGTCATTTAAAAAAACAAATGACTCAGGTTGATTGCAGTACCTACTGTTGTTTAAATTGAGTATTGAACAGGCTTGTCACTGCTTAACTGCGGGGATATAGCGGGAACCGGGTGCTTTCAGCGTGACTTGAGCGTAATTGAGAGAGAAGAGAGAGAGAGAGAGAGAGAGAGAGAGAAAGGAAGAAATGAATGAGTGATAACGAAAAAAAAACGTTTTAATCATAACTAGCAGGACATGTGAATATTCTAGAGTATGATATTTAATTATTACAATGTTTGATATGTTTACTTAGGAGCTAGTGCAAAATAGTTCAATACGTAAAAAGTGTAATAATCATGATTCAACTCTCTCTCTCTCTCTCTCTCTCTCTCTCTCTCTCTCTCTCTCTCCTCTCTCTCTCTCTCTTCTTTCTTTCATTCTTTTCATTATGTTCGATTGAAACAGATTAGCGTTATCGCTTCCGCACACTCACACTTTCTCTCTATCTTCCCCTACATTTCTCTTTCTTTCTTTCTTTCTATCTTTTTTCTTTGTAGCATGTTCTTTTTCTCAACAGAAACCCATTAACAAGAAGAAATAACTGTAATTTTATTCTTTACTTCCTATTTTAATTAAATAGTTAAATTAGAAAAATTTAGCAATGAAAGCGGGGAGTGATGGCAGAGTAAGTTTCAGTTGTTCTATTTTTCGATTATATCCCCTCCTCTGTTTCATATCTTTTTATCTGCGTTCCTATTTAGTTTCATTTGCCATTCTAATCTAATCTAATATTTTATTACATTACAACTTAAATACTTTCACCTGGAGGTGCAAGTATCTCGTATAGATAAAAAAATAAGTTTTTTTTAATAGAATCATGAAATTAAATGTGCCACATTGAAATAGTCATAAAATATTAGTTAATAAGACTAGCAACAGAAAACACCCTCTGGGCGTCGTAAAAATTTTTTGAAAGACATTGCCTGAGAGGGTGGGAGTTAAAAATTCAATGCCAGAGAGTTTGTATCATAAGTAAGACAAATCCTCATATTTATTAAAGGATTAAAAAAATAAAACAATTTGAAATGAAAACTGAGCCCCGTCCCTCTTAAATAAAATGTTGCATGCATTTAATAATCAAGCAATTATTTTGAATATTTTCCACATCAACTTTACACAAAATCTTAGGTATTTATTTATTTGTAAATTTTTAGTTAACTTCTTGTTACTGTAAAAAAAAAAATGGACGAGAGTAAAAAAACAATTTTTAAAATTGCTTACTCAAATTTTAGGTGTATATAGCATAAAATATTGTGACGTAAGCTGTGACGTAGAGCTATGACATAGTTTTTGTTACAGACAGAAATACACACATCTCCATTATTAATAGATATCCATGGCTGGTCTAGAATGATAAATATATAAGGGTAAGTCTATATCAAATCACCCAGGCCATGTCACCCACCCCTTTCAATTTTTCTGGAATTTCTGGGGAAAAATATCAAACTATCTTTTTGGAACAAATAATGTTCAATATATGTGAAATAATAATAGAAAAAAATTGTCATTGGTGCTGTGTCACATCGGGATATTGATCTTGCTAGGAAAAATCAGAAATCATCAATAACTTAAAACTGGTTGATTTAAAAACATTTTTGGGTTCCTTGGGCACAAATGCTTTTATAGAACAATTTTTAGGTGTAGGGAAGCTCTAGAACTCATTTTACAGACAAAAATAGGTTACAAAAGTCGCCATTTTTCACCAACCCTACCAAATTTGGAGAGCCATAAATCGACACAACTCCGCCAATTTTTGGAATTGGAAGCTCAAATTTTGGGGATTGTCTAATGTTAACATAGAAAAATTGAAGGGGTGGGTGACAATTTTACTTTTTTTCTGGTTGATTTGACATGGAATCACCCATAAATGTTTCTAACCAGAAAGACGAGAAGTACAAAATGATATTGGTATTTCGAGATGTGATTGCCTGGGTTCTCTTTAGGTTTGACAGTGAAGGTCTGGGTTGTGTAGCATGGCCTTTTTCTTCCCTTTCTTTGTTTATAATGAAAATAGAATGATCCAATATTTAGCTGAGGTAACGACACTCATAAGAAATAAGAATTCGGCGGATAAACGACACTAGATAATCAGGATTTAGATTTTTGCATTACATCTTGGATGATTTGGATGGTCTCATTTTTAACCAGAGGGTGTTGCAAAATGATAACGGTCGTACAATTAAGGAACACGTGTATAATTATGTAGATCTTTCTAAACTCATTAGTGAGGTTCTTCTGTGAAAGCTACCACATGGGCACGACAGAGTAGGTCGTCCAGCAAAGACGTACATAGACAGCTGCGCGGATACTGGATGCTGTACAGAGGACTTCACAGGAGCAATGAATGATAGGGACGGGTGGCGGGAGATTGTCAGGGATATCCGTGCTGCTAGCGCGACAAGATGTTTAATTCTCGATAAACCAATCAAATTTATTCTTAATACATTTCATTACTGTTGGCATCCTTCCGTCTACTGAATACGATGGCGTAGTGTCCATTTTTTCTATCTGCAACTGCTTGAGTGGCTGAACTGACCAATTTTTGAATGACAGTCTCTGGTGTAGTGACTGCAAGCAAAGAGTGGTGCTTGCTGAAGTTGCTGTTGCCTCTCCTTCCTTTTGGCTCTCTTTTCCGTGGTGGCTTGTTTTTCATTCCTTGTTTGACGAGGAGTCGCCAGGTCGCACGGTCTTCTGTACAAGCCTCCCATGTGTTGGTGTTAATGTGGCATGTCTTCGAGTTTCTCTTACAGACATCTTTCAGATGCAACATTTTATTACAGAGACATGTAAAAATTATAATCTTATTCCGTGTTTGATGATCACGGTCGTATAATCAAGTATTAGTATCTATTAATAATGGAGATTCGCTTCCGGTTTTTGTCTGTAACAAAAAATACGTCACTGCTTACGTCACATTGCCCAAAATCGTCATAACATAGAATAAATACACTCAAAATTTGAACATGCAGCATTAGACAGTCTAGACAGTCTTCGTTGTTTTTTAAAACAAGTTTTAATAAATACATGACTGGTATTATATATCTATATATAGTTTGTTTTATTTTAATACATATTTAAAGTTTACATTTCAAATTGTTTTATTTTTTAATCCTTTAATGAATTTGATGATTTTACTTACTTAGGGTACAAACTCGCTGACTTTGAATTTTTTACTCCCACCCCTCAGGCAATATGTTTCAAAAATCTATTTTTACATCGCCCGGGGGTGCGTTTTTAATTTTGTACTAGTATAAATAAAAAAAGGAGTTATTTTTCTGATAGAATCGTGAAATTAAATGTGCCACGTTGAAAAAGTCATAAATGATAGCTAATAAGATATCCATGGCTTGTCTAGAATGATAAATATATAAGTGTTTCTAACTAGAAAGCGAAATTATGACGAAGCACAAAATAATATTGGTATTTCGAGATGCGATTGCCTGGGTTCTCTTTAGGTTTGACAGGGAAGGTCTGGTGGGGGGGATGACATTTCCTTTTCTGTCTTTGTTTTTGAGGATGATTAATGTTGTCATTTATATCATAGGATTCTTTTCTTTCCCTTTTGTCTGTGTCTCGCTGTCAGTTATCCCGGACTTGTTATTCCAGCGAATTGGCGCGAAGTGAAGAAACTAACAGAGTGGAAAGAATATCATATCAAATTTGATTTCATCTCTGGTTTTATCTATCTCTCTCTCTCTCTCTCTCTCTCTCTCTCTCTCTCTCTCTCTCTCTCACACACACACACACACACACACACACACAAACACACACACACTCTCTCTCTCTCTCACACACACACCACACACACACACACACACACTCTCTCTCTCTCACACACACACACACACTCTCTCTCTCACACTCTCATTCTCATTTTCTCTCCATCTTTCTCTCCCTCACACGCACACACTCACACACACATACACTCTCTCTACCACACACACCACACACTCTCTTTATCTCTCTCTCTCTCTCTCTCTCTCTCTCTCTCTCACACACACACACACACACAACCCCCTCTCTCACTCCCTCTCACTCTCTCCCTTTCTCTCTCTCTCTGTCACACACACACGCACACAATCTCTCTCTTTCTCTCACTCTCTCTCTCTCTCTCTCTCTCTCTCTCTCTCTCTCTCTCTCTCTTCACTCTCTCTGACTCTCTCACACATTCTGTCTCTTTCTTTCTTTATCTGTCTCACACACACATACTCTCTCTTACACACACACGCGCGCACTCACACACACACACACACTCTTCCCCCCCTCTCTCTCTCTCTCTCTCTTTGAATCATCCCAGTGGTGGTAGGAGGTTGCGCTAATAATCTTACCAACATTTAACACATCATAACCTGTATTACCAGTTTAGCTGCTTTTGAGATACCAGTTTTCCTACGATTTCATTTTCTTTTTCTTTCTCCAAATATTTTTGTCTTTCAAGTCAATAGAAGATGATCAGCCGTATGAGAATAGTTTCATGTTTAGTTTGTTTTTCTTTTGTATTAAACAAATAAACCAAAACAAATCTATAAACAGTTTAGCATTAAATAACCCATGAAGGTGTTCATATGCCGTTAAACAAATAGATTTTTGTTGTTTTGTTTTGTTTTACGGCATATCAATGTCGGTGGGGGATTTAATGCCGGCATAATTTTTTTTTTAAACTCAATTTTTTGGACCATATGACCTTTAGGCACCCCTTTTTAATCTCGATTAAGAAAGGACGTTTTTCATTTACACCGTCTATATCCGGTTGTTTTAACAGACGATTTTTAGATTTTTTTAAATTATAAAAATAACCCTAACCCCTAACCCTAATCCTAACCCCTAACTCTAACCCCTAGCAAAGAACTGGATATTGACGGTGCAAATGAAAAACATGTCCTTTCTTAATCGAGATCAAAAAGGGGTGCCTAAAGGTAATATGGTCCAAAATGTTTTATTTAACCCATATATGGAACCCTAACAGGTACTACCACTCCAGGTCAGAGTGGACCTGGGATCAATGGTGATGAAGAGGTGATCCACGTTCCCCCAGACATCTAGAACTGGAATCTCACCATCAGAGTTTAACGTCATACCCAGGACGTGAAGACCCTCAGCCACCGCAATTAGTACATATATGATAAAAAGGGTTGAGGCTCTCTATTAGGGTAATAGGGTTGGGACAATCATAATGGTGCTAGGGATTGCCATTGCCAGCCGATTGCTCGGGGGGGGGCTCTCCGACTGCTCGTCTAGACTAAGTAAGGGCTAAAGTGGAATGTTGCATGGCATGGACTGCTCAGCCTCTTGGGTTCCATCCTTAAGAATCACGGGTCGCCACCCACGGCCAACAGGTATTGAGGAGGGTCTTATCCCTCTGCAGAGGTACAGTCGGTGTATTCATGTTGCATGCATTAGGATTCTGTCCTTAAGTAAACAAACAGACCAAACTAAATCGTTCAAACGACGGATCCTTCTATACAAGTATTTGTTACTCGTTGTGTAATTTCGGCATTAACCCATTCAAGGTGATACAATTACCGGTGGATCATGATATATTTCTTTGGTTAGTATTAACTGATTCACTGGTAGGTCTAAACCAAAAAATATAGCATGATCCACTGACGGGACGTATTGACTTGAATGTATTTAATAACCCATAAGGAGTTGATATGCCGTTAAACAAATAAACCAAACCAAATCTATGAATTTCTATGATTACAATCAAACATGTATACATTAATCAAATATAGGCATTTAAAATTTACAGATGAATTAAATTCTGGCATTAAATAACCCATAAGGAGTTGATATGCCGTTACACAAATAAACCAAAACAAATCTATAAATCAGAATCAAACATTTATAAAGTAATCAAATTTAAGCATTAAATAGCCCATAAGGAGTTGATATGCCGTTAAACAAATAAACCAAACCAAACCTATGAATAGTTATCATTAGAATCGAACATTTATAAATTAATCCCATTTTGGTAATAAATAACCCATAAGGAGTTGATATGCCATTAAACGAATGAACTAAATCTATAAAAAGTTATGATTAGAATCAAACATTTGCAAATGAATCAAATTTCAACATTAAATAACCCATGATTGTCAGTGATAAAATTTGATAGCCCCCAACTCGCTTGACTCGACTGAGGAGTCTCGTCTTTGTAAAACACATTTGTGTCACTATTTGTCATACCAGCAGATGAGCTGTTACACTGTGGTATTTTCATGTAAAAATCTCTCAAAAACACGCACCCGAGCGTCAAGGTTTAACTACTGGATATATATGACGAAAAGGAGGGGGTCCCTTAAGGAAAAGAAAAACTGTGATATTATAAAAAGTACCAGGTACCTATTACTTAAGGATGACATTTATCGGACCTTATTACCTTTAGGCACCCCTTTCTGATCTCGATGAAGAAAGGACATTTTTTTCATTTACACCGTCAATATCTGGGTGTTTGTTAGGGATTAGGGTTAGGAGTTAGGGTTAGGAGTTAGGGGTTAGTTTTATCATTTTTTTAAATCCCTAACCCTAACCCTAACTCCTAACAAAGAAGCAGATATTGACGATGTAAATGAAAAACATGTCCTTTCTTAATCGAGATCAAAAAGGGGTGCCAAAAGGTCATATGGTTCCATTTATCTTCTAGATGTAGATATAACATAAATAATTCATCTTTATATCTTGATAATAAATTAGAATTTTTAAAATAGATTATTTCAAATTTTGTTTAAATGCATGTCATCATGACATTCTTTTTATTAAATTTAACTTTTAAGTTAATTAATTAAGACATACAAGAATTTAATAAAGATAGACAGCTCATTCAACTGTGACATTTAAATCTAATAGATTATGTAAAGTTTTTATGACGGAGAACGAAAAAGAGCAAGACATTGTCTTGCCTGCCGGGATCGAGCCCGCGTCCTCCCGCATGCGAAAACAGATGCGATTTAGGCACTGGACGGACGCGAAGTGCCAGGATGTTTCGGTAAATACGTACATAAATAACATGTGAGTCAAGCGCTGGGCAGTGAGGTGTCAGCAGTAGCAGGTTGACTGACGCGAACGACCGAGTAAAGAAATGTGATTTTGAACTGCTAAAGATTATTTCGACTACGGTGACGGATTTTGCCGCTGCTAAACGAAAACGAAGAACGTGTTGACCAGGGGAAGGTTTGGCTTGCTGGAAGACTGTGGACTCGCTTGTTTTTGCCCCCCCCCCTCTCGGCGGGAGCTTGTTTATACGAATATCTATTTCTCCCATATATTCCCCCCTTCTATAGTTTTTAAATACCATCCTTGGCCAGTTGAAAAGGGCTTAAAGAAAGTCCTATGTTATGGAATCCTTTGGTAAGCGTATAAGTCCTATCCTACGTATTGGTAAAGGTCCAGTGATTTAATCCTATGTCCGTCGTCCATGAATGTCACAGTAATTATGACCAGTAGGGTCGGGGTTAAGTATTGTATCAACCTCAGAGTACTGCCAGTGATTGGCCAAGAGTTAGATTATATGATTCTGGCCTAGTCTATAAGTAAGAGCGGGCATTTAGCACACACCTTATTTCTCAAAATTCTAGGGCACCTCACGTGGTGTAATAGTTAGCAAGGTAGACTGGCAAACCATAACTAGTGAGTTCGAGCCTCACTGGTTGCCTCTTACATTTGGCCCTGTGCCACATCTAAGCGAAGCTTAGTAAATGACTATATCTCAAAATTCTAGGGCAGCTAACGTGGTGTAATGGTTAGCAATCTAGATTCGCAGACCATTGTTAGTGAGTTCGAGCCTCACTGGGTGCCCCATAATTCTGACCTTGTGCCGCATCTAAGCTAAGCTTAGTAAATAACTATATCTCAAAATTCTCAACAGATTACAATAGAGTTATCAGAATAATAATTAATTAATTTTATTTATTTTGTTATTGTCTAAAAGAACTACATTGGTTAAATTACAAAAATACTAATAGTACGGGGTACTAGGTCGATTACCTCATTTTCGGAATGAACCCCATTCCTTTTAGAGGTACCGGAAATTTTTTTTATAATATCACAGTTGTTCCTAAAGGGGACCCCCATTTTCGGCATACATGTTCGGTGCCTAAACTTTGACACCCCCACTACACAGACATCTACGTTGAATGAATGAATAAATAAATTGTACCATATGACCCTTAGGTACCCGTTTTGCGATCTCGGTTCTTGGGGACATTTTTTCCATTTACACCGTCAAAATCCGCTTAATTGTTAACAGACGATTTTTAGAGGGTTTTTTTTAAATTATAAAACTAACCCCTAACCCTAACCCCTAACCCCTAACAAACAACCGGATTTTGACGGTGTAAATGAGAAAAGAGTCCTTGTGAGTCGAGATCGCGGAAGGGGTGTCATATGTTCTGGACATACATATACACACAACTGCCTTTTATATATGTATAGATAGATAGATAGAGATAGATATATATAGAGAGAGAAAGAGAGAGAGAGAGAGAGAGAGAGAGAGAGAGAGAGAGAGATTGTTAATTTTTAATGTATTTGTTTTATTTAGAATATATTTTTAAGGAAAATATATCTATTTCAAGTGCTTTTATTATGACATAGATGATGTTGCTGAGTGACATAACATTGTATCCTATAATATTTGTCGAACTGAGATTTAGTTTAGAAAACGTGACAGAACGGCCAATTTAAAGTCAGCCAAAATGACAAAGTGAGGTATTGTTAAATGTATTCATTCATTTAAAGAATTTTATTTTTGATACAGAAATGTTACAATTTTGTTTTTAGTTAAAGAGTCTCAATACTGTAGAGTTTAGTAATAATACCTAATAATATCCGTTTTGATGGTATAATATTTTCCAAACAAAAACACAGGAATATATTTTCTATTTTTATTACTTTCTTTATTGTTTTAAGTGCACCATTAGGATGTTTGCATTGTGGGTCTCATTCTAACCTGTTGTTATTATTATTATCATTTGCTCCTTTTGAGTTTTCACATCAGCATCAGCTGATGGTCTTTCACTGGAGTCTGAGTGACAGCAAGTCTCCTCAGGTCTCCATGACTCTTCTGAGTATTTTGGCAGATTGCAGCAGTGCAGTGTTCTGAATGTTTCAATCTTTCCTCTGATATCCAAACTTTCCAAGCCCTTTTCTAATCCTTTTGGGACTGTTCCAAGTGCACCAACTACAATTGGTATAACTTTCACTTTCATATTCCATAACTTTTTCAGTTCTCTGGCAAGGTCCAGATATTTGTCTATTTTTTCATTTTCCTTCAGCTTCACCCTGTGATCTGCTGGCACTGCAAAATCCACCAGTTGACAAGTTCTTTCTTTTTTGTTTATCAACACTAGGTCTGGTCTTCTTGTTGGGATAAGGTGATACGTTTTTATTTCAAAGTCCCAGAGAATTTTATGAGTTTCGTTTTCAAGAACAGATTCTGCATATACCATTTTTTTGCATGGTCAAAATTAAATTTTTTGCATAATTCCCAGTGGATCACCTTCCCAACCCAGTCGTGTCTAGTTTTGTATTCTCGTTGTGCTAGTTTGCTACATTCGCAGAGTATATGGTTTACAGTCTCATCTCTATTCCCGCAAAGTCTACATTTACTATTTTGTTGGGTCCATCGATTTTCGCTTTGATGTAGTTTGTCCTTATGGCATTATTTTGTGCAGCAGTTATAAGTGATTCCGTTTCTCTTTTGAGGTTTCCTTTTCTTAACCATGTCCAAGTCTTTTCATGGGCAACCTCTTCTATTTGTCGTTTGAAGCGTCCATATAATTGTTTTTCTTCCCAAAGTTGTTTTTCTTCCCGATTATTATTATTATTATTATTATTATTATTATTAGTGTTAATATTGCGCATATTAGACTTACTTTAAATTGTGCTTTATTTTGCTGGCTCGACAGGATTTTTTTTCGTTTAGCGCATGATTTAAAATTAATAATAAAAACATGTTTAAAATTTGTTTACACAAGTCCATTATTATGTTTGCCTAATTCATTTTTTAGATACAGTCATTCTTTACAAAAAAAAAAGATTTGCCAGCAGCCCCTTTCACTAACGACTTCCTGCCACCGGGCTTTGTCTAAAACAAGTGCATGGGTATATATATATATATATATATATATATATATATATATATATATATTACTTTTGGTCGATATATCAATTTCAAACTATGCAATACTCCACTTTGGCCCTATCTTGGGCTAGACGGGCGGTCAGAGAGGCCCCCTCCGATCAATCGGCTGGTCACGTCAAGCCCTAGCACCTATATGATTTTCCCAACCCTATTGTCCTTATGGCAAGCCCCAACCCCTTTTTATCATATGGGTGCTAGAAGGCGGTGGCTGTGGGTCTATATGACCTGGGAATGACGTTAAACTCTATCTGATGGTGAGGTTCCAGTTCTGGAGGTTTGGGGAATGTGGAGCACCCCTTCATCACCACTGCGCCCTGGTCCACTCTGACCCGGAGTGGTAGTACCTGTTAGGGTCCCATCTATGGGTTAAATAGAAAAATGTATTTATAAAAAAATTGTATTATCCATTAAGAATTGATTTATTTCAAAACTTTATCGGCATTAAATAACCCACTGAGGTTGATATGCCGTAAAACAAACCAAACCAAACCAAATTTCAAACTATTATACCTCTCAATCAGTAAGGCGTCACATCGTGGTGTAATGGTTTACAAACTAGTCTTGCAGATCCATTTCTACCGAATGCCTCATACTTACGACCTTGTTTCACAGCCTACCCTTGGCGAACTGTTTAGGTAAATACCTATCACACTATCAATATATGTATTTAGCCAAACCCTTTGCACGAGTAGGATACGACAAGGTCAATTATTAACAGGTTTGATTGAAACAGATTAGCGTTATCGCCTCCGTGTGCCTACACCCTCTCTTTTAACTTTCTCCTAGTCTCTTTCTTTCTTTCTTTTTCATTATATCTTTTCTGTGTAGCATGTCCTTTTTCTTCCATTTCTTTCTTTATAATGAAAAAAGGAATGGTCCATAATTTTGAGATGTCATTGCCTGGGTTCTCTTTAGGTTTGACAGTGAAGGTCTGGGTTGTGTAGCATGACCTTTTTTCTTCCCTTTCTTTGTTTATATTAAAAACGGAATGATCCAATATTTAGCTGTTGAGACGACACTCATAAGAAATAAGAATTCGGTGGATAAGCAACTCCAGATAATCAGGATTAAGGTTTCTACATTTCATCTTGGACGCTTTGGACGGTCTCATTTTGAACTAAAGTGTGTTGCAAGATGATAACTGTCGTACTTTTAAGGGACCCAGGTATTGTTATATAATCTTTTTGTGACAGTCATTTCGTTAGACTTTACATTCCTCAATAAACCAATCCATGTTTTCAGAAATGACAGCGTTTCAGAATGTACCAAGTAGAATAATAATAATAATAATAATAATAATAATAATAATAATAATAATAATAATTGACCACTAAACAAAATGGTATATGCATAAACCAGAATCTGTTCTTGAGAACGAAATGCATAAAATTCTCTGGGACTTCGTAATAAAAACGGATGACCTTATCCCAGCAAGAAGACCAGGCCTAGTGCTGATTAACAAAAAAGAAAGAACTTGTCAACTGGTGGATTTTGCAGTTCCAGCAGATCACAGGGTGAAGCAAAAGGAAAATGAAAAAATTGACAAATACCTGGACCTTGCTGGAATATGAAAGTCAAAGTGATACCAATTGTAGTTGGTGCACTTGGAACGGTCCCAATAAACTTGAAAAAAGACTGGAGGAGCTAGAACGGTCCCAAAAGGATTGGAAAAGTGTTTGGAAAATCTGGAAATCAGAGGAAGGATTGAGACCATCCAGAACACTGCACTGCTGCAATCTACCAGAATACTCAGAAGAGTCCTGTAGACCTGAGGAGACTTGCTGTCACTTAGACTCCAGTGAAAGACCATCAGCTAATGCTGATGTGAAAACTCAAAAGGAGCAAATAATAATAATAATAATAATAATAATAATAATAATAATAATAATAATAATAATGGATTTTAGAACATTTAAACAAACCTGTGAATTTTTGTCTGAATCTTTAAAAAATATTAAATTTGATATTTTGGGCTTGTGTGGCCAAAAGAGATTTCGAATTCCTAAGTGTTAATTACGCTCTCTTGATAGATGAAAAAATGGCGTCCAATTTAACCGCACACCTCAGAAAAAATATTAATTTGCAGATTAGAGTGGAAATTGCTTAAGTATAAATCTTATCATAATGGATATTTGGTATTTGTTAGTCTGTAACCGAAACTAAATAACTGCTTACGTAATAATACCCGCAGGAATTACATAAGTTTATCCATGAGTATTTAATTTATAGTCAAAATCATTAATTAGAATAATGAAATAATAGAATAATAAAATAAAATAATAATAGAATAATAAAAATAATAGAATAAACCTGAGTTAGATTTGCCACAAAACAGCTCATATTATTAGTCCGTTAAAAATCCTACAATTTTTCTTATATATCCCTAAGAAACAAAGGTTTATATAATATATGGTATTATTAATTTGCATACGGGTTTTAACAAGACCTCGTTTAATAAATAATTACTTGGTGTTATTGATCTCTAATATTATTGTTGTATTCTGAAACATATTCAAATCAACCCTAGGAATGACTTTAAAAATAAACCAATTAAAATATAATTAAAATAAGTATAATCTTTTTATTTGCATTCTTATTTAATTTCGTTAGTCTTTCTAATCTAATATATTTCATTACATTAAAATTCAAATACTTATGCACCGTGGGCGAATATTCTTGCTAGTATTTCATAATTATTATAACTAGCAGTGTTATATCCTCGTTTGAATCGGGTATATAAATGGCGAGAGGACCCAGGAGAACAGATGATAATTCTTATGTGGTTCTATTTTATCGGCGGCCATCTCCTTCAATTTACAAGAGGTCTTTATTAAAAATCCGAAGCCCAAAAGGGTTATTAACTGCGCGGTGAGAAGATGGCATCTTGGGAGCAGACGACCATATCACGTCTAGTCCCTTTGACTGAGCCCTAAAATCTAACTCACTTCTCAGTCAGTCCTCTTCTTACACTCGTCTTCAGCCAATCAGTAATCAACGTCTAGGTCAGTGAAAGGTGAACTGCTGTCAATAACCTTTTGCAACTGTTAATGGTAACTTTCCATTTACCATACCGTTATTTGAACCTTACTACACTTACTGTCATAATTCGTTACCCATCCACGAATTACGTAACAACAGGACTTGTGGATATACCACAGTGTGATAATTTAATTATTATAACGTTTGACATGTTTTCTTAATAGCTATTGTAAAATAGTTCAATATGTAAAAAAGTACAATAACGTTCATTTAATCCTCTCTGACACTTTCTTAAAAGGGATGTTGTAAATTATTTACATTGATTAGCCGATAAAAAATCTAGAGGTGGAAGGCGTTAAAATATCGACATTAATTTGCAATAAAAAAAGTCACAAAAACATGACTAAGAAAATATTTAAGTTGGGTCGGAAATTCGCCGGACGCTGGCTCGCTAAAACAGAGCGTAAATTGGGGCAACAGGCCGAGACAATATAAGATCAAAATTACTACAATATATTCCGTAATTAACAATTTCAATATTACAAATAAAACAAACAAGTGGGTTCTTTTTTTATTATTCTTTTTAATTTTACGTTGGGCATTTAAGCGACAGAATGTTTCATTTTTAAAATTGGGTAAAATGGAATGGGATATATAAAGAATCTACGATTAAGCGACACCGTTAATCTAGATTTACATTTTTGCATTGCATCTTGAATAATTTGGACAGTGTTGCAGGATGATAACGGATGGAAGGTTTAGGAACACGCGTATTAATATATAGATTATAAGTATTTTAAGTATAGTACTCTATTAAAAATGACGTTATTAGATGCCGTTTTTGCCGGGGTTATGTATGAGTATTTTGTACTTATCAGGATTTTATAACTACTAGTAAGAATATGCGCCCTCCGGTTGTAATAGGTGTTGTTGCTAATAAGTTAATTAATGGATATCATTCATATATCTTGTGTTAAAAAGTTTCTGAATAATTTTAAGTTTGTAGTAATTTAGCCTAACCTCAGTCAAAGATACGAGTTGCATGACTGCCAGGCTTTTACTGAGTATAGCCTTTCGTATCACACCTCTTTATCACCCAAGTGTAACGTAGTGGTCCTTCGTTTTTATACATGAACTCGTTTCTTCGCGTGTGAAAATGATCCTTAGATTAAGATCCGTGGTAACCCTGTGCTAATTATAAACAAACTAGAAGTGGCTACCCGGCATCGCTTGGGTAGAGGGGGGATTTTTTAAGTTACTCTCGCAGATCCATTATTACTGAATTGTGAGTTGGATTCCCACTGGATGCCCCCATTAAAAACCCTACGTAAAAAAAACCTTGCGTTGATCCAGTCACACTGAAAATAGTAATGTGTCTACAATATTAAATGGAAAAAATTCCATGTTGTTATCATTCAAATTTTATTTTTTAGATATCTTCCTGATATAATCAAATCTTAATTATTTTTGCTAAAAAAAAACAAGCCCTGGTGATATTTAATGTGTATATATATTTAATTTGTCGTTAATTTTCGAAGTTTCCTCCGGACATACAGATTCACACAACTGATCTTTATATATAAGATTAGAGCGCAACTCTTCTTTTTTTCTTTTTTTTTTCTTTTTTTTGTCATCAAATTTATTATGGCCGTGAAATCTGTAATAGTCGTCAACGCATAGAGAGATAGAAAGGATGTTATAATAACAGAATCGGCATAATTAGATTTAGTAAACTTATGATCTCTCACCAGTCAGGTGACTATCAAGCTTAGAAGAGGAAAGAAAGAAAGGATGCTTTACTCGAATAGATTAACAGGCGTCATGTTTCGTATCCAGAAACTTTCTGGTCTGCCTTCGCTCACTCTTCTCTTTGACTATTCGCCCCATCTTTTATAATTACCGTTAATCAGCTGATTATTTTCTTACGTCATAATTTTAATTCAATTGTATATTGTTATATTGTATTATATAAGTACATTGGAATCTTAACCAAACAATCCTTACCAATGTTTTTATTTTCTCGAAAATACTCAACCAGGCATTTTCTCTGAATTGGAATTTCAACAAACAATTTCAACAAATAATTCGCAAAATGCATTCCAGCTAGATTCTTCATTTCAAAATATTTACAAAAATATTTCTTTCTTTTCCATCCATTATTCATCTTTATTAAAACTGATTCTTTTGCAACCCATAATTATCCAAGCCCCCATTTACATAACACTAGGACAGTTATTTATTCTGTTAGTATTATTAGCAAGAATATGCATCCGCTGGCTGTAAGTATTTGAGTTTTAATGTAATGAAATATAATAAATTAGAAAGACTAATGAAATTAAATAAGAACGCATATAAAAAGATTACATTTACTTTAATTACATTCTAATTGGTTTCTATATAAAATCATTCATAGGATTAATTTTAATCCGTTGGAGAATCGAATACTGATACTAGAGATCAATAACACGAAGTAATTATTTATCAAACCCGGTTTTGTTAAAACCAATATGCAAATTAACCACACCATATATTATGTAAACCTTTATTTCTTAGTGATATATAAGATTTTAAACGCACTAATAAAATGGGCTTTTTAGGCAAATCTCAGACTTTCATATAGACATCTTTAATAAATAAACTTTAGTCTGTATAATATCTTTTAATAAATAAACTTTAGTATGTATTAACAATTTTGACTATAAATTAGATACTCATCGATAAACTTACGTAATTCCTGGGGCTATTGTGACGTAAACTCTGACGTAGTTTCTGTTACAGTCAGACACCGAATCTCTATTATAATAAGATTTTAGGATTATTAGGATTTTATAAGTATAGGTATTTTAAATGAAGTGCGGGTTAGCTCAGTCGGTAGAGCGTTCGGCTAGAAACCACAAGGTTCCTAGTTCGATACCGGTCCTCGCCAACCCAGCGTATGAGTAGCACAGAGATCTGTGCAGTAAAGTAAGGAGATGATGGTAGGTGTGGCGCTCCACCTCAGATGCCAAAACAATCTCCTTGGCCTAGCGCTATTGAAAAGGGGACAGACTCCTTCGCTGACTGGCTGATACCGACTTTAGGCCGCCCCGACGACTTTACTTTACTTTACTTATTAATATATAGATATAGCTAAAAGTTTAGAAAACAGACAAGAAGAATTTGAAATCAGAATAATAATAATATATGAACCACATGTTTCATCTGATGATTATATTTTTGAATACGTGAAACTATTCAGGAAGCTGACAAGAGGTGAGATAATTTGTTTCAGCTTTTATCCTGCTCTACTTGCCAGGATTTGAGAACTTTCCTGATGGAATATAGCAAACTACATAATCAATATATATATAGAGAGAGAGACAGGGCAATGCTTTGTGCGTGATTCGAACCCTACCTGTCAGACTGACAGGCGGACTTTCTAACCACTACACTAGCTGGCTTCCCCAGAATTTCTCGTTCATTTAAACTGGTATGTATATCGCACTTTTTGGGGGACTTATGGCACGAAAGTATGAAGTAGTCAAACAGTGTGTTTGAAATGGCGAATGCCGACATTTTGTGGAAGATTATGTGCTTAATTAAAGTCATACCTAATTTTGTTAATTAATTAATCATAACTAAATGAATTAGGCGTTCATATCGGTTTAAATGTAAAACGTAAATAAATCGAGAAAAAGTCATCTCGTCAGCATTCGCCATTTCAAACACATTGTTTGACTACTTCATACTGTCGTGCCATAAGTCCCCCAAAAAGTGCGATACACATACCAGTTTAAATGAGCGATAAATTCTGGGGAAGCCAGCTAGTGTAGTGGTTAGAATGTCCGCCTGTCAGTCTGACAGGTAGGGTTCGAATCACGCACAAAGCACTGCCCTGTCTATAGCTCTGCTGATGAGGCCTAATGGGCTGAAATGTACATATACATATACACATATATACATATATATATATATATATATGTCCGTTTATAGGTCAGTGTGTTAGTTTCAAATGGGTGAGAGAGAGGGGGAAGTGGGGTGAGGAAGGAATATATCTTTAAATGTTGGGAAATGAACATAAACCGAGATTCCATCTCATCGGAGCATTCTGTTCGATTCATTGTTACCTCACTCTATGAAACCTGTGGGAAACGTAACCGATTTTCGAAACAGAAAAGGCCGAGAGGAAGAGAGAGACAGAGAGAGAAAGAGACAGAGAGAGAGAGAAGGGAGAGAGAGAAAGAGAGACAGAGAGAAAGAGAGAGATGTTGAGCATTAAGTGCGAGCGAGTATAGTAGTAGGAGGGGGGAATGAAGCGAGAGGCTGTTAATTAGCATAGAATGTTCACTCGGCACATATTTTGGTGCGCGCACCGGTCACGTGATTGTCAGACAATAAACAGCGAAGCACTTTATTTTTTTGTTGTTTGAAATAAAATAAAAAATAATAAAAGAATTAGAAACTAAAAGAAAGAAAGAAAGAAGAATCGTACAAAACAATAAAAGACAAAAGCAACCACGTTAAAATATGTTCAATTCAAATGGCAACTGGTTACTCATTCGGAATGAAAATGTCATAGCCTTTATGGTGATATATGCAAACGCATGTAAGTAGTAATAAGTCAAGGATTTAGATAGGTAGGTAGATTTGGGAGGAGAGGGAAAGATATGATGAAGTATGAAGAAAGGAAAATTAAATTCAAATGAACCAATTATATATATATATATATATATAATATATATATATATATATAATTAAAAGAAAGGAAATGAATCCGACAATATGAGTAAGAAAAGGTGGAATGAAAACATCACACAATGCTGTTAAAGAAGAAAAAAATTTATAATATATTCATAGCTGATACTGATCAATATTTCGATTTTACAAAAATCATCAATCAGAGCTCATTCACTCCCGTAGTTGTTTGGGTTGGGTTTTTTTACTTTCCTCTCCGACCCAAACAACTACGGGAGTGAATGAGCTCTGATGATGATTTTTGTAAAATCGAAATATTGATCAGTATCAGCTATGAATATATTATAAATTGTTTCTTCTTTAACAGCATTGTGTGATGTTTTCATTCCACCTTTTCTACATATATATATATATATATATATCTATATATATAAGTTTAAAAGAAGGAAATGAATCCGACAGTATGAGTATGAACAGGTGGAATGTATTTTGTTCTTTTTTGCAAAATTAAGGTTTTTTGTTTTTGAACTGATTTGACATTTTTCTCCGACCCAAACACCACGGAGTAAATGAGCTCTGATGATGATTTTTGTAAAATCGAAATATTGATCAATATCAGCTATGATTATATTATAAATTGTTTTCTCTTTAACAGCATTGTGTGATGTTTTCATTCACCTTTCATACTTATATTATATATATATATATATATATATATATATATATATTATATATATATATATATGGAGGAAATTTTTAAGAAAACAAACAGGATGTCATGAACGATGGAAACTCATTATGTCGATACTTAAGTATTTCGGTCTTTTTTTTTTAAATAAAACCTTTCTTCAGGACATTGAAAATTTGTATGAGTAAAAGATTCAGTGTATGTTGAATGTGTGATAAAAGGTTATTTACCGTTATTTACGTGGCGTTTTTATATGAAAGCCGATGACGCGATCATTGCATGTGAAAGTGAAAATTAATAATTAGAAACTGAATAAAGGATTAGGTTCAAAGTTCCGTGATGGATCCCGATTACAACAAGAAGGTTCCCGAGTCCAAGAAGAAATACCTGAAGAAGGCCGGAGGGCACATCGTCCGAAACATTGTAAAGATAACAATGAAGATGAGGACAATAGTCCGATAATACAAATAATACTGAAACTTTGATTCAGGATAAATCAGTAAGTCGTCGGGGTGGCCTAAAGTCGGGTATCAGCCAGACAACGAGGGTATGTTCCCTTTTCACTAGTACTAGACCAAGGAGATTATTTTGACATCTGAGGTCGAGTGCCATACCTACCTTCAGCTCATCACATGACCGAACAGATCCTTCTGCTACTCATACGCTGAGTTGGCAAGGGCCGGTATCATACCAGTCTTATATACTCCTTTACTCGGTGTACATAATCGGCGAGAGATACAGACAGATAGAGCAGATAGGGGGTGAGATAATGGTTCTTACTTGTTAACCGTTAACTTACTGCTTTAACTCGGCGCCATATTGTTCAGGCTGACTTCTCTTCAGGGATTTTTGTTAAGGGTTGGTTCTTCTTTAGAGGGTTTTTTTTTAAATTTAAACAACCCCTAACCCTAACCCCTAACCCCTAACAAACAACCGGATTGACCCGGTGTAAGGACGAAACGCACAGTCCATTGTGAGTCGAGATCGCGTAAGGGGTTGTTCATATGTTCTGGAATACACATACACACAACTGCCTTCTATATATTTGATATAGATCAGATAGAAGAGATAGATATATATAGAGCAGAGAAAAGAGAGAGAAGAGAGGAGAGAGGAGAGAGGATCGAGAGAAGAGAGATTGTTAATTTTTAATGTATATTCTGTTTAATTTAGAACTATTATTTTTAAGGAAAATATAATCTATTTCAAGGCTTTTATTATGACCATAGATGATGTTTGCTTGAGTGACATAACATTGTATCCTATTAATATTTTGTCGAATGGATTAGTTTAGAAACCGTGGACAGAACGGCCAATTTAAAGTTCAGCCAAAATGGGGACAAGTGAGGTATTGTTAAATGTATTCATTCATTTTAAAAGAATTATTTTTATACAGAAATGTTACTAATTTTGTTTTTAGTAAAGAGTCCCAATACTGTAGAGTTTAAGTAATAATACCTAATATATATCCGTTTTGATGGTTATAATATTTTCCAAACAAAAAACACAGGAATAATTCTATTTTTATTACTTTCTTTATTGTTTTAAGTGGCACCATTAGGAGTTTGCATGTGGGTCTCATTCAACCTTGTTAATTATTATTATCATTTGCTCCTTATTGAGTTTTCACATCAGACATCAGCCTGATGGTCTCTTTCACTGGAGTAATGAGTCGACAGCAAGCTCCCAGCGTCTCCAATGACTCTTCTGAGTATTTTTGGCAGCATTGTGCCACAGTCAGTCAGTGTTCTGAATGTTCAATCTTTCTCTGGATATCCAAACTTTCCACAGCCCGTTTGCTCATAATCCCTTTTGGGACCTGTTCCAAGTGCACCAACTACAATTGGTATACTTTCACCTTTCCTTCATATTTCCATACTACTACCTTCCTGTATCACTAGTATCTCTGGTCCAAGGTCCAGATATTTGTCATTTTTTCATTTTCCTTCAGCTTCAACCCTGTATCTGCTGGCACTCGCAAGAATTCCCACCAGTTGACAAGTTCTTTCTTTTTGTGTTTCCATCACAACCCACTAGTAGGTCTTCCTGACTGATCAAAATGTGCATAACGTTCTTCGATTTCAACGCAAAGGTCCCAGAGAATTATCTGAGTCTATTCAGGTCGTATTTCAAGAAACAGATTCTGCATCTCCTCTCATCTCTATAACCTTTTTTTGCATGGTCAAAATTAAAATTTTTGATACACTTCCACCGTGCATACACCTTTCCCAACCCAGTCGTGTCTAGTTCATTCGCCTGCATCATTCTCGTTGTGTAGTTGCCTACATTCGCATGTGCGAGTATAGTGTTTACAGTCTCATCTCATTCCCGCCAAAGTCTCATTATTTATTTTGTTTGGGTCCTACGATTTTCGCTTTGAAATTGTAGTTCATGTTCCCTTATGGCATTATTTTGTTTGCAGCGTTATAAGTGATTCCGTTTTCTTTCTTTGAGGTTCCTTTTCTAACCTCATGTCCAAGTCTTTTCATGCGGCAACCTTCTTCTATGGTCGTTTTGAAGCGTTCCAATAATCGTTTTACTTCCCAAGGTTGTTTTTTCTTCCCGAATTAATTATTATTATTATTATTTATTTTATATTATTATTTGTTTATATATGCCCGCATATTAGACTTACTTTAATTGTGCCTTTATTTTGCTGGCTCTACGAGGATTTTTTCGGTAAGTTTTTAGCGCATGATTTAAAATTATAATAAAAACATGTTAAAATTTGTTTACAACAAGCTCCATTATTTGTTTGGCCTAATTCATTTTAGATACAGTCATTCTTTACAAAAAAAAAAATTTGCCAGCAGGCCCCTTTCACTAACGACTTCCTGCCACCGGGCTTTGTCGCTAAAACAACAAAAGTGCATGGGCGATATATATACTATATCTATATATATATATATATATATATATATATATATAATAATTACTTTTGGTCGAATATATCAATTTCAAAAACTATGCAATACTCCACTTTGGGCCCTATCTTGGGCTAGCACGGGCGGTCAGAGAGGCCCCCTCGATCAATCGGCTGGTCACGTCAAAGCCCTAGCCAACCTATATGATTTTCCCGAACCCTATTGTCCTTATGGCCAAGCCCCAACCCCTTTTTATCATATGGGCTACGAAGCGGTGCTGTGGCTATATGACCTGGAATGACGTTAAACTCTATCTGATCGGTGACGGTTCCAGTTTCTGAGTTTGGGAATGTGGAGCACCCCTTCATCACCACTGCGCCCTGTCCACTCTACCCGGCGTCCATCAATAGGTCGCTAGTACCTGTTAGAGGTCCCATCCTACTGGGTTAAATAGAAAAAGCTGCTATTTTAAGAAAAACTTGTACTTTATCCATTTTAGAACTTGTTTATCTCTCAAACAACTTTAATCGGCCATTAAATAACCACTGAGTTGATTAATGCCGTAAACAAACCAAACCTCAAACCAAATTTTCCAAACTATTTATACTTTCTCAAGTCAGTAGGCAGTCTCACATCGTGGTGTATAGGTTTACAAACTAGTCTTTGCAGCATCCATTTCTACCCGAGATCCTCATACCTTACGACCCTTGTTCTCACAGCCCTACCCTTGCGAAGCTGCTTTAAGGTACAATACCTACAGACTATCTAATATATTGCTATATTAAGCCAAACCACTTTGCACGCAGTTAGTTAGGATACGACTAAGTCAATATTAACACGGTATTTTGATTTCGTAAACAGTTACGCACCATATTAGTCGTCTATCGCCTCCGTGTGCCTACACCCTCTCTTTTAACTTTCCCTAGTCTCTTCTTTCCTTTACTTTATTCATTCTACTACCTCATTTCCATGTAGCATTACTCCGTAATCTTTTTTGCTTCCATTGGTTCTTTTTATAATGACAACCAACAAGACATGCGTTCCATAATTTTTGACGCCACGCTATGCTCACTTGCCTGGGTTCTCTTTCAGGTTTGACAGTCGAAAGGTCTGGAGCGTATGATCGTGAAAGCATGACCTTTTTCTTCCCCTTTTCTTGTCTATATTAAGAAACGGAATGATCCATAATCATTTAGCTGTTGCGAGCACGACACTCATAAGCGAAAAAGAATCTCCGGTGGATAAGCAACTCCAGATAATCAGGGATTAATTCTACATTTCACTTTCTGACGCTCTTGGACCCGGTCTCATTTTGAACTAAAGTGTGTTGCAAGATGATAACTGTCGTACTGCTCTTAGCAGGTGACAGCACGTACTCTGTCATATCGTAATACCACTCTAACGCGCTAATAACTATGTGGAGCCCGTCCACCACCCCCCCACCCCCCCTCCCCCCCCAACTGCTTCTTCCGTGTAACTAGACTCCTACCATTCCTCAATCAAAAGACACAATCCATGTTCTTCATAAATGACACGTCCCGGTCTTCCCCAGAATGTACCAAAGTAGAAATAATTAATAATAATAAAATAATAATAATGTAATAATATAATTAATAATAACTATGACCACACTAAACAAAAAATGGTATACTGCACTGTTAAACAGAATCTGTTTTGAAGAACGAAATGCATAAAATTCTCTCTGGACTTTCGGTAATCACAAAAGACGGATGACACCTGATTCCCAGCAAGAAGACCAGGCCTAGTGCTGATTAAAAAAAAGAAAGAACTTGTCAACTGTGTGATTTTTGCTAGTTTCCAGGCAGATCACAGGGTGAAGCCAAAAGGAAACAAATGAAAAAATTGACAAATACCTAGGACCTGCTGGGTATATGAAATCAAAGTGATACCAATTGTAGTTGGTGACTTGGAACGGTCCCAATTAACTTGAAAAAGACTGGAGGAGCTGAGAACCGGTCCAAAAGGATTGAAAATGTGTTTGGAAAATCTGCCAAATCAGAGGAAGGATGAGACCATCCAGAACACTGCACTGCTGCAATCACCAGAATACTCAGAAGAGTCCTGTATAGACCTGAGGAACTTTGCTGTCACTTTTAGACTCCAGTGAAACCGACCATCAGCTAAATGCTGATGTGAAAACTCAAACAGCGAGCAAATAATAATCAACTAATCAATACTAATAATAATAATAATAATAATAATAATAATAATGGATTTTAGAACATCTAAACAACCTGTGAATTTTTGTCCTCCTGATCTTTAAAAAAGTATTAAATTGATATTTTGAGCTTGCTATAACTAGATACGATACGATCCCAGAGCCTTGCCAAAGAGACTTCGACATTCCTAAGTGTTAATTACGCTCTCTTTGATATGATGAAAACTAAATCTGCGCGTCCCAATTTAACCGCAACACCTCAGATAAAGAAAACTTAATTGCAGATTAGAGTGCACAATTGCATTAATCATCATAAATCCTTAATACCACTAATGGAATTTGATATGTTAGTTCTTAACGAAATAAAATAAGGCTGCTTACGTAATACATCTAACCCGCAGGACATACTAAGTTACCTAAATCGCAGCTTATTTAATTTATAGTCAAACATCATTCAATTTAGAATAATGAAATAAGTAGAATAATAATAAAATAATAATTAGAATAATTAAAAATAATAGAATAAACCTGAGTCTAGAGCACAAAAACATCTCATATTTATTTAGTCCAGTTTAAAATCCTACAATTTTTTCTCTATATATCCCTAAGAAAACAAGGTTTATATAATATATGGTATTATTAATTTGCATACGGGTTTTAAACAAGACCTCGTTTAATAAATAATTACTGGTGTTATTGATCTCTAATATTATGTTGTATTCTGAAACGATATTCAAATCAACCCTAGGAATGACTTTAAAAATTAAACCAATTAAAATATAATTAAAATAAGTTATAATCTTTTTATTTGCATTCTTATTTAATTTCGTTAGTCTTTTCTAATCTAATATATTCATTACATTAAAATTCAAATACTTTATGCAACCGTGGGCGAATATTTCTTGCTAGTATTTCATAATTTTATAACTAGCAAGTTCGATATATCTCTGCTTGATATCGCATGCGCTTCAACTATTATAAAATGCGGAGACGACCAGAGAACAGCATCCGATAATTCTTATGCGGTCTATTTTATCGCGCGCCATATCTCTCTCTCAATCTACAAGAGGTCTTCTATTAAACAATCCGAAAGCCCAAAGCGGGCTATTAACTGCAGCCTCAATCCGGTGAAGTGAACGATGGCACTACTTCTCCTTGGGAAGCAGACGACCCACTATCACGTTCTAGTGTCCCTCTTGATTTGAGCCCTTAAACATCTCTAACCTCACTTTCAAGTCCCGAGCTCCTCTTCTTTACCCACCTCGTCAGTCAGCCAATCGTAAATCAACGTCCTAGGTCAGTAGAAAGGTGAACTAGCTGTCACATACACCTTTTCGCACACTCAGTTCAATGGTTACACTCTTTCACTTTACCCAATACTCGTTATTTTGAACCTTCATTACACTTACTTGTCTGAATTCGTACCTATCCACGCAATTTACCGTATACAACAGGACTTGTGCGATATACCACAGTGTGATAATCTTAATTATTATAACGTCTTGACATGTTGTTTCTTCAATCTAGCTATTGTAATAGTTCCAATATGTACAAATAGTACAAAACGATTCGATTGTAATCCTTCTGACACTTTCTAATATAGGCGATGCTTTGTTAACTTTAGTTTACACTTGATATAGCCATAAAAACAATCTAGAGGTGGAGGCGTTAAAATATCGACACTTAATTGCCAATAAAAAAAAGTCCACAAAACATGACTAAGGAAAATAATTTAAAGTTGCGGTTCGCGAAATTCACCGGCACGCTGGCTCGCTAAAACAGAGCGTAAATTGGTCCCGGCCAACGATCCATGACCAATATCAGATCAAATTACTACATATAGATTCCGACATTCAAACCAATTCAATATTTACAAATAAAACAAACAAGTGGTGGTTCTTTATTACTCTTATTCTTTTTAATTTACTTGGCGCATTAAGGACAGAATGCTTCATTTTTAAACAATTGACCAGGTAAAATGAATGGGATAATATAAAGAATCTACGCATTAAGCGACACCGTTTAATCTACGATTTACATCTTTGCTAGATCCTGCCAGTCTTGAAATAATTGTTGGACAGATGTCCTGCAGGATAGATAACGGAATTAGGAAGGTTTGGAACACGCGTATTAATATATTTCATGCCATTATAAGTCATTCAAGATTATAATCACTCTACATTCTAAATCAATGACGCGCTTAATTAGCACATCCGACCTCTTCTTTCCCGGGATGCTCTATGTCCTGTCTAAGTATTTATAGTTCACTTCTAACCTGCGAGAGATATCTATATGTAGACACTCTACAGTAATAGAATAATCTCACGCCCTCCGGTTGTGAATAGACGTGTTTGCTTCGCTATAAGTTAATAATGGTATATCATTCAGTATTATCTTGGTGTCATCAACAATAAGTTTCTGAAAATTTACAGTCTGTATGATAATTTAAGCCCTAACCCTTCAGTCAAAGATACGGTGCCATTGATCTGCCACGTGCTAACTAACCTGAGATAGCCTTTGCATCCTATACACCTCTTCTTATCACCCAAGTTCTCGTATATACGCGTATCGGTTCACATTCGTCACTATTACTATGCAAACTCGTCTTCTTCGCGTTGTTGAAATGAATCCTTTAGCTAGATCGTGGTAACCCTAGTTGTTATATTATGCAATATATACAGCATATCAGACCATAGAAGCATGCGCCTCATCATCCCCATGGCATCGCATTGGGTAGAGGGGATTTTTTTTAAGTTCACTCGCGCTGCAGTACCATCCATGCATCTGATTATACTTAACTGATTGTAGTTTCGGATTCCACTGGCATCGCCCCCATCTAAAAACCCTACTTCAAAAACAAACCCTGCGTGCAATCTCCAGTCCACACTGAACTAATCTTAGTTAATGCTGCTCTAGCTAACACATATTAAATGGCAAGCAATATTCCATGTATGTTCCTATCAATTCAACTTTATTTCTCTACAGTACTGCTTCACCTGACATATATCAACATCCATTAATTAAAGTTTCTGTTACAAAAAATCAAAATACTGATCTGTCCTCCTTCGACTGAAAGCGGTGACTGCAATTTCACAGTGCCATGTGCTATATATCATTTACCAGTCTGTATCGTTAATTCCTTCGACGTATTCCTGCCCGAGACATCAACAGTACTCTCACACAACCTGAACTCTGATACTACTACTCGTATATAATGAATCACGAGCGGCACATCACTCAACTTCTCTTTCTTTATCTCTTATTACTATCTTTTCGTTTACTTTACGTCAACTCACTGAACGTTCATCTCATGGCTCTACTACTGCCGCTGACAATCTGTAATAGTCGTCACGCGTAGAGACGATAGAAAGGGATGTCAAATAATAACATAATCGCATAATAAGATTTCAGTAACATCTTATCTATATACCAAATTATGACTCTCCTCAACCGCAGTCAGGTGGACTACTCACGCTCTTAGAAGAGAAGAAAAGAAGGATGCTTTACTCGAATGACTGATTAACAGGCGATCATGTTTCTATCCAGAAACTTTCTGGTTTCTGCCTTTCGCTCACTCTTTCCATTAGACTATTCGCCCATCTTTATTAATTACCGTTATCAGCTGCATATCATTTCCTTACGTCCATCAATTACCTTCAATGTCATATGTCATATTGCTATATATATAAGTACATTGAATCTTACACCAACACAATCATCTACCCATGTTTTTATTTTTCTCCGAAAATACTCAACCAGGATTTCTCTGCATTGAATTCAAAAACGAATCAACCAAAATAAATCGCAAAAATCATATCCAGCTACGATCTTCATTCAAATATCTTTACAAAAAATATTTCTTTCTCTTCCATCCATATTCATCTTTTATTAACCTGATCTTTGCCTAACCTCTATAAATACTATCCAACCAACCCATTACACTAACACCCTAGGACTAGTTATTATTCTGTAAGTATTTATAGCCAGATATATTGCAATCGGCTTGGCTACGTATATTGAGTGTTTAAGTATCAATGAACATATCAATACGAATTAGCGAAAGACTAATGAAATTAAATAAGAACGCACTTATAAAAAGATTACATTTACCTTTAATTCACCATTTCTAATTGGCTGTACTACTATAAAATCACTTTCATAGGATTAATTTAACGTTGAGAGGATATCGATACTGATTCTAGAGATACAATAACACGAAGTATCGCATATATATTTATCATCACCCGCGCTCTCTCTGTCTAAAACCAATATGCAAATTAACCCACACCATATATTACTGTAAACCTTGTATTTCTTAGTGAAATTATATAAAGATTTTAAACGCAGCTAATATTAAATGCGCGGCTTTTTAGGCAATCCAGACTTTCAATAGACATCTTTAATTAAAGTAAACTTTAGTCTGTCATAATATCTTTTAATAAATAAACTTTAGTATGTATAACAATTTTGACTATAAATAGATACTCTCGATAAACTTACGCTAATTCCTGGGGGTCTATGTGATCCTCTGAAACCCACGCTCAGCGTCCTCCCCATGATGAACCCGAACCCCATTTATATATATAATTAAGGATTATTAGGATTTTTTAAAGTATAGTCATTTTAAATGAAGTGCGGAGTTAGCTCAGGTCCGGCTAGAGCGTCTCGCTAGTAAACACATAGGTTCCCTAGTTCGTAACCGGTCCTCGCCAACCCAGCGTATTGAGTTTAGCACTACGATTCTGTGCAGTATAAGTAAGGAGACTGGAATGTATTGTTGTGGCGCTCCATCTTAGATAGCCAAAGAACAATCTCCTTGGCCTAGCCGCTATTGCGAAAAAGGGAACAGACTCCTTCGCTGACTGGGGCTTCGATAACGACTTATAGGCGCGCCCACGTGACGACATTACATGTTACCTTAATTAGTTTAGAAACCAGACAGAAGAGATTTGAAATCAGCCAATAATAATAATATATGAATTCCACATGTTTCCATCTTGATTGATCTATATTCTTTGAATGTGACGTGAAACTATTCAGCAAGCTGAACAAGAAGGTGAGGATAAATTTGTTTCAGCTTTATATCACTGCTCTTACTTGCCAGGCATTTGAGAACTTTCCTGATGGAATATACAAACTAGCATAATTCAATATTATATAGAGAGAGAAGACAGGGCAATGCTTTGTGCAGAATGATTTCAACCCTTACCTGTCAGACTGACAGTCGGACTTTCTAACCACTCACACTAGGCCTGGCCCCCAAGACATTTTCCTCGTATCATTTAAACTGGTATGTATATCGCACTTTTTGGGGGACTATCATACCGGTAGGCCGAAAAGTAGTTGATGAGTAGTCAAACAAGTGTGTTTGAAATGGCGAAGATGCCCACGATCATTGTTTGGTGGTAAAGATATGTGCTTAAATAAAGTCATATACCTAAGTTGTATCATTAATTAAGTCACTAAACTAAATAATTAGAGGCTGCTTTCATTATCGGGTCTAAATGCTATAAACGTAAATAAATCTGGCACCGACAAAAGTCATCTCGTTCAGCATTCGCCATTTCAAACACATTGTTTGACTACTGTCTGGCATACTGTCGTGGCATTAAAATAACCCAAGGGTTGAGTAATGCCGTTACACAAATAAACAAAACAATCTATAAATAGTTAAGATTGAAATCAAACATTTATAAAAGTAATTCAAATTTAGGCATTAAATAGCCCATAAGGAGTTGATATGCCGTTAAACAAATAAACCAAACCAAACCTATGAATAGTTATCATTGAATCGAACATTTATAAATTAATCCCATTTTGGTAATAAATAACCCATAAGGAGTTGACATGCCGTTAAACGAATGAACTAAATCTATAAAAAGCTATGATTAGAATCAAACATTTGCAAAGGAATCAAATTTCAACATTAAATAACCCATGATTGCCAGTGATAAAATTTGATAGCCCCCAACTCGGTTGACTCGACTGAGGAGTCTCGTCTTTGTAAAACACATTTGTGTCACTATTTGTCATACTAGCAGATGAGCTGTTACTCTGTGGTATTTTCATGTAAAAATCTCTCAAAAACACGCAACCGAGCGTCAAGGTTTATCTACTGGACATATATGACGAAAAGGAGGGGGTCCCTTAAGGAAAAGAAAAACTGTGATATTGTAAAAAGTACCAGGTACCTATTACTTAAGGATGACATTTATCGGACCTTATTACCTTTAGGCACCCCTTTTTGATCTCGATGAAGAAAGGACATTTTTTCATTTACACCGTCAATATCTGGGTTAGGGATTAGGGTTAGGAGTTAGGGTTAGGAGTTAGGGATTAGTTTTATCATTTTTTTTTAAATCCCTAACCCTAACCCTAACTCCTAACAAAGAAGCAGATATTGACGATGTAAATGAAAAACATGTCCTTTCTTAATCGAGATCAAAAGGGGGTGCCTAAAGGTCATATGGTTCCATTTATCTTCTAGATGTAGATATAACATAAATATTCATCTTTATATCTTGATAATAAATTAGAATTTTTTAAAAAGATTATTTCAAATGTTGTTTAAATGCATGTCATCATGACATTCTTTTTATTTAATTTAACTTTTAAGTAATTAATCAAGACATACAGAATTTTAATAAGATAGACAGCTCATTCAACTGTGACATTTAAATCTAATAGATTATGTAAAAGTTTTTATGACGGAGAACGAAAAAGAGCAAGACATTGTCTTGCCTGCCGGGATCGAGCCCGCGTTTCTCCGCATGCGAAAAACAGATGCGATTTAGGCACTGGACGGACGCGAAGCGCCAGGATGTTTCGGTAAATACGTACATAAATAACATGTGAGTCGAGCGCTGGGCAGTCAGGAGTCAGCAGTAGCAGGTTGACTGACGCGAACGAGTAAAGAAATGTGATTTTGAACTGCTAAAGATTATTTCGACTACGGTGACGGATTTTGCAGCTGCTAAACGAAAACGAAGAACGTGTTGACCAAGGGAAGGTTTGGCTTGCTGGAAGACTGTGGACTCGCTTGTTTTTGCTCCCCCCCTCTCGGCGGGAGCTTGTTTATACGAATATCTATTTCTCCCCATATATTCCCCCCTTCTATAGTTTTTAAATACCATCCTTGGCCAGTTGAAAAGGGCTTAAAGAAAGTCCTGTGTTATGGAATCCTTTGGTAATCGTATAAATCCTATCCTGCGTATTGGTAAAGGTCCAGTGATTTAATCCTATGTCCGTCGTCCATGAATGTCACAGTAATTATGACCAGTAGGGTCGGGGTTAATTATTGTATCAACATAAGAGTGCTGCCAGTGATTGGCCAAGAGTTAGATCACATGATTCTGGCCTAGTCTATAAGTAAGAGCGGGCATTTAGCACACACCTTATTTCTCAAAATTCTAGGGCACCTCACGTGGTGTAATGGTTAGCAAGATAGACTGGCAGACCATGACTAGTGAGTTCGAGCCTCACTGGGTGCCTCTTACATTCGGCCTTGTGCCACATCTAAGCGAAGCTTAGTAAATAACTATATCTCAAAATTCTAGGGCACCTCACGTGGTGTAATGGTTAGCAATCTAGTATTCGCAGATAATTCTGGCCTTGTGCCGCATCTAAGCTAAGCTTAGTAAATAACTATGTCTCAAAATTCTCAACAGATTACAATATAATTATCAGAATAATAATTAATTAATTTTATTTATTTTGTTATTGTCTAAAAGAACTACATTGGTTAAATTACAAAAATACTAATAGTACGGGGTACTAGCTTGGTTACTTCATTTTAGGAATAAACCCCATTCCCTTCGGAGGTACCGGAAATTTTTTTATAATATCATAGTTTTTCCTAAAGGGGACCCCCATTTTCGGCATACATGTTCGGTGCCTAACATTTGACACCCCCACTACACAGACATCTACATTGAATGAATGAATAAATAAATTGGACCATATGACCTTTAGGTACCCCTTTTGCGATCTCGGTTCTTGGGGACATTTTTTCCATTTACACCGTCAAAATCCGGTAAATTGTTAACAGACGATTTTTTTTTTCAATTATAAAACTAACCGCTAACCCTAACCCCTAACCCCTATGAGAAAAGTGTCCTTGTGAGTTGAGATCGCGGAATGTGTGTCATATGTTCTGGACATACATATACACACAACTGGCTTTTATATATGTATAGATAGATAGATAGATAGAGAGAGAGAGAGAGAGAGAGGGGGAGAGAGAGAGAGAGAGAGAGAGAGAGAGAGATTGTTAATTTTTAATGTATTTGTTTTATTTAGAATATATTTTTAAGGAAAATGTATCTATTTCAAGCGCTTTTATTATGACATTGCTGAGTGACATAACATTGTATCCTATAATATTTGTCGAACTGAGATTTAGTTTAGAAAAGTGACAGAATGGCCAATTTAAAGTCAGCCAAAATGACAAAGTGAGGTATTGCTGAATGTATTCATTCATTTACACAATTTTATTTTTGATACAGATATGTTACACTTTTGTTTTTAGTTAAAGAGTCTCAATACTGTAGAGTTTAGTAATAATACCTAATAATATCCGTTTTGATGGCATAATATTTTGCAAAAAAAAACCACAGGAATACATTTTCTATTTTTATTACTTTCTTTATTGTTTTAAGTGCACCATTAGGATGTTTGCATTGTAGGTCTCATTCTAACCTGTTGTTATTATTATTATTATTTGCTCCTTTTGAGTTTTCACATCAGCATTAGCTGATGGTCTTTCACTGGAGTCTGAGTGACAGCAAGTCTCCTCAGGTCTCCAGGACTCTTCTGAGTATTCTGGCAGATTGCAGCAGTGCAGTGTTCTGAATGGTTTCAACCCTTCCTCTGATTTCCAAACATTCCAGACCCTTTTCCAATCCTTTTGGGACTGTTCCAAGTGCACCAACTACAATTGGTATCACTTTGACTTTCATATTCCATAACTTTTTCAGTTCTCTGGCAAGGTCCAGATATTTGTCGATTTTTTCATTTTCCTTTAGCTTCACCCTGTGATTTGCTGGCACTGCAAAAATCCACCAGTTGACAAGTTCTTTCTTTTTTGTTTATCAACACTAGGTCTGATCTTCTTGTTGGGATAAGGTGATCCGTTTTTATTTCAAAGTCCCAGAGAATTTTATGAGTTTCGTTTTCAAGAACAGATTCTGCATATACCATTTTTTTGTATGGTCAAAATTAATTTTTTTGCATAATTCCCAGTGGATCACCTTTCCAACCCAGTCGTGTCTAGTTTTGTATTCTCGTTGTGCTAGTTTGCTACATTCGCAGAGTATATGGTTTACAGTCTCATCTCTATTCCCGCAAAGTCTACATTTACTATTTTGTTGGGTCCAATCGATTTTCGCTTTGATGTAGTTTGTCCTTATGGCATTATTTTGTGCAGCAGTTATAAGTGATTCCGTTTCTCTTTTGAGGTTTCCTTTTGTTTAACCATGTCCAAGTCTTTTCATGGGCAACCTCTTCTATTTGTCGTTTGAAGCGTCCATATAATTGTTTTTCTTCCCAAAGTTGTTTTTCTTCCCGAATTATTATTATTATTATTATTATTATTAGTGTTAATATTGCGCATATTAGACTTACTTTAAATTGTGCTTTATTTTGCTGGCTCGACAGGATTTTTTTTCGTTTAGCGCATGATTTAAAATTAATAATAAAAACATGTTTAAAATTTGTTTACACAAGTCCATTATTATGTTTGCCTAATTCATTTTTTAGATACAGTCATTCTTTACAAAAAAAAAGAGTTGCCAGCAGCCCCTTTCACTAACGACTTCCTGCCACTGGGCTTTGTCTAAAACAAGTGCATGTGTATATATATATATATAATTACTTTTGGTCGATATATCAATTTCAAACTATGCAATACTCCACTTTGGCCCTATCTTGGGCTAGACGGGCGGTCGGAGAGGCCCCCTCCGATCAATCGGCTGGTCACGTCAAGCCCTAGCACCTATATGATTTTCCCAAAGCCCTTATGGCAAGCCCCAACCCCTTTTTATCATATGGGTGCTAGAAGGCGGTGGCTGCGGGTCTACATGTCCTGGGAATGACGTTAAACGCTATCTGATGGTGAGGTTCCAGTTCTGGAGGTTTGGGGAATGTTGAGCACCCCTTCATCACCATTGCTCGCTGGTCCACTCTGACCCGGAGTGGTAGTACCTGTTAGGGTCCCATGTATGGGTTAAATAGAAAAATGTATTTATAAAAAAATTGTATTATCCATTAAGAATTGATTTATTTCAAAACTTTATCGGCATTAAATGACCCACAGTGGTTGATATGCCGTAAAACAAAACAAACCAAACCAAATTTCAAACTATTATACCTCTCAATCAGTAAGGCGTCACATCGTGGTGTAATGGTTTACAAACTAGTCTTGCAAATCCATTTCTACCGAATGCCTTATACTTACGACATTGTTTCTCAGCCTACCCTTGGCGAATTGTTTAGGTAAATACCTATCACTCTATCAATATATGGATTTAGCCAACCCCTATGCACGAGTAGGATACGACAAGGTCAATTATTAACAGGTTTGATTGAAACAGATTAGCGTTATCGCCTCCGTGTGCCCACCCCCTCTCTTTAACTTTATCCTTGTCTCTTTCTTTCTTTTTCATTATATTTTTTCTGTGTAACATGTCATTTTTCTTCCATTTCTTTCTTTATAATAAAAAAAGGAATGGTCCATAATTTCGAGATGTCATTGCCTGGGTTCTCTTTAGGTTTGACAGTGAATGTCTGGGTTGTGTAGCATGACCTTTTTCTTCCCTTTCTTTGTTTATATAAAAAACGGAATGATCTTTAACTTTATCCTTGTCTCTTTCTTTCTTTTTCATTATATTTTTTCTGTGTAGCATGTCATTTTTCTTCAATTTCTTTCTTTATAATAAAAAAAGGAATGGTCCATAATTTCGAGATATCATTGCCTGGGTTCTCTTTAGGTTTGACAGTGAAGGTCTGGGTTGTGTAGCATGGTCTTTTTCTTCCCTTTCTTTGTTTATATTAAAAACAGAATGATCCAATATTTAGCTGTTGAGACGACACTCATAAGAAATAAGAATTCGGTGGATAAGCAACACCAGATAATCAGGGTTAAGGTTTCTGCATTTTATCTTGGACGATTTAGACGGTCTCATTTTTAACTAAAGGGTGTTGCAAGATGATAACTGTCGTACTTTTAAGGGACCCGGGTATTGTTATATAATCTTTTTGTGACAGACATTTCGTTAGACTTTACATTCCTCGATAAACCAATCTCTGGGACTTCAAAATAAAAGTGGATGACTTTATCCTAGCAAGAAGACCAGACATGGTGCTGATTAACAAAAAAGAAAGAACTTGTCGACTAGTGGATGTTGCAGTTCCAGCAGATCACAGGGTGAAGCTAAAGGAAAATGAAAAAATGGACAAATACCTGGACCTTGCCTGAGAACTGAAAAAGTTATGGAATATGAAAGTCAAAGTGATACCAATTGGTGCACTTGGAACGGTCCCAAAAGGATTGGAAAAGGGTTTGGAAAATCTGGAAATCAGAGGAAGGATTGAAACCATTCAGAACACTGTACTGCTGCAATCTACCAGAATACTCAGAAGAGTCCTGGAGACCTGAGGAGACTTGCTGAAAGACCATCAGCTAATGCTGGTGTGAAAACTCAAAAGGAGTAAATAATAATAATAATAATAATAATAATAATAATAATAATAATAATAATAATAATAATAATAATAATAATAATAATGGATTTTAGAACATTTAAACAAACCTGTGAATTTTTGTCTGGATCTTTAAAAAATATTAAATTTGATATTTTGGGCTTGTGTGGCCAAAAGAGATTTCGAATTCCTAAGTGTTAATTACGCTCTCTTGATAGATGAAAAAATGGCGTCCAATTTAACCGCACACCTCAGAAAAAAATATTAATTTGCAGATTAGAGTGGAAATTGCTTAAGTATAAATCTTATCATAATGGATATTTGGTATTTGTTAGTCTGTAACCGAAACTAAATAACTGCTTACGTAATAATACCCGCAGGAATTACATAAGTTTATCCATGAGTATTTAATTTATAGTCAAAATCATTAATTAGAATAATAAAATAATAGAATAATAAAATAAAATAATAATAGAATAATAAAAATAATAATAATAGAATAAACTTGAGTTAGATTTGCCTCAAAACAGCCCATATTGTTAGTCCATTTAAAATCCTACAATGTTTCTTATATATAACTAAGAAACAAAGGTTTACATAATATATGGTATTGTTAATTTGCATACGGGTTTTAACAAGACCTCGTTTAATAAATAATTACTTGGTGTTATTGATCTCTAATATTATTGTTGTATTCTGAAACGTATTCAAATCAACCCTAGGAATGATTTTTAAAACAAACCAATTAAAATGTAATTAAAATAAGTATAATCTTTTTGTGTTCTTATTTAATTTCGTTAGTCTTTCTAATTTAATATATTTCATTACATTAAAACTTAAAGCGAATACTCTTGCTAGTATTTCATAATTATTATAACTAGCAGTGTTATATACTGGTTTTAATCGGTTATATAAATGGCGAGAGAAGAGAGGAGAGGAGATGAGTTCTTATGTGGTTCTAATTCGTCGGCGGCCATCTCCGTCAATTTACAAGAGGTCTTTATTAAAAATCCGAAGCCCAAAAGGGTTATTAACTGCGCGGTGAGAAGATGGCATCTTGGGAGCAAATGACCATATCACACCTAGTCCCTTTGACTGACCGCTAAAATCTAACTCTCTTCTCAGTCAGTCCTCTTCTTACGCTCGTCTTCAGCCAATCAGTAATCAACGTCTAGGTCAGAGAAAGGTGAACTGCTGTCAATAACATTTTTGCAACGGTTAATGGTAACTTTCCATTTACCATACCGTTATTTGAACCTTACTACACTTACTGTCATAATTCGTAGCCCATCCATGAATTACGTTACAGCAGGACTTGTGGATATACCACAGTGTGATAATTTAATCATTATAACATTTGACATGTTTTCTTAATAGCTATTGTAAAATAGTTCAATATGTAAAAAGTACAATAACTTCATTTAATCCTCTCTGACACTTTCTTAAAAGGGATGTTGTAAATTATTTACATTGATTAGCCGATAAAAAAATCTAGAGGTGGAAGGCGTTTAAAATATCGACATTAATTTGCCAATAAAAAAAGTCACAAAAACATGACTAAGAAAATATTTAAGTTGGGTCGGAAATTCGCCTGACGCTGGCTCGCTAAAACAGAGCGTAAATTAGGGCAACAGGCCGGGGCAATATAAGGTCAAAATTACCACAATATATTCCGTAATTAACAATTTCAATATTACAAATAAAACAAACAAGTGAGTTCTTTTTTTTTAATTCTTTTTAATTTTACGTTGGGCATTTAAGCGACGGAATGTTTCATTTTTAAAATTGGGTAAAATGAATAAAAGAATCTACGATTAAGCGACACCGTTAATCTGGATTTACATTTTTACATTACATCTTGAACAATTTGGACAGTCTGATTTTTAACCAGAGGATGTTTGCAGGATGATAACGGACGGAAGATTTAGGAACACGCGTATTAATATATAGATTATAAGTATTTTAAGTATAGTGCTCTATTAAAAATGACGCTATTAGATGCCGTTTTTGCCGGGGTTATGTATGAGTATTTTGTACTTATCAGGATTTTATAACTACTAGTAAGAATATGCACCCTCCGGTTGTAATAGGTGTAGTGGCTAATAAGTTAATTAATGGATATCATTCATATATCTTGTGTTAAAAAGTTTCTGAATAATTTTAAGTTTGTAGTAATTTAGCCTAACCTCAGTCAAAGATACGAGTTGCATGACTGCCAGGCTTTTACTGAGGATAGCCTTTCGTATCACACCTCTTTATCACCCAAGTGTAACGTAATGGACCTTCGTTTTTATATATGAATTCGTTTCTTCGCGTGTGAAAATGATCCTTGAATTAAGATCTGTGGTAACCCTGTGCTAATTATAAACAAACTAGAAGAGGCTACCCGGCGTCGCCTGGGTAGAGGGGGGATTTTTTAAGTTAGTCTCGCAGATCCATTATTACTGAATTGTGAGCTGGATTCCCACTGGATGCCCCATTAAAATTCATACGTAAAAAAAAGACCTTCCATTGATCCAGTCGCTCTGAAAATAGTAATGTGTCTACAATATTAAATGGAAAAAATTCCATGTTGTTATCATTTAAATTTTATTTTTTAGATATCTTCCTGATATAATCAAATCTTAATTATTTTTGCTAAAAAAAAAACAAGCCCTGGTGATATTTAATGTGTATATATATTTAATTTGTCGTTAATTTTCGAAGTTTCCTCCGGACATACAGATTCACACAACTGATCTTTATATATAAGATTAGAGCGCAACTCTTCTTTTTTTCTTTTTTTCTTTTTTTTTTTTTTGTCATCAAATTTATTATGGCCGTAACAATCTGTAATAGTCATCAACGCATAGAGAGATAGAAAGGATGTTTATAATAACAGAATCGGCATAATTAGATTTAGTAAACTTATGTCTCTCTCACCAGTCAGGTGACTATCAAGCTTTGAAGAGGAAAGAAAGAAGGGATGCTTTACTCGGATAGATTAACAGTCGTCGTGTTTCGTCTCCAGAAACTTTCTGGTCTGCCTTCGCTCACTCTTCTCTTTGACTATTCGCCCCATCTTTTATAATTACCGTTAATCAGCTGATTATTTTCTTACGTTATATTTTTATCCCATTGTATATTGTTATATTGTATTATATAAGTACATTGGAATCTTAACCAAACAATCCTTAGCAATGTTTTTATTTTCTCGAAAATACTCAACCAGGCATTTTTTCTAAATTGGAATTTCAACAAACAATTTCAACAAATAATTCGCAAAATGCATTCCAGCTAGATTCTTCATTTCAAAATATTTACAAAAATATTTCTTTCTTTTCCATCCATTATTCATCTTTACTAAAAACTGATTCTTTTGCAACCCATAATTATCCAAGCCCCCATTTATATAACACCACGACGGTTATTTATTCTGTTAGTATTATTAGCAAGAATATGCATCCGCTGGCTGTAAGTATTTGAGTTTTAATGTAATGAAATATAATAAATTAGAAAGACTAATGAAATTAAATAAGAACGCATATAAAAAGATTACACTTACTTTAATTATATTCTAATTGGTTTCTATATAAAATCATTCATAGGATTAATTTTAATACGTTAGAAAATCAAACACTGATACTAGAGATCAATAACTCCAAGTAATTATTTATCAAACCCGGTTTTGTTAAAACCAATATGCAAATTAACCTCATCATATATCATGTAAACTTTTATTTCTTAGCGATATATAAGATTTTAAACGCATTAATAAAATGGGCATTTTTAGGCAAATCTCAGATTTTTATCTCGACATCGTTAATAAATAAGATTTAGTCTGTATTAACGATTTTGACTATAAATTAGATACTCATTGATAAACTTACGTAATTCCTGGTGCTATTGTGACGTAAACTCTGACGTAGTTTCCTTTACAGTCAGACACCGAATCTCCATTATAATAAGATTTTAGGATTATTAGGATTTTATAAGTATAGGTATTTTAAATGAAGTGCTCTAATAAAAATATCACTATTAGATACCAGTATTGATATATAGATATAGCTAAAAGTTTAGAAAACAGACTAGAAGAATTTGAAATCAGAATAATAATAATATATGAACCACATGTTTCATCTGATGATTATATTTTTTGAATACGTGAAACTTCTATTCAGGAAGCTGACAAGAGGTGAGATAATTTATTTCAGCTTTTATCCTGCTCTACTTGCCAGGATTTGAGAACTTTGCTGATGGAATATAGCAAACTACATTATCAATATATATATATATATATATATATATAGAGAGAGAGAGAGAGAGGTGGCAGTGCTTTGTGCGTGATTCGAACCCTACCTGTCAGACTGACAGGCGGACATTCTAACCACTACACTAGCTGGCTTCCCCAGAATTTCTCGTTCATTTAAACTGGTATGTATATCGCACTTTTGGGGGGACTTATGGCACGACAGTATGAAGTAGTCAAACAGTGTGTTTGAAATGGCGAATGCCGACATTTTGTGGAAGATTATGTGCTTAATTAAAGTCATACCTAATTTTGTTAATTAATTAATCATAACTAAATGAATTAGGCGTGCATATCGGTTTAAATGTAAAGCGTAAACAAATCGAGAAAAAGTCATCTCGTCAGCATTCGCCATTTCAAACACATTGTTTGACTACTTCATACTGTCGTGCCATAAGTCCCCCAAAAAGTGCGATACACATACCAGTTTAAATGAGCGATAAATTCTGGGGAAGCCAGCTAGTGTAGTGGTTAGAATGTCCGCTGATGAGGCATAATGGGCTGAAATGTACATATACATATACATATATACATATATATATATATATATATATATATATATATATATATATGTCCGTTTATAGGTCAGTGTGTTAGTATCAAATGGGTGAGAGAGAGGGGGAAGTGGGGTGAGGAAGGAATATATCTTTAAATGTTGGGAAATGAACATAAACCGAGATTCCATCTCATCGGAGCATTCTGTTCGATTCATTGTTACCTCACTCTATGAAACCTGTGGGAAACGTAACCGATTTTCGAAACAGAAAAGGCCGAGAGGAAGAGAGAGACAGAGAGACAGAGAGAGAAAAAGAGAGATAAAGAGAGAGATGTTGAGCATTAAGTGCGAGCGAGTATAGTAGTAGGAGGGGGGATGAAGCGAGAGGCTGTTAATTAGCATAGAATGTTCACTCGGCACATATTTTGGTGCGCGCACCGGTCACGTGATTGTCAGACAATAAACAGCGAAGCACTTTATTTTTTGTTGTTTAAAAAAAATAAAAGAATTAGAAACTAAAAGAAAGAAAGAAAGAAGAAGCGTACAAAACAATAAAAGACAAAAGCAACCACGTTAAAATATGTTCAATTCAAATGGCAACTGGTTACTCATTCGGAATGAAAATGTCATAGCCTTTATGGTGATATATGCAAACGCATGTAAGTAGTAATAAGTCAAGGATTTAGATAGGTAGGTAGATTGTGGGAGGAGAGGGAAAGATGAAGTATGAAGAAAGGAAAATTAAATTCAAGATGAACCAATTATATATATATATATATATATATATATATATATATATGGAGGAAATTTTTAAAGAAAACAAACACAGGATATCAGAACGATGGAAACTCTTTATGTTGATACTTAAGTATTTCGGATTTTTTTTTCAATTAAAACCTTCTTCAGGATATTTAGATAGGTAGGTAGATTGTGGGAGGAGAGGGAAAGATATGATGAAGTATGAAGAAAGGAAAATTAAATTCAAGATGAACCAATTATATATATATAATATATATATATATATATATATATATATATATATATATATAAGAAAAGGGAAATGAATCCGACAATATGAGTAAGAAAAGGTGGAATGAAAACATCACACAATGCTGTTAAAGAAGAAAACAATTTATAATATATTCATAGCTGATACTGATCAATATTTCGATTTTACAAAAATCATCATCAGAGCTCATTCACTCCCGTAGTTGTTTGGGTTGGGTTTTTTTTACTTTCCTCTCCGACCCAAACAACTACGGGAGTGAATGAGCTCTGATGATGATTTTTGTAAAATCGAAATATTGATCAGTATCAGCTATGAATATATTATAAATTGTTTTCTTCTTTAACAGCATTGTGTGATGTTTTCATTCCACCTTTTCTTATATATATATATATATATATATATATATATATATATATATATATATATATATAGTTAAAAGAAAGGAAATGAATCCGACAGTATGAGTATGAACAGGTGGAATGTATTTCGTTCTTTTTTGCAAAATTAAGGTTTTTTGTTTTTGAACTGATTTGACATTTTTCTCCGACCCAAACACCACGGAGTAAATGAGCTCTGATGATGATTTTTGTAAAATCGAAATATTGATCAATATCAGCTATGATTATATTATAAATTGTTTTCTCTTTAACAGCATTGTGTGATGTTTTCATTCCACGTTTTCATACTCATATATATATATATATATATATATATATATATATATATATATAGAAAAATTTAAAGAAAACAAATACAGGATGTCATGAACGATGGAAACTCATTATGTCGATACTTCAGTATTTCGGTCTTTTTTTTTTTTTAAATAAAACCTTCAGGACATTGAAAATTTGTATGAGTAAAAGATGAAAGATGTTCAGTGTATGTTGAATGTGTGATAAAAGGTTATTTACCGTTATTTATGTGGCGTTTTTATATGAAAGCCGATGACGCGATCATTGCATGTGAAAGCGAAAATTAATAATTAGAAACTGAATAAAGGATTAGGTTCAAAGTTCCGTGATGGATCCCGATTACAACAAGAAGGTTCCCGAGTCCGAGAAGAAATACCTGAAGAAGGCCGGAGGGCACATCGTCCGAAACATTGTAAAGATAACAATGAAGATGAGGACAATAGTCCGAATAATACAAATAATACTGAAACTTTGATTCAGGATAAAAGTCAGTAAGTCGTCGGGGTGGCCTAAAGTCGGTATCAGCCAGACAACGAGGGTATATGTCCCCTTTTCACTAGTACTAGACCAAGGAGATTATTTTGACATCTGAGGTCGAGTGTCATACCTACCTTCAGCTCATCACATGACCGAACAGATCCTTCTGCTACTCATACGCTGAGTTGGCAAGGGCCGGTATCATACCAGTCTTATATACTCCTTTACTCGGGTGTACATAATCGGCGAGAGATACAGACAGATAGAGCAGATAGGGGGTGAGATAATGGTTCTTACTTGTTAACCGTTACTTACTGCTTCTAACTCGGCCGCCATATTGTTCAGGCTGACTTCTCTTCGGGGATTTCTGTTAAGGGTTGGTTCTTCTTTTTTTTCCGTTGGGCTGGTCATTTCTTGGTTTGGTTTGATTGGTTTTTTGGTTTATTTTGTTTTACGGCATATCAACCTCAGTGGGTCATTTGATGCCGATTAAGTTTTTAAATAAATTCATTCTTAATGGATACACAATATTTTATAAATATATTTTTCTATTTAACCCATAGATAGGACCTTAACAGGCACTACCACTCCGAGTCAAAGTGGACCAGGGAGCAATGGTGCTCCACATTCCGCAAACCTTCAAAACTGGAACATCACCATCAGATAGAGTTTAACGTCATTCCCAGGACATGTAGACCCTCAGCCAGCGCCTTCTAGCAACCATATGATAAAAAGGGGTTGGGGCTTGCCTTAAGGGCAATAGGATTGGGAAAATCATGTAGTTGCTAGGGCTTGACGTTACCAGCCGATTGATCGTAGGGGGCCTCTCCGACCGCCCATCTAGCCTAAGTAAGGGTCAAAGTGGTGTATTGCAGGTCATGGACTGCTTATCCACCAAGACTCCGTCTTTAAGCATCACGGATCGACACCTACGGCTAACAAGTGGCCCCATTTGGGAGAGTCTAACCCTTCTACAGAGATGCAGACGGTGCATTCTAACGCCCCAGCCGACAGGGCGGGGTCATTTATTGTTTGAATTAATCAATTAACAAGAATTGTTTGTTCTTCTGATAAAGCTTTATTTCACAACCCAGCCCATATTCAATCATCGCGGGGGAGTTGAGAACCCTGAGAGACCTCTCTCGTAGAGTGCCGGCTCACATCTGATCTAAAACTATCTCATGCGCTTGCAAGGGATTAAGTAAAAAGGTTAATACCTGTCAGTAACTGTCGAGTAACTTTCCACTGAAATCCTGTTCTTTCTAACTCTAACGAACTTTATCTGAATATACTTACTACAGGTACGTACATAAATCATAAGCTGCTCATGAATTATGTAACACCAGGAACCTTGTGGTTACTAGACGGACGCTCTACTGACTGAGCTAAACCAGGCCCTATGATTCGGGATATATATATTTACCAACCCCTCCACACGAGCAGGATGCGAAACAAGGTCAATTTCTTAAGCGAAGTTTAACAGGTTTGAATTCAGAGTTTTCCTTCTGCTAGACTGGTTACCTAGCCATGGTTAATGAGCCTAGTCTGCGCTGCTATTTACCCATGGCTAAAGGGAGAATTGGATTCATACTTTTCCCAAGGGTATTAGCGTTATGTGAAATGCAAACAGCTTCGTCCAGGAATTGAACGAACTCGGGTTGACGAGTCCATTTCCTATGACTCTAACAATTAGACCAGGCGCCTCCATGATTCGGGATATAATTGTTCAAATTTTGGATATTTGCTGGATGATGTGGCATGCCAAACATCTGATCATCTGCCAGACCGAGAAACTAATATCAAAACATAAAAAATGTAACGTTGTTGTAGCAGGTTGGGTTACAATAAAATATTATTCCTCGGGGGTTGGAAATCATACATAAGTATATGGAATTCTTTTTTTTCCAAAGAAATAGATCTTTGGGATTTTAGAATTCCACTCGATGGCATAGCTCAGTGGGTGTTTTCGCATTTCTTTTTATTTTATGATGTCGCATTAAAAGGTTTGGAGAATTTCTTTTTTTTTACAAATATTAGTTTCCGAAATGCATAATTTCAGACTGAAAAGTGAGTATACTTATCAAGTATATTTCTTAGTAATTATTGTTTGTTTAAATCCCGTAAGGCCACCACTACTAAAGAACCATCACTGGACTCTTTGAAGTAGTCTTAAAATGCTAAGTATTTGCGTCATATTGCGTTAAAAAAAGCAATAATGAATTAAAAACAATATATATCATAATAAAATATAAAAACTATAAATATGATACACACACACGCAACATATATATATATATATATATATATATATATATATATATATATATATATATATTTCTAAAATGCATAATTTCAGTACGAAAAGTGACCATGCTTATCAAGTATATTTCTTAGTAATTAGATAAATATATAAAATAAATATTATAAAGAATATAAAAACTATAGATATGATATATATATATATATATATATATATATATATGCATACACACTCTCTCTCTCACACACACACACACACACACACATATATATATATATATATATATATATATATATATATATATATAATACAGTAAGCCTAATGAATCAGAGAATATCTACAAAGGTTTCTCCTAACGGATCATCAGGATAATTCTGACTCTTTGAATTATCGTGATGATCCGTTAGGAGAAACCTAGGTATATATTCTCTGATTCATTAGGCTTACTTTATTATATATATATATATATATATATATATATATATATATATATGTGTGTGTGTGTGTGTGTGTGTGTGTGTGTGTGTGTGTGTGTGCATATATATTAGGCTTATCAAGTATATTTCTTAGTAATCAAATAAATATATAAAATAAATATTATGATAGAATGTAAAAACTATAAATATGATATATATATATATATATATATATATATATATATATATATATATATATACATATAAATATGCATACACTTTCTCACACACACACACACTCACACACACACACACACACACACATACATATATATATATATAATAAAGTAAGCATAATAAGTCAGAGAATATCTACCTAGGTTTCTCCTAACGGATCATCAGGATAATTCTGACTCTTTGAATTATCGTGATGATCCATTAGGAGAAATCTAGGTATATATTCTCTGACTTATTATGCTTATCAAATATATTTCTTAGTAATTAAATAAATATATAAAATAAATATTATAATAGAATATAAAAACTATAAATATGATATATATATACATATATATATATATATATGCATACACACTCACACACACACACACACACACACACACATATATATATATATATATATATATATATATATATGATAAAGTAGGCCTAATGAATCAAGAATATCTACAAAGGTTTCTCCTAACGGATCATCAGGATAATTCTGACACTTTGAATTGTCGTGATGATCCGTTAGAAGAAATCTAGGTATATATTCTCTGACTTATTATGCTCATCAAATATATTTCTTAGTAATTAAATAAATATATAAAATAAATATTATAATAGAATGTAAAAACTATAAATATGATATATATATATTTACATATATATATATATATTTACATATATATATATTCATACACACACACACACACTCACACACCTATATATATATTATATATAATAAAGTAAGCCTAATGAATCAAAGAATATCTACCTAGGTTTCTCCTAACGGATCATCAGGATAGTTCTGACTCTTTGAATTATAGTGATGATCCGTTAGGAGAAACCTAGGTATATATTCGCTGACTCATTAGGCTTACTTTATTATTTATTGACTCTATTTGGTGTATTGAGCACTTTAGTATATTTAACTTAGGCAACTCTTACAGTATTTTTTTCATTTAGCCATTTTAATAGTATCAACTGATTATTTACAGGGGGTGCATATGATTTGGTCTTTTTTTTTTTAATAGATTTTTTTCTTCGAGCAAAAGTTTGTACTGTGTAATTACAGACTATAAAGCCGTTTTTTTATACTGTCGGAATTTAGAAATAAGTATAATATATATATATATATATATATATATATATATATATATATATATATATATATAGAAAATTTGAAAAAACAAGTGTTCCGAAAATGGGATGAATTTAATTAAATTCATCCCATTTTCGGAACACTTGTTTTTTCAAATTTTCTTTATATTGTCAGATTTAATTTCCATATTTACTCCCATATATATATATATATATATATATATATATATATATATATATGATGAATTATTATATGCTCTGTGGATGACTTATTATATGTTCCGTAACCCGGTAGAGCTCTTTAGGGCGACTTTAATAAACTTTCACCGCCAGTATAAGGCAATGATCATCTGTTTACAGATTTGATCTCTCCGGTGTTC
>CM042161.1:22882241-22887241 GCA_023376005.1 Doryteuthis pealeii | reverse complement strand
ATCCATCTCCCAGGAAAATTATGATTCAGCTATTCACAAAAAATTATAGGAAAATGTGGACGAGTATACCACCATCAACACACAGATTTAATTGCCATATATTAAGGAACATACATTAAAGAATTGAAAAAAAAATGCAAATGTATATTGTAAAAATTATAAATATTATTTTTATTGAGTGTTCTTATCTCAGCTAAATAATGGCCGTTCTGTTACTTATTATAAAGAAAGAAAGGGAAGAAAAAGGACATGCTACACAGAAAAAAACATAATAAGAAAGAAAGAGAGTAGGCAAAAGATAGAGATAGGGTATGAGCATGAGGAAGCAATAACACTAACCTGTTTCAATCAAACATAATGAAAAGAAGGAAAGAAAGAAAAAAAAAGAGTGAGATAGAGTTAGATCAAAATTATTAAACTTTTTCACGCATTGAAGTATTGTTTCAATCACGCTGTATGTAAGAGATTCAAACAAACAATAATTACTAAGAAATATACTTGATAAGTAAAATTATAATATATATATATGTGTGTATATAGTACGCTCTTCTATATAAGGAATGGAGCACTCTGTGCGGCCTTTACACACAAAGTGATGTGTGTATTAAAACAGTTAAAATCCCATTCCCATACTTTAAGTGAGACAGCCTAATGGTTAAGGTGCCGGTCTGACGCCCAACCGATCGGATTTCAATTCCGGTTGTAGGTAGCTTACAAATGTCTAGCCACACTGAAGAGAGTTTGATAGACGAAACACGTGTCTGTGGATGACCATATATATATATAAAAGGATATGAAAACCACAATGCTGTTAAAATGAAAATTATTTATACAATATTTCATTTAAAGCATTGTGGTTTTCATATACTTTTATCTATACTTATACCGTCGGATTCATTTCCTTACCCTTAACTTACATATATATATATATATATAATATATATATATAATTAAATAATTAATAAGTCATCTATAGACACGTGTTTCGGCGTTTCACACTTCTTCAGTGTGGCTAGACACAACAATAACTCCGAGGAGAAGCGAATCCGGACTGACTTTACGCCTGTTCGATCCGTTAACCTCTGGGTCATTGCAGCTGCTGTTTAAGGAGCAGTGTTTTAACTGTTTTTAATACATACATCTGTATATACTTTACGAACACCGGGAGATCAAATCTGTAAACAGATGATCATTGCCTTATACTGGCGGTGAAAGTTTATTAAAGTCACCCCTAAGAGCTCTACCGGGTTACGGAACATATAATAAGTCATCCACAGAGCATATAATAATTCATCATATATATATATATATATATATATATATATATATATATAGGGAGTAAATATGGAAATTAAATCTGACAATATAAGAGAAAATTTGAAAAAACAAGTGTTCCGAAAATGGGATGAATTTAATTAAATTCATCCCATTTTCGGAACACTTGTTTTTCAAATTTTCTATATATAATATATATATATAATATATTATATATATATATATATATTATAATTACTTATTTCTAAATTCGCGACAGTATAAAAAAAGGCTTTATAGTCTGTAATTAACAGTACAAACTTTTGCTCGAAGAAAAAATCTATTAAAAAAAAAGACAAATCATATGCACCCCTGTAATAATCAGTTGATACTATTAAAATGGCTAAATGAAAAAAATACTGTAAGAGTTGCCTAAGTTAATAATACTAAAGTGCTCAATACACCAAATAGAGTCAATAAATAATAAAGTAAGCTAATGAGTCAGCGAATATATACTAGGTTTCTCCTAACGGATCATCACTATAATTCAAAGAGTCAGAACTATCCTGATGATCCGTTAGGAGAAACTAGGTAGATATTCTTTGATTCATTAGGCTTACTTTATTATATATAATATAATATATAGGTGTGTGATGTGTGTGTGTGTGTATGAATATATATATATGTAATATATATATATATATGTAAATATATATATATCATATTTATAGTTTTTACATTCTATTATAATATTTATTTTATATATTTATTTAATTACTAAGAAATATATTTGATGAGCATAATAAGTCAGAGAATATATACCTAGATTTCTTCTAACGGATCATCACGACAATTCAAAGTGTCAGAATTATCCTGATGATCCGTTAGGAGAAACCTTTGTAGATATTCTCTGATTCATTAGGCCTACTTTATCATATATATATATATATATATATAATATATATATGTGTGTGTGTGTGTGTGTGTGTGTGTGAGTGTGTATGCATATATATATATATATATGTATATATATATCATATTTATAGTTTTTATATTCTATTATATATTTATTTTATATATTTATTTAATTACTAAGAAATAATTTGATAAGCATAATAAGTCAGAGAATATATACCTAGATTTCTCCTAATGGTTCATCACGATAATTCAAAGAGTCAGAATTATCCTGATGATCCGTTAGGAGAAACCTAGGTAGATATTCTCTGACTTATTATGCTTACTTATATATATATATATATGTATGTGTGTGTGTGTGTGTGTGTGAGTGTGTGTGTGTGTGAGAAAGTGTATGCATATTTATATGTATATATATATATATATATTATATATATATATATATATATTATATATTTATAGTTTTTACATTCTATCATAATATTTATTTTATATATTTATTTGATTACTAAGAAATATACTTGATAAGCCTAATATATATGCACACACACACCACACACACACACACAACACACACACACACACATATATATATATATATATATATATATATATATATATATATAATAAAGTAAGCCTAATGAATCAGAGAATATATACCTAGGTCTCCTAACGGATCATCACGATAATTCAAAGAGTCAGAATTATCTGATGATCCGTTAGGAGAAACCTTTGTAGATATTCTCTGATTCATTAGGCTTACTGTATTATTATATATATATATTATATATATATATATAATATATATTATTGTGTGTGTGTGTGTGTGTGTGTGAGAGAGAGAGTGGTATGCATATATATATATAATATAATATATTATATATATATCATATCTATAGTTTTTATATTCTTTTATAATATTTATTTATATATTTATCTAATTACTAAGAAATATACTTGATAAGCATGGTCACTTTTCGTACTGAAATTATGCATTTTAGAAACTAATATATATATATATAATATATATATAATATATATATATATATTATATGTTGCGTGTGTGTGTATCATATTTATAGTTTTTATATTTTATTATAATATATATTGTTTTTAATTCATTATTGCTTTTTTTAACGCAATATGACGCAAATACTTAGCATTTTAAGACTACTTCAAAGAGTCCAGTGATGGTTCTTTAGTAGTGGTGGCCTTACGGGATTTAAACAACAATAATTACTAAGAAATATACTTGATAAGTATACTCACTTTTAGTCTGAAATTATGCATTTCGGAAACTAATATTTGTAAAAAAAAAAGAAATTCTCCAAACCTTTTAATGCGACATCATAAAATAAAAAGAAATGCGAAAACACCCACTGAGCTATGCCATCGAGTGGAATTCTAAAATCCCAAAGATCTATTTCTTTGGAAAAAAAGAATTCCAATATACTTATGTATGATTTCCAACCCCGAGGATATAATTTTATTGTAACCCAACCTGCTACAACAACGTTACATTTTTTATGTTTTGATATTAGTTTCTCGGTCTGGCAGATGATCAGATGTTTGGCATGCCACATCATCCAGCAAATATCCAAAATTGAACAATTATATCCCGAATCATGGAGGCGCCTGGTCTAATTGTTAGAGTCATAGGAAATGGACTCGTCAACCCGAGTTCGTTCAATTCCTGGACGAAGCTGTTTGCATTTCACATAACGCTAATACCCTTGGGAAAAGTATGAATCCAATTCTCCTTTAGCCATGGGTAAATAGCAGCGCAGACTAGGCTCATTAACCATGGCTAGGTAACCAGTCTAGCAGAAGAAAACTCTGAATCAAACCTGTTAAACTTCGCTTAAGAAATTGACCTTGTTTCGCATCCTGCTCGTGTGGAGGGGTTGGTAAATATATATATCCCGAATCATAGGCCTGGTTTAGCTCAGTCAGTAGAGCGTCCGTCTAGTAACCACAAGGTCTGGTGTTACATAATTCATGAGCAGCTTATGATTTATGTACGTACCTGTAGTAAGTATATTCAGATAAGTTCGTTAGAGTTAGAAAGAACAGGATTTCAGTGGAAAGTTACTCGACAGTTACTGACAGGTATTAACCTTTTTACTTAATCCCTTGCAAGCGCATGAAGATAGTTTTAGATCAGATGTGAGCGCGGCACTCTACGAGAGAGGTCTCTCAGGGTTTCTAACTCCCCGCGATGATTGAATATGGGCTGGGTTGTGAAATAAAGCTTTATCGAAAGAACAAACAATTCTTGTTAATTGATTAATTCAACAATAAATGACCCGCGCCCTGTCGGCTGGGGCGTTAGAATGCACCGTCTGCATCTCTGTAGAAGGGTTAGACTCTCCAAATGGGGCCACTTGTTAGCCGTAGGTGTCGATCCGTGATGCTTAAAGACGGAGTCTTGGTGGATAAGCAGTCCATGACGCTGCAATACACCACTTTGACCCTTACTTAGGCTAGATGGGCGGTCGGAGAGGCCCCTACGATCAATCGGCTGGTAACGTCAAGCCCTAGCAACTACATGATTTTCCCAATCCTATTGCCCTTAAGGCAAGCCCCAACCCCTTTTTATCATATGGTTGCTAGAAGGCGGCTGGCTGAGGGTCTATACTGTCCTGGGAATGAGTTAAACTCTATCTGAGGGTGATGTTCCAGTTTGAAGGTTTGCGGAATGTGGAGCACCATTGCTCCCTGGTCCACTTTGACTCGGAGTGCATTACCAAGTGCAGTTAACATTATATCTTCGCAACCCTAACTAAGATATACATGTTTTATAAATGATATTGAGCACTCTTTATATATAT
>CM042161.1:22854741-22879741 GCA_023376005.1 Doryteuthis pealeii | reverse complement strand
CTTAAATATTTCGGTTTTAAACCATCATCAGGACACTGCAAAATAATTTTTTTTAAGGGAGAAAAATGAAAAATGTTAAGTTTATAGTGAATGTGTGAATATAATGTTATTGACAGTTAATTTTTATATTTGCGTTTGTTTACGAAAGCTGATGACGTGATCATTGCATGTGAACAAATGGAAAATGAAGATCCTATGATGACGCATGTAGAACGTGAATAGGCCGAGATGAAAAGTTAACAAAGATATGATGTATTTCATATGGATATTAATGTTTAGAACATAAGAAGATTGTTAATAGATAAAACGTTTAATATATACTAGCAACAGAAAACACCATCCGGGCATCGTAAAAATTGATTTTTGAAAGACACTGCCTGAGAAGGTGGGAGTTAAAAATTCAATGTAAGGTGGTTTGTATCATTAGTAAGACAAATCCTCATATTTATTAAAGGAGTAAAAAAAATAAAACAATTTGAAATGAAAACTGAGCCCCGTCCCTCTCAAATAAAACGTTGCGTGCATGTAATAATCAAACAATTATTTTGAATATTTTCCACATCAATTTTACACAAAATCGTAGGTATTTATTTATTTGTAAACTTTTTAGTTAACTTCTTGTTACTGTAAAAAAAAGGACGAGAGTAAAAAAAATAATTTTTAAATCACTTACTCAAATTTTGGGTGTATATAGCTTAAGAATATTGTGACGTAAGCTGTGACGTAGAGCTATGATGTAGTTTTTGTTACAAACAGAAATACAGACAATCTCGATTATTAATAGATATAGACAAAACAATACATAAGCACATATATATCCATATATACGCAGATCCATATATAACCAAATGCAACATTTAAAATTAACGGTCAATAACATTATATTCATATTAACTGCGAAACTGTTTTCAACGCTCATAATCACAACATGAACTTCCGCAGTTAGCTGTAATTAATCAATATCTTGATTAACTCAGTGAATTTAACCCTGAAAATCCTTATGTTGAAACTCGTGTAGGTTATTTCTGTACACACTATAATAATACATATATATATATTTACCAACCCCTCCGCACGAGCAGGATGCGATACAGGGTCAATTTCTTAAGAGTTTTCCTTCTCCTAGACTGGTTACCTAGCAACGGTTAAAGAGCCCAATCCGCCCTACTATTTATCTATAGCTGGTGAGAGAGTAGTTGACTACATACCTTTCCCAAGGGTATTAGCGCAATGTAAAACGAAAACAGGCTTGTACAGGATTTGAACTTGGGTCGTCCATTTCGAGTCTAGAGTCCAGACCGGGATTTTTTATAAATATTAAGAACTTTGAAACATTAAAATGTTTAAACAAAATGGTGAATTTTTGTATGAGCATAGTTTTTCTTGTGATATCATCGTTTTTTGTGAACAAAATAAATTTTGAATTCCAAAGAATAGATTACATTCTCCACATTTCTTTACCCAGCCTATTTAAACTGAAAAAAAATGAGATTTCAATCTTTCTCTAACAAATTATTATATATATATATATATATATATATATATATATATATTTATATATATATATATATATATATATGGAGAAATTTAGAAAAAACAAACACAGGATGTTCCGATGGATGGAAAATTTATTGTCGATACTCGAGTACTTGGGTTTTACAATGTAAACCTTCTTCAGGACTAAGAATTTTTGTTGATAGAAGATGAAGGATGTTTTGTATGCGTTGAATTAGAAAAATGTGTGGATAAAAAGGTTATTTACCGTTAGTTGCGTAGCGTTTGTAGTTGAAAGTTGATGACGTGATTATTGCATGCGAAAGCGAAAATTAATGATCAGAATACGTGAACGTGAATGGCCCACGAGTAGAATAACCTTTTTTTTCCACTTTAAAACCACTGTAAAACCGAAATACTCGAGTATCGACAATAAATTTTCCATCCATCATAACATCCTGTGCTTGTATTTTTCTAAATTTTCTCCACATACTTAAATTATTTTAGGCTATGAGCCAGGCCATCTGGTAGAGTGCGGAAGGGGTGCTAGCTACTATACAACACAAACCAACGGCACATAACAACAGCGTGCTGTCAACATCACTATACATGAAATATTTATGGGTAAATAGTAGAACAGACTGAATTAAAACCAGTTAAACCACTTATATATTGAATCGATGTCGCACTGTGATGGAGTGGTTGGGGATATACATACTTTTGTAACAGCTATAAAACTATATTATCATTTGATAATATATATTGCGGATAAGCAACATAAAATAATCAGGATTTACATTTTTGCATTTCATCTTGCATGATTTTGACGCTCTCATTCTTAACCAGAGGTTGTTGCAAGATGATAACAGTCGAACTATTAATGAACACGAGTATTAATACAATAATAATAATAATAATAATAATAATAATAATAATAATAATAATTGCACAAAATAATGCCATAGAAACAAATTATATCAAAGCAAAAATTAATACGACACAACAAAACAGTAAATGTGGTGACAGAGATGTGTCCATAAACCATATATTAAGCGAATATAGGAAAGCTAGGCACGACTAGGTTGGGAAGGTGATCCATTGGGAATTAAAAATGAAACTCTCTGGGACTTAGAGATAAAGACGGATCACCTTATTCCAGCTAGAAGACCGCATCTAGTATTGATTAATAAAAAAAAGAAAACTTCCCATCTGTTAGATTTTGCAGTTCCTGCAGATCACAGAGTGAAGATGAAGGAAAACGAAAAAATAGAATTTTAAAAAAGCTGTGGAATATGAGGGTCAAAGTGATGCCAATAGTAGTTAGTGCACTAGGAACAGTCCTAAAAAGCTTGAAAAAAATACTGGAGGATCTGGAAATCAGAGGAAGAATTGAGATCATCCAGATACTGCATTGCTGCAATCAGTTAGAATACTCAGAAGAGTCCTGGAGACCTGAGAAGACTTGTTGTCACTCAGACTCGAGCGAAAGACCATCGGCTAACGCTGGTGTGAAAAACTCAAAATCTATTAATAATGGAGATTTTGTCTCTATTTGTCTGTAACCAAAACTATGTCACTGCTTACATCACAATTACCAAAATCATCAATACATTGAATAAAGAACAATTAATATTAATAAAATAAATTAATGTTTGAATACTTTCCATTGTAATAGATAAACTATATATTATTTAAATAAATAAACTTGTAACAATAATAAATCATTAAAAAAGATTAACTGAAAAATAATAAAAGCAATTACCCATCGAAATTAATAAATGACGATGCTTGATCCAAAAACAAAAAATACATAGTTATTTGTACAACGTTTCGGCCGATATACCCTCCGGCCTTCTTCAGGTATTTCTTGTCGGACTCGGGAACCTTCTCGGACTCGGGAACCTTCAATTAACACAACTCCTACCCCAGCTATGGTTAGCGGAATGAGAACAGGATACCCCCGTGAAATAAATAAAGGGTTAGGTTCAAAGTTCTGTAATGGCTCCCAAATACGACAAGAAAGTTCCCGAGTTCGACAAGAAGGTTCCCGAGTCCGAGAAGGTTCCCGAGTCCGACAAGAAATACCTGAAGAAGGCCGGAGGGTATATCGGCCGAAACGTTGTACAAATAACAATGAAGATGGGGACAATAGTCCGAATAACGCAGATAATACTAATCTTCAATTCTCATCTCAAACATTCAGAGAAATAAAAAATACATAAATTGCCTATTTTGGTTAGATTTTTTTTAAAAATAATTAAGTTTCCACAGGTATAGCTACTACAGAAATACTGGAGCCCCGATACTTTGACCCTACACAGGGGGTCCTGATACTACACTCCCATCTTAGAAGTTACGCAAAGAAGATCAAAGAAAGAAGCAAACAGTAAACAGAACGCTGTTAGATAAATTGTATTTCACTCACTTCGTGTCTGACGCATATTAAACAAAATCGACAAAAAACCTTCATATGATATGCTTAAGTCTACACCAAAAAAGGACATTTTTAATTTAGTTCTTTCTAATTTTTTTTTCTTTCTTTTATGTTTGTCCCCGTTTCATTTGAATAGAAAACAATTTTGTTGGGTCACCTAATTTGCGAAATGACATCATTGAAAGTTTATTGGTCAGGCCACATTTTACTTATATCACGCACACATGCTTACATACTCACTTTATAGTTATGTACATAAATGTCTAGATTACTGAAACTGACAGTATTTACCCATATTACTTATAGATTGTAAAATGACCATTATTAAGAATATAAGACGCAGAGTGGCTTTTATTAAAGTTTAAGATAATTGTCTATTTATCTATCTATACATATATAAAGGGCGGTTGTGTGAATCTGTATGTCCGGAGGAAACTTCGAAAATAAAACAATTAACGACGAAGGAAATATATATACACATTAGATATCACCAGGGCTTGATTTTTGAGCAAAAATAATGAAGATTTTATTTATATTCGTGAAGATAATTAAAAAAATTTAATTTAAATAATAGCATGGATTTTTTTTGGGGGGGGGATTTTAAATAGATTTTAATTTTTCTTTTCAGAGTGTCTGGATCAAGGCAATGTCTTTTTTTACATACGGATTTTAATGGGACCTCCTGTGAGGATCCAACCCATGATTCAACAATAATGGATATGCGAGACTACCTTTTTACCCATCTCCTCTACCTAGGTGCCGTCTGGTAGCTGTTTCTAGTTCGTATATAAAGGGCGTTTTATTTGTTTTGATACTGTATTTACTAGGGATTACAGCTTCTTTACTGTGAGTGTTAGTTGGTAGGTTATATTTAACGGCATGTCAAACCTTGTAGGGTTATTTTATGTCGTAGGTGTTTTGTTTTATTCATTCTTGTTGGCTATTCAGTTATTTTATAGATCGAACCCTAACAGGTATTACCAATTCTGATCGTTGGATTATTTGATGACATAACCCGTGCTAACATACACCACTTAAATATATAGATTAAGCGAGGTCATGTGGTTTAAACCTCAGTCAATCAACAGCCCGAATGCATGGCTGGTTGACTACTTAAGCACTGATACTGAGAGACGTCCATTTGCAATCCTTGACGAACGACTTGCAATACTGAGGAGCACCAAGGAACAACCAAAGGATTCTTTACCAAGGATTTCCACTGGACAAGCGCTCTTGCTTGAAGCCTAAAGTATTGCCCATAAAATCGTAACAAGTAACTGTTTGGTGAACCTGGGAATAATGGCAATGGAGGGATATTCCAGATCCCCAAAGCTCCAGAATAGTAACCTCACCACTAGATGTAGTTTAACGTCATACCCAGAATACTAAGACCCTCATCCACTGCCTTCCAGCACATATATAATAAAAAGGATTGGAGGTTTGTCATAAGAGTAAAAGGATCAGAACAAGCATATAGGTGTTAGGGCTTGACGTGACCAGCCGGGCTAAACTTACAAATTGGTCGGAAAATTAAAACGGAAAGTTTTTTGGTGGTCCCCAATGACAGTTTAACTACAGTGTACGAATGAACTTTTTGCGAATTGGGTTATGGTTTAGGGGTTTGGGGATGAAGGTTGTTTTTAATTACGTATTACTTTAAAAAACAACAAAAAACCTAAAATTATAATACATTTAATTAACCATTGAAATTAATTATTAAATCCAACGGTAGACACATTAGTCCCAGTTGTTTGTGTTAGTATTGCTATGTATAATTTCAATTGAACTTGTTTTTAAAAAATATTTTTCAACATTAAATGTATAGTAATTCGGGTTTGGTTTTTTGTTTTTGTTTTTCTAAGCAATACGTAATTATAAACAACCTTAATCCCCAACCCCCTATTTGCATTCATACACTGTAGTTAACCTGTCATGGGGTACCACCAAAAACTTTTCCGTTTTAATTTTCCGACTAATTTGCAGGTTTAGCCACCAGCCGATTGATCTCCCCATCCGCCTGTCTAACCCAGTACGGGCCAAAGTGTAGGGTTTATGTTATGGACTGCTCAGTCACTAGGATTCTGTCATTAAGCATCACGGGTTACCACCTACGACCAAATATAGGAGGTGAGTCTTACACCTCTGAAGAGGTACAATCGGTATATTCTACAGCCCCAAGCAACAGGCTGGCTATTTTGAAGAAGTCTAGTCGGAAATTCTCATATTAACTCATATTAAATTCTCATATTTAAATCTTTTTTTGTTGTTTGAGAAGTTTTATTATTTATAAAGAAGTTTTAATTGCCAAACACAGTCACAATGTTTCAGTCGTTTCCGTCTTGAAATTTGAATAGTCACGAAATGAACATTTTTGATGGTGACCGAAGGCCAAAACCGGTCGACATTAACAAACGTATCTTATTATAATGGAGATTGTGTGTTTTTCTGTCTGTAACCGAAACTATATTCCTACTCAAGTCACAATTCTCTTAGTTATTGACATCACATTCTCCATGATCTTATTTTTATCTAAACCTCAATTATTAATAAAATTGTCTTACATTATTAATACTGTTAACTATGTCTACATATTAGCAACATGCAATTATTTTATATATACAACAAAATAGCGTTTTGTGTGAAGGGAAGGCTAATTTGCATATTGATATTAAAAATGTGATTTTATTAAATATGTGCTTAGCATTATTGATTTTTAACTGTTTGGATTTATTTTAATGAATATAAGCAAAAATCTCTTCAATGAATCTTAAATGAAATTGTCATTTTATTCTTTACTTCCTCTTTTAACTAAATACTTAATTAGAAAAAATAACATGAAAGATGGGAGTGATGGACTAAATGGCTAGTGCTCGTTAGTTCAATTCCTCAAAGCTGTTTGCATTTCACTTATCGCTAATACCCCTGGGAAAGGTATGAATCCCCATCCAACTATGGGCAAATAGCAGCTCAGGCTGGGCCTCTTTAACCCTGGCTAGGTAACCAGTCTAGGAGAAGGAAAACTCTGAATTCAAACCTGTTTAACTCCACTTAAGAAATTGACCTCGTGTCACATCCTGCTCGTGCAGAGGGGTTGGTGATATATATATATATATATATATATGTATATATATATATATCGGTATATTGATTTATATATATAAATATATATGTGAAAGTGTGGATATAACAACACAAACAGTTAAAAAGAGTTTCGAAAAAGCTTCATCCAATAATGAGGCGAAATACAACTGAATTTAACTGTCTGTGTTGTTATATCCACACATTCTCTATTCTCAACCTCATTTTGTCAGGATTTATTCAAATCCTTCACTCCTTATATATATATATATAATATATATATATATATATATATATATATATATATATATTATTGATTTAAAACGAGCAGCAGTGTATGAATTGGTAGTGGGAGTAGTAAGAATTGGTAATGGGAGGTAGTAGTAATTGGCAGTGGGTTCAAATGAACATTAGCAGTATATATATATATATATATATATATATATATATATATATATATATATTATATATTGATTTATGTGTTTCTTGAGTCATTGTTAATTAAGCCGAAACAAATTAACACAATATTTCCCATTTAAATGGTTTAAACTTCAATTTCTTCATACATACAGATGTGTGTATTAAAACAGTTAAAATCCCCTTCGCATTCTGTGGGTGACGATAGCCGTGTGGTTAAGCTGTCCGACTGATGCTTCGAGTAATAACAGAAAACGAAACTAATTTATGATAAAATAAATGGATTTAAACGTAACTCGAAAGCAATGATAGCCGGGGTAACTTAATTCGATTTATTACTGTAATCTTTTTGATAAATTGCTCGTATTAGATACGTCATGGATTGAGATTAGAGTTGGATAGTAAAGGGGGAAGATTGTACTAAGAATGAATTGCACAGATGGGTATTAGGGGGTTGCGGTGGTAGAGTGTGGAGTGTTTTAGGGGTGGGGTGGTAGAGGGATGGGGGGTGGCCAACGCAAAGGTAGGATGTGGGGCAGGGGTTGCCTTTGTTATAATGATTGGGTTACAGAAGTAGCAGAAATGCAACATATCAAATTTTATAGGATACTAGCAGTACCCGTCATAAATGAAGGGGATTATTATTGTTTACGTTTGGAACTGGCGCTTCTAATTGTCGACGGGCTGGAGATAATGGCACATAGAAAGTAAATACATTGGTCGAATAAAGTTCTTTCAAATTACTCGAGTAAAGAAGATAAAGAAAGAAAGAAAGACAGAAAGAAAGAAAGAATGAAGGAACGAAAGAAATATATAAAAAGTAATATCTTAACAAAGGATTTAACCATTTTTTTGACAATTTAATTTTTGACAATTTAATTTTTTGACAATTTATTTTTTGACAATTTAATTTTTTTTTTGACAATTTAAGCGATTCTAAATCTACAATATATTGTGACTAGAAATAATTCTGTTTGGTTTGGTTTGTTTTACAGTGGGTAATTTAATGCTGATAAAGTATCTAAATAAAGTAATTCTTAATTTATACTCATTTTTTTTACAAATACATTTTTCTATTTATCCCATAGATGGGACCCTAACAGATACTACCACACCGGGTCAGAGTGTACCAGCGAGCAATGGTGATGAAAGGGTGCTCCACATTCCTCAGACCTCCAAAACTGGAACCTCACCATCAGATAGAGTTTAACGTCATTCCCAGGACATGAAGACTCTCAGCCACAACCTTCTAACACCCATATGATAAAAAGGGTTGTGGCTTGCCATAAAGGCAATGGGTTGGGGCAAATCATATAGGTGCTAGGGCTTGACGTGACCAGCCGATTGATCGGAGGGGGCCTGTCTAGCCCAGGAAAGGGCCAAAGTGGAGTATTGCAAGCCAGGGACTGCTCAACCACCGGGGTTCTATCCTTAAGCATCACAGGTTGCTACCCACGGCCAACAGGTGGCCCCATTGGGGGAGTCTTACCTCTCTGCAGAGGTACAGTCAGTGCATTCTAACGCCCCACCGACAGGGCGGAAAAAGTGTTGTCCCTCGATGCACTTATTTAGAGACAATGATGCATATTGGTTGGTTGGTTGGTTGGTTGGTTGGATTTTACGGTATGTCAACCCTTGTTGGTTTATTTTATACCGAAGACGTTTTTGGTTGGTTGGTTTGTTGGATTTTACGGTATGTCAACCCTTGTTGGGTTATTTTATACCGAAGACGTTTTGTTTAATTCATTCTTGATGGGTATTTACTTTTTTAAACTTTAATTATGTATCGGGTGCACAATATTAGAAGGACTCTGTATGTATTAACCAACCCCTCTGAACGAGCAGAATGTGACACAAGATCAAAGAGCCTAGTCTGCTCCACGATTTACCCATAGCTGGAGGGAGAGTTGTTGGATACATTAGCGCTATGTGTAATACAAACAGCCTCATCCAGGATTTGAACACAGGTCGACGGATCCATTTCCTACGACTCTAACCATTACACCACGCCTTATTAGGACCCTGTATGACACTTGCTCTTAATAAATAAATACCTACGTAAGCTTATTTGCCTAAAATTAGAAGCATTTACAGATGCACCAGGGTGTAAAGATCAGTTTGAATGCAGTCAAACATGGCAGGGTATATGTGTGTGGGGGGTGTAACATCGCACTTAACCACCCGCGCGTAAATATGCAAATAAACACGCCCAGGGCTAAGTCTATGCTTACATACACAGGCAGTTACGCATATCTACCACTAATTGCAAACTAACCGAAAAGGTTGTAGATACATTCATTTTTTTAAGCGAGGGAAAAACTGCTTACCTTTTCTGATAAGATGTCACCTGTTATTACACCTGTAAATAATAGGTAATGTTATGTAACAGGTGTTGCAAAATCTATGTGGTTGCATAGATTATTATGCCCTGGGGATGACGTTAAACTCTCTGATGGTGAGGTTCTAGTTTTAGAGGTTTGGGGAATGTGGAGCACCCCTTCATCACCATTGCTCCCTGGTCCACTCTGACTCGGAGTGGTATTACCTGTTAGGGTCCGATCTATGGGTTAAATAGAAAAACATGAGTTTATAAACAAAATTGTATTATGCATTAAGAATGAATTTATTTCACAACTTTGTCGGCATTAAATAACCCACTGAGGTTGATATGCCGTAAAACAAACCAAACCAAACCAAACATAGTATATCTGTATATCTGCAGGGATGGTCCCTTTTCATATTCATATCATTTTCTGCATGAATGGTCCTTTTTCATATTCATATCATTTTCATATCACGGGCGGCACTTTCCATGGAATATTACAAGTGAACACCGGAAGTCCTGCACGTCACGTGATTTTGAATTATTTATTCAGTTCCAACGAGGATCCTAAGCAAGAAAGATGTTTCTTGTTTAGTTAGTTGGACTCACTTGCACGCGCGCTGTAGTTAGTAAGAAATGAAAACTTAATTAAGAATAAAAGTATTTAAAAGAATAACATGGTGTTGTTGGTTGATGCATGTCTTGGCAAAAAGACTGACCAAGAAGAAGAAATGAATCAAAGACGAACAACCAACAAAAAAGAAGTCAAAGTTGGACGATTGAATGGCCAAACAGACGAAGAAGTAAGTAATGCAAATATGCTTTGTGTTTAGTTAGTTTAGTTAAGTAAATAAAAGTTTAAAGAAATCACATCCCTACTTCTCCACATAGTCACCGTTTCTCTCAATAGCAATGTTCCACCTTCAAATGAGGGCATGTACGACGGTGAGTAAAAAAAATAATGTCATTTTGTTTAGGAGAGGTATAATTACCAACACAGGAACATGTATCATACATCAAAATGAAGCTGGTCCCCTGTGGTTCACATCCCTACTTCTCCACATAGTTACCGTTTCTATCAATAACAATGTTCCACCTTCGAATGAGAGCATGTATCTCTGCCCCGTAAAATTCTGTTGACTGTTCTTTGAGCCACTTCATCACTAGAGATTTCACTTCCTCGTCACTGGAATAATATTTGCCTCTCAAACCCATGGGGTCGAAGAGATGCAAACATTATTCCAGTGACGAGGAAGTGAAATCTCTAGTGAAGAAGTGGCTCAAAGAACAGTCAACAGAATTTTACGGGGCAGAGATACATGCTCTCATTCGAAGGTGGAACATTGCTATTGAGAGAAATGGTGTCTATGTGGAGAAGTAAGGATGTGATCCACAGAGGACCAACTTTTTATGTATGATACATGTTCCTGCATTGGTAATTATACTTTTCCTGAACGAAATGGCATTACTTTTTGACACGTCTATGGCAACAGCTCATCCTCCATATGAACCCGACCAGGCTATGTAGTTCAAGTTAAAAAGAAAAAAGAAGCAAAACAAAACAAAATTGTAAATATATTCTGTCAGTCTTGTAAAACATCGTCGAGATGCATAAAGATGGACAATTGGTAATGTTTCGCCAGAATCATTACAGATTTGGAATTTCGCAACGATTCTCTGTTCCACTGGTAAACCTGTCGTGATGTAAGTCCGCCTCCTTCCCAGATTCGCTCTGTGTAATTTTACGAGTAGATTTATTAGAATATTGGCCCAGGGATTCGCAACAGTCATGCTGAGACATGCTCGGTACTTAAATCTAATAAGAGACTTGGAATATCCATAAATAAAAGTTAGTCATTGAAAATAATTATCAAGAAAGATAAGGAAAAAAATTCGAAAATCCAAATAATACAAATTATCAAGCCTCCTTAAAAATTAAGATAAATTCTTTTTTCAAATTTAGGCTTCATATTTACGTATGTAGCTACGTGTGCGTAGACAGTTTTATGTGCACGTGTGCTGTTGAATAACAACCAAAATGAGGATACTGGGTTGTATACAATTGAGATAGATTTGTTTACATTTTTTACCACAAGTATCTATAAAATTTAAAACGTCACCATTGCTTTAGTTGCGAGAATGATACGCGAGCGAATTCTTCATATTAAGAATGTCGTAGCCAATCATTTCGGCTTAACTGCTATTTCCTGAAAATGAAAAAAAACACAATGTGGACAATAACCATTTCACAACCATGGGACGCACTTAGACTTGGCACAGGTTTGCATCCAGCTATTCTCTCTCCAGCTATGGTTAAATAGTAGGGCAAACTGAACTCTTTAACCTTGTTTCGGCAACCAGTCTAGAATAAGGAAAACTCAAAATAAAAGAAGAAATTGACTGTGTCACATCCTACCCGTGAAAAAAGAGAAGATACACACACACACACACACACACACACACATATATATATATATATATATACATATATATATATTGAAATAAAAAATAAAGGAAAGAAAATGCTGAATGGATAAAATAGATTTTATTTTATTTTATTTTACTGACACGTGTTTCGGTCAGGAGCTTATCCATGTACATATGTACTCTATCTATTATTATTTTAAATTCAAAATGTAACAATAATAGAAAACTACATTTTTTTTTAGATTCGCTTCCATTTTCAACTTTACCGCACAGATCCCTGTGCTACTCAAGGCTGAGTTGGTGAGGCCGGTATCGAACCAGGAATATATATATATATATATATATATATATATATGTGTGTGTGTGTGTGTGTGTGTGTGTGTGTGTGTGTAGGAAGTAGTTTGACCTATAATTGATACTATCATTAAGAATGAATTAATATGTATTAATTCAAATTTTATGATAGCATTGATTCCCTTGACTCTATCTTACCATCCGGTCCCTATCGGCCATCCCCTCTTGTATGTCTCTAGACGACATTCAGTGTCAGCATAGATCTGATGGGAGTTTTTGCTGGTCGGTTAATACAGATGTGTTCGTGTGTAGGAAACCACCATACTAAAAAGACAAGAAGTAGAAATATCCCGTAGAAACTATTATAGTAGCAGATAACGCAGATTACATAGCGCTTCTCGTAACAGCAAGAGACATTGGACTCTACGTAAATTCAGATAAAAAAAGATAATTATATGAAGTGTGAATGCATATATATATATATATATATATATAATATATATATATATATATATATATATATTATACTAGAAAAAACGAGACCCATTGGGGCACTCATTCAGCTCTGGGTAGATAATTGAGATTATGGAAAAGGGAGTTAGCAAAACGAATAAAATTTTAAAATACGGCCGAACGAAACCTTAAAATCATTTTGTTAGCTTTCTAAGAAAGGACATGTTTGACCACATTTAAGCTACTGGTTGCTGTTGTGAAATTTAACATAGAAATATATTTCAAATTCCCCCCTCTCTCTCTCTCTCTCTCTCTCTTCTCTCTCTCTCTCTCTCTCTCTCTCCTCTCTCTCTCAGAGAAACTAACATGTTAGAACGTGGAGGTAGTCAAGAGATACATAGAGGGGAAGAAAGAGATAGACAAGAGATAGTAAGTAAGAGATTGGTCGGTTTTTTGACTTAATTGCAAATTACGACTAATTAGAACCAATTAAAGCATAATTTTTTTCAAACATAATCCAATCCTAAAAGTAAGGAATAATTTAGTATAATTTTCATGTCATTAAACTAAACAGTAAAAAAGCCTTTAGGAAGCAATAGTTGATTAACTCAGCTTTAGTATAATAATAATAATAATAATAATAATAATAATATATATATATATATATATATATATATATATATCCATGGTACCTTGTGAGTGTTCCAGTTTACAAATTTTCCGAGTTAAGAGCTGTCAATCCGTCGCTTATTTACTTTGTGTTGAGAAATAAGATTTGGGGTACTAGCGAGCTTCAGATACGCTTATGTTAATAAGTTCCTGATATATCTGGGTTAAGGGATATATTCTGAAGTTGGTATTTGGTATTTTATCGCAGTAGTCGTTGGTGCGTCGAATAGCAATACGTCTGCCGAGCAGTCGTGGTGTAGTCTAGCGAGTAAGTGTAGGTCTCGGTATAGGTGCCTGTACCAACACAGTGTCTACTATTTATACATGACACTGTCCAATCAGAGTATAGTGAGGGGGTACCAAAGTATTTACATATTCATTATATCAGTTCCCTAAAACCATTTTTAGTTTTCCACATTTATTACGCTAAAGAAAAATGTCATTAATCAAGAAGTAAACATTAGAACATATCAGCTCCTAATTCATTATATTCACTAGCAGATATATGCACCCTCCGTAGGGTGCAAGTATTTAAGTTTTAATGTAATAAAATATTGTATTAAATTAGAAAGGCTAATGAAACTAAATAAGAATACAGATAAAAAGATTTGAAACAGAGGGAGTATAATAAAAGATTTGAAACAGAGGGAGTATAATAAGAAATGGAAACAACTGAAACTTACTCTTCCATCACTCTCGTCTTTCATTGTTATTTTTTCAAATTTAAGTATTTAGTTAAAAAGAGGAAAGTAAAGAATAAAATGACAGTTATTTTATCTTGTTAATGGATTTCATTTAAGATTCATTGAAGAGATTTTTGCTTATATTCATAAAATAAAACCAAACAGTTAGAAATCAATAATACTAAGCACATATTTATTAAATTCGATTTTTTAATATTAATATGCAAATTAGTCTTCCCGTTTCACAGTGTAAACCGCTATTTTGTTGTATATATAAATATAATTGCATGTTGTCAGTATGTAGACAAAGTTAACAGTATTAATAATGTAAGACAATTTTATTAATAATTGAGGTTTAGATAAAAATAAAATCATGGAGAATGTGATGTCAATAACTAAGAGAATTGTGACTTGAGTAGGAATATAGTTTCGGTTACAGACAGAAAAACACACAATCTCCATTATAATAAGATTTCGTTATTCTGTTTTTATACAATATATTGCAATTTTTCGGGGGAGGGGGCAGGGCTGGAACGGACTAATGATATTTCAGTTTATTTCAATAGGGAAAATTGATTTGATATAGAAAGAAATTGATTTAAAAGCGAAAAGAATTAAACTTGTTAGTCTAGGTATTACAATATATGGTACACCCCCCCCACACACACGTATATATATATATATTATATATATATATATTATATATATATATATATATGACATAAAATTAAATCAATTTGTTAAAGTCTTTATGTATTTAATATGATGTAATAATGTTGTCCTGACAACTTTGCCCAATATATTTCATCATATCAAGATATTCAAAAAATAATTTTCAAAATCATTATATCTCTCGTAACAAAATATCATAAAACTCCTCCAAATTGATTTACACGCCTCATTTTCTTTATACACACACACACACACACACACACACACGCAATATATATATATATATATATATATATATATTATATATATATATATATATATATTATATAATATATATTGTTCTACTGCCACTCAAGCGTTTTCGCTGGAGTAACATTAGTAGTTAACCCAAATTGTGCACAATATATTTATTAAAACATACAGCATTAACCATTGTAGAAAAGTTTTTCTCTCTACCGTAGTTTCGGTTTCAAGACACACCGTCTTCAGAAGATTACATAGGGTGGGCTATTATTACTTTATATATATAGTTGCCCGCGGGAAACTTGACGGATTTGTACTGCTTTTATTTCCATTACCCTTTCTGTCTTTACTAAAATTGACCGATTTTAAGCCTTTTTCTTAACCATATATATATATTATATATATATATAATATATATATATATATATGTGTGTGTGTGTGTGTGTGTGTGTGTGTGTGTGTTGTGTGTGTGTAAGGTGTCCAAATGACAGTAGTAAGTGATGATTCCACCTGGTATCTTCAAAATCTCACTGAATAACCATACTGTATGCTCTTGTAGGTGCAAACATATAACTCATACATTTTTATAAATCCCTAAAGAGAGCTCAATGTATAATAATCAATAAATTAGATTAAATACAGAGCAATATCTAACTTTAAAAAACTTAACAAACCGTCATTCCGTTATATATATATTATTTTCAAAGAAAGAAAAAACTTAACAAACCGTCATTCCATAATAAATTTATTTCGACCAAAAGTTCAAAAGTTTGTTTTTTTTATCTTTAGAAATTTTTAAAAAATCTTTAAGAGGCTTCCGACGGAGATTAAGGATTTTTTTTTAATTTTGTAAAAATTTTAAAAGCCTTTTGAGCTTTTAGTCGAAATAAATTTATTACGGAATGACGGTTTGTTAAGGTTTTTCTTTCTTTGAAAGTTAAATATTGCTCTGTATTTAATCTATTTTATTGATTATTATACATTGAGCTCTCTTTAGGGATTCATAAAAATCCTTTTATGAATATATATTTGCACCTACAAGAGCATACAGTATGGTTATACAGTGAGATTTTGAGGATCCCAGGTGAAATCATCCCTTACTACCAGTCATTTGGATACCTTACATATATATATATATATATATATATATATATATATATATATATAATTATATAATATACCTGACATGCCGTTATATATATTTACCAACGCCTCCGCACAAGGTCAATTACTTAAGCGGAGTTTAAGAGGATTGAATTCTGAGTTTTCCCTGACCTAAACTGGTTGCCTAGCCAAGGTTAAATAACCCTGTGTCCTACTATTTTCCCACAGCTGGAGGGAGAGTAATTGGACGCACACCTATCCGAAAGTATTAGCTCTATGGGATATGCAAAAATTAGAACACTTAGAACATAAAGTAAAAAAAAAGTAAAATCGTGGTGGTGGCCTAAAATCGGTACCAGCCAGTCAGCGAGGGAGTCTATCCCCTTTTCACTAGCACTAGACCAAAGAGATTATTTTAGCATCTGAGGTAGAGCGCCACACCTACCATCAGCTCCTTACTTTACCGCACAGATCACTGTGCTACTCATACGCTGAGCTGGCGAGGGCCGGTATCGAACTAGGAACCTCGTGGTTTCTAGCCGAAAGCTCTACCGACTGAGCTAACCCGGCCATTTAAAAAGATATAAAGTGTTCAATGCACAAAAGTTGCGGAGAAAATAAAGGAATATAAAAAAGTTTTTAATAAAAACATTAATAATTCAAAACTCTGAGTTTCACGCCTCAGATTATCAAGTAAGAATCGTCTTCTGATTATTTACGCGCATGTGTGTGTAAGTGTGTGTAAGTGTGTGTGTATGTTTGTTTGTGTGTGTGTGGGGGGCGTCAAAGTGCCAAATTTTCACAAAAGTGGTTAGTATAGTCTGAAAAAAGAGGGCTTGTTACGTTCTCTTGTGATTCATTGTCGTCTCATGTAAAAGTCAAGTCATACAGATTTTGTGTGGGCAAATATATTTTTACAGCTTGGGTTTCTTTTTGTGAATCATAGATTGACCGCTGATACAAAGAGAAGGAACTACTTTTCCGGCAACATTTGTCTTTTTCGACACCCACCTTTTCAGCCCGCCCTGTCTTCTGGGGCGTTAGAATGCACCGACTGCACCTCCGTAGAGGGGTAAGACTACCCCAATTGAGCCACTTGCTGGCCGTGGGTGGCGACCCGTGATGCTTAATGATAGAACCCAGATTGTTGAGCAGCCCATGACTTTGATCCTTTCTTGGACTAGACGATCAATCGGCTGGTCACATCAAGCCCTAGCACTTATATGATTGCCCCAACCCTATTGACCTTATGCCAAGCCCCAACCCTTTTTATCATATGGGTGCTAGAAGGCGGTGTGTGAGTGTCTACATGTCCTGGGAATGATGTTAAACTCTATCTGATCGTAAGGTTCCAGTTTTGGAGGTTTGGGGAATGTTGAGCACCCCTTCATTACCATTGCTCCCTGGTCCACTCTGACCCGGACTGGTAGTACCTGTTATGGTTTCATCTATGGGTTAAATAGAAAAATATATTTATTAAAAAATTGAGTATCCATTAAAAATGAGTTTATTTCACAACTTTATCGACATTAATAACCCACTGAGGTTGATATGCCGTAAACAAACAAAACAAAACCAAACCTTTTTAGCGAACGCCCACGTTTACCCATAATTCCGTAGGCCTCAGAAACATCACGTGGTGTAATGGTTGGTTGGTTGGTTGGTTGGATTTTACGGCATGTTGGGTTATTTTATGCCGAAGACGTTTTGTTTTATTCGTTCTTAAAGGGTATTTTAAAAACATTCTTTAAATCATTTTTTCTATTTAACCCAAAGATGGAATCCTAAGAGTTACTACCACTCCAGTTCAGAGTGGATGTGGGACTCTTTTGAAGGGGTCCAAAAATTCAAGGTAATATCAATCCTTTGCAAGTCTCTCCAGCAAACGAAATGCAATTCCTTTCCCAACCGAACACACCACTCTCACTTCAAACAGCAGTCGTCAGATTTCACTTACCGTCCAAACACTTTCTTCCTCGCTCGCCCTGTCAGCGACAGTCCGTCTTTATTTCTGCTCGTTCGGATGCGCTTATGCAAATTCGGATATACTTTATTTGGATCTCTACTAACAACACCTCAGCTACGAGGAGGTAGCGAGTTCGAGTATCCGTAGCCGCTCGCCACAGGCCAAACATATCCTGACGCGCTTTGTTTGTGGGGGCTGGGAATCCGCTTGTTCATAGGCTGCCTTTCAGTCTCGTCACAGGGTCTAATGGCGATAGAGGAATACTCCACACTCTCCAGAGCTCCGGAATTGGGACTTCACCATTAGATGCAGTTTAACATTATATCCAGAACACTAAGACTCTCAGTCACATCCCTCTAGCAAATATAAGATAAAAAGGGTTAAATTTGCCATAAGGGCAAAGGGACAATCATTTAGGTGCTAAGGCTTGACATGACCAGCCGATTGACCAGAATAGTGTAATGGTTAGCAAGCTGGATTAGCAGATCCTTGTTTGTGAGTTATATTCTCACTAATCAATCATAATCATAACGGTTATGAAAATTCCCCACTTAACTCCGTCCGATTTTAAGTCTAACGAACTCTTATTCAAAAATATTCTTACTACAGTACGTACATAATTCATAAGCTGCCTATGAATTATTTAACACCATTACACCACGAGTGTAGTTAATTGTATTAAAAAAACATACTTAAAGTTATAATTGATTACGAAAGATTATAATCTGTTATGGCATGAAATCGCATTAGTGCTTGAAAGACATTCGACTATATAATTGTGTGCAAACAAAGGATTACTATATTATCATTAAATATAAATAGTTAATTTAAACCATATAATTGTGTATAATTTATTAGTATCAGAGAGGAATACTTGAAATTATACAACTTTAGACATGCCGTAAACGCAACCAACCAAAACAGTTTTATTTTATTTTATCTATACTTACAATCAAATCCAAGTGAAAGAACCGGTTACTGTCAGATCACTACAGGTAAGTAGCGATGATCCTGTTGAGCACCCACGAAAAGCAGTTAATGTAAGCCGGTGTGTCATATTAAACCAAGCTTATTAAATAAAAACATCGTAGAGTATATCATGCTTCGTAGCACTCAGATACTTTACATCATAACCAGAGCAGCCCTGTCGACTGGGGCTGTAGAATACGCCGACTGCACCTCTGTAGTGGGCGTATTCAATGGGAAAGGTATGAATCCAAAGTGGACATCTCATCGGGGTGTAATGATCAACAAGCTAGTCTCGCAGATTCACACACCCCGCCCGCCAATGGGGAAGCTGTTGGCCGTGGGTGGTCACCCCTGATGCTTGGTGACTGAGGAGTCCATATGCAACATACCACTTTGGCCCTTACTTAGGCTAGACGGGTGATCGGGGAGGACCCCCTCAATCAATCGATTGCAACCAGGTCCATTCTGACCCTTTATGGATTCTGGGTGCCGAGTGGAAAACCTGCCAGGGAGCGATAACCGATTGGGACGGGTGGTGAGAGACTCATGAGAATCCGTGTTGTCAATCCTACGTGATGTTGATGATGCTGATAATGATGATGATGATGTTGATGATAGATTTATATATATGTATATATATAATTTAGTATTAGAGGCCAATGTGCGTTTTTTTTGGGGGGGTCTATTTCTTTGGTTTAAGTTGAACCCGCTCTAGCAGGCATAGAATGTGACCCAAGATCCATTTTTAAAGTGAAGTACAAAATGTTCCTTCTTCTTTCGGTAGCGACCGTGATACTTAAAGACGGAATCCTGGTGTCTGAGCAGTCTATGACATGCAACACTCCACTTTTGACCTTACTTAGGCTAGACGGGCGGTCAGAAGCCTATTGCCCTGGGGACAATCCCCCCAATACTTTTTTTTATCATATATGTGCTAGAAGACGGTGGCTAAAGTTTTTGTGTCCAGGGTATGACATTAAACTGCATCTAATGGTAAGGTTGCAATTCTGGAACTCTGGGGAACGTTGAGTACCCTATCATCGCCATTGCTCATAGGACCACTTTGACTGAGTGGTAGTACCTGTTAGAATATCATCTATGGGTTAAATAGATAAAAAGTAAGTATTAGAAATATATTATTTTGATTATTCGGACTATTTTCCTCATCTTCATTGTTATCTGTACAACGTTTCGGCCGATGTGCCCTTCTTCTTGTCGGACTCGGGAACCTTCTTGTCGCAATCGGTAACTTTCTTGTCGTAATCATGGAACTTTCAACCTAACCCTTTATTCAGTCCACGGGGATATTCTGTTCTCATTCCGCTAACTATAGCTGGGGTACAGGTGTTAAGCTGTGTTAATGTGCTTTTTAAAAAATTGAGTTTGAAAAAAATTTGAATACCCAAAAAAAGAATGTATAAAACATGTCTTTGGCATAAAATAATCCAACAAGTGTTGACATGTAAAATCCAACCAACCAACAAACCAAATTAAGGACAGACAGAATAGCGGTTTACAGTGTGAATGGGAAGGCCAATTTTCATATTGATATAAAAAAATTTATTTTAATAAATATGTGCTTGGTATTATTGATTTCTAATTTTTTGGTTTTATTTTAATGAATGTGAGCAAAAATCTTGGGGATAAATCTTAAATGAAATCCATTAACAAGAAGAAATAACCGTCATTTTATTCTTTACTTCCTATTTTAACTAAATAGTTAAATTAGGAAAATTTAGCAATGAATGACGAGAGTGATGGAAGAGTAAGTTTCAGTTGTTCTATTTTTCTATTATACCCCCTTCTGTTTCAGATCTTTTTATCTGCATTCTTATTTAGTTTCATTAGCCTTTCTAATTTGATATAATATTTTATTACATTAAATACTTGCACCCGAAGGGTGCTTATATTTGCTAGCATATATATATAAATTCTTATTTTAGCTTTTTATATACTATATTATTGATGATCATTTGAGTGTATATTCATTATTCTAAGACTTTTAAACTGTAGTATCATATGCAAATGAGGTTGACTATAAAAGTAGTCTGCTTCAGTAGTAAGGTAGACTGTACTTACAGAGAAACGTACGTTCCCGAGACTAACTGACTTTATAACATAAACATTTACACGTACCTGAACTTTTCCTTTATAAATGTTTATAAATCTATCTTTACAATAAGTTTTAAGATGTAAATTTGAATGATAAAAATTGACTCATTTGTAAAGGTTTGTTTATAATCTATACATATATAAGGGGCAGTTGTGTGTATATGAATGTCCGGAGGAAACTGCGAAAATAAAACAATTAATGACAAAGTAAATATATATATATACATTCACTATAACCAGGGCTTGGTTTTTGAGCAAAAATAATGAAGATTTTATTTATATTCGGAAGATATTTAAAAATGGAAATTTGTATAGTAATAGAAGGTAACTGAAATATGATGTTGATTGATTGAATTAATCGCCTCATTTGTATTGTATTTCTTTTAAATTGTAAATTATTGAATTGAAATTTATTACTTTATTGTTATATATTCATGTGGGGATTTTATGGGACGTCAAGTGAGGATCTAACTTGTGATAAGTAATAATGGATCTGCAAGACTAACTTTTAAAAAATCCACCTTCTACCCAAGCGACGCCGGGTAGCCATTTCTAGTATTAAATAAAGTTAATTTTACCCTCTTTGATTTCTATCATCATTAAAAGTTCATCATTAAAATTTTAAATCAAATAATGATATATTCTTTAATAAAAAAAATATTATATTAATTATTATTATTATATTATTAATATTTAATACCCAATAATACTTTTAATATTTTATTATTTGATGTTTTATAATAATATTATATATATATTATAAATATTATAAATATTAAATTATAAATTAAATTATAAATTATAAATTAAATTATAAATATTATAATTATAATATTTTAATATTTATATTTTTAATAATACCCAATAATAATTTTAATATTATTATTAATATTATTAATATTAATTATTATATTATATTAATATAAAAAATATTCTTTAATGATATATATAAATAATAATATATCAAATAATGATATATTCATATAATCTACATCATTAAAAAATCCTTTTTTAAATATATATTCATTTGATCTTCATTACCAAAACCAAAAATCTATTATAACAATTAATTTTATTTTTTATTTTTGTGTATGTGTGTGTGGGGGGACTTTAATTTTTGGTGTGAGAGCTTCTAGTATCTGTTATTTTGGGTTCTGTTATACATTTCACAAAACTTAATAATTGAAAATTTATAAAACGTGTCAAAAAGAAAAAAAAAAGATATATGCACACTATTTTTATACTAGCTATGGTCATCAGGAGGCGAGGTCAGAAAATCATTTGATGAGGGGGGAGGGTCGGGGTTTGATCAGTCCTAATTGGTCCCCTGGGTTAGGAAATCCGTTGTTGAAAGGCCAGAAATTTCCAATGATCTCAAGGATATAACAACGCTGATGACTTCCCCCTCAATCATTTCATAGATTTATTTTTACGATATACTCGACTAGTACAGTAGGGTGGGTCGATTTTTTACTTTTTTAAAATATCAAATTGTCCATCTATGTGAAAGTTGTGTGTTAGTATACAGAATACGGATACCAATAATTAGATCTTCTTTGAGGAAATATCATCAAAGATCGTCTACTAAAATGCACTAAAAATCCTAGATATTGGTTAGAAAATTTGCCGTTTTAAATATTCAAATCAGAAATGTTATTTTATTTTATTAAAATGAAACGCACTAAATATTATAAATAGAATTCAAATTGAAAATGTGTCCCCCCCCACCCGATCACAACCGACACATCTGATATGCTTCTTTTTACCTCATTAATTAAGCTGTAACAGACGATCTTTGAATGCTATTTCCTCAAACAATGATACAAGTAAAATATCTAATTTTTGGTACCAGTATTCAGTATACTAACACACAAATTTCGCATAGGTGGACAATTTGATATTTTTAAAAAGTGAAAAAACGACCCTATTGTAAAGTAACTAGATCTCAAAAGAGCATGTATTCAATTGAACACGCTTCTGCATTGTTTTTGTTTTTAAGTTTTTTGTTGTTATTTCTCTCAATATTTGAGATGAGGCTTGATTAGTATTATTTGCGTTATTCGGACTGTTGTCCTCATCTTCATTGTTATCGGTACAACGTTTCGGCCGATGTACTCTCCGGCCTTCTTGTCGGACACAGGAACGTTCTTTTCAGACCCGGGAACCTTCTTTTCGAACTCGGAAACCTTCTTGTCGTAACTCGAAACTCGGAACTCGGAACTCGTAACTCGAAACTCGGAACTCGGAACTCGAAACTCGGAACTCGTAACTCGAACTCGGAAACCTTCTTGTCGTAACTCGAACTCGAACTCGGAACTCGAAACTCGAACTCGGAACTCGAAACTCGAACTCGAACTCGGAAACCTTCTTGTCGTAATCGGGAACATTCTTGACCTTCTACGACAAGGTTTTTTTTGTTGTTTTGTTTTGTTTTGTTTTTTGTAATTTTGTCATTTTTTTTTTTTTTCTCAGGTAAAGCTTCCCACTTTACCGCGCTGAGCAGATTACTCAATCTATGCCACTTATACACTGACTTGACGGGGACCGGTATCGAACCCGGAACCTTAGAGTTTCCTTAATTTTTGATGTGCAGTATTTAGTTGAGAGCTAATAGTTAATTTTTCCTAATTGCAGTTTTACATAGTTTGATGTAATATAATAATAGAGAATAATGAAAATATGTTTGCTATTCAGCAGTTTATCATAATTGAAACATCATGTTTGTGTATAGTGTTTAAAAGAAAAACAAGAGTGGTTTTATGAAATTATTTCTTTGGCAAAACTACTTATTCAGGGTCATTTGATTCGTATTCTTATCTTCTTTCTTTTCCTCTGCAAACATCTGCTTTTAAAAATCGACAATATTTCACTAAGTTTCATTCGTTATTGCGATGGTAGCGTTGATAGCAATTTATTTTGTGAAGGAGACGAAGTAATAACTTTAACTTGATACCGAAGAAGTATATATATATATATACATGTGTGGGAGATTATGTGCTTAATTAAAGTCATACCTAATTTTGATAATTAATTAATTATAATTAAATGAATAAGACGTGCATATCGGTTTAAATGTAAAGCGTAAACAAATCGAGAAAAAGTTGTATTTCCGCTTTACATTTAAACCGATATGCACGCCTAATTCATTTAATTATAATTAATTAATTATCAAAATTAGGTATGACTTTAATTAAGCACATAATCTCCCACAAATTGTCGGCCTTCGCCATTTCAAACACATTGTTTGACTACTTCATATAAAATGAATTTAGGTGGGTATATATGTTTACATTTTCTCAATTTGTTTAGCCTTACATTTGAACATATATACCCGCTTAAATTCATTAATTATTAACTAATTAATTTTCAAAATTAGGTATGACTTCAATTAAGCACATATCCTCAAAAAATTGTCGGCTTAAAGCCATATAAAAAAATAAACACATTTGTTTGTTTACTTAACCTCATATATATATATATATATATGTATATATATGTGTGTGTGTGTGTGTGTGTGTGTGTGTGTGTGTGTCTATGCGTTCGTGCGTGCGTGCGTGTGTGTGTGTATAGATAAAAGGGTATTAAAACACACAATGTTGTTATATCATTTTCATAGCTAATATTGACAATATTTCGATTTATGAAAATTCATCATCAGAGCA
>CM042161.1:22847241-22852241 GCA_023376005.1 Doryteuthis pealeii | reverse complement strand
AAATCCATTTCCTACGACTCTAAACATTACACCATGCGCCTCTACACGTATACACACACATCTATTAATAATGGAGATTCGCTTCCGGTTTTTGTCTGTAACAAAAACGACGTCACTGATTACGTCACACTACCTAAAACATCATAGCGTAGAATAAATATACTCAAAATTTGAGCATGCAATGTTAGACAGTCCTCATTGGTTTTTAAAACTAGTTTTAATAAATACATACCTGGTATTATCTATCTATATATAGTTTGTTTTATTTTAATATATATTTAAAGTTATCAGAACTAAGTTTCCATTTCAATTTTTTAATATTTTTTTACTCCTTTAATAAATTTATTTTATTTTTTACTCCTTTAATAAATTTGATGATTTTACTTTACTTATGATACAAACTCTCTGATATTAAATTTTCAACTCCCATCCCCACAGGCAATATTTATTTTACGTCGCCTAGAAGGCGTTTTTTTTATTTTGCTAGTATACATAATGAAAATATAGAAATGTTGAATAACCCTAAATTTAGTTATACGTATAGATAATTGCCGTGGGTGGCAACCCGTGATGCTTGAGGATGGAACCCTGGTGACGGAGCAGTCCATGACATGCAACACTCCACTTTGTCCCTTACTTAGGATAGACGGTGGTCAGAAAGACTCCCTCCGATTAATCAGCTGGTAACGTCAAGCCCTAGCACCAATATGATTGTCCCAAACCTATTGCCATTATGGTACCCCCAACCCTTTTTATCATATACGTGCTAGAAGGCGGTGGCTGAGGGTCTTAATGTCCTGGATATGACCTTAAACTCTATTTAATGGTGAAGTTCCAATTCTTTAGCTCTGGGGAATGTGGATTACCCCATCAGCATTATTCACAGGTCCACACTGACCGGGAGTGGTAGGATCTGCAAGGGTAACATCTATGAGCTAAAGAGAAAAAAATCTAAAGAGTTTTAAAAAATGAGTTCTAAAAAATTGAGTACCCATCAAGAATGAATAAAATAAAACATCTTCGGTATGAAATAACCCAACAGGGTTTGACACGCCGTAAAATGCAATCAACCAGCCTCCACGCCTTCAAAATGAGACCCCTTCGTGTTCCCTTTAAGCTTGGGGAAAAGAATAAATCCATGCGGTGCAAGATCCCGTGAAAATGGAGCTTGTCTACTCAAGAGGTCACTACATTCCAACAATGTTCTTCCTTATCTATTATATGAACTTATCATATATTATAACATCACGATCATTTAGAAAAAAATGTTTATTGGCCTTTCCTGTACAACGCAAGGCGTAAAATCCAATGACATCAGTCTTATTTGATATCTTTGTTTTTAAGTTAATTTACTTTAAAAACAATTTGATTTGGCCTTTTTAATGATAGGTTCCCATATTCATCTCTATACTTGTTCTACTCAAGAGGTCACTACGGTCCAACATATGAGCTGCTTCTTTGAGAAGTCTTATTTTCCAATGTCCTTCCTTATCTATTATATGAACTTATTATATATTATATAAGATATATTGCTTTATGTTTTTCTAAATGATCGTAAATCTTCTCGTGACACATGTTGGATTGATAAGCTTGTAAAAATAATAATGCCATTTTTTTAATGAGATCTTAAAAATTTCAGGGTTGTTCCTCACGGCCGGGAACGGCCGGGTGCTCGGATCGTCGTGAGCAAGTGTATTGTAGTGGTGAAACAGCCGCCATTTTATTAGTCTGTATTTTTTTTAAATGAGGTTTGATGTGAATAGTTTTCTGACTGTTGTCCTCATCTTTATTATGTTATGTATAAACAAAACGTTTCGCCCGCTATATCCTTCGGCCTTCTTCCTGTGTATCCGAGTATAATAATGATCCAACCTGGGAAGTCATTTTTAACAGTTGATCAAATAGGCATCGAAGAAATTTTGACGATCTCATTAAGGAAATGACGTTATTATTTTTACAAGCCTATCATTCCGACATGTGTCACGAGGAGATTTACAATCATTTAGAAAAAATAAAACAATATATTTTATATAATATATAATAAGTCTACGAGAGACGATGAGTAGTGTCAAGGTTTTTTTTTGTTTGTTTTTTTTTTCCTTTGAACTACATAGCCTGGGCGGGTTCATGTGGAGTATAAGTTGTTGCCCATGCAGCCAATCCCCCCTCTCCACACTGCCGCTATGATCCAAAGGAAAGGTAAGGTACCAATGCGGTTTGGCAACGCTAGTGTCGCAGGTGTTGATGGGTAGCACTGGATGTCAGCGTCACACCACCTTAGGGACTCCGGCTTCTGATTTATTTTCGGAGTTTACTCCCTTAGGTTAGGAAGTAACATATGTTGTGTATTTATATTTATACTTTTTTAGTAATTGTTTTTAACAATGTTTTAACACCATTGGGGATCATGTTGTATAGTATTGATTAAGTTCATGTCTATATTCTATAGTATAATTGTATTTCCCTAAAAAATGACAGAATGTCCTCCGTGTTGATATTTTCAAATAGATCTTTCATATTGTTTGCATTAGAATAACGGTTTCTGATTCGTAGTCAAGTCACTACTAGTCGAGTAGCTAGTCATACTGTTGGAGAACTGCGCGTTGACTCTATCCCTGTACAAAAGATAATAAACATGTTTCCGTATTTTCAATGTTGTATTTGATAAGCTCAGTCACAACAAAAAGCATATGGGGAAAATGCAACGATTGCATAAAGGTAAGATTACAGTAATATACTCCAAAGATATCATGTTAGATGATTATACAATCCACTAATCTCTGTATCGCCCATAGCTTACACACGACACCCAAGGCCGTCACTTTTCAAACAGACTTCGTTAATACATATATATATATATATACTAGGTATACCCAAAAAGTTGTCAGCTACGTTTTTAAAAACGAATTAAAATTAATTAAATCTATTATTTAAGGTCAAACTTTTGTCTAAAACGATAAGTAGTAACATAATGACCATCATTAAAAAAATAAAAATATCATTACATATGCAGTTTATTTTTAATAGATTTAAAACAATTTGTTTTGGTCAATTCCGACGCGATCCGCCATTTTGTCTCTTTTTCAATGGTTTTACGCGCATGTTTAAAATTTTAATGTAACATTCGCGATTGAAAAAAAGAATTACAAAAAATCAGGTAATTATCCAATTTTAATGAAATTTTCAGTATTGATTTATCAATTAATGAATTTTATAATGCATCAGTTATTTTATTTCAAAACTTTAATTTAGTATTTTTTCTATGAAAAATTGATATATAAAATTCATTTAAAATATGAAAAGCCTGATGTAAGTTTAAAATGTTATATTTTTAGATCCTAGAAATAAATATCTATTTAGCAGAAAAAATATCGATGTATATTTTTTTCTTTTGTAAGATAATTACTAATTATCAAAATGAGTAAAAAAGAAATCTCCAATTTTTTTACATTTTATTTTTCGGTACTTATTTTCTCATAGAAAAGCCGCCGTAAAAAAAAAATGTTTCTATTCATAACTTCGGTCTTTTATCTTATTATTTATACTGTAATTAGAAAACTATAAGACCTACTCGAAAGAATGTTACGCCCCCAATATAAGGGGGCGGGGATTAAGTGACCCGAAAACAATGAGAAAGTTTTGAAATAAAATAAATAATGCATTATAAAGATCATTCATTGATAAATAAGCACGGAAAATTTCATTAAAATCCGATAATGCCCTGATATTTGGTAAATTATTTTCGGGGGGGGGGGGGCTAAAGTCATTTTGTCAATAACGAATTTTAGGCTCATTTTGGGTATAGCTAATATATACGATCACCAGAGATGTGTGGGGGGGGGGTATATAAAATGGAATTAAATCCAACAGTTTAAGGTTAAGATGAAGAAAAACAACAGTATATATTGTGCTAACAAGCGCCTGTTTCGCCTCTATGAAGTTTAAAAAATGTAATTCAAATTAAATTATTTTGAAAATAAAATAAAACAATTGTAAAAGGCAACAGACGAGTTAAAGTGGCAATTAGATATTATATATATATATATTATTTCATTATTATTATAATGGAGATTGTGGGTTTGTCTGTCTGTAACCGAAACTATATTACTATACAAGTCACAATTCCCTTTGTTGTTTACATCACATTCTCCATGATTTTATTTTTATGTAAACCTCAATTATTGATAAAATTGCTGTATATTATTAATACTGTTGACCGTATCAACGTACTAATAACATGCAATTGTATTTATATATACAACAAAATAGTGGTTTACAGTGTGAATGGGAAGGCTAATTTGCATATTGATATTAAAAAATTGATTTTAATAAATATGTGCTAAGTATTTTGATTTCTAACTGTTTGGTTTTATTTTAATGAATATAAGCAAAAATCTCTTCAACAAATCTTAAATGAAATCCATTAACAAGAAAAAATAACTGTCATTTTATTCTTTACTTCCTCTTTTAACTAAATACTTAAATGAGAAAAAATAACAATGAAAGACGAGAGTGATGGAAGAGTAAGTTTCAGTTGTTCTATTTTTCGATTATACTCCCTCTGTTTCAAATCTTTTTATCTGCAGTTTTATTTAGTTTCATTAGCCTTTCTAATTTAATACGATATTTTATTACATTAAAACTTAAATACTTGCACCCGGAGGGTGCATATATTTGCTAGTATATATATATATATATATATATATATATATATATATTATATATATATATATGTGTGTGTGTGTGTGTGTGTGTGTGTGTGTGTGGTGTGTGTGTTTAATCCCGAACGGTTTCGCATTCAACGACCATCAGAGAATGTTTACCTCATCATTATACATGTCAAGACTAGTGGTGTGTAAATGCCAGATGATTCATTTCACGTGTAAATAAATCTTATTTCAATTTTAAAACGATTTAAACATTCGACTCGCACATGTTTCTAGTATCCTTTTCCATTTTTTTATTCTCCAAGATATCGTTAAACAGGAAAATCTGTTCAA
>CM042161.1:22838663-22842141 GCA_023376005.1 Doryteuthis pealeii | reverse complement strand
ATAAAAAAGAGAGAGATTCTCAACCACCAACCATTACACCACGTGATGTGCTCTGCGCCTACGGAATTAATGGGTAAACGTGGCGTTTGATGGAAAGGTTTGGTTGGTTTGTTTTGTTTACGGCATATCAACCTCAGTGATAAATTTAATGTCGATTTAAGTTTGAATAAAGTCATTTTTATGGGGATACTGATCAATTTTAAAAATATGTTTCTATTTAACCAATAGATGAGACCCTAACAGGGTACTACCATCCGGGTCAGAGTGACCAGGGAGCAATAGTGATGAAGGGGTGCCTCCACATTCCCCCAACCTCCAAAACTGGAACCTTACCATCACATAGAGTTTAACGCAATTCCAGGACATGTAGATCCTCAGTCACCGCCTCTAGCACCCATAAATGATAAAAAAGGGTTGGGCTTGGCAAATGTCAATAGGGTTGGGGCAATCATATAAGTGCTAGGGCTTGACGTGACCAGCCGAGTTATCATTCTAGTCCAGAAAAGGCCAAAGTCATGACTGCTCAACCACCTGGGTTCTAATTCATTAGCATTCACGGGTCCGCCAACCCAACGGCCAGCAAGTGGCTCAATTGGGGTAGGTCCTTACCCTCTACTGGAGTGCAGTCGTGCATTCTAACGCCCAGACGACAGGGCGGGCTGAAAAGGTGGGTGTCGAAAAGACCAATGTTGCTGGAAAAGTAGTTTCTTCTCTTTGTAATCAGCGGTCAATCTATGATTCACAAAAAGAAACCCAGCTGTAAAATATATTTGCCCACACAAAATCTGTATGACTTGACTTTTACAATGAAGCGACAATGAATCACAAGAGAACGTAACAAGCCCTCTTTTTTGTCAGACTATACTAACCACTTTTTGTGAAAATTTTGGCACTTGACGCAACCCCTACACAACACAAACAAAACACTCACAACACTTACACAGTACACTTACACAGCACATGCGCGCAAATAATCAGAAGAACGATTTTCTTGATAATCTGAGGCGTGAAAACCCAGAGTTTTGAATTATAATCTTATTATTAAAACTTTTTTATATTCCTTTATTTTCTCCGCAACTTTTGTGCATTGAACACTTTATATCTTTTTAAATGGCCGGGTTAACTCAGTCGGTAGACCTTTCAGCTAGAAAACCACGAGGTTCCTATTCGAATACCGGCCCTCGCCAACTCAGCGTATGAGTAGCACAGTGATCTGTGCAGTAAAGTAAGGAGCTGATGGTAGGTGTCGCGCTCTACTTCAGATGCTAAAATAATCTCCTTGGTCTAGTGCTATTGAAAAGGGGATAGGCTCCCTCGCTGACTGGCTGATACCGATTTTAGGCCATCACGACAATTTTACTTTTTTTTTACTTTATGTTCTGAGTGTTCTAATTTTTGCATTTCCCATAGAGCTAATACTTTTCGGATAGGTATGCGTCCAATTAATCTCCCTCAAGCTGTGGGAAAATAGTAGGACGCACAGGGTTATTTAACCTTGGCTAGGCAACCAGTTTAGGTCAAAGAAAACTCAGAATTCAATCCTCTTAAACTCCGCTTAAGTAATTGACCTTGTGCGGAGGGGTTGGTAAGTATATATGACTGCATGTCAGGTTATATTGATTCACCCTCGTATATATCGGCTTAGCTCTGTCGGTAGAGCGTTCGGCTAGAAACCACAAGGTTCCTAGTTCGATACCGATTCTCGCCAACTCAGCGTATGAGTAGCACAGGGATCTGTGCGGTAAAGTAAGAAGCTGATGGTAGGTGTGGCGCTCCACCTCAGATGCCAAAAAACAATCTCCTTGATCAAGCGCTATCTGGCTGATACCGACTTTAGGCCGCCCCGAAGACTACTATATATATATATATATATATATATATATATTGGCAGCAAGTTATTTTGTAGGCAGGTGTTATTGAACAACACGGAATATTACTTTTTCATTATCTCTATTTGTATTTTTTCCAGTCTTCTGGCAATTTTTCGAATGTTGGGATCCAGTTGGAATAGGATTCTTCCCATACTATCTGCCTGAGCGCTTTCGACTGCTTCTTCAGTCGTCATCAGGGGGGTATATGATTTGTTGTTAGTTCTGTTGTAGTTCTTTTCTCTATTTTGGTTTTAAATTAGAAGAGTCTATTATTTTTAGAGGGTTGCATGATTACTGTATTAGTTATTAAAGACAACGATGTTGAATGCTATTTTATTAATGATAGATTTTTAAATTTGTTATACATATTGCCTCAAGAATTTGGAGGCGTTTCTTATTGTTATTTTTATAGATGATTTTCATATTTTCGGTGAGAATTTTTCTAATGACGCAGGATGTGAATTTATCTAGGAGTTTTGTAATTAGATGTTGTTTTATGGCACTAGTATCAGAGAAATGGTATGTAAGGCGACTGGAGAGTGTTGTAGTGGTATGTCCATTGTAGTTAGATAAATTTTGATTTAAAATTCAAAATAACAGGCGTCGAGTGGAAAATTACCTACCCATTAGGGTTATGATTGATTTGTGTTGGCATTCCGCTGGACCCCTATAAAAATAATGGATTCTTCTAATTTAAAAACAAAATAGTTAAAAGAACTACAACAGGACTAACACCAAATCATATACCCCCCTGATGACGACTGAAGAAGCAGTCGAAAGCGCTCGGGCAGATAGTATGGGAAGAATCATATTCCTACTGGATCCTAACATTCGAAAAATCGCCAGAAAAATGGAAAAATACAAATACAAATAATGAAAAAGAAATGTTTCGTGTTTTTCAATATATATATATATATATATATATATCTTATTATAATGGAGATTGTAGGTTTGTCTGTCTGTAACCGAAACTATATTACTATCCATGTCACAATTCCCTTACATTCTCCATGATTTTATTTTTATTTAAACCTCAATTATTAATAAAATTGTTTTACATTATTAATACTGCTGACCATATCTACATTCTAAGAACATACATTTGTCTTTATATACACAACAAAATAGCGGTTTACAGTGTGAACAGGAAGGCTAATTTGCATATTGATCTTAAAATTTTGATTTTAATAAATATGTGCTTAGTATTCAATAAGATAAAACCAAACAATTAGAAATCAATATGATTTCTAATTGTTTGGTTTTATCTTATTGAATATGAGCAAAAATCTCGGGGATAAATCTTAACAGAAATCCCTTAACAAGAAGAAATAACTGTAATATTATTCTTTACTTCCTATTTTAACTAAATAGTTAAATTAGGAGAATTTACCTATGAAGGACGGGAGTAACGGAAGATGATGGAAGAGTTAGTTTCAAAGTTGTTCTATTTTTTAATCATACCCCCTCTGTTCCAAATCTTTTTATCTGCATTCTTATTCAGTTTCATTAGCCTTTCTAATTTGATATAATATTTTATTATATTAAGACTTAAATACTTGCACCCGCAGGGTGCATATACTTGCTAGTATATATATATATATATATAT
>CM042161.1:22826163-22833663 GCA_023376005.1 Doryteuthis pealeii | reverse complement strand
GGGATGTGAACCACAGGGGACCAGCTTCATTTTGATGTATGATACATGTTTCCTGTGGTTGGTAATTATACCTCTCCTAAACAAATGACATTATTTTTTTTACTCACCGTCGTACATGCCCTCATTTGAAGGTGGAACATTGCTATTGAGAGAAACGGTGACTATGTGGAGAAGTAGGGATGTGATTTTTTAAACTTTTATTTACTTAACTAAACTAACTAAACACAAAGCATATTTGCATTACTTACTTCTTCGTCTGTTTGGCCATTCAATCGTCCAACTTTGACTTCTTTTTGGTTGGTTTTCGTCTTTGATTCATTTCTTCTTCTTGGTCAGTCTTTTGCCAAGACATGCATCAACCAACAACACCATGTTATTCTTTTTAAATACTTTTTATTCTTAATTAAGTTTTCATTTCTTACTAACTACAGCGCGCGTGCAAGTGAGTCCAACTAACTAAACAAGAAACATCTTTCTTGCTTAGGATCCTCGTTGGAACTGAATAAATAATTCAAAATCACGTGACGTGCAGGACTTCCGGTGTTCACTTGTAATATTCCATGGAAAGTGCCGCCCGTGATATGAAAATGATATGATATTGAAAAAGGACCATTCAGCAGAAAATGATATGAATATGAAAGGGATCATCCCTGCAGATATACAGGGGGTTGACAATAATCTATGTTTGGTTTGGTTTGGTTTGTTTTACGGCATATCAACCTCAGTGGGTTATTTAATGCCGACAAAGTTGTGAAATAAATTCATTCTTAATGCATAATACAATTTTGTTTATAAACTCATGTTTTTCTATTTAACCCATAGATCGGACCCTAACAGGTAATACCACTCCGAGTCAGAGTGGACCAGGGAGCAATGGTGATGAAGGGGTGCTCCACATTCCCCAAACCTCTAAAACTAGAACCTCACCATCAGAGAGTTTTAACGTCATCCCCAGGCATAATAATCTATGCAACCACATAGATTTTGCAACACCTGTTACATAACATTACCTATTTATTTACAGGTGTAATAACAGGTGACATCTTATCAGAAAAGGTAAGCAGTTTTTCCCTCGCTTAAAAATGAATGTATCTACAACCTTTTCGGTTAGTTTGCAATTAGTGGTAGATATGCGTAACTGCCTGTGTATGTAAGCATAGACTTAGCCCTGGGCGTGTTTATTTGCATATTTACGCGCGGGTGGGTTAAGTGCGATGTTACACCCCCACACACATATACCCTGCCATGTTTGACTGCATTCAAACTGATCTTTACACCCTGGTGCATCTGTAAATGCTTCTAATTTTAGGCAAATAAGCTTACGTAGGTATTTATTTATTAAGAGCAAGTGTCATACAGGGTCCTAATAAGGCGTGGTGTAATGGTTAGAGTCGTAGGAAAATGGATCCGTCGACCTGTGTTCAAATCCTGGATGAGCTGTTTGTATTACACATAGCGCTAATGTATCCAACAACTCTCCCTCCAGCTATGGGTAAATCGTGGAGCAGACTAGGCTCTTTGATCTTCTTGTGTCACATTCTGCTCGTTCAGAGGGGTTGGTTAATACATACAGAGTCCTTCTAATATTTGTGCACCCGATACATAATTAAAGTTTAAAAAAGTAAATACCCATCAAGAATGAATTAAACAAAACGTCTTCGGTATAAAATAACCCAACAAGGGTTGACATACCGTAAAATCCAACAAACCAACCAACCAAAAACGTCTTCGGTATAAAATAAACCAACAAGGGTTGACATACCGTAAAATCCAACCAACCAACCAACCAACCAACCAACCAATATGCATCATTGTCTCTAAATAAGTGCATCGAGGGACAACCCTTTTTCCGCCCTGTCGGTGGGGCGTTAGAATGCACTGACTGTACCTCTGCAGAGAGGTAAGACTCCCCCAATGGGGCCACCTGTTGGCCGTGGGTAGCAACCTGTGATGCTTAAGGATAGAACCCCGGTGGTTGAGCAGTCCCTGGCTTGCAATACTCCACTTTGGCCCTTTCCTGGGCTAGACAGGCCCCCTCCGATCAATCGGCTGGTCACGTCAAGCCCTAGCACCTATATGATTGCCCCAACCCATTGCCTTTATGGCAAGCCACAACCCTTTTTATCATATGGGTGTTAGAAGGTTGTGGCTGAGAGTCTTTCATGTCCTGGGAATGACGTTAAACTCTATCTGATGCTGAGGTTCCAGTTTTGGAGGTCTGAGGAATGTGGAGCACCCTTTCATCACCATTGCTCGCTGGTTACACTCTGACCCGGTGTGGTAGTATCTGTTAGGGTCCCATCTATGCGATAAATAGAAAAATGTATTTGTAAAAAAATTAGTATAAATTAAGAATTACTTTTATTTTAGATACTTTATCAGCATTAAATTACCCACTGTAAAACAAACCAAACCAAAACAGAATTATTTCTAGTCACAATATATTGTAGATTTAGAATCGCTTAAATTGTCAAAAAAAATTAAATTGTCAAAAAAATTAAATTGTTCAAAAAATTAAATTGTCAAAAATTAAATTGTCAAAAAATGGTTAAATCCTTGTTAAAAATATTACTTTTTATATATTTCTTTCGTTTCCTTCATTCTTTCTTTTCTTTCTGTCTTTCTTTCTTCTTTATCTTCTTTACTCGAGTAATTTGAAAGAACTTTATTCGACCAATGTATTACTTTCAATGTGCCATTATCTCCAGCCCGTCGACAATTAGAAGCCCTAATTCCAAACGTAAACAATAATAATCCCCTTCATTTATGACGGGTACTCTGCTAGTATCCTATAAAATTTAATTATGTTGCATTTCTGCCTACTTCTGTAACCCAATCATTATAACAAAGGCAACCCCTGCCCCACATCCTACCTTGCGTTGGCCACCCCCCCCCATCCCTCTACCACCCCACCCCTAAAACACTCCACACTCTACCACCGCAACCCCCTAATACCCATCTGTGCAATTCATTCTTAGTACATATCTTCCCCCTTTACTATTCCAACTCTAATCTCAATCCATGACGTATCTAATACGAGCAATTTATCAAAAAGATTACAGTAATAATCGACTTACGTTACCCCGGCTATCATTGCTTTTCGAGTTACGCTTTAAATCCTATTTATTTTATTTCATAAAATTAGTTTTCGTTTTCTGTTATTACTCGAAGCAATGATAGACCGGGGGTAACGAAGTCGATTTATTACTGTAATTCTTTTTTGATAAATTGCTCGTATTAGATACGTCATGGCATTGAGGATAGGTTGCGATTAGCTAAAGGGGGAAGATTGTACTAAGAATGAATTGCCACAGATGGGTAATTAGGGGGTGCCGGTGGTAGAGTGTGGAGTGTTTTAGGGGTGGAGTGGTAGAGGGATGGGGGGGGTGGCCAACGCAAAAGGTAGATGTGGGGCAGGGGTTGCCTTTGTTATAATGATTGGCGTTACAGATAGCTAGCAGAAATGCAACATATTAAATTTCTATAGGATACTAGCAGAGTACCCGTTCAATAAATGAAGGGGATTATTATTGTTTACGTTTGGAATTTAGGGGCTTCTAATTGTCGACGGGCTGGAGATAATGGCCACATTGAAAGTAAATACATTTGGTCGAATAAAAGTTTCTTTCAAATTACTCGAGTTAAAGAAGAAAAAGAAAAGAAAGGAAAGACAGAAAGAAAGAAAGAATGAAGGAACGAAAGAAATATATAAAAAGTAATATTTTAACAAAGGATTTAACCATTTTTTTTGACAATTTTAATTTTTGGGACAATTTAATTTTTTTGACAATTTTAAATTTTGGACAATTTAATTTTTTTTTGACAATTTTAAGCGATTTCTAGAATCTACAATATTATTGTACTTAGAGAATATTCTGTTTGGTTTTGGTTTGTTTTACAGTGTGGTAATTTAATGCGGATTAAAGTATCTAAATAAAGTAATTCTTAATTTATACTAATTTTTTTTATCAAATACATTTTCTATTTATCCATAGATGGACCCTTAACAGATACTACCACAACCGGGTCAGAGTGTACCAGCGAGCAACTGGTGATAAAAGGCGTGCCCACATTCCTCCAGACCTCCAAAACTGGAACCTCACCATTCAGATAGGAGTTTGAACGTCATTCCCAGGACATTGAAGGACTCTCAGCCACAACCTTTTCTAACACCATATATAAAAAAGGGTTTGCTTGGCTTGCCATAAGGCAATGGGGTGGGCAATCATATTAGGTTGCTAGGCTTGACGTGACCAGCCGATTTTGATCGTGCAGGGCGGGGCCTGTCTGCCGGAAAGGGCCAAAGTGGAGTATTGCAAAGCAGGGACTGCTCAACCACCGGGAGGGGTCCTATCCTTAAGCAATCACAGGTTTGCTACCCACGGCCAACAGGTAGGGCCCCATTTGGGGGAGTCTTACCTCTCTGCAGAGGTACAGCAGTGCTTCTAACGCCCCACGACACGGCGAAGAAAAAGGGTTGTCCTCGCATGCACTTATTTAGAGACATATGATGCATATTGGTTGGTTGGTTTGGTTGCCGTGGTTGGTTGGATTTTACTGTGTTGTATGTCAACCCTTGTTTTATTGGTTTATTTTATTACCGAAGACGTTTTTGGTTGGTTGGTTGGCTTGGCATTTTACGGGTATGTCAACCCTTGTTGGGTTATTTTTATACCGAAGACGTTTTGTTTAAATTCATTCTTGATGGGGTATTTACTTTTTTTAAACTTAATTTATGTATCGGGTGGCACAAATATTAGAAGGACTCTGATGTATTAACCAACCCCTCTGAACGAGCAGAATGTGACACAAAGATCAAAGAGGCCTAGTCTGCTCCACCGAATTTACCATAGCTGGAGGAGAGTTGTTGGATACATTTAGCGCTTATGTGTAATACAAACAAGCCTCATCCAGGATTTGAACACAGGGTCGACGGATCCATTTCCTACGGGACTCTTAACCATTACACCAGCCTTATTAGGACCCTGTATGACACTTGCCTCTTAATAAATAAATACCTTACGTAAGCTTATTTTGCCTCTAAATTAGAAGCATTTACAGATGCACCAGGGTGGTAAAGTATCAGTTTTGAATGCAGTCAAACATGGCAGGGATATGTGTGTGGGGGGTGTAACATCGCACTTAACCACCCGCGCGTAAATATGCAAATAAACACGCCCAGGGCTAAGTCTATGCTTACATACACAGGCAGTTACGCATATCTACCACTAATTGCAAACTAACCGAAAAGGTTGTAGATACATTCATTTTTTTAAGCGAGGGAAAAACTGCTTACCTTTTCTGATAAGATGTCACCTGTTATTACACCTGTAAATAATAGGTAATGTTATGTAACAGGTGTTGCAAAATCTATGTGGTTGCATAGATTATTATGCCCTGGGATGACGTTAAACTCTCTGATGGTGAGGTTCTAGTTTTAGAGGTTTGGGGAATGTGGAGCACCCCTTCATCACCATTGCTCCCTGGTCCACTCTGACTCGGAGTGGTATTACCTGTTAGGGTCCGATCTATGGGTTAAATAGAAAACATGAGTTTATAAACAAAATTGTATTATGCATTAAGAATGAATTTATTTCACAACTTTGTCGGCATTAAATAACCCACTGAGGTTGATATGCCGTAAAACAAACCAAACCAAACCAAACATAGTTATTGTCACCCCCTGTATATCTGCAGGGATGATCCCTTTTCATATTTCATATCATTTCTGCATGAATGCGTCCTTTTTCATATTCATATCATTTTCATATCACGGGCGGCACTTTCCATGGAATATTACAAGTGAACACCGGAAGTCCTGCACGTCACGTGATTTTGAATTATTTATTCAGTTCCAACGAGGATCCTAAGCAAGAAAGATGTTTCTTGTTTAGTTAGTTGGACTCACTTGCACGCGCGCTGTAGTTAGTAAGAAATGAAAACTTTAATTAAGAATAAAAGTATTTAAAAGAATAACATGGTGTTGTTGGTTGATGCATGTCTTGGCAAAAAGACTGACCAAGAAGAAGAAATGAATCAAAGACGAACAACCAACAAAAAAGAAGTCAAAGTTGGACGATTGAATGGCCAAACAGACGAAGAAGTAAGTAATGCAAATATGCTTTGTGTTTAGTTAGTTTAGTTAAGTAAATAAAAGTTTAAAGAAATCACATCCCTACTCTCCACATAGTCACCGTTTCTCTCAATAGCAATGTTCCACCTTCAAATGAGGGCATGTACGACGGTGAGTAAAAAAAATAATGTCATTTTGTTTAGGAGAGGTATAATTACCAACACAGGAACATGTATCATACATCAAAATGAAGCTGGTCCCCTGTGGTTCACATCCCTACTTCTCCACATAGTTACCGTTTCTATCAATAACAATGTTCCACCTTCGAATGAGAGCATGTATCTCTGCCCCGTAAAATTCTGTTGACTGTTCTTTTGAGCCACTTCATCACTAGAGATTTCACTTCCTCGTCACTGGAATAATATTTGCCTCTCAAACCCATGGGGTCGAAGAGATGCAAACATTATTCCAGTGACGAGGAAGTGAAATCTCTAGTGAAGAAGTGGCTCAAAGAACAGTCAACAGAATTTTACGGGGCAGAGATACATGCTCTCATTCGAAGGTGGAACATTGCTATTGAGAGAAATGGTGTCTATGTGGAGAAGTAAGGATGTGATCCACAGAGGACCAACTTTTTATGTATGATACATGTTCCTGCATTGGTAATTATACTTTTCCTGAACGAAATGGCATTACTTTTTGACACGTCTATGGCAACAGCTCATCCTCCATATGAACCCGACCAGGCTATGTAGTTCAAGTTAAAAAGAAAAAAAGAAGCAAAACAAAACAAAATTGTAAATATATTCTGTCAGTCTTGTAAAACATCGTCGAGATGCATAAAGATGGACAATTGTAATGTTTCGCCCAGAATCATTACAGATTTGGAATTTCGCAACGATTCTCTGTTCCACTGGTAAACCTGTCGTGATGTAAGTCCGCCTCCTTCCCAGATTCGCTCTGTGTAATTTTACGAGTAGATCTTTGATTATTAGATATTGGCCCAGGGATTCGCAACAGTCATGCTGAGACATTGCTCGGTACTTAAATCTAATAAGAGACTTGGAATATCCATAAATAAAGTAGTCATCGAATTATGTCATTGAAAATAATTATCAAGAAAGATAAGGAAAAAAAATTCGAAAATCAAATAATACAAATTATCAAAGCCTCCTTAAAAATTAAGATAAATTCTTATTTCAAATTTAGGCTTCATATTACGTATGTAGCTACGTGTGCGTAGACAGTTTTATGTGCACGTGTTGCTGTTGAATAACAACCAAAATGAGGATACTGGGTGTATACAATTGAGATAGATTTGTTTACATTTTTTACCACAAGTATCTAATAAAATTTAAAAACGTCACCATTGCTTTAGTTGCGAGAATGATACGCGAGCGAATTCTTCATATTAAGAATGTCGTAGC
>CM042161.1:22805302-22821063 GCA_023376005.1 Doryteuthis pealeii | reverse complement strand
ACGGATAAAAATTTCGGTGGACCACAATTCCATCCAAATGTAAAAAAAGTTGGCCAGAAAGATCGAAAACATCGTTAATAAATTGTTAAACAGGGACGTGCTTAATTCTACATGTATAAATGAAAGAATGCTGCCCAATACACACACATATTCACACATTCACACACACAACACACATACTCACACACACACCACACACATACATACACATACACACACACATATATATATGTATATATATATATATATATATATGTGTGTGTGTGTGTGTGTGTGTGTGTGTGTGTATTTGAGTTTTAGTGTAAAGAAATATATTAAATTAGAAAGACTAAGGAAATTAAATAAGAACGCATATAAAAAGATTACATTTATTTCAATTATATTTTAATTGGTTTCTATATAAAATCATTCATGGGATTGATTTTATTACGTTAGAGAATAAAGCAATACTATTTGAGATCAATAACACCAATTAAATATTTATTAACCCTGGTTTTGTTAAAATCAGTATGCAAACTAATCACATCATATTTTATGCAAACCTTTATTTCTTAGAGATATATTAGACACTTTGCAGGATGTAAAAAACACTAATAACATTGGCTGTTTTGGGGAAAATCAAACTCAGTTTTTTTATAGAGACATTTTCATTATTAAATGAGATTAATTATTCTATTTATTAATGATTTTGACTATAAAATACTCATAGATAAACTTACGCCTAAGAGTATTGTGACGTAAACAGTGGCATAGTTTCGGTTACAGACAGACACACAATGTCCATTATAATATATATATAATATAATATATATAATATATATATATATATATATATCAGAAAAGATCCCATAGACAAGAAACTGACAGTTACCAAATACCTTTGTTTAGGTCTATGAAGTTATATATATATATATATATATAGTTCAATGAGAAATCAAAACAAATAAAATTTTTTGCTTTTATTTATTTAATTACGGGAACGGTATTACAACCAGCGGTTTCTTGCTTAAAGCATTCATCGGGTAATACGAAAAGTTCCTTTAAAAATGCCAGATGATATATATATATATATATATTCATGATCTAGTGTTGTAAGGGCTAGCAAGTGAGACAGGAAAAATCATGACTAGTGAGTTCGAGCCTCACTGGGTGTCCCTTACATTCGGTCTTTTGCCACATCTAAGCGGAGCTTAGTAAATAACTATATATATATATATATATATATATATATATATATATAATATGGTGTGTGATCTATTAATTATATTGAGTAGTCTTACATATATATATATATATATATATATATATAATATAATATATGAGAAGTAAACAAGCATACGATGTTTGTTGATATGGCTATTTTCAGCCGACAATATTTGGGAGAATATGTGCTTAATTGAAGTCGAACCTAATTTTTTGAAAGTTAATTCATTAATATTAATTAGGCGGGATTTAACATATTTAAATGTAAGGCTAAACAAATCGAGAAAAAATCAATCTCTGTATGTACATTTCGGCCTATTGTTTGTTTACTTCTCGTAAGTTCGTGTGAGGTCACTTAAGAGGAATATAAATACTACTTCTTAACAAAGCGAAGAAAAACTGCTAAGTCGTTTGGTGTGGAGGTAAGACGCTTGCTTGTTAATTTGACAGACAGGTTTCGAATCACACACGGTGCGGTCTCGTATCTATATCTCTGCTGATGAGGCCTAATAGGCCGAAATGTACATACAGAGATTGATTTTTCTCGATTTGTTTAGCCTTACATTTAAATAGTTAAATCCTGCCTAATTAATTATTAATGAATTAACTTCAAAAAAATTAGGTTCGACTTCAATTAAGCACATATTCTCCCAAAATATATATATATATATATATATATATATATATATATAATATACCAACTCATCCTTATGAGCAGGTCAATTTCTTAAGCAGAGTTTAACAGGTTTGAATTCAGAATTTTCCTTCTCCTAGAGTGATTTCATCGACAAGGTTTACGCGCCTAGTCTGCTCTACGATTTACCCATAGCTGGAGGGAGAATATTTGGATGCATACTTTTCCCAAGTGTATTAGTGCTATATTAAATGTAAAAAGGCTCGTCCAATATTTGAACTCGGGTTGTCAAATCCATTTCCTACGACTCTAAACATTACACTATGCGCCTCCACACGTATACACACACATCTATTAATAATTCGCTTCCGGTTTTTGTCTGTAACAAAAACGATGACACTGATTACGTCACACTACCTAAAACCTCATAGCGTAGAATAAATACACTCAAAATTTGAGCATGCAATGTTAGACAGTCCTCATTGGTTTTTAAAACAAGTTTTAATAAATACATATCTGGTATTATCTATCTATATATAGTTTGTTTGATTTTAATATATATTTAAAGTTATCAGAACTAAGTTTCCATTTCAATTTTTTAATATTTTTTACTCCTTTAGTAAATTTATTTTATTTTTTACTCCTTTAATAAATTTGATGATTTTACTTTACTTATGATACAAACTCTCTGATATTAAATTTCTAACTCCCATCCCCTCAGGCAATATTTTTTTACGTCGCCCAGAGGGCGTTTTTTTATTTTGCTAGTATACATAATGAAAATATAGAAATGTTGAATAACCCTAAATTTAGTTATACGTATAGATAATTGCCGTGGATGGCAACCCATGATGCTTGAGGATGGAACTCTGGTGACAGAGCAGTCCATGACATGCAACACCCCACTTTGTCCCTTTCTTAGGATAGACGGCGGTCAGAAAGACTCCCTTTTTAATGATAGGTTCCCATATTCATCTCTATACTTGTTCTACCCAAGAGGTCACTACAGTCAAACATATGAGCTGCTTCTTTGAGAAGTCTTATTTTCCAATGTCCTTCCTTATCTATTATATGAACTTATTATATATTATAGAAGATATATTGTTTTATTTTTTTCTAAATGATCGTAAATCTTCTCGTGACACATGTCGGATTGATAGGCTTGTAAAAATAATGACGTCATTTTTTTAATGAGATCTTAAAAATTTCAGCGTTGTTCCTCACGGCCAGGAACGGCAGGATGCTCTGAGCGTCGTGAGCAAGTGTATTGTAGTGGCCGCCATTTTATTAGTCTGTATTTTTTTTAATGAGGCTTGATGTGAATAGTTTTGATGTTTCGGACTGTTGACCTCGTCTTTATTATGGTATGTATAAACAAAACGTTTCGCCCACTATATCCTTCGGCCTTCTTCCTGTGTATGCGAGTATAATTATGATCCCATCTGGGAAGTCATTTTTAACAGTTGATCAAATAGGCATCGAAGAAATTTTGAAGATCTCATTAAGGAAATGACGTTATTATTTTTACAAGCCTATCATTCCGACATGTGTCACGAGAAGATTTACAATCATTTAGAAAAAATAAAACAATATATTTTATATGATATATAATAAGTTCATATAATAAATCAACCCGTCTGGGGTTATGTCATGCCTAACGGTTAGGAAGTAATGGTTGGCAGCCTTCCGTCTACGAGAGACGATGAAGTAGTGTCAAGGTTTTTTTTGGGGGGGTTTTTTTCTTCCTTTGAACTACATAGCCTGGGCGGGTTCATGTGGAGGATAAGTTGTTGCCCATGCAGCCAATCCCCCCTCTCCACACTGCCGCTATGATCCAAAAGAAAGGTAAGGTACCAATGCGGTTTAGCAACGCTAGTGTCGCAGGAGTTGATGGGTAGCACTGGATGTCAGCGTCACACCACCTTAGGGACTCCAGCTCCTGTTTTATTTTCGGGGTTTACTCCCCTAGGTTAGGAAGTAACATATGTTGTGTATTTATATTTATACTTTTTTTAGTAATTGTTTTTAACAATGTTTTAACGCCATTGGGGATCATGTTGTATGGTATTGATTAAGTTCATGTCTATATTCTATAGTATAATTGTATTTCCCTAAAAAAGGACAGAATATCCTCCGTGTTGATATTTTCAAATAGATCTTTCATATTGTTTGCATTAAAATAACGCTTTCTGATTCGTAGTCGAGTCACTACTAGTCGAGTAGCTAGTCATACTGTTGGAGAACTGCGCGTTGACTCTATCCCTGTACAAAAGATAATAAACATGTTTCCGTATTTTCAATGTTGTATTTGATAAGCTCAGTCACAACAAAAAGCATATGGGGAAAATGCAACGATTGCATAAAGGTAAGATTACAGTAATATACTCCAAAGATATCATGTTAGATGATTATACAATCCACTAATCTCTGTATCGCCCATAGCTTACACACGACACCCAAGGCGTCACTTTTCAAACAGACTTCGTTAATACATATATATATATATATACTAGGTATAACCCAAAAAGTTGTCAGCTACGTTTTTAAAAACGAATTAAAATTAATTAAATCTATTATTTAAGGTCAAACTTTTGTCTAAAACGATAAGTAGTAACATAATGACCATCATTAAAAAAATAAAATATCATTACATATGCAGTTTATTTTTAATAGATTTAAAACGATTTGTTTTGGTCAATTCCGACGCGATCCGCCATTTTGTCTCTTTTTCAATGGTTTTACGCGCATGTTTAAAATTTTAATGTAACATTCGCGATTGAAAAAAAGAATTACAAAAAATCAGGTAATTATCTAATTTTAATGAAATTTTCAGTATTGATTTATCAATTAATGAATTTTATAATGCATCAGTTATTTTATTTCAAAACTTTAATTTAGTATTTTTTCTATGAAAAATTGATATATAAAATTCATTTAAAATATGAGAAGCCTGATGTAAGTTTAAAATGTTATATTTTTAGATCCTAGAAATAAATATCTATTTAGCAGAAAAAATATCGATGTATATTTTTTTCTTTTGTAAGATAATTACTAATTATCAAAATGAGTAAAAAAGAAATCTCCAAAAAATTAATTATTTATTATTTTTTTACATTTTATTTTTCGGTACTTATTTTCTCATAGAAAAGCCGCCGTAAAAAAAAATGTTTCTATTCATAACTTCGGTCTTTTATCTTATTATTTATACTGTAATTATAAAACTATAAGACCTACTCGAAAAAATGTTACGCCCCCAACATAAGGTGTGTGGGGGGGGGGGATTAAGTGACCCGAAAACAATGAGAAAGTTTTAAAATAAATAATAATGCATTATAAAGAGCATTCATTGATAAATAAGCACGGAAAATTTCATTAAAATCCGATAATGCCCTGATATTTGGTAAATTATTTTCGGGGGTGGGGACTAAAGTCATTTTGTCAAAAACGCATTTTAGGCTCATTTTGGGTATAGCTAATATATACGATCACCAGAGATGTGTGGGGGGGGGGGGTATATAAAATGAAATTAAATCCAACAGTTTAAGGTTAAGATGAAGAAAAACAACAGTATATATTGTGCTAACAAGCGCCTGTTTCGCCTCTATGAAGTTTAAAAAATGTAATTCAAATTAAATTATTTTGAAATAAAAATAAAACAATTGTAAAAGGCAACAGACGAGTTAAAGTGGCAATTAGATATTATATATATATATATTATATATATATATATATATATTATTATAATGGAGATTGTGGGTTTGTCTGTCTGTAACCGAAACTATATTACTATACAAGTCACAATTCCCTTTGTTATTTACATCACATTCTCCATGATTTTATTTTTATGTAAACCTCAATTATCAATAAAATTGCATTATATTATTAATACTGTTGACCGTATCAACATACTAATAACATGCAATTGTATTTATATATACAACAAAATAGTGGTTTACAGTGTGAATGGGAAAGCAAATTTGCATATTGATATTAAAAATGTGATTTTAATAAATATGTGCTAAGTATTATTGATTTCTAACTGTTTGGTTTTATTTTAATGAATATAAGCAAAAATCTCTTCAATGAATCTTAAATGAAATCCATTAACAAGAAAAAATAACTGTCATTTTATTCTTTACTTCCTCTTTTAACTAAATACTTAAATGAGAAAAAATAACAATGAAAGACGAGAGTGATGGAAGAGTAAGTTTCAGTTGTTCTATTTTTCGATTATACTCCCTCTGTTTCAAATCTTTTTATCTGCAGTCTAATTTAGTTTCATTAGCCTTTATAATTTAATACGATATTTTATTACATTAAAACTTAAATACTTGCACCCGGAGGGTGCATATATTTGCTAGTATATATATATTATATATATATATAATATATATATATATATATGTGTGTGTGTGTGTGTGTGTGTGTGTGTGTGTGTGTGTGTGTCTTAATCCCGAACGGTTTCGCATTCAACGACCATCAGAGAATGTTTACCTCATCATTATACATGTCAAGACTAGTGGTGTGTAAATGCCAGATGATTCATTTCACGTGTAAATAAATCTTATTTCAATTTTAAAACGATTTAAACATTCGACTCGCACATGTTTCTAGTATCCTTTTCCATTTTTTTATTCTCCAAGATATCGTTAAACAGGAAAATCTGTTCAAAAATGTAAGAATGTCCGAATAATGAATTTTTTTAACATTTTAAAGCTTCTTTGAAGATTTTAATAATATAATTGGTAATTTATGAGGAAGTGCATCGCGGTCTCCTGCCTCAAAAATTGCTGCCCGGTGACTATTAAAATAACGACCCCAGCTATGGTGTTACTTGAAAGAACACAACCAACTTAGGGCGTTAAATGTATTTTAGGCGGGAGGAAGGGGGTGCTTCTCTTTTTTGTCGTAATTCTTATTTATTTATTTATCAAACAAAGTAAAAAAAAAATTAAACAAATTGAGGTAGATAGATAGATAAATAGATATCTATCTTCATATCTAAACAAGAATTACGACAAATTAAACATTAAACAAGAATTACGACAAATTACGATAAATAAACAAGAATTACGAAAAATTTCTATAAATAGATAAGAATTACGACAAATTACGATAAATAAATACGAATTACGACAAAAAAGAGAAGCCCCCCAAAATAGATTTAACGCCCTAAGTTGGTTGTTTTCTTTCAAGTAACACCATAGCTGGGGTTGTTATTTTAATAGTCACCGGGCAGCAATTTTTTAGGCAGGAGACCGGGACGCACTTCCTCATAAATTACCATATAATTTAATATAATACTTATTTCAAAAATGAAATAGAAATAAAAACAAATATTAATGAATTTTTAAAAACATTTTAATGCTTCTTTGTAAGTCATTGGTTGCATGTCCATGTGTTGGCTTCCATAGGAGAACGTCGCTTATGAGCTCATCCTTGCTTCTCCAGCAGTGTTCTGCAGGCCTAGTCCGTCTCACTCGGATGGTTTGTGAGATGGGCGGGGCGCAGTTGACCATACAGCTGCTTCCTTGTGGGGGCTTGTTCAAGACTGCTCGCAGCATTCTTGTGCAGCTCCCATCTAGCTTATTCACAAGGCGCTTCGATAGGGCAAGTGGTGCAACCATTGACAACTATCTATCAATATATTATATATATATATATATATATATATATGTGTGTGTCTGTGTGTGTGTGTCTGTGGATGACTGATATATATATATATATATATATATATATTATATATATATATATATATATATCAGTCATCCACAGACACGTATTTCGAAGTTTACTTCTCATCAGTGCGGCTTGACTTAATTTCATGAGGATATAATAATATATATATATATATATATATATATACACGCACATACATTATATATATATATATATATATATATATATATATATATATATAGTAAACCTAATGACTGAGCATAATAATCCATAAATATTATTTTATTAGCTCCACTTTGTGATTGTTCACTTTGGTATATTCAACTTAGGCAACTCTTACAATATTATTTTGGAGGGACAAGGGTGCATATGATTGGTCTTTTCTTTTTTTTATAATATTTTTCTCCAGGCAAAAGTTTGTATTGTGTAATTACCGACCATAAAAGCCGGTAGTTTTCTTTTTTATCATCGGTGTTTAGAAATAAAAAATATATATATATATATATATATATATATATATATAATATATATATGTGTGTGTGTGTGTGTGTGTTGTGTGTGTGTGTGTGTGTGTGTGTGTGTGTATCGGCCGAAACACGTATTGCTATTTCATTAAACCATTTTTATCGATTCAACTTTTTCTTTCCTCTATTTATTTATCTTTTCAACACACACACACACACACACACACAACACACACACACACACACATATATATATAATATATATATATATATATATATATATGATAAGTTGTAAACACGGTGTGTTTGGAATGGCTTTTTGCCGACAATCGTAAAATCTAAGAAGTCCGTTTGGTGTAGGGGTTATGGTACCGGCCTGTCAGCTTGGCAGTCCGGTTTCAGATCACGCACAGGGCGGTCTTCCTATCTATAGCTCTGCTGATGATGCCTAATAGGCCGAAATGTACATACAGAGATTGATTTTTCTCGATTTGTTTAGCCATACATTTAAATAGGCATTCCCGCCTAATTCATTATTAATTAATTAATTTCAAAATTAGGTACGACTCCAATTAAGCACATATTCTCCAAATATATATATATATATATATATATATATATATATATATATATATATGTTAAGAGTAAGCAAAATGAATCTGCCGGTATATGTATAGATAAAAAAGGTATGAAAACACACAATGCTGTTAAAATGAAAATAGTTTATATCATATTCATAGCTAATATTGAACAATATTTCAATTTATAAAAATCATCATCAGAGCTTGTTTTTAAACCGGACTCATCGAAATTCAAATTATTTTCTGCTTCTCTCTCGATGAGTCCGGATTAAAAACAAGCTCTGACGATGATTTTTATAAATTGAAATATTGTTTAATATTAGCTATGAACATTATATAAAATATTTTCATTTTAATAGCATTGTGTGTTTTCATATCCTTATATATATATATATATATATATATATATATATATATATATATATATATTATATATTTGGTATAGCTGAACTTGTATAGGATTTTGAAAAATAACGACATATTTATTGATCAGCAAATTTTTATTTTTCGAAAGAGAAAAGAAAAAATGGAAACTTAAGGGCCCTTTCGATCGGTGCTTTGTCAAAAGTAACGACCGGTAGATCGTTTAAAAGTCACATTGTAAATCAAATTGGGTAAAAGAGAGATTCAATCAAGCAAATGGTGGGGTAACATGAAGGCAAAAAAAAATGTTTAATTTGGTAAATACCTTCAGGTAATCCCCACCTCAGCAATAACATCCCCAGCAAAAATTACCAGGGAGTGCTTAAGATGTCTCTGTCTACACAAGGACGGACAGTATATATATATATATATATATATATATATATATATATATATATATACTAGCAAATATATGCACCCTCCGGGTGCAAGTATTTAGGTTTTAATGTAATGAAATATCGTATTAAATTAGAAAGTCTAATAAGAAGGCAGATAAAAAGATATGTAACAGAGTGGGGGTATAATAGAAAAATAGAAATGAAACTTACTCTTCCATCACCCCCGTCTTTCATTGCTGAATTTTTACGTATTTAACAATTTAGTTAAATTAGGAAATAAAGAATAAATTACAGTTATTTTTTTTTAATGGATTTCATTTAAGATTCATTGAAGAGATTTTTGCTTATATTCATTAAAATAAAACCAAACAATTAGAAATCAATAATACTAAGCACACATTTAATAAAATCATATTTTTAATATCAATATGCAAATTAGCCTTCCCATTCACACTGCAAACCGCTATTTTTTGTATATATAAATACAATTGCATGTTATTTGTATGAAGATATGGACAACACTAATAAAAAGGTGCAGCAATTTTATTAATAATTGAGGTTTAAATATAAATAAAATCATGGAGAATGTGATGTAAATAACTATGTTAATTGTGACTCGATTAGTAATATAATTTCGGTTACAAACATAAAAACACACAATCTCCATTATAATAAGATATATATATATATATATATATATATCTTCTTTATCGGATTGGATGGAACATATATTTTTTCGGCGTGTTCAGTAATGGAATCATTCGTGAGCTTTTCGGGGGATGGGCCACGGGATTTAATCAGGGGAGTCATTGAAGTATCAGTAGTATGGCGTGTTTACTGATTGTATGCCTGCGTGGGTGTCAGATCTTTGCCTGGACGAAAGGACTGCCGCACTGCAACGGGTTAAGGCAATGGCTGGGGGTGCGGTCATACTTATGTCTCATGTTTACGCAATGTGGGTTCTTTGGTGCAGAGGTTAAAGAAGAAGGGAAAAAGGGTCGACTGTGATGTGTCAGTATGGAGTATGTGTTAGTGATAAAGAGATAGTCGTTAGGGCTGGTTGCTAAGCAAAACAGAATGCAAGAGATTTAACATATTACATATTGTCGAACGAGAGACAGAAAGAGGATGGAGAGAAAAAGAGAAAAGAGAGGGTGGGTGAAGATAGACAGAGTGAGAGAGAGAGAGAGAGAGAGAGAGAATTGAGTTGAAGAAATAAGAGAATTCAAGAGAAAAATTATATACATACGACTGTTCGGGATAAATTTGACATATTTATATTTGGTTATTTTTCTCCGTAGGTTGGAGGTATTGACGCACACTACGAATCATTTAAAACTTGGACCCTTCTTCATTAATATAGGAGATGAAGAATAGAATTGATGACTGGAACCCAACTGAATCATGGAAGAGAATAACTTGTATCATGATGATCTGAAGCCGACCATCAAAATAAAGAGATTATGGTTGCTGCCCAATACTCCGGTCACTATAAAAACAATCAGGCATGAACTGGAGAAATGAATGAGGAGACTACGAGGCTGTGTCTTGAAGAAAGCAACATAAGAGACGATCTGATTGCGTTCGTACAGTGGAATCCCTTGAAAATCTACAGAAAAATGTGTTGGAAGACCTTCAGATGCCTACGTAGATCAAGGAGTAAACATCCATATGTATAGTTTTTTCATAGACAAGTAAGTGAAATAAAAATGGAACTTAATCCGACATTGGATGTTTACTCCTCTGAAGATATTTATCCATAAACACCACGGATTTACCTACACATTTGGTTACTTATTTAATAGTTGGAGTGTATTACGAACAATTTTGATATTTTAATATACACTTTTTTATATAATTATACACTTTTTTAAATAATTTTACATCAGGCTTTTGAGTCTTATTATAAACTATAATGCTTCTGATTTTTTTTTTTTTAAATTAAAAATAAAATTCATTTATTTTTAATACTGACAGCGCATTTTTTGATAAAAAAAAAATTCCAACTTTTGACTAGCTGCGTTCTGTTTTGCGTATTCTTTCTTCTAACGGTCATTTCATCCCGTCTTATTTTTTGTTGAAGACCGATCCACATGCGGTCGATACAGATATTCCGAGGGACCTCACATCAGTGATGGGGGGGGGGTGCGATGTTGCTTTTTAAAACCATATATATATATATATATATATATATATATATTGGCATATTAGTCTCGGAAGACTATAATAAAGTTTTTGTGCCCCTGAAGTTACAACGCCTCTAGTAACTGTGAAGTCCGATGTTTGAAAAATATTCTCGACCACAGATGTTGCATTTAAAGGCTGTCCCTGAAGATGTTAATGTGGCGGTACTTTGTTGCCGTTGCTTTCTCCTAGACCTCTTAGCTTCATGGTGTTGCGTCAGGGTGACTTCTGACATTAACAGTCCTCTACGGACTATATATATATATATATATATATATATATATATATATATATATATAAAAGGGTTTTGTAATTTGCTTGGAGCATTGTGTATATATTGGTTTGTTGGTTGGTTTTGAAGGCTGTCACAATGCAAGTGTAAAGAAAAAAAAAGGTAACTATGATGTTGTTTGTTAACCTGTCACTTTATTCTCAATATTTCAGGATGAAAAATCCTATCATCAGAAGAATACTCGAACTGAAGTGGTGCTAGCAGTTGCTCAAATTGTTCTGTCTGGGTCTTCCAAATTCTGTGTGTGTGTGTGTGTGTGTGGTTGGGGGTGCTTGTTTATGTGTGTGTTTGTGTGTGTAAGTGTGTATGTGAGCGTGCTTGTGTATGTAAGCGTGTGTGTGTGCGTGAGTGCTTATGTCTGTGTGTCTGATCATTTCTTTTTATTTTATTTTAATTATTATTCCAGATTTGATTTGCCTCTAAGTAAGGTTTTTTTTGTTTTATATATATATGTTTGAAATACGCTAGATTTAGCGCAAGGTGGCGTCATCAGTTATGTTATTGGCAAGCTTCATAGGGGGGTTTCGGGTCTTTCAACATAATACCCCCCTCAGCCAGCCAGACCCCGTTGGAGCCGATCAAACTCCAACCCGCCACCCTTGTGCAACGCTAACAAAGAAAAAAAATTAGACTACGACAATGCGATCCTCGAACTCTTTATATCTTTATATTTTTTGTTTTATATATATATATATATATAGTTTAAACCTGTTATGATAAAAATTTTGGAAATTCAGATGTGCATTTGTTATGTATTTGCGTGAGTTTTTATGCGATATGTGATATAAGAGAAAAGCAGAGATTGTATTACTCTTTCAAATCCCTTAACCATATACGGTATCTATATCGTCCAATTTGAGTGAGGTTTGATATGAAATAGTAAACATCAAATTGGCATGAAGATAACATTATCAGAAATGAAATTTTATTCCGCCTTAACGAAATCTACTTGCAGCAAATTTTAATTTTTTCATGCTTTGACAATTCCAGTATATTTCATGGTGGTGTACAGGTTAGAGTTGTAGGAAATTGACTTGTCGACCAGAATTCAAACCCTGGACGAAGCCACATTTCACATAGTGCTAATACCCTTGGGAAAGGTATAAATCCAACTATTCTCCTTCCAGCTATGGGTAAATAGTAGGCCAGACTAGTAGAAGGAAAACTCTGAATTCAAACCTCTTAAATCTCCGCTTGAATAGAATTACTACTAGAATAGACTCAAGCCTACTTACTGATCTATATCAATTTAATTTTATTCTATGTCTGTCATTCAATACCTGAAGCATCTACCATATCCTCATATGTTAAAATTAATGCTTTTCTTTCTTTATCTTCTTTTTTTATTGATAAGGTTAAGAACATATTCAGGATATCTATAAAAACGTTGTGTATTTTATAATCTATCTATCTATCTATCTATCTATCTTTATATATCTCTTTATATACATGATTATTGCATATATATATATATATATAATAATATTGGCATAATGCTTTTCTTTGTTTTTCTTCTTTTTTATTGATAAGGTTAAGAACAGATTGAGGATATCTATAAAACGTTGTTTATTTCATAATCTATCTATCTATCTATCTATCTATCTATCTATCTTTATATATCTCTTTATATATATAATTATTGCATATATATATATATATATATATATATATATATATATATATAATATATTGGCATAATGCTTTTCTTTGTTTTTCTTCTTTTTTATTGATAAGGTTAAGAACAGATTGAGGATATCTATAAAACGTTGTTTATTTCATAATCTATCTATCTATCTATCTATCTATCTATATCTCTTTATATATATGATTATTGCATATATATATATATATATATAATATATTGGCATAATGCTTTTCTTTGTTTTTCTTCTTTTTTATTGATAAGGTTAAGAACAGATTGAGGATATCTATAAAACGTTGTTTATTTCATAATCTATCTATCTATCTATCTATCTTTATATATCTCTTTATATATATGATTATTGCATATATATATATATATAATATATTGGCATAATGCTTTTCTTTGTTTTCTTCTTTTTTATTGATAAGGTTAAGAACAGATTGAGGATATCTATAAAACGTTGTTTATTTCATAATCTATCTATCTATCTATCTATCTTTATATATCTCTTTATATATATGATTATTGCATATATATATATATATATAATATATTGGCATAATGCTTTTCTTTGTTTTTCTTCTTTTTTTATTGATAAGGTTAAGATCAGATTCAGGATATCTATAAAACGTTGTTTATTTCATAATCTATCCATCTATCTATCTATCTATCTATCTATCTATATCTCTTTATATATCTCTTTATATATATGATTATTGCATATATATATATATATTATATATATATATTATATATATATATATATATATATATATATATATATAATATATTGGCATAATGCTTTTCTTTGTTTTTCTTCTTTTTATTGATAAGGTTAAGATCAGATTCAGGATATCTATAAAACGTTGTTTATTTCATAATCTATCCATCTATCTATCTATCTATCTATCTATCTATATCTCTTTATATATCTCTTTATATATATGATTATTGCATATATATATATATATATATATATATATATGTATATATATATATATATATATATATATATATATATATAAGGCATAATGCTTTTCTTTGTTTTTCTTCTTTTTTATTGATAAGGTTAAGATCAGATTCAGGATGTCTATAAACGTTGTTTATTCATAATCTATCCATCTATCTATATATATATATATATATATATATATATATATATATATATATATATATATATAAGATAGATCTAATGAGTCAGACGAACCTACTATTAGTTTCGCATAAAGCTCTTCAGAGCTAAGATCTTAGCCCTGAAGAGCTTTATGCGAAACTAATAGTAGGTTCGTCTGACTCATTAGATTTATCTTTATTATTGGCTCTACTTAGGTATCGAACACTTTTTACTTATTAGCTTTCTCCTAGCGGTTATATGAATATATATATATCTTATATACATATATATACATATAAATTGTTTTTTCTTTTGGCCAAATACTGTACCAATAGATTATTTTTTGTTGGTACGACTATCTTGGTCTTTTCTTTTTTTCAAAAATGTTGATGTTTGGTAGTATATTTTTACAATCAAACTATTTGCTGGGTTTTTTCTCACCGCAAGGATTTACCAACACGCTTGGTATATTATATATATATATATATATATATATATATATATATATATATATATATATATATATATATATCTTTATATATATGATTATTGCAACTTCTTCACAGAAGAAGACCATTTCTACAAGTAGTTCAGTTGTGAGCACGCAGATGGCCCAGGCGTCCAACTTTGTTTTTACTCACTGTCACACATACGAACAGCTTCACCGGCTTCCACTCGTGCGCGACCGTAAGTGACTGAGAAGCCCAGCCCTCGATAGGCAGGCCCTGACAAACACGTCACATATATGGTCTGACTTAAATGTAGGAAATGTGTCCATGACGTCCGTCATGTGCCGCTTACGTAGAGACCGCTTCAGGATGGAGTGCTCGAGCCGCCCTACCTCAAACCCCTTACAGCTACAATAAACAAATCTCCTCCAAGCCACAATAAAATTAAAAGGGGTCATCCACTAACCTGTTATGTGATTCTGAGTTTCATGCTATACGAACGGACTCATCATCTGAAGATTGCCTGAATGGCAGGCGATTCAGTCATATGTATTAGTAGTATAAGTATTGGCATTTCGGTCTTGGAAGATTATAGAGAGAGATGTTTGTTTAGCATTTAGCTTCATACATCTCTTGTTTTCCTTTCGAAATTTACACATGTATTTCGTAACAGTTACAGTACATTGTATTTCACATTTAAATGTTTGACTAAGTAATGTCACTTTTCATAACATAAGTTTAAATACCTCGTATAT
>CM042161.1:22705302-22800302 GCA_023376005.1 Doryteuthis pealeii | reverse complement strand
CACACATATATATATATATATATATATATATATTATATATATATATATATATATATATATAGGGTTTTATAATTTGCTTGAAGCTTTGTGTTTATATTGGTGTGTTGGTTGGTTTTGAAGTCTATCACAATGCAAGTATAAAGAAAAAAAGAAGGTAACTATGGTGTTGTTTGTTAAATTTTATTAATTCTTAATATTTCGGGATAAAAATTCCTTCCACAGAAATCACTAAAACTGAAGTTGTTGCTAGTGGCTGTTCATTTGTGTAAATGAACAGTCATATATATATATATATATATATATATATATATATATATATATATATATATATATATATATACGTGACAGAATTTTCGTCTGCCAAGTTCTTACCTTGCGAACATCAGCGCTGTCAGTCTGGGGTGAACAATTAATTGATATATACTTTACGGGGAGATGTTTTTACAATCATCAGAGCACTCAAATCTGTAAATAGCAGACAGGCGAGTAACGGATATATATATATATATATATATATATATATATATATATATATATATATATATATATATACGTGTTTCTCTGAATGCTTGAGATGAGGTTTGATGATTAGTATTATCTGCGTTATTCGGACTATTGTCCTTATCTTCATTGTTATCTGTACAACGTATCGGCCGATATGCTCTCCGGCCTACTTCAGGTATTTCTTGTCGAACTCGGTAACCTTCTTTTCAATTCATACTGGATTGTCCAATTAGACACATGGCCTAGTGGATAAAGGAGTTAGGTTGTAAGTGACAGTTATCTCTAGATTGCAGGTTCAATTCTGATCAAGGGTAGCAGTAATATAGAATAATAATTAAGACAGCTTAACACCTCTACCCCAGCTATGGTTAGCGGAATGAGAACAGGATACCCCCATGGACTGAATAAAGGGTTAGGTTCAAAGTTCCGTGATGGCTCCCGATTACGACAAGAAGGTTCCCGAGTCCGAAAAGAAAGTTCCCGAATCCGAAAAGAAGGTTCCCAGTCCGACAAGAAATACCTGAAGAAGGCCGGAGGGCATATCGACCGAAACGTTGTACAGATAACAATGAAGATGAGGACAATAGTCCGAATAACGCAGATAATGCTAATATATACGTGTGTATGGATTTGACCAACTCCTTGACAATGAGTAAGATACGACACAATGTAAATTTGTTAGTGGGTTATAGCTGATATAATTTCAGAGTTTTCCTTCTCCAAGATTGGTTGCCTTACCAAGACTAAAGAACCCTGTCTACCCTACTATCTACCCATGGCTGGAGTATAATATTTTCCAAGGAAAGTAGCGCGAAATGATCGCAAACAGCCCCGATCAGGTTTTGAACTCTGAGCGCCTATTCCATTTCCTACGACCATAACTGTTACGCTATATGCGCCTCATAGATATGTGTACTTTTAAAAGATCCATTTCCTTCGCATATTGTATCTATTGTTAGTCTGTCTTTGTCATAAAATAGAATATTTTGTTTATCTCTATTTTCGTGCTGTAAGTCAACATTAATGTATTTTACAATAATTTTCCGCTAACTTGAAGGGCTCCTCCTTAAATTTGATGATTTATAAGGAAGTATGTTTTTTTTCTGAATATGCTCATATATATTTATATATGAATTACATTTGAATAAATACATATATTATGCGTATTTATGCATACGCACTTAAATGCATGCGTGCGTACGTGCGTGCGTGTATATATACATTTATGTGTGTGTGTGTGTGTGTGTGTGTGGGTGTGTGTGTGTGTTTTCTTTTGTCAAACATGTTCAAGCTGACGACAAACCATCAATTGTTGATACTTCAACTAAATTACTCGGTCATGCCTAAAACCATCGGGTATGAAAGGAAAGCGATATATGGGACATCTTATGGATGATATCTACACTCTGGTAAGAGATAGATAGATAGATAGATAGATAGATAGATAGATAGATATTATATGATATGATATAAGATTTTAGTGAGATAGATAAGAATAGATATATAGAAAAATAGGTAGATAAAAATAGATAGAGGTGAATAAATTGATAGATAGGTAGATATATAGATAGATAAGAATATATATATATAGATAGATAGATAGATAGAGATAGACAGATGTGAAAATTAATACATAGGTAGATGTGAAAGGACTAACTTCGATAGATTTGAAGTGATAGGCATAGATAGATAGATAGATAGATAGATAGATAGATAATCAGACTGAGATAGATAGATAGATAGATAGATAGATAGATAGATAGATAATCCGACTGAGATAGATAGATAGATACATATAGATAATCAGACTGAGATAGATAGATAGATAGATAGATAGATAGATAGATAGATAATCTGAGATAGATAGATAGATAGATAGATAGATAGATAATCAGACTGAGATAGATAGATAGATAGATAATCAGACTCAGCCAGACAGATAGATAGACAGATAGATAGATAGATAATCAGACTCAGCCAGCCAGACAGATAGATAGATAGATAATCAGACTGAGATAAATAGATAGATATATAGATAGAAAGATAGATAGATAATCAGACTGAGATAGATAGATAGATAGATAGATAGATAGATAGATAGATAGATAGATAGATAGAATAATCTGACAGAGAACCATAGAGTAAAATGTTTCTTAGAATCTTAAATGCCCAGTTGGTTAGATTTTACGGCATGACAACACTTGGATTTTTTAATGCCGAAGACGATATTTTATTCATTCTTGTTGGCTATTCAAACCTTTTTTAAACTCATGTTTTTCAACACATTTTAAAATCATTCCTTGATATATTTAACCCATAGATGGGACCCAAACTATTATCTCTGCCACTTCGGGTCGGGCTGCAACTGGGGTAATGGCAATGAAGAGGTACTCTACCCACCCTAAAGCTCCGGGATTTGGAAACTCACGACTAGATGCAGTTTATGTTCATACCTAGAACACCTAGAATCTTAGAAAACAGACCAACACAGATAGATAGATAGACAGATAGATAGATAGACAGATAGACAGATAGATAGATAGATAAGAATATACTGAGATAGATAGATAGATAGATGAGAATAGATTGATATATATATATATATATATATATATATATATATATATATATATAGTTAGTTAGTTAGTTAGTTAGTTAGTTAGTTAGATAGATAGATAAATGAGAATCGAGTTAGATAGATAGATAGATAGATAGATAGATAGATAGATGAAAATATACTGAAATAGATAGATTGAAAGATAGATATGAACAGACCGAGATAGAAAGATAGATAGATAAATAGAAAGGTAGATAGATAGATAGATAGATAGATAGATAGATAGATAGATAGATATGAACAGACTGAGATAGATAGATAGATAGATAGATAGATAGATGGACAGAAACAGACTGAGATAGATAGATAGATAGATAGATAGATGGACATGAACAGATTGAGATAGATAGATAAAACAGAGTTAGATAGATTGATAGATAGATATCAACAGACTGAGATAGGTAGCTCTGAACAGACTGAGATAGATAAATAGTGGTTTTTGAAGTAACTGCATTTTATTCCTCAATCATGTTTTCTGCTTTTTTTTTCTGAAAAGACAGAAATGTCCTCCCCCCTCAATGGATTAGTACAGACTATTAAATACTTCAGTATTGGACTTGGCTATGTCTTTCTATGAAAGTAAAAGCTTTTCATCGGGCTGCGTGGGCTGCGTGGGCCGTGCAAGTGCTCCCTCACCTACCTTTTCAAAAAGCATGATATATCAATGATGATACACTTTCTCAAGATATCTGGCTACGGAACAGTGAATTCCTGCTATGTACTAACGCAGCATTTTTCACACTTTCTTATCACACCTGCAAATGAATATCCTTAAACTTTTGATCATTTCACTCGTGTCTATAATCTCTCTTGCACCGTTTATTTTAGATCATAAAAAGGACATAAATTAAATTAAATTGTTTAACATCGTAAAAATAAAACACCGTAAAGAAACCCAGAGGCGACAAATTTGGGCACAAAACGAATATTAAAATATTGCAGTGTGGTTTGGTTTGTTTTGTTTTACGGCATATCAACCTCAGTGGGTCATTTAATGCCGATAAAGTTGTGAGATAAATTCATTCTTAATGCATAATACAATTTTGTTTATCAACTCGTGTTTTTCTATTTAACCCATAGATGGGACCCTAACAGGTACTACCACTCCGGGTAAGAGTGAACCAGGGAGCAATGGTGATGAAGGGGTGCTCCACATTCTCCAAACCTCCAGAACTGGAACCTCACCATCAGATAGAGTTTAACGTCATTCCCAGGACATGTAGACCCTCAGTCATCACCTTCTAGTACCCATGTGATAAAAAGGGGTTGGGGCTTGCCATAAGGGAAATAGGGTTGGGGCAATAATATGGGTGCTAGGGCTTGACGTGGCCAGCTGATTGATCGGAGAGGGCCTCTCCGACCGCCCGGCTAGCCCAAGATAAGGCCAAAGTGGAGTATTGCAAGTCATGGAATGGTCATCCACCTGGGTTCTATCCTTAAGCATCACGGGGCGCCACCCACGGCCAACAGGTGACCCCATTGGGGAGTCTTCCCCCTCTGCAGAGGTGCAGTCAGTGCATTCTAACGCCCCAGACGACAGGGCGGAAAATATTGCAGTTTTCATAAAGGTAATAAATTAGATTCTTATTAATAATAAAAGTAAACTAGAGGGAAGTTGTAACATGGATAATAAATCTGATGGGCTTTTTCTGTGGTAAGTTGTCTGACATTACCTTTCCTGAAATGGTTGCTTGGCTGGCTGGTTGGTTGAATGGTTGGATTTTTCGGCATGTCAACCTTTGTTGGGTTATTTCATGCAGAAGACGTTTTGTTTTATTAATTCTTGAAGGGTACTCAATTTTTTAAACTCAATTTATTTAAAAAACGCATTTTTTCTAATCAACCCATACATGGAACACTAACAGGTACTACGACTCTGGGTTATAGTGGACCTGGAAGTAATGATGATGAAGGGTTATTCCACACTCCCCAGAGCTCCAGAATTAGACCTTCACCATTAGATAGAGTTTAACGTCATACCCAGGAGATTAAAATTCTCAGCCACCGCCTTCTAGCAACATAGGGGTTGAGCTTGCCCTAATGGCAATAGGGTTGAGACAATCATATAGGTGCTAGGGCTTGACGCGACCAGCCGATTGCTCGGAGGTGGGGGACCTCTCCGACTGCCCGTCTAGCCTAAGTAAGGGCCAAAGTAGAGTGTTGAATGTCATAGACTGCTCAGCTGCCGGGGTCCAATCCTTAGGCATCATGAGTCGCCACCCACAGCCATGTGGCCCCATTAGGTTGATCTTGCTCGGCTGCAGAGGTGCAGTTGACGTATTCTAAAGCTTCAGCCGACAGGGCTGATTTTCTGATATAAATAACCATATTTTAGTATTATCTGCGTTAATCGGACTATTGTTCTTATCTTCATTGTTATCCGTACAACGTTTCGGCCGATGTGTCCTCCGGCCTTCTTCAGGTATTTCTTGTCGGACTCGGGAACTTTCTTTTCGTACTCGGGAACCTTCTAATCGTAATCGGGAGCCATCACGGAACTTTGAACCTAACCCTTTATTCAGTCCACGAGGGTATCCTGTTCTCATTCCGCTAACCATAGCTGGGGTAGGGGCGTTAAGCTGTCTTAATTATTATTCTATGTTACTGCTGCCCTTGATCAGGATTGAACCTGCATTCTAGAGATAACTGTCACTTAGAACTGTCTTAACCTAACTACCCTATACACTAGTTTCGTGATGACTCTCGATTACGACAAGAAGGTTCCCGAGTCCGACAAGAAATACCTGAAGAAGGCCGATATAACATATCGGCTGAAACGTTGTACAGATAACAATGAAGATGAGGACAATAGTCCGAATAAAGCAGATAATACTAATCATCAAGCCTCATCTCAAACATTCAGAGAAATAGTAACCATATTTTGTTGTCATTTCTTCATGTCTTTCTCGTTTCTTTGTCTCCACCATTTTTTTTTCAAAACGCCCGCAACACATCATAGCGACATTTATATCAGAGCAATACATTTAAAATTCTTTAACTTGGAGAATAAAGGAGTTTCCAGTCTAATTTGCAAATCTGACTGTTAAATTTCTGGGCTTCCCATTCATCTTTAATCACCCAGATTATCGATATAAGGGAGATAAAAATAAAATTGAAATTCTAATTAAAATTCATCAGTTCTTCCTAAATAGAATCGTCATTATCATCATGGACTGTAGATATGAACAGACTGAGATAGAAAGATAGATAGATAGATAGATAGATATGAACAGACTGAGATGAACAAAGTTAGATAGAGAGATAGTAACTTAAAGCCTTTAAATACTTTATACTTTATTGCTTTTTGTTTGTTTTTGTGTTTTTGTTTTTTGTTTTGTTTTTTTTTTTTTTTTGGGGGTGGGGGTTTTACTCAAAACTGTGACGTCAAAATACTAAGGAGATTATTCCACAACGGACCACTCTCAATTAAAAGTACCAAAAAACAATCACGACTTCTGTATATCGGGTGGATGTTTTTTTCTTATTTCATTTTTTTTCTGTAAAGACAAATTAAGATTTTCTTCTAGGAGTGAGACAAATTTCCCAACGGTATTCTTATGTAACAAATACTCTGATTATTTACAGAAATTAACAACGGGTATTAGTTACGGATATTTCATTGGGGCATATGTATCCAATTAGTATTGAAAGGGTTAATTCATCAACTAGACCACCACGTGCCAGAATAAGTTCGTTTATTCTTGGGTGACTCATTCAATATTTCATTAAACGTTGTTTATTTAACTTCCCACGGGATAGACTTGATCCAATGTCGTGATTAATGCGGAGAGGCACGTGCTTACATGTGAGTAATTACGAAAATTGTTGAGTTGGTTGCTTAGCCTCGTCGGCACTCCTCTTTGTAAGTATAAGTAAGTAAAAAAAGTAAAGACGTCGAGGTCGCCTAAAGTCGGTATCAGCCAAACAACGAGGGAGTCTATCTCCTTTTCACTAGCGTTAGACCAACACCTACCATCACCTACCATCATCTTCTTAGTTTATCGCACATATTCCTGTGCTACTCATATGCTGAGGTATTGAACCGGAACCTCAACGTTCCCAGTCGAACACTCTACCAACTGAGCTAAACAGTGCTCAATATCATGGATAGAGCATTTAATTCTAAATTAAGGTAGCGCGTAGATGGATTCAACGGCACCTGTTTACTGACAGTTTCTCGCCTATGAAATCTGGTCTGAAGCTAAACAGTGCTCAATATCATGGATAGAGCATTTAATTCTAAATTAAGTTAGTGCGTACATGGATTCAACGGTACCTGGTTACTGACAGTTTCTCGCCTATGAAATCTGGTCCGAAGATCGTATAGGCGAGAAATTGTCAGTAACCAGACCTCGTCGACTCCATATCCTCGCTATCTATTCTCCAATGGTGGGAACGAAGAAACGAGAAAGATATGAAGAGATGACAACGAAGTGTAGTTATTCATATCAGGAAATCAGCCCTGTCGGCTTGAGCTTTAGAATACGACTGCCCCTCTGTAGAGGGGTAAGACCCACCCAATGGGGCCACGTGGCTGTTGGTGGCGATCTGTGATGCCTAAGGATTGGACCCTCTATTCTCCATTTATTAGCCTGAAGATTATCAACAAAGACTATTTTCCTTAGGACCTAGCTGTTTTGTATTTGTGTTTTATGTTAAACTAGATCGGCTACTCGGCGTTGCCTGGGTAGTGAGGGAGGTAAAAAAAATTAGTCTCACAAATTAATTATTATTGAATCGCGATTTGGATCCTCGCAGTAAAATTCCTATGTAAAAACAAAAGACGTTGCGTTGATGCAAACCACTTTGGAAATAAAAATTAATGTCTACTATTTAAAATATTAAATGCAAAAAATAAAAAATCTATGCTATTATCATTTAAAATTTTATTTTTTAAGTATCTTCACTAATATAAATCATACCTTCATTATTTTTGCTCAAAAACCAAGAACTGGTGATATTTAATGTATATATATATATTACATTCTATTATTTTCGAAGTTTCCTCCGGACATACATATGCACACAACTGCCCTTTATATATGTATAGAAGATGTGCTCAGACAATAAAGTCTATATTTTTATGTACCTCTTTGTTGTATTTTGTCGTATATATATTCACCTACGTTTGGGGGTTTCTGAAGCCTCCTAACATATTATAAGAAGTGGTTTTAACCACGGAAGTTAAAACTAAATTAATTTTTATAATGGTAAAACAACAACATCCACAATAAACTCTTCCTAATCTTCATACAAAATGGCGACAACACTGGAATAACAACATCCACAATAAACTCTTCCTAATCAAACCCACTTTGGGAGGCTGGAGACCAACTTTAAGGAAGTCAAGAAAGGAACAAGTCATTGTGTCTCGATTACGCATTGGTCATACAAGACTAACGCACTCCTATATACTCAAACAAGAACAACAACCACAATGTGGAACATATCAAACATCTTTGACAGTTAAACACTTATTCATGAATATAAGTTTTTTGCACACATCAGAAACCGTTATTTTAAAGCAAACAATATGAAAGATCTGTTTGAAAATGTCAACATGGAGGATATTCTCTCTTTTTTGAGAAAATAAAATTATACCATAGAATATAGACATGAAACTAATCAATACCATACAACATAGTCCCTAATAATGCTAACACATTATTAAAGCCAATTACTAAAAAGTATAAATATAAATACACGATATGTATCACTTCCTAACCGTTAGGCATGACATAACCCCAGACGGGTTGATATGCCGTTAAAATCAATAAACAACAACAACAAAAAGAAACAACTCGTATTTATTCCAAACACGGAACTCGACAAAGCGTGCCGAGTCTAAGGTCCAGTCAAGAAAGTGATTACAACCAGATGTGTGTGTGTGTGTGTGTGTGCGCGCGCGCGCGTGCGCGTGTGTGTGTGTGTGTGTGAAACAGAGAGGGCGGGAGGCAGGGTTCAGAGAGAAGGAGAAGGAGAGAAAGTTCCCAATTCCGCTTTTCATTTGCGGAATGTCTGGACACGGATGTTGTCGCCCTTCCATTTAAGTACAGATATCCGTCTTTACTTCCGTCTGTACTGAAATGACCCTTCGTCCAAAAAACTGGTCAAATTCTTCCGCCCACAAATCTGAATTGACCACTGAATGCCGTCCGACGCCATGAGTATGACAGGGCAAGTATCTAATTCGGGATACTCTTCGCGGAGTTCCGTCCCGGCCTCCTATCTCAAAAACCGCTAGACGGTGGCTGCTGAAAAAAAGCACCAGCTACGATTGAAGTCCGTAGCCAAAGCGGTGTCACTTGAAAAAAAACTAGGGTTAGGGTTTAGTGTTAGGGTTAGGGTTAGGGCTGGGGTTGGGGTTAGTTTAATGGGGAAATAAATAAATAATTTGGGTTCTGTTTTTTTTCTGGGCCATCCTGTATACAGGGAGACCCAGAAAAAACAGAACCCACAAATTTTGTAATAAAACTGTTGATTTTAACTAGGGGGTTTAAGGTTAGGGTTAGGGTTAGGGTCGGGGTTGGGTTTTCGGGAAAAACGCCCTAAGCTGGTTGTTTTGTTGTTTTGTTGTTTTTTGTTTTTTGTTTTTTTTGTTTTTTTCAACTGACACCGCTTCGGCTACGGACTTCAATCGTAGCTGGGGGGGGTTCAGCAGCCACTGGCTAGCGGTTTTTTGGGGAGGCAAGAAGACTACCTTCTTTTATCGACAAGTAAATGTAAATATTTTAACCTTTCAATCGACAAATTATTTTTTCATATACAGCAGACACCGCTTCAGCTAGGGACTTCATTCATAGGTGGGTTTGTTTTTTGACGTATCAGCGCCTTGCATTTTTTAAGGCAGGAGGCCGGGACGGAACTCTGCAAATAGTACCTAAAAGACTGGTGGTAAAATATCGCATACACTTTTTGGAAAAAACGCCTTAAGTGCTGGTTGTTTTTTTGTTTTTTGTTGGTTTTTTTTCCAATATTTTCAGAAACATGACTTACTTTTAACGCCTTCAAACTACTAAAAAAATAATTTGTCGATAAAAACTCAATCGACAAATTATTTTTTTTCATATACAGCAGGCACCGCTTCGGCTAGGGTTTGTTTTTTGAGCTATCACCGTCTAGCGTTTTTTAAGGCAGGAGACCGGGAAGGAACTATGTGAATAGTACCCAGCGAGTACATATCAAGAATGAATAAAACAAAAACGTCATCAGCATAAAATGACCCAATGGGTTGACATGAAATCCAACCAACCAACCATACATATTGTAGAGTAATTAAAAATTATTTACAGAAGTTGTTTGGTTCTTTTTTTAGTTTAAATTTTTAAGATTACAAGGAGTGGGGGTTGAAGGGGCATGATTCTTTTAGAATCTTGCCCCTTTGATACCCTCACTCCACAACATTGCAACCATAAACAATGTCCCATCCACTCATCACTCCGCCCTGTCGGTGGGGCGTTAGAATGTACCGACTGCACCTCTGCAGAGGGGTAAGATTCCCCCAATGGGGCCACCTGTTGACCTAGGGTGGTGACCCGTGATGCTTAAGGATAAGATCCAGGTGGTTGAGCAGTCAATGACATGCAATATTCCACTTTGGTCCTTACTTGGGCTAGATGGGTGGTCGGAGAAGCCCCCTCTGATCAATCGGTTGGTCATGTCAAGCCCTAGCACCTATATGATTGCCCCAACCTTATTGCCCTTACGGTAAGCCCAACGCTTTTTATCATATGGGTACTAGAAGGCAGTGGCTGAGGGTCTTCATGTCCTGGGAATCATGTTAAACTCTAACTGATGGTGAGGTTCCAGTTCTAGAGGTTTGGGGAATGTGGAGCACCTCTTCATCACCATTGCTCCCTGGTCCACTCTGACCCGGAGTGGTAGTACCTGTCAGGGTACCATCTATGGGTTAATTAGACGGGCGGTCGGAGAGGCCCCCCTCCGATCAAGTGACTGGTCACATCAAGCCCTAGCACCTATATGATGGCTCCAACCTTATTGCCCTTAATGCAAGCTCCAAACCTTTTTATCATATGGGTTAACTAGAAAAATGTATTTATAAAAAAATATTGTGTATCCATTAAAAATAAATTTATTTTAAAACTTTATCGGCATTAAATGACCCACTGAGTTTGATATGCCGTAAAACAAAACAAACAAAACCACTCATCACTCAGAAAATAAACAACCTGTTTTGTTTATTTGTTGTTGGGTCTTTTTGTTGTTGTCTTTTTTTTTTTTTTTTTTTTTTTTTTTTTTTCATCCCTATAAACGTCAAGATTTACATCTGTTTAAGTTAATTCAATTTTATTCGAGTTCTTTCCCGTGACGCAACGACGGGGAAGTTTAAAAGTTAGAGTACTTAATATAAGTATTTTTTTTATTTCTTTATTTTTATCTATTTATTTTATTTATTTATTTTTTTTTTTTTGAGAATGAAAACTGGTGGCCGCCAATGGGGTCTGAACACGCACTTTGCGACCGATCTAAATGGTACGAAAATCTTGAATTGGAATTCTAATCAATGTGAATTGTTGAAGGATTCTGGACAGCTGAGTTTCTGTTGACTTTCTCTTCGAACATTTTATACCAATTGGCTCCCTCATCAGATGCCAACAATTTTACGCTCTTCCAGATGTTAGGGAAACATTTATTAGAATATATATATATATATATATATATATATATATATATATATATAGTCATCCATAGACACGTGTTTCTACTTATCAAGTCTCTTCAGTGTGGCTAGACATGTGTAAGTAACCTACAGCAGTGATTGAAATCCGATCGGTTCAGCATGAGTCAGACACCTTAACCGCTATGCAATAGTCAGCCATAGAATGCGAAGGGGGTTTTAACTGTTTTAATACACACATCTGTATTTATGTAAAGGCCGCTATATAGTGCCCCTTCCCTTATATAGGAGATTGAATTTAAATTATTTTCTGCTTCTCTCTTGATGAGTCCGGATTAAAAACATTTACATCTATAAACGGACCTAATTATCATTATGCTCTGATGGTGATTTTGTATAAGTCGAAATATTGTCAATATTAGCAATGAAAATGATATAGAAATATATTCATTTTAACAATATTAAGTGTTTTCAGATTCTTTTAATCTCTCTCTCTCTCTCTCTCTCTCTCTCTCTATATATATATATATATATATATATATATATATATATATATATATATATATATAATCTAATGAGTCAGACGAACCTACTATTAGTTTCGCTTAATGCTCTTCAGGGCTAAGATCTGACTTAGCCCTGAAGAGCATTAAGCGAAGCTAATAGTAGGTTCGTCTGACTTAGCCCTTAATGCTCTTCAGGGCTAAGAGTCAGATCTTAGCCCTGAAGAGCATTAAGCGAAACTAATAGTAGGTTCGTCTTACTCATTAGATTTATCTTTATTATTTGCTCTACTTAGGTATTGAGCACTTTTTACTTATTAGCTTATTCTCCTAGCGGTTATATGAATATATATATATATCTTATATACATATATATACATATAAATTGTTTTTTTCTTTTGGTCAAATATTGTACCAATAGATTACTTTTTGTTGCTACGACTATCTTGGTCTCCCCGGTTAATGTTTGGTAGTATATTCTTACAATCAAACTATTTGCTGGGTTTTTTCTCACCGCGAGGATTTACCAACACGCTTGATATATTATATATATATATATATATATATATATAGAGAGAGAGAGAGAGAGAGAGAGAGAGATAGTGAGCGAGAGAGAGAGAGAGAGAGAGAGAAGGCTGTTTTACATAACATGATGGAAATAATCTATACCTCTAGGTCAACATCAGTACTAAGAAGTCGTTTTATAATCATTATAACCAGCTGTAAGCCATGGTTTGATCTCTTGCTCGACGTATACTTTAACTTGTTTATATATGTCAGCCTTTTTTGTAGATCAAATGAAAAAAAAAGATTGAAAATGGAAGCACTTAAATAAATGTATACAATACAGCTGAGTAAGCAAATATTTGAATCATTGTCTCAAGGTAGAAATTTATATTTTTTCTTGCCTAATCGACGAAGGTATATCTGTGTTGAGCTATTGCTGTAGTTATCCGCGTGTATATATATATATATATATATATATATATATATATATATATATTACCGCCCTGTCGGCTGGGGCGTTAGAATGCACCCACTGCACCTCTGCAGAGGAGTAAGACTCCCCCAATGGGGCCACCTGTTTGCCGTGGGTGGCGACCCGTGATGCTTAAGGATAGAGCCCTTGTGGATGAGCAATTCATGACATGCAATACTCCACTATGGCGCTATCTTGGGCTAGACGGGCGGTCGGAGAGGCCCCCTCCGATCAATCAGCTGGTCACGTCAAGCCCTAGCACCTATATGATTTTCCCAACCCTATTGCCCTTATGGCAAGCCCCAACCCCTTTTTATCATATGGGTGCTAGAAGGCGGTGGCTACGGGTCTACATGTCCTGGGAATGACGTTAAACTCTATCTGATGGTGAGGTTCCAGTTTTGGAGGTTTGGGGAATGTGGAGCACCCCTTCATCACCATTGCTCCCTGGTCCACTCTGACCCGGAGTGGTAGTACCTGTTAGGGTCCCATCTATGGGTTAAATAGAAAAATGTATTTATAAAAAATTGTATTATCCATTAAGAATTGATTTATTTCAAAACTTTATCGGCATTAAATGACCCACTGAGGTTGATATGCCGTAAAACAAAACAAACAATATATATATATATATATATATATATATATATATATATATATATTTGGGAGAATATGTGCTTAATTGAAGTCATATCTAATTTGAAAATTAATTAGTTGATAATTAATGAATTAGGCGGATATATCTGTTTAAATGTGAAAGAAATCCAGAATTCAGAGAATGACTTTTTCTCGATTTGTTTACGCTTTGACCAAGTTCAAATCATAAAACGTACAACTCTCACTGTCACATTCAACTATAGCCATGTGTTGACTGAAATCAGGAGAAGGTAAGAGGAAAGACTCACTCCCTTTCATTGACTGAGTGGTCTTCTCCTTCTGCAACTCAAAGGAATGAGTGAGAGACAATGCGTTGATAACAGATTCTGTTTCTTAACAGCACATTACCCTAATGAAATTTTAAAAAACGACCGTTTTCGCACACTAATTTTTGGGAAAAAAATTTAAATCCCGGGGTAATGTAAAATCGCTGTTATGAGAGCGCAGTCAGCGTGTGGGCCGCACCTGCGCTTGCCTCATGTTTGACATATCTGGCTTAGACCTCTTCGGGGCCCTGTTAAATCAATTGACCTATCTGATAGTTATGCGTGTACAGCGAGCACTACGTGTCAACGCGTTCCCTCGACATACAATATGGTAAGGGGATCAGATTCGGCTCTTGCTCATTTAAAAAAAAAATCGAAACACGTGTGCGGTGGAAGGTATGAATGCAAATACGTCATATCTAAAGCACATATACTTCCGGTGGGGGCGATGGGGAGGGGCAAATTCACAACCAGCAACTGGAAATCATCACAATCACGAGCAGAATTCATGGGTATTTGAATTGTTATTATTTCTCTCTCTCTCTCTCTCTCTCTCTCTCTCTCTCTCTCTCTCTCTCTCTCTCTCTCTCTCTCTTCTCCTTCTCCCTTCCCTCTCTCTCTCTTTCTCTCTTTCTCTTTCTTTCTTCTTTCTCTTTCTCTCTTTCTTTCTCTTTCTCTTTTCTTTTTCTCTTTCTCTCTCTCTCTCTCATTCTCTTTTTCTATCTCTTTCTTTCTCTCTTTCTTTCTCTCTCCCTCTCATTCTCTTTTTCTCTCTCTTTCTTTCTCTCTTTCTTTCTCTCTCTCTCTCTCTCTTCTCTCTTTCTCTCTCTTCTCTTTCTCTCTTTCTCTCTCTCTCTTTCTTTCTCTTTCCCTCTCTCTCTCTTTCTCCCTTTCTTTCTCTCTTTCTTTCCCTTTCTCTCTCTCTCTCTCTCTCTCTGTCTCTCTCTCTCTCATATACACATTCACAGGCATACACATGTGCACGCATATACAACTAGAGAAAATATACAGATACGGGCATAGCTAGCTAGATAGATAGATAGATAGATAGAAGGTTTCCACTGTAAAACCGAAATACTCGAGTATCGACAATAAATTTTCCATCCATCATAACATCCTGTGATTTTTTTTCTTTTCTAAATTTTATCCACATACAGTCGGATTAATTTCCTCATCTTACTTCCATAGATAGATAGATAAATATGAAGAGACTGAGAGATAGATATATAGTTAGATAGATAGATAGATAGATAACAAGAGACCGACATAGATAGATAGATAGATAGATAGATAGATAGATAGTTGATAAAAAGAATGAGATATATAGATAGATGTGAAGAGACCGACATAGATAGATAGATAGATAGATAGATAGATAAAAAGAATGAGATATATAGATAGATATGAAGAGACCGAGATAGATTGATAGATAGATAGATAGATAATAAAAAGAATGAGATATATAGATAGATATAAAGAGACCGAGATAGATAGATAGATAGATAGATAGATAGACAGAATTTCAACACTTTTAATATTCACTGCTCATCTGAAAATATTCAATAATCAGTTAACCGTTAAATTCACCTAGTAATATATACATATATATATACATTTATATATATTTATATATATGTGTGTGTGTGTGTGTGGTTGGCTATCTGAAGAGACACGGCTCATTTATTGAGTTCTTGTCGAAATAAATTCATGATAGCCAAATGATGGTTTGCTACGATTTTCTTTCTTATTAAAAGTGTAAATATTACTCTGTATATAACTAGTTTATTAGTTATTATACATTGAGCTCTCTAAGGGATTTATGAAAATCCTTGTATAAATCTATGTGTGCATCAACATGAGCATGCATTGTGGATGTACAGGAGATATTGATGATCACAAATAGAATTATCCCCAACATACCAGCCAATTCGATACCTCTCTCTCTCTCTCTCTCTCTCTATATATATATATATATATATATATATATATATATATATATATGGGTGGGGTAAAATGATCAATTATATAGATAATGTATATCAATATGTACAGAGGGTTCGGGAGAAATTTTACAGTTTCATAAGGAAAAAGAAAAAGTGCTTGGTAACTACAAAATTTAATGGATTGTAAAGAAATTCAACAGGCATGGAAATTACACTACTGTCAACAAGTTTCACTCAAAATAACGGTCATTAGCGTCGATCAGAGCCTCAATCCTGCTCCGGAACCTGGAGCAAGTTGATGTTACAGTTCCCTGGGAAGGGTCTAAAAAACTACCTTAATTCTATCGATTAACTGGGCTTTTGTAGTATTGGCACGGCGATTGGTGTCTTTCTCAATAGCGCCACATAAATAATAATACACGGGGTTAAGATCTGGGGAGTTCGGAGGACAAACATTGAGACTGGTGTAGTCGTAAAAAACATTTTGGACTTTTCCCAGAGGTGTGGCAGGGGGGCCGACTCCTGCTGCCATACATATGGCCTACCATTGACTATCCTTGTTATCCATGGCTTGATTAGAGTGTTTAGCAACTCCACATAGGCATTTAAGGGTCCTCCTATTTTTTCTGCAGATTTCCGAGGAATTCTGCTATACGAACGCAATCAGATCATCTGTTATGTTGCTTTCGTCTAGCCACAGCCTCGTTATCTCCATTTCAATTCTATAGTTCATGCCTGATTGTTTTTATATTGTTCAGGGAGCATTAGGCAGCAACAATATTTTCCTTATTTTGATGGCCGGCGTAGATCATCATGTTACAAGTTATTTTCTTCCATGATTCAGGTGGATTCTATCTGTCATCACGTATATGAATGAAGTAGGGTCCATGCTTCTAAACGATGCGTAGTATGCATCAATACCTTCAACCAAATAGGATATTTTAATCAATTTTACTTACACATGTTTCGGTCAGGAGTTTGTGTACATTATTCAATCTATTATTATTTTTAAATAACCAAATGAAATGAAATAATAATAATAGAAAAAATGTAGAAATGTCCCGCACACAAAGAAGTATCGACCTTCCTCAGAGTAAATCATATATATATATATATATATATATATATATATATATATATATATATACGCGGATAACTACAGCAATAGCTCAACACATATATAACTTAGTCGATTAGGCAAGAAAAATAACCAAATATAAATATGTCAAATTTATCCCGAACACCCTGTATAGCGGCAGGGCAAGATGATCAATTATATAGACAATGTATATTAATATGTATATCGCTATTTTTTCAGTTTTTTTTGTTTTTGTTTTTTGTTTTTTTTAGTTAGTTAGTTTTGCCTAGATTGGCACACAGGAACTTACAGTTTGCTTATAATGCCGATTTTTCCTAAATAATCACCTATATAAGTACTAAGCAGGTTCACTACTTAACTTCAGTAAGCATATTAGTTCCTTACCTATGAATATTTGAAAGGCGCTATCAAGGAATGGTAACTTTCACCTTTAATTGGCTAAATTCCTAGCAAATAAGGCAATTAAGTAACCCCCCTTGACTTTCACTTTGAAACAAGCCGGTAGCCATTTATCTCTGTGCGAAATAAACAAATCTTAGAAACGTTTTCGAAAACAATACAACTGCATGCTTTAACACAAAAATATCATAAAACTTAATAACAATTAAGTTCATTCAGATAATGCGCATGCACAATTTTATGCTAGGAATTTTAGCCAACTGACTTTAATTTTGAAACAAGCCGGTAGCCATTTAGAAAGTCTCCGGACGAAATAAACAAATCTTAAAAACTTTTTCGAAAACAATACAACTGCATGCTTTAACACAAAAATATCATAAAATGTGTTCTTAATAACAATTAAGTCCATTTCAGATAATGCGCACGCACAATTTTATGCTAGGAATTTAGCCAACTAAAGGTGAAAATTACTCAAGGAATTTTTTTAGAAAAAGAACGATGAGGCAAAAAGGGCCTTGAGATCATTGCCTCTCTTGCTCATCTTCGACCACCCACTGTGATCGAAACGCAACTCCAAAGTTCCAAAATTGTTTATCCAAAAGCGACTGAAGCGTTTCACAACACTCTGTTGCTTTGATCGGCTGACCCGTAAAAGCTTATTCGTGACCCGGATATTATGACACAGGACAAATAAGTCTCGGGGGAGAAATCGTTAAGTAATGAAATATGAATGTTTACATTTTAGGGAGTATATGGGCCTCTCTTGGGACGATTGTTTTTTGTTGTTTTTTTAGCCCATGGATTAAAAGTTATATAATATGGATAGCCCATATGGAGAAGTTGGCAACCGCAGGTGTGTATCCAGTGAACTTGCTAAGGCACCCAAAAAAAAACAACTGAGTTCTTCTTTTGACACCAAATGTTAAATTGTCGGCGGAAGTTGAATTATGGGATTTTTTTTTTGTATTCTATAACTTTTTAGTTTTGTACTTTATTATTTTTGTTTTACTTTTTATTGAAACATTTCTAATTCAAATTAAAGAACTGGGAGAGAGTATTAGTATCTAACTCCGGTTTCGACCGGGGAGTCCACTGGCTTTCGTCCCTGGACCGTACAAGCTAACATCGTTGATTCCCCAGTTAACACGTGCCCCTTGATTTAAAGGGCAGGGTTGGATTTATTGCCCACTGCCTGAGATTCCCCCCTTGAGGAGGAATGCCGACGGGATCAAGCATTTTTTGCACCCACCACCCATGAGTAACGGCTTATGGGTGGTCCCAAATTAATAGGGCCTTGTGCCTAACCCGTACACGTGGTAAATATCGAGCGAGAGCGTTGTTTTATTTTATGGTATGTCAACCCTTTTCAAGTCATTTAATGCCGAATCAATTCATTTTGATAAACAAAGGTCCCAGATGCTTACAATACCTACCATTGCTTAAATAATCACCCATCTAAGTAATGAACATGCTCATTGCTGCTTAACTTGGGTAGTCTAGCGTAATATATCGCATTATGATAGTTTATTTATTACAACGTTCGATATGTTTACTTAAGAGCTATTGCTAAATAGTTCAATATATTTTAAAAAAGAATAATAATCTTGATTTAACTCTTTCTCACTCTTCTTTCTTCCTTTCTTTCTTTCCTTTCTTTTCTTCTTCTTTCTTTCTTTCCTTCTTTCTTTCTTTCCTTCTTTTCCTTATGTTCGACTGAAACACATTAGCGTTATCACCCCCTCTATATATATCTTTTATCTACTCTCTTTCTTTCTTTATTTCTTTCTTTCTTATTATTTTTTCTGTGTAGCATGTTGTTTCCCATCCCTTTCTTCCTTTATTATAAAAACGGAATGGTTCATTGTTTAGCTGAGGTGACGACACTCATAAGAAATAAGAATTTGCCGTGTAAGCAATACCAGGATTTATATTTTTGTATTTCGTCTTGAACGATTTGAGCGGTGTCATTTTTTAACCAGGGGGTGTTGCAAGATGATAACGGTCGGAAGATTAAGGAACAAGAGTATTAATATATATAGATGGGATGGTCCCATTTACCCCAAACAGGGATGTACAAATAGTAGATTCGTTAGGAGGTAGTTCTTCTAACAAGATTTGGTTTGGTATCTATGTTTAATGGCATATCAACCTTTGTGGGTTATTTAATACCAAAGTCATCTATGAAGAAAAACAGTAGTTGTACTATTTAACTAATAACCGGAAGGATGAGGTGAGTCATACCTTTCCCAAGGGTATTAGTCCGAAAGTGAACGTAAGAGAGCGACTGGAGTTCGAACTTGTTTACTATGATGTCACAGTCCAGCTAATACGCCCCTATCAAGAAGAAAATTAACTTTTAATTGCTACGGGTTTACTTATTTATGGGCTACACTAATTAGTATATTCAAATGTTGTTACATAATTCATGGATAGCGAATGAATTGTGTACGTTCTATAGTTAGATATTTGATACATACCACGATAAAGATGAGGGCAACAGTCCGAAATATCAAAATTAGTATTTTGTTTGTTATCATCTTGTATACCTCAAAACAAATTTGTCTGATGATGGCTTTACTCTAAGGTAAATAGAAAACACCTGAACAAGGCCTGAAGATACAGTGGCCGAAATGTTGTGTTTATACATACCACGATAAAGATGAGGACAACAGTCCGAAACATCAAAATTAGTCTTTTTGTATTTATCTTGTATACCTCTAAACAAATTTGTCTGTCATCTTATCGCTGTTTACGCAAACTTGTTTCTTCTTGGGAGAGGGTTCTCCATTTTCCTTATCTCGACGTCTCTCTGTCAGTTTGTGTCTGGGATTGTTATTCCCTGTCTGACTATCGGTTCACCTTAACCTTCTTTTAGTCTTTCAGCACTCACCCCCCACCCCACCCAAATTGCTGGTGGATCTGCTTGTCTGTTTGAACCCCCTACACCCCCACACATACACACTTCTTTTTCCACCACCCACTGTCTGTCAATTGATACCCCCTCTTCTCGTCTGACTGTCACTTGTGGCCTTTCTTCTTGTATCTGTATCTTCTTCGCGGATTCCCTTCTCCTTCTTCTTCTTCTTCTTCTTCGTCTCCAGCGAGGCGTACGTTCTTTCTTTCCTAAGCTCAACTATGAAAGGAATGTGATGTCTCAGCAAAATACCAACGAATATGCCACTTCTAAAATGGCACCGATCTAACTAAAAGTATCCGGCTTCTTGGAAAAAAACAATTTATCTTCTTGAAGCTGGCACCGAAGAAGCCGCCCAACCAACCCACCCATCGTAACGGTTGGGGAATTCTTCAAATTTCAAAAAAAAAAAATCATTTCTATTTTGAGAGATCCAGTAACAGGTTTCCTCAGATGTCAAATGTTTTCCGCATTCAGCAATAAACAGAGCCTCCACAAACCTGTCGCTGTGCCAAACTTGTTTGCACGAGTTATTTGCACCGAAGATGCTCGCCCAACACACCCATCGTAACGGTTGGGGAATTCTTCAAATTTAAAAAAAAAAACATTTGGATTTTGGAGAAATCCAGTTACAGGTTCTCTCAGAAGTCAAATGTTTGCCGCATTCAGCAATAAACGGAGCCTCTAAAAACCTGTCCCTGTGCCAAACTTATTTGCACTAATTGTTTGCACCGAAGACGCCGCTCAACCAACACACCCATCGTATCGTTTGGGGAATTCTTCAAATTTCACGAAATAAAAATTAATTTGGATTATGGAGAAATCGAGTAACAGGTTCTCTATAATGTCAAACGTTCGCCGCATTCAGCAATAAACGGAGCCCCATGAAACATGTCCTTGTGCCACAACTTATTTGCACTAGTTGTTTGCACCGAAGACGCCGCCCAACCAACACACCCATCGTTAGGATGGGTGGGTTGGGGAATTCTTCAAATTTCAAAAATAAAAAATCATTTGTATTTTGGAGAGATCCAGTACCAGGTTTCCTCAGATGTCAAAATGTTTTCCGCATTCAGTAATAAACAGAGCCTCTAAAAACCTGTCCTTGTGCCAAACTTGTTTGCACTAGTTGTTTGCACCGAAAACGCCCAATTAATAAATCCATCGGAACGGTTGGGGAATTCTTCAAATTTAAAAAAAAACATTTGGATTATGGAGAAATCCAGTAACAGGTTCTCTATAATGTTAAACATTCGCCGCATTCAGCAATAAACGGAGACCCATGAAACATGTCCTTGTGCCACAATTTATTTGTACTAGTTGTTTGCACCGAAGATACCGCTCAACCAACACACCCATCATAGCGTTTGGGGAATTCTTTAAATTTGAAAAAAAAAACATTTGGATTTTGGAGAAATCCAGTAACAGGTCCTCTCAGATGTCAAATGTCTTCCGCATTCAGCAATAAACGAAGCCTCTCAAAAACTGTCCCTGTGCCAAACTTGTTTGCACCGAAAACGCCCAATTAACATATCCATCGGAACGTTTGGGAAATTCTTCAAATTTCACGAAATATAAATTCATTTAGATTCTGGAGAAATCCAATGACAGGTTTCCTCAGATGTCAAACGTTCACCGCATTCAACAGTAAACAGAGCCTCTAAAAACCTGTCCCTGTGCCAAACTTGAGAAACCTGTCCTTGTGCATTTCTATACGTTTACTATTCCAAAAACATTACGGACATTACATCAGTTTTACTATAGTGACCTGGAGATTTAATTTCCCTCTAAACAAAATAAATTCATTATAATGGTGACATTGGTATAATCAGTTTCTACTCATATATCTCGGAGAAATTCATCTTGTGAACAAACCATCTAAGACAACTCAAATTCATGATAAATTGCTTATCATAATATACTTGTAAGTATAACACACACACACACACACACACACACACACACACACACACACATACACACACACATTACATATTATATATATATATATATATATATATATATATACCACGTCTGCATGTACATACAAAATCCATACATAAATCATATGTAATTAGCACTGATGACAAAAATACTTAATGAGTAGTTTGAAATGGTGGGTGGTGCTACGTTTTCCATATAGCGCGGGCCTACTGCCGGCTCTTCTGGACCTAGTGTTGGATCTGATGGGCTTACTGCTTTCTATGACCGGACCTAATGCTGGATCTGCTGGAACCTGCTGCCGGCTCTGCCCGGACCTAGTGCTGGATCTGCTGGGGCCTACTGCTGTCTCTGTCCGAACCTAGTGCTGAATCTGCTGGGACCTACTGCCGTCTCTGCCCGGACCTAGGGCTGAATCTGCTGGGGCCTACTGCCGTCTCTGCCCAGACCTAGTGCTGAATCTGCTTGTGCCTACTACCATCTCTGTCCGGATCTAGTGCCGGATCTGCTCGGGCCTACTGCTGTCTCAGCCTGGACCTAGTGGGCTCTATTGATAGTCTGAAGGCGCTAAATCTGGTGAGTATGGAGGATGCGGTAAAGTTGTCCACTCGAAGGGGGCGATTTTCTCCCTTGTCCTGATGCTTGTGTATGGTTGAGCATTGTCATGCAGAAGGGGGACATTGTCGATTGGCAAGTTGGGTGTTACTCATCGGAATCTTGCTCTGAGCCTCGTTTGGGTCTCAATTTAAGTTTTAGTTTTATAAAATAAAATAAAAATTCACATGAAATAAAGAAAATAGCATTACTTTTTGACCCACACTCGTATATAGCTGATTTGCGCTCGACTGCTATGTCAGAGGGTTGTTCGGAGGGCGAATGGTGAAACTCATAAGGAACCTTCAATCTTCTGGAGAATTTCTCTTATCCGTATTTTCTGTGATGGGGTTGTCAAATGTCGGTCGGTCCTCGTTTTCCTGAAACATAAGCAGATTTGCGATTCCTCTCGTTTCTCAAAAGCAACTGACATCAAACGCGGGTTCGATACCAGCTCTCGCCAACTTAGCGCATGAGTAGCACAATTTGTATAATAGGCCACTCAGCCAACTTTATCTTTTATTGGATAATATTACTGACTGTCCTATTACTTCTGTCATGGCTTAATACAAGTAAACCCTCATCGGTATATAAGTTTTAAAAAATAGAGTCGGTGTAGTGGCTTATTATCAGTATCAGCCGGACTGCGAAGGAGTCTATCCCCTTTTAACAAGTGTTGAACCAGGGAGATTGTTTTTGCATCTGAGGTGGAGTGCCAACACCTACCATCAGCTCCCCACTTTACCACACAAATCCAAGCTGTGGTACTCATGGGCTGAGTTGGTGTCGAACCCGGAACCTTATACTTCCAACTCTACTGCTCTACTGACTGAGCTAAATTGGTCATTATTATTTTTTTTAAAGTAAAGTTGGCGAAGTGGCCTATTGTCGGTATCAGCTTGACAGAGAGGGAGTCTATCTTCTTTTCGCGAGCGCTAGACCAGGGAGATTGTGTTAAGGTGAAGCACCACAACTACCGTCAGCTCTCCAGTTTTATGCACAGATCAGATTACCCAAGCTTTGCTATTCATACGCAGAGTTGGCGGGGACCGGTATCGAACCCGAAATGTTGTGGTTCCTAGGCAGATGCTCTACCGACTAAGCTAAATCGATCATCATCATCATCATCATCATCATGTCGTGCTCGCCAACCGTCTCTATCATTCATTGCTCCCTTCATGGGCAGATCCTCTGAACAACATCAAGTATCCGCACAGAGCTGGTTAATGTAGGCCTTCCCATGTGCTAGCTTCCACAGAAGAATGTCGCTTATGAGCTCGTCTTTGCTCCTCCAGCAGTGTCCGGCATGTCTTGTTCGTCTCACTCTGATGGTTTGTGAGATGGGGGAAAATGGCCGTGCAGCTGCTTTCTTGTGGGGTGTTGTTTCCACAATGTCTTTAAGATTACACGTGGCATTCTTGTGCAGCTACAATCTAGCTTATTCTCTAGGCATTCTGTTAGCGTTTAAGTGGTGCAACCGTACAGTAGCACTGATACAGATACGAAGAATTGTTGCTTTAACTTGTCAGGAAAAGCCTAATATATATTTACTAACCCTTCCGCACGAAGCAGGATGCGACACAAAGTCAATTTCTTATGCGGAGTTCAACAGGTTTGAATTCAGAGTTTTCCTTCTCTTAGACTGGTTACCTAGCCATGGTTAAGAGCCCAGTCCACCCTGCTATTTACCCATAGCTGGAGGAAGATTAGTTGGATTCATACCTTTCCCAAGTGTATTAGCACTATGTGAAATGCAAACAGCCCCGTCCAGTATTTGAACTCGGGTCGACGAGTCCATTTCCTACGACTCTAACCATTACACCACGTTCCTCAATAGAAAAGCCTAATGTAAGTAAACAAAATTTCGCTCTTATAATAAAAGAAAATGTCGTCGGTATCAGCCAGACAACGAGGAGTCTATCCCATTTTTCTCTTGCGCTAGACCGAGGAGAGTATTTTAACACCTACCATCAGCTCCTCACTTTACCGCACAGATCCCTGTGCTACGCATTCGCTGAGTTGGCAAGGGCCGGTATCGAACCAGGAACCTTGTGATCCCTAGTCCAACGCTCTACCGACTGAGCTAAACCGGCCCTTAGCATACTCAGATTTAAATGATAACAACCGAAATACTGGAAATTTATGAGGAAGTGCGTCCCGGTCTCCTTCCTCAGAAATTGCTACCCGGTGACTATTAAAATAACGTCCCCAGCTATGTCGTCTCGGCGATGTTAGTTGAAAGAAAACAACCAACTTAGGACGTTAAATGTATTTTAGAGGTGGGGGCTTCTCTTTTTTTGTCGTAATTATTATTTATTTATTGTAATTTGTCGTAATTCTTGTTCATTTATAGAAATTTGTCGTAATTCTTGTTTATTTATAGAAATTTGTCGTAATTCTTGTTTATTTATAGAAATTTGTCGTAATTCTTGTTTAGATATGAAGATGGATATATAGTTTGGAATAGACTGAGATAGATAGATAGATAAACAAACGAAATAATATAGATAGATATGAACAAATGCAGACGACATAGCTGGAGACATTATTTTAATAGTCACCGGGTAGCAATTTCTGAGGCAGGAGACCGGGACGCACTTCCTCATAAATTACCAAAATACTTCCCAGTCCAATTTCCTTCACTCATTACAGAAGAAAAATATAAAGCATGACTAAATATTATTGATGGTGAATGGTGGGTGTATCTAAAAACAGAAATTAAAAACCGCATCCATTTCCTGTGAAGCTTTCATATAAATACGTTCTTTGTCGAAGAGGGCATTTCGTTCCGACTGTGACTCTTCCTATCTGTACTTTCCCATCACCCACACGAAACAACCACGCCATTTTATGAAAGAAAATAAAGACATTCTTCCTCCCCTTATTTCATATTGCAGCTATTAAAATTTCTTTTTTTTTCTGCTTTGTTATGGGAATGTTTGTTTGTTTATTATTCTTTACGGCATGTCAACCTCGGTGGGTCATTTAATGCCAACAAAGTTTTTGAAATAAATTACTTCTTGATTGATACTCATTTTTTTTAATATAAACACATTTTTCTATTTAACCCATAGATGGAACCCCAAAAGAACTACCACTCCGGGTCTGAGTTGACTTGGAGCAATGGTGATGAAGGGGTGATCCACATTTCCCAGAGCTCCAAAACTGGGATCTCACCATCAGATAGAATTTAACATCATACCAAAGACATTACGACCCTCAGCGACCACCTTTTATCTCATATGTGATAATAAAAAGAGTTGGGGCTTGTCATAAAGGCAACAGGGTTGGGACAATCATATAGATGATAGGGCTTGGCGTGACCAGCCGATTGATCGGAGGGGGCCTCTTCGACCGCCCGTCAAGCTTAAATAGAGGCTAAAGTGAGGTGCTGCATGTCGTGGACTGCTCAGCCACCAGGATTCCGTCCGTAAGCATGATGGTTCACGAACCCCTGCCCATAGATGGCTCCATTGGGGGAGTCATACCCTTTTGCAGAGGTGTATTCAGTATTCTAAACCCCCAGCTAACAGCGCTTTTTTATGATAAATTTTTTATTTATTTACACACCCCTTTATCACCATTGCTCCCTGGTCCACTCTGACCCGGAGTGGTAGTACCTGTTAGGGTCCCATCTATGGGTTAAATAGAAAAATGTATTTATAAAAAAATGTATTATCCATTAAGAATGGATTTATTTCAAAACTTTATCGGCATAACAAAACAAACCAATTATTTATTTACTAGCCGTAGTACTCGCGATTCGCTGCGATATCATAATTATTATTACCTTTTTCTTCTACTTTTTATTTCTTTTCTTTTTTTAATAGGGATTCAATTCCAGATCATTCCAAGAACCACAAAAAACGATTAAAAGAGATTCAGTTTTGCTTTGATATGATTAGTTCTTATGGCATTGTTTTGAGTAGCAATTATAAGTGACTGGGTTTCACTCTTGAGGTTTCCTCTGCTTAACCATGTCCAGGTTTTTACATGTGCAACCTCCCCAATTTGACGTTTGAAGTATCCATGTAATTGCTTTTCTTCCCATTTCTGTTTCCTTGTTTTTGTTGTGTTTCTGCTTGTCCATATGTTGTAGATGCTTATTATTATTCACTCCTTTTGAGTTTTCACATCAACATTAGCTGATGGTCTTTCACTGGAGTCTGAGTGACAGCAAGTCACCTCAGGTCTCCAAACTCTTCTGAGTATTCTGGCAGATTGCAGCAGTGCAGTGTTCTGAATGGTTCAATCCTTCCTCTGATTTCCAGACTTTCCAAACCCCTTTCAAATCCTTTTGGGACCCTTCCAAGTGCACCAACTACAATTGGTATCACTTTGATTTTCATATTCCATAATTTTTCAGTTCTCTGGCAAGGTCCAGGTATTTGTCTATTTTTCCATTTTCCTTTAGCTTCACCCTGTGATCTGCTGGAACTGCAATATCCACCAGTTGATAAGTTCTTTCTTTTTTGTTAATCAACACAAGGTCTGATCTTCTTGCTGGGATAAGGTGATCCGTTTTTATTTCAAAGTCCCAGAGAATTTTATGCGTTTTGTTCTCAAGAACAGATTCTAGTTTATGCATATACCATTTTGTTGTATGGTCAAAATTTAATTTTTTGCATAATTCCCAGTGGATCACCTTCCCGACCCAGTCGTGTCTATTTTTGTACTCCCTGTGTGCTAGTTTGTTACATTCGCATAGTACATGGTTTACAGTCTCATCTCTATTACCGCATAATCTACATTTACTATATTGTTGGGTCTTATCAATTTTTGCTTTGATATAGTTTCTCCTTATGGCATTATTCTGTGCAGCAATTATTAGTGATTCAGTTTCTCTTTTAAGGTTTCCTTTTCTTAACCACATCCAGGTTTTTTTCATGTGCAACCTCTCCGATTTGTCGTTTGAAGTGTCCATATAGTTGTTTTTCTTCCCATTTTTGTTTTCTAGTCTTTGTTGTTTTTCTGTTTGTCCATATGTCACATCTACTATTGTTGGCCGCCAAAAGTAATCTGTCTTTTTTTGTGTAGTCTTCGAGTTGTTGGATTGTGGTTTCTACGCAGTCCTCTATGTTGACAAGACCTCTTCCCCCTTCCTTTCTTGACACATATAATCTATCTCTATCGTCTCTAGGGTGGAGAGCCTTATGCATAGTCATTAATTTTCTCTTCCTTTGTTATTATTATTATTATTATTATTATTATTATTATTATTATTATAAACGTTGGAGGAGTTGTCTTGTTAATGCAGTTATTAAATGATGTGTCAGATCTTGAACTTCCTCTTTTCTTTTTTTTTTTTTTTTTTTGTTTAAATCTTTTACCATCAAATATTTGATGGATGTTTTAAAGGCTAAGTTCTTACATATAAATACTTTGCACATTTTTAGACATTCCAATAAGCTTATTTGACATCTGTTTTATCTAATCATGGGCCGTCAGAGTTAGACGTTTATATAAACACACCAACCCAACATTGACTCCCCCACACATACATACATACACATGTTGATCGCATCGTCTTGTCAGGCGAATACCACTCCTTCATTCAGTCCATTAATGGGCTCGTTGATGACTCTTCAGCCCTGCCAGCGACCTACACAAATTTTGCACTCATGACGATCGTCCCAACCCTTTTTATCATATGGGTGCTAGAAGAGGGTGGCTGAGGGTCATCTTGTCCTGGGAATGACGTTAAACTCCACTTTGCAATACTCCACTTTGGCCCTTTCTTGGGCTAGACGGGCGGTCGGAGAGGCACCCTCCGATCAATCGGCTGGTCACATCAAGCCCTAGCAACTATATGATTGCCTCAACCCTATTGTCCTCATGGCAAGCCCCAACCCTTTTTATCATATGGGTGCTAGAAGGCGGTGGCTGAGGGTCTACATATCATGGGAATGACGTTAAATCTATCTGATGGTGAAGTTCCAGTTCTGGAGGTCTGGGGAATCTGGAGCACACCTTCATCACTATTGCTCCCTGGTCCACTCTGACCCGGGGTGGTAGTACCTGTTAGGGTCCCATCTATGGGTTAAATAGAAAAACATGAGTTTATAAACTAAATTTGATAAAACAAACCAAACCAAACTAAACCATGACGATCGGTGTTGACTGAGACGAATGTCTGGGACTCCAAAGCATCGAAATACCGAAATATATCAGACTCTCCTTAACACAATCTCGAAACCCCCACACATACACATATGCATACATGCACACACATACATACATACATACATACAGTATGGAGGTGAGTTATGTAATGGTTAGAGTCGTAGGATATTTGTAGACGCAAGTTCAAATCCTGGACGAGGCTGTTTGCATTTCACATGGCGCTAATACCCTTGGTAAAGGTAGGAATCCACCTCTCCCTCCAGCCACGGGTAAATAGTAGGGCAGATTGGGCTCTTTAACCGTGCCTAGGTAACCAGTTTGCTAAATATATACGTACATACAGAATAATCTATACATCTTTTGATGCATCATTAAATCCGGGGCCTAATGATGAAAAAAACGCTTATTCCCATATTTAAAGTAAAAACTTTCTGAAAAATGACTTAAATCGAGGATTTATACAGTATCGCCATTTTTAGCATTCGTAAGGTTAAATACGCGGCATCCCATCTTAAATGCTATTGAATATCGATGTTTAAAGTAGTCAAAGAGGGGTCATCCACATGCCAATCATAACCCTAACGGTTATGGAAATTCTCCACCAGGGTTCCTCACTGGATGCCTCATATTTGCGACCTCGTATCACATCTTAGCCATGGCGAACAGGTTGGGTAAATAAGGGCTTCTCATCGTGGTGTAATGGTTAGCAAGGCAATTTCTCAGACCCATTACTATGGAATAGTGAGTTTGATCCTCACTGGATGCGCCATATTAGCGACCTTGTATCAAATCTTACCCGTGGCGAACGGTTTGTGTGAATAAGGGTGCCCAATCGTGGTGTAATGGTTAGCAAGCTAATTTCGCAGATCTATTACTATGGAATAGAGATTTTGATCCTCGCTTGAGGCCCCATATTTGCGACCTTGTGTTACATCCAAATGTTGCATAATCTATGGTAGCATAGATTATTGACAACACTGTGTAGCGTAAATGGAAATGTACAGGGGGTTAGGGACCTTCGACCCAAGAGGCGGAAAACCCGCGAATCACGTGAAGTCACATGAGAGCTAGTTAGCTCATCAGTTCCAACGAGGATCTTAAGCAAGAAATACGTTTCTTGCTTAGTTGGACTCACCTGCACGCACGCTGTGTTTTAGTTGGTAAGAAAATAAACTTAGTTAAAAATAAAAGTTTTAAAAAGAAACATGGCGTTGTTGTTGATGCATGTCTTAGCAAGAAGACTGACCAAGAAACAAAAATGAATCAAGAAATGAAGAACCAACAAGATAGAAGTCAAATTGGCGACAATGACGAGAAAAATAGAAGCTAGACGATCGAATGGCCAAAGGAAGAAGAAAGAAAGTAATGCTCTCTCTCTCTCTCTCTCTCTCTCTCTCTCTCTCTCTCTCTCTCTCTCTCTCTCTCTCTCTCTCTCTCTCTGACACAAAAGAACACTTTTGTATATACCCATGTGGGTATATAACACAAACCCTGGTGAACTGGTAAATACCTACCTATTCAAGGTTGGCAAAACTGTATCGTACGTGTTGCAGTCTAGTTCCTAGTAAGCAAGCAACATTTTTCCCATTGAACAAAAAGGGTTGGTGTCTGAGCCACGCCCAGAGATCTATGTCAGGACTTGGTGGAATGGGCCATTTCTGGACACACCCAGCATACGTGTATGTACGTTCCCACATTTAAAACGACCTCGTGTCATATTTCTCACCCCCCCCTTATGGGATAGCAGACAGATCCTGATTTCCATGGGTTATTGCCAGCCTGACATTTTCGGTTTTCATTTTAGATATCCTCAAAGATTTCTCTGAATGTTTGAGATGAGGCTTGATGATTAGTATTATCTGTGTTATTCGGACTCTAGATAGCATGTTCAATCCTGATCAAGGGCAGCAGTAACATAGAATAATAATTAACACAGCTTAACGCCCTGCCCCAGCTATGGTTAGCAGAATGAGAACAGGATAACTGAATAAAGAGTTTGGTTCAAAGTTCCGTGATGGCTCCCGATTACGACAAGAAGTTTCCCGATTACGACAAAGAAAGTTCCCGTGTCCGTAAAGAAGGTTCCCAAGTCCAAGAAGGTTGCCGAGTCCGACAAGAAATACCTGAAGAAGGCCGGAGGGCATATCGGCCGAAACGTTGTACAAATAACAATGAAGATGAGGACAATAGTCCGAATAACGCAGATAATACTAATCCTCAAAGATGTTTTCTTCCTTGTTGCCTTACCAAGCAGTTATGGATAGCTAACTACTTATGCAGATCCCGCAGACATTCATTCTAACTGTTAAGATTCATGCAACCAGGCTCCAGGGAGAGCACTTTGTGTTCCTTACTGTTAAACAGAATCCTTGTGTTCTTGATCAGTTATTCCGTGTCAAATACGAGCAACTGAACGCCTTTCAAGATCGGCCATTAATATTTAACCAACCACGTATTCGAGCGTGTTGATTGGCTGATTGAATCCACTCGACCACGAAGAGTATATACATTTAAGTGGTGGGCTCCAGCATACCTTATATACCAAAATATACTTCCCTTAACTCGACTCAGTCGGGGGTCCAGTGTACTTCGGCCAATGGACCGGTAAAGTACAAATAATAGCGTCGACACCAGGGGGCTTTTCCCCCCAGGCAATACCTGCCCCCCTTTGGGGGCGGGCTGGGCATATTGCCCAGCGGATCGACGCAATTTTTGTTCTTTCCCACCCATGAGCTTCGGCTTGTGAGTGGGCCCACATTAAAACGAGGCCTTGTGCCCAGCCCATACAAGTGGGGTATGAGGCAAATATCCCTTATATGCCAAAATATTCCAACAAGTACCCGACTTTTTTGACTGACACAGCTTAGATTATAAATACTTAATTAGGTAACCCGCCAAAGAACAATGGTAACCAGGCTAGACTACCAGACTCTTACCACCAATGTATTTTGATTCTCACTGGGTGACACACTTTCGTGTTAGGTTAATCTTAGCTTAGCAAGAATCTAATTGAGTTTCTCGCCATTTGACAATGGATGCCATGTTTGACTACCAGACGCTTAGCACAAAAGTATTTTGATTCTCACCGGGTGACACACTTTCGTGTTAGGTTAATCTAAGTTAATCCAGTTGAGTTCATCGACAAAATTAAACTTAGGTTTTATCTGATTTGTTTTCTGGTTATCTAATGCCAAAACAAATCATTTTGATAAAGTTTTGGTTATTTCTTATAAGTCAAACATGATCAAAGGGGAACCACTCTTGACTGATAAATTATTTATCTATTTTCCAATCAAACTAACACCCTAACCCTAACCCTAACCCTAACCCTAACCCTAACCCCGTCTTCTTTTTTCCTAATAGATCAATAAATGAATAAATAATTTATCAGTCAAGAGTGGTTCCCCTTTCACCATGTTTGACTTATAGGAAATAACCAAAGTTTCTATATTTCGAGTACTTAATATCTTCAAACTAGTATAAATAATTTTCATTAACTTCATTTGGTTGGGGTTTTTTTTGTTTTATGGCATATGAACCTTTTTGGGGTCATTTAATGCCGAACAAGTAATTTTGGTTTGGCTTGTTTGTTTGTTTGTTTTTTGTTTTTTGTTTGTTTGTTTTTTTGTTTTTGTTTTTTTTTTTGTTTTGTTTTTTTACGGCATATCAACCTCGGTGGGTCATTTAATGCCGGCAAAGTTTTGAAAGATTCGTAGCGATAGTTTCGAAGAATTTTTTTTTAATTTTTTTTTATAAACAAATTTCTATTTAACCCATTGATGGGGCACATGTCATTTTGATAAAAGTTTGCATGATTCAAATTCTTAATATCTTCAGATTGGTATAAATGATTTTCATTAACTTCAGTTGGTTTGGATTGGTTTGTTTAATGGTATAACAACCCTGTGGGTTATTTAATGTCAAAAAAACTGTTAAAGTCTGAGATAAAAGTTGATACTCAAGTTTCCTTTACAGGTGTAATTTTTGTAGATGTATTTCGTGGATGTATTTTATATTTGATTCCTGATTTTCGATATATTTCTATTTTTCTCAGGAAGGATAAAATGTCATCCATGTTAATATTCTCAAACATATTCCTTCATATTATTTGCGTTGAAATATTTATTTCTGATTCGAACGAAAACTCCACACTCCATGAGAAATGTTTGACAGTGTAGGGTGTTTGACATGTTCTGATCCTTCTGCTTGAGAATGAAAGAGTGTGTAAGTCTTGTATGGCCAATGCACACCCGAGCCAGTATTACTTCTTCCCTCGGGATTTTCTATAGCCCGGTTTCCATTAAGCTTAGGAAATATCTAATTATGTCTCCTCGCCGTGAAGGAAATGTTGATATTCTTTCAAACCTTTACCACTTTAACGAATCTGATTATCGCTGGATACAATCCTCTAAGAAAACAAAGTATTTACAATCAAATTATGAATTTTTGGAATCATCATAAAATGTAATCAGCTTAGTTCCAAGGAACCTTTGTCTAAAAACTTACCCGTATGATTGTATCCAGCGATAATCAGACACGTTAAAGAGGTAAGGGTTTGAAAGAATATCGTTTTCCTCCGTGATGAGGAAACATAATTGTTGTCTTACAGAAGAGTGATAATCTAAGTGGCCACTCATCTAAATACTGGATTGGTTTGGTTTGTTTTGTTTTACGGCATATCAACCCCAGTGGTCATTTAATGCCGATAAAGTTTTTAAATAAATTCATTCTTAATGGATACCCAATTTTTTTTTATAAATACATTTTTCTATTTAACCCATAGATGGGACCCTAACAGGTACTACCACTCCTGGTCAGAGTGGACCAGGGAGCAATGGTGATGAAGGGGTGCCCACATTCCCCAAACCTCCAAAACTGGAAACTCACCATCAGATAGAGTTTAACGTCATTCCCAGGACATGTAGACGCTCAGTCACCGCCTTCTAGCACCCATATGATAAAAAGGGTTGGGGCTTGCTATAAAGGCAATAGGGTTGGGGCAATCATAGGTGCTAGGGCTTGACGTGACCAGCCGATTGATCGGAGGGAGCCTCTCCAACCGCCCATCTAGCCCAAGTAAGGGCCAAAGTGGAGTATCGCAAGTCATGGACTGCTCAACCACCTGGGTTCTATCCTTAAGCATCACGGATCACCATCCACGGCCAACAGGTGGCCCCATTGGGGGAGTCTTATCTCTCTGTAGGGGTGCAGTCGGTCATTTTAACGCCCCAGCCGACATGGTGGACTAAGTACTGTTCAAGCTTATTGGTGGTTTTAACATGAAAAGTCACAAGTCTTCTTTTTATATATCTTTCTTGTAATTTTTTTCTTTTATTTTTTTCTCTCTTTTCTTCTTTTATTTTTTCATTTTCTTCTCTTTTTTTTTGATTACTTTTTTTTATTTCTCTTCTTTTCTTTTTCTTTTTTTTTTTTTTTCTGTTTTTTTATTACATTCTATCACTCTCTCTCTCTCTCTCTCTCTCTCTCTCTCTCTCTCTCTCTCTCTCTCTCTCTCTCTCTCTCTCTTCTTTTTTCTCTTTCTTCTTGTTTTATTATATTTTCTATCCCTCTCTTCTTCTTTTATTTTTTCTCTTTTCTTCTTTTTTATTATCTTTTCTATCTCTCTCTTCTTCTTTTATTTTTTCTCTTTCTTCTTTTTTTTGATTATATTTTCTATCTCTCCCTTCTTCTTTTCTTTTTTCTCTTTCTTCTTTTTTTTTTTTTTTTTGCTCTCTCTCTCTCTCTCTCTCTCTCTCTCTCTCTCTCTCTCTCTCTCTCTCTTCTCTCTTCTCTTCTTTTTTTGTTTTGATTATTTTTTTCTATCTCTTCTCCTCTTTACTTTTTTTTTCACTCTTTCTTATTTCCTTCTTTAGATTCGTTCCATAGGTGATTTTGCCGCTTTTTTCTCTCTTTTCCGTCCGCCATTTTGTTATTTGGCCTCTTTCTTTGTCGTTTTCATTCCATTGACTAACAGACGAACAACAAGGGGGACAGATGTCTTTCTCGTTACGTTAGCGTTAATTATTTCAACACTGGAATCGAATGTCTCCATTGATATGCCTATCTACCGATTTTGTTTTCTTTCTTTCTCAATTTTAATACTTTTTATATTGGTGTTCTTGGTTTCGTCAACGTCGTTATTGTAAGTAGGTTGTTCAAAAGGATTGTTTACTTTACGTACTTTATAGAAATGTTTGACACAGAAAGACTGTAAAAATAGAAGGGATGAAATAAGAAAAGGGTTATATAAGAAAATATAAGACTGAGAGAAGAAAAATGTGAAAAAATGTGGAGAGAAAACACGTACAGCAAGATAAAAATAATACAATTTGTAAGATTATTGTGTATTATTTATTTTCAAAATTCTACTGTATTAGACGCCCTGTCGTATCCCCTGCACAGGGTATATTTGCCTCCTACCCCAGTTGTATTTCACTTAGCGCTAACACCCTTGGGAAAGGTATGAATCCTACTCTCCCTTCAGTTATGGGTAAATAGTAGGGCAAAAATGTGCCTTTACTCTTGGTAAGGCAATGGGTCTAGGAGAAGGAAAACTCTGAATTCAAACCTGCTGAACTCCGCTTAAGAAATTGACCTTGTGTCACATCCTTCTTGTGCAGAGGGGATGGTAAATAAAGATATATTGAAAATATAGGTTTGCCCTTTCCAAAAATGTTTGTTTCATAACTTTTGACTAATTCGTTGCTTCACAGTAGCTTTTTGAATATTACCTGTGTTTTTCAAGTAGTCGTAACAGTGAAAATTCGGGCTCGCGTAAGTAACAAGTGAAATACTCACACGCACAAAATTTTGTAACATACCTACAGAAGTCAAGTCCATGAAGATTTAGTAAGCTTAACATGATATTTAAATTTAAATGGTATCAGAACCTCTCACGTTCCTTACATTTGAACAAACAAATTGAAATACCGTCAGCGTGCCGGATCAGGCCCGCAGTCCGTAGTTTGGTGATCTCTGGTTGAGAAGATAATTAACACTTTATTTTAAAAAGTTGCTAAGAGTGTAAGTAAGTAAAGTCGTCGGGGTGGCTTAGAGTCGGTATCAGCCTATCAGCGAGGGAGTATATCCCCTTTCAATAGCGCTAGACCAAGAAGATTGTTTTGCATCTGAGGTGGAGCGCCATACCTACCATCAGCTCCTTACTTTACCGCACAGACCCCTCTGCTACTCATACGCTGAGTTGGCGAGGGTCGGTATCGAACTAGGAACCTTGTGATTTCTTGCCGAACACTCTACCGACTGAGCTAACCCGGCCCTTATTGTAGGATAATATAATCAAAATATGATACCGTAAATCCTCGAGTATAATCCGCATTTTTTCCCAAAATTTAAAGGCCAAAATCCCTGAAAAATATTTTCTAAGCAATGTCCGAGTCTCTATTTGCTGTCCGACAATGTTTATTCAGACACATTTTATGATGTTGTGCGAGAAAAAAAATCCCCTGCGTATTATACTCAAGGGCGGACTATACTCAAGATTTACGGTACTCATCTTCGTAAAAACGATCAAAGGTAGCGTGGGGATTATCTTCAAATTTGCCTGGAAGAGTTATCTTCCCGCTGGGTTGCCGCAATTCTCACCAGGGGCTAGAGTATTTAAGCGGCTGATTCAAATGCTTCTCCCTCTCTTAGCTACTTCTTCTCGGCTGAACCTCGGCTGGGTTAGACTTTGTGACTACACCCCACCCTCGTGGGGCCTCTGGTCCCCACGAGAGGACCAAGTTAGTAAGTGATTTTTATGTACGGACGCTCCAGTCCTTTTATGTATGTATGTTTATGTACACTATTCTATTGATTATGTTTCTTGTTTTATTCCTGTGTGTTATCCTATATAAAATTTTTGTCTCACAAACGTGTCGAGTTTGTTATGTTTCAACTAGTTATGACTTTGTATAACCTTGAACCTTACAATGGTGACCCGACGTAATGTCCACACACACAGTAGCATTCAGTTTAACAGACAAAAGAAAACGGGTTGTAACTCCATACAGACCCGTATTCAAGCCCACAACGCAGTCGAGTGATGGATATACATTGATCAAGGTATCCACACTAAAACTAACAGCCAATTAGAATCCAGAGATTAAGCTGGCCTAAGCTGCATAATGGAACGTTCCAGCCTGCGATATAAAACACCAACTCAACTCAACACTGGAGTTCCTCTTTAGAGAAAACTCATTTTGCAATACAGTTGAGTGCTGATCTGAACAGAAAGGTTTCATGAAAACTTGTCAAAAATAAGTACTAGAATTGATGATTATCTATACATAATACAAAGTGTGTATGATGTATGTCCGGAGTAAATAGAAAGTAAATATATATACACATTAAATATCACCAGGGCTTGGTTTTTTGAGCAAAAATAATAGAGATTTGATTTATATTGGGAAGGTAATTAAAAAATAAAATTCAAATGATAACAGCATTTTTTTTTCATTTAATATTTTAGACAGTAGACATTAATATTTCTTTTCAGGAGTAGCTGGATCAATGTAAGGTCTATTTTTTTACATAGGGATTTAAATGGGGCTCCCACGAGGATCAATCACGATTCAAGTAATAATGGATCTGCGGGACTATATTAAAAATAAACCTCTACCCAGGCGACGCTGGGTATCCGCTGCTAGTATTAATAATTCTCTTATTTCTTCTACCTTACTCTTCTCTTTCTGGTTTTTATACTTCTAATTACTGGTATATTCTCGGGTTAACGCTGGTTGGAGAATAATATTCTCCTTGGGTAATTGGGTGTTTTATTACTCTCTGAATTAATCTTGTTTGTTTGTTTTGATTAATGAACATGGAGACTGGGTTTTATATTCCTTTATTTATCTGAATATCTAACCGGCAGTTCAGAACAAACTGACTAATGAACACACGTTTGGTAGTCACCTGACTAAACCAAGCAATGAGAGAACTGCTGATAGGTCGGCCATATCATTTTGAATGTACCCAGATCTAAAACAATCTGCAGAAAAGATGAAAATCTTAATGAAACATTATGTGAGAATTCACTGAAATTATTTATCATAGAGGCGTTCATGGGTAATGGTATTGTCATAGGAATGGGTAGGCAATCTGAGTTTAATCATGGACGAGGTGCAGGCATTTTACATAGTGCTAATACCCTTGGGAAATGTATGGATCCAAGTATTCTCCCTTCAGCTATAAGTAAATAGAAGAGAATGGGTACTTTAACCTTGGTTAGGCAACCAGTCTAGGATAAGGAAAACTCTGTATCTAAACCTGTTAAACTCTGCTTAAGGAATTGACCTTGTGTCACGTCCTGCTCGACGGAGGGTGGCAGATACAGGGTGTTGTAAAGTACTATTTTAAAAACCTTATATTTATTTCGGTATCATTATTCTTACACAAAAATGAATATGAGAAGAAACACATGAAATGGAGTTTTATTTAAATTTCTATATGAGCCCTGCTCAGCTTCTCAGCGTCGGGAATTGCATCACGGATCTTCCCAGGAACTCTTGTAAAATGGCAGAAATACATTCTTATATTCGTCCTTCGAATTCTTCCAAAGTCATTGGTTTCATCGAGTAGATTGTTGCTCCTTCAACCAACCCAAGAAAAAAAGGTGTAGTGTAAATCAGGGCTTTGCTGGCCACTCATGCGGACCACCCTACCCATCCATCTCCCAGGAAAATGATGATTCAATCATTCATGAACAACAATATCAAAATGTAAAGGAGCACCACTAACAATACAGATTTAGTGCTATATATTAATAATCATATGGAGGCGCGTGGTCTAATGTTAGAGTCGTAGGAAATGGACTCTGTTGGCATTTCACACACGCGCTAATACCCTTGGGAAAGGTATGAATCCAATTCTCCCTCCAGCTATGGTAAAAATAACAGGACTGGACTCTTTAAAAATGGCTAGGTAACCAGTCTAGAGAGAGAAAACTCTGAATTCAAACCTGTTAAATTCCGCTTAAGAAATTGACATTGTGTCGCATCCTGCTTGTGCGGAGGGGTTGGTAATATATATTATATATAATTAAATTGCATACATTAAAGAATTGAGAAAATGTAACTGCATATAATAGATTATAAATAGATTAAAATAGGGAGTTAACTTTGCAATCATCGTATATATATATATATATAATATATATATATATATATATATATATAGAGTAAGTAAATAAACAATGTGTCATTTGATATGCTTTTAGTCGAATTTTTGGAGGATATGTGCTTAATTGAAGTCATACCTAATTTTTAAAATTAGTTGTTAATAATTAATGAATTTAGGCGGGCATATATGTTCAAATGTAAGGCTAAGCCAATCGAGAAAATGTCTCAATCCTGAATGTACATTTCGACTATTAGGTCTCATCAGCATGGTTATAGACATGGAGACTGCTCCGTGTGTATATATATTATATATATATATGTGTGTGTGTGTGTGTGTGTGTGTGTGTATGTGTGTGTGTGTGTGTGCTGTGTGATTTTATTAAATGAAAAAACACAAATTTCACTCACGGGTGATGTTTGATAACCGACGCTGCAGTGTTTTGTTTGTTTAAACAACCTTCCTTATCCCTCGTTTGTTTAAAAAAAAAAGATAAATTATTAGTGAACAGAAAGTCTGCTAGACCTGATTTTGGTAGTGGCTGTATATATACTACAAAATAAAAAAGTCCCTCTGGGCGACGTAAAATAAATATGCCTGAAGGGAGGGAGTTGAAAATGTAATATCAGAGAGTTTGTATCATAAGTAAAGTAAAATCATAAAATTTATTAAAGGAGTAAAATATTTTTTTTAAAATTGAATGGAAACTTAGTTCTGATAGCTGTAAATATAAATTAAAATAACAAAACTATATATAGATAGATAATACCAGGTATGTATTTATTAAACTTGTTTAAAAAACCAATGAGGCTGTCTAACTTGCTTGCTCAAATTGAGTGTATTATTCTGTTTATGACGATTTAGGAGTGTAACGTAAGCAGTGACGTATGATTGTGTACAGGACAAAAACGGAAGCGAATCTCCATTATTAATACTACAAAAAAAGACACCCTCCGAGCGATGTAATATAATTTTTGAAAAGATATTGCCTAAGGGGATGGGAAAAAACAATCTAATATAAATATATAGGCCGGCATCTATTATTGAAACAATGAAGATTGTCTAACGTTGCATGCTCACATTTTGAGTATATTTATCTTGTTATGACGTTGATTATGTTTTTGGGTAATGTGACGAAGCAATGACGCAGTTTTTGTTACAGACAAAAACCGGAACCGAATCTCCATTATTATATACTAGCAAGAATGTGCACCCTCCGGACGCAATATTTAAGTTTTAATGTAATGATATATGTTAAATTAGAAAGACTAATGAAACTAAATAAAAATGAGATAAAATGATTTGAAAAATAGCACAACTTTGAAACTAACTCTTCCATCATTTTCCATCACTCCTGTCTTTCATGCTAAATTTTCCTAATTTAACTATTTAGTTAATTTAAACTAAAGAATAAAATCAAAGTTATTCTTTCTTGTTAACAGATTTCTTTTAAGATTTATTGAAGAGATTTTTGTCACTATTCATTAAGATAAAACAGATAATTAGAATCACTAATACTAAGCCTAATATTTATAAATCAAACTTTTAATATCAATATGCAAATTAGCCTCCCGTTCACGCTGTAAACGCTATTTTGTTGTATTAATATAATACAATTGCATGTTATTTGCATGTAGATATGGTCAACCGCTTTAATAATGGAAAACAATTTATAATAATTGAGGTCTAAATAAAAATAAAATCATGGAGAATGTGACATAAATACCTAATTGAATATTGACTTGAGTAGTATATAGTTTCGGTTACAGACACAAGAACACACAATCTCCATTATAATAAGATATATATATATATATATATATATATGTTGTGCGCTGTGTGTATAAATAATAGAGTGTTGTTATGGGTCTAATGGGAGAAAATTAGATAAGGTCCGGAAAATTAATTTTATATATATATATATATATATATATATATATATAATATATATATATATATATAATAAGTTAAAAGAAAGGAAATCAATCCGACAATATGAGTATGAAAAGGTGGAATGAAAACATCACACAATGCTGTTAAAGAGAAAACAATTTATAATATAATCATAGCTGATACTGATCAATATTTCGATTTTACAAAAATCATCATCAGAGCTCATTCACTCCGTGGTTGTTTGGGTCGGAGAAGAATGTCAAATCAGTTCACAAACAAAAAAAAATCCTAATTCTGCAAAGAAGAACGAAAGTTATTACATTATTCACCAATGTGGGCATTCGCGCCATATATATTCCATTTTTCTCGTCGCTGCATATACATAACACAATTATATATATATATACATATATATATATATATATATATATATATATATATATATATATATGGAGAAAGTAGACAAACACGGGATGTTATGGAAACTTGATGTTTATTGTCGATGGTGCAACGTTTCGATCTCTTATTAGACCATCTTCAGGACTTGGATGTAGTTCTTACTCAATGATGGGAAATTCTCTTTTTTTTTTTTTTTTTTTTTTTGAGAATTTCCATCATTGGAGTAAGAACTATATCCAAGTCCTGAAGATGGTCTAATAAGAGACCGAAACGTTGCACCGTCGACAATAAACATCAAGTTTCCATAACATCCCGTGTTTGTCTACTTTTCTCCACATACTGTCGGATTAACCTCCTCACATTTCTACCATATATATATATATATATATATATATATATATATATATATATAACAGAAAAATTACAGAAACACGCATAACCTATGTATGTGTATATGTATATATATATATATATATATGTATATCAATATATGTATTGATCAAAGCCTGAAGAAGATACCAGAATATCTGAAAAACACGTGTTGCGTATGTGAAATAAAAAGAATAAAACATTTTTTCTGAGAACGATAAATTTTGCGGACCTTCTTCTTTTTTTATAAAATATTACATTTTCTCCCGTTGGAACCAGAACAACATTTATAATATATATATATATATATATATATATATATATATATATATATATATGAATGTGTTTATATATATACAGCGACGAGAAAAATGGAATGTAATTTTTTTTTTAAAGAAAGAGAAAAAAGTCTTTCTTTTTTTTTTTTTTAATTGACGTAGTCAAAGAATAAAAGAAATTGTTAAGTGCAGAAAAACTTTAGAATGGAGACGAAAAGAGGGTGAGAAAACCAGGTGAGAGGGGGACACAGATACGATTCAAATATTAAGAGGTGGAGAAATGAATGATGTGATGATGGGGGCGGGGGCGGGACTGATAAGGGGTTGAGCGCTACTAGAATGTTAATTGTTTTCAAAATGGCTGAAATGGGGAATGTTGATTGCATCAACGACTGTTATGCTTTTTTGACTGATATTGCTTGAACCCACCTTAATATGCAAATTGCTAATTCATATACTCATATATGCAGACATACGTTCTGTGGTTATTTCCTAGTTTAGGGCTAGTTTAATGGGAAAATAAAAAATGGGTTACCCTTTAATATCATGTGGAGTTAGGGTTTAGGGTTAGGGTTAGGGTTTGGGTTTGGGTTTAGGGTTAGTTTAATGGGAAAATAAATAAATAATTTCGGTTCTGTTTTTTCTGGGTCACCCTGTAATATCATGTTACTCAACTAGGCGGGGTTAAGGTTAGGGTTAGAGTTTAGGGTTACGGTTACGTTTTAGGGTTAGTCTAATGGGAAAATAAATAATTTGGGTTCTGTTTTTTCTGGGTCACCCTGTAATATCACGTTACTCAACTAGGGGGTTTAGGGTTAGGGTAAGGGTGAGGATTGGGGTTTAGGGTTAGTTTAATGGGAAAATTAATGAATAATTTGGGTTCTGTTTTTTCTGGGTCATCCTGTATTATCATGTTACTCAACTAGGAGGGGGTGAGGTTGGGTTAGGGTTAGCGTTGGGGTTTAGGGTTAGTTTAATGGGAAAATAAATAATTTGGGTTCTGTTTTTTCTGGGTCACCCTGTATTATCATGTTACTCAACTAGGAGGGTTAGGGTTAGGGTTAGGGTTAGGGTTTAGAGTTACGGTTACGGTTACGGTTTAGGGTTAGTCTAATGGGAAAAATAAATCATTTGGGTTCTGTTTTTTTTTTTTTTTTGATCACCCTGTAATATCATGTTACTCAACTAGGGGTTTAGGGTTAGGGTAAGGGTTATGGTTGGGGTTTAGGGTTAGTTTAATGGGAAAATAAAATAAATAACTTGGGTTCTGTTTTTTCTGGGTTACCCTGTATTATCATGTTACTCAACTATGGGGGGTAGGGTTTAGGGTTAGGGATAGGGTTTAGGGTTAGTTTAATGGGAAAATAAATAAATAATTTGGGTCCTGTTTTTTCTGGGTCAACCTGTAATATCATGTACTCAACTAGGGGGAGTTAGGGTTTAGGGTTAGGGTTAGGGTTGGGGTTTAGGGTTTAGGGTTAGTTTAATGGGAAATAAATAAATAACTTGTGTTCTGTTTTTTCTGGGTCTACCTGTAATATCATGTTACTCAACTAGGAAATAACCCGTTCTGTTTTGAAAGAAATAAACGTCTACCATATTTGAGATTCACAATCGTTTAACCTTTTTACTACTGTTGTGGACATTTCTCGCTCATTTCTCGGAATTGGACACATAGCCTAGTGGATAAAGGAGGTTAAGACAATTCTAAGTGACAGTTATCTCTAGATTGCAGGTTCAGTCCTGGTCAGGGGCATAGATTAATAATTAATACAGTTTAACACATCTACCCCAGCTACGGTTAGCGGAATTAGACCATGATACCCCCGTGGACTGAATAAAGGGTTAGGTTCAAAGTTCCGTGATGGCTCCCGATTACGACATGAAGGTTCCCGATTACGACAAGAAGGTTCAATGATTTTTATGTTTTATTTCAAGCAAAAAGTGTGTCATACTTTGCCCAATTGGTGGGGCATTTTGTCACGTGCTAGTTTTATCTGAACCTGGTTGGCGCATAAACACACTCACACATGCACACATATATATTTACTAAACCCTCTGCACGAGCAGGATGTAACACAAGGTCAATTTCTTAAGCGGAGTTTAACAGGTTTTAATTCAGAGTTTTCCTTCTCCTAGACTGGTTACCTAGCCATGTTTAAAGAGCCCAGTCAGTCCTGCTATTTGACCATAGCTGGAGGGAGAATTGGATGCATGCCTTTCCCAAGGGTATTAGCGCCATATGAAGTTTCGTCCAGGAATTGGTTTCGTCCAGGAATTGAACTCGGGTCAACGAGTCCATTTACTACGACTCTAACCATTAGACCACACGCCTCCATTACACACACACACACACACACACACACACACACACACACACAAACTAACAAACATATTTTTCAAAGTGGTCGGAATGGCCTAAAGTCGGTATCAGCCAATCAGTGAAGGAGTCTGTCCCCTTTTCACTAGCGCTAGACTAAGGAGATTGTTTTTGCGTCTGAGGTGGAGCGCTACATATATTAGTAAGCAATTTGCATATTAAGGTGGGTTCAAGCAATATCAGTCAACAAAGCTCCTTACTTTACCGCACAGTTAGTTCCCTGTACTACTCATACGCTCAGTTGGCGAGGGCCGGTATCGAACTAGGAACCTTGTGGTTTCTAGCCGAACGCTCTACCGACTGAGCTAACCCGGCCCTTGACACGTATAGTTGACGCAAAAAGTTTAACACATATTTCAACCCTCGTTTACGCTCCACTGCCCTAGAAATATTTAAACAGAAACATTCTATTCTCTTTGTAAAGAATTTTATGTCTCAATGTACTGAGTTTTTGGTCCGTACTCGCTATTGAGTTTTATCTCTTCATCGAAAGTTACATGCTAAGATCAAGTGATTTGAAGATTAAACTTGCAAATCATCGTCAAAATTAAAACGGAAACGTATTTGGTGGTCCCCCATGACAGTTTAACTACAGTGTATGAATGAACTTTTTTAGCGAATTAGGTTAGGGGTTTGGAGATTAAGGTTGTTTTTAATTATGTATTGATTAAAAAAGACAACAACAACAAAATCAAATTACTATACATTTTATCAATACATATCAATGCTGAAAAGTATTTTTTTTAAACCAAGTTTAATTGAAATTGCAATTTAATTGCAATTCTAACACAAACAACTGAGACTAATGTGTCTACCGTTAGATTCAATAATTAATTTCAATGGTTGATTAAATGTATAGTGATTTTGGTTTTGTTAAGCAATACGTAATTAAAAACAACCTTAATCCCCAAACCCCTAAACCGTAACCCAATTCGCAAAAAAGTTCATTCATACACTGTAGTTAAACAGTCATGGGGGACCACCAAAAAATTTTCCGTTTTAATTTTGATGACGATTTGCAAGTTCAAACGATTTGAATCTTTTTCTTTTTTCTTTTTTTTCTGCGGTGAAATAAATTAGTCTTGGGTTTATGTTAATGATGTATGTATTTCGTTTGTGTATGTGTGGTGTGTGTACGTGTGAACGTGTGTTATGAGTGTATGTGTTTTGTGTATGTGTGTATGTGTGTTGTGTGTTTTGTGTATGTGTGTTTTTTGTATATGTGTTTTGTGTATGCCTGTTCTGTGTATGCGTGTGTAGTGTGTGTAGTGTGTGTATGTGTTGCATGTTTTGTGTGTGTGTGTGTGTGTTTTCTGTATGTGTGTTTTGTGTGTGTGTGTTTTGTGTATGTATATTTTCTGTATGTGTGTTTTGTATATGTATGTTTTCTGTATGTTTGTTTTCTGTATGTGTGTTTTGTATATGGTTTGTTTCTGTATGTGTTGTTTTGTTTATGTGTGTATGTGTTTTGTGTATGTGTGCTTTTGTGTATGTATATTTTGTGTATATGTGTTTTGTATATGTGTGTTTAGTGTGTGTTTTTGTGTATGTGTGTTTTGTGTGTGTGTGTGTTTTGTGTATATGTATTTTGTGTATGTATGTTTTATGTATGTGTGTTTTGTGTATGTGTGTTTTGTGTGTGTGTTTTTTGTGTATGTGTGTTTTGTATATGTTTTTTTTTTGTATGTGTGTTTTGTGTATGTGTGTTTTGTGTATGTGTGTTTTGTGTGTGTGTGTTTTGTGTATGCATGTTTTGTGTATGTGCGTTTTGTGTATGTGTGTTTTGTACATGTGTGTTTTGTGTATGTATGTTCTGTGTGTGTGTGTTTTTTGTGTATGTGTGTTTTGACATGTTTGCTTTCCATGTAAAAAAAAAACTTTGCCATAAAACGTTATTTAGACAAACCATAACAAAACAAAAAAAAACAATACACCCTTAAAAGAAGAATTCACAAGAAAAGATAGAAAGATATATAAATTCAGATAAACATAAACACAACTTTTCCTGGAATCTTAAAAATGCTTATTTCACTGAATTATTGTATCTGGAAATATTAGTCGGTAGAGCATCCGCCTAGGAACCACAAGGTTCCAGGTTCGATATCGACCCTCGCCAATTCAACTTATGAGTAGCACAGGGATATGTGCGGTAAAGTGATGAGCTGATGGTAGGTGTGGCGCTCCACCCCAGACTCCAATACAATTTCCTTCATCTAGCGCTAGTAAAACGGGGATAGACTTCCTCGCTGTCTGACACCGACTTTAGCTCCCCCCTACGACTTTACTTACTTTACTATATATATATATATATATATATATATTATAGAGAGAGAGAGAGAGAGAGAGAGAGAGGGGGGGGGGAGAAAAAGAGAAAGCAACACTTCCATACGAGCAGCATGTGACACAAGGTAAATTTCTTAAGCGGAGTTTAACAGGTTTGAATTTAGAGACATTTCGCAACATTTCGGTTCAACAACAACAACAACTACAACAAGAATGCATTTACAATAACAATGAAATTCAAAACTTAAGCCTTTTAAAAGGAGTGAGGTCTTTTTTGGAAAAACAAAATAACACCAATAAACCAGCAAAATAACACAAAAGCAAGATACCAGCAAAATAACACCAAAACAAGAAACCTGCAAAATAGCACCAATAAACCAGCTAAATAACACGAAAACAAGAAACCAGCAAAAATAGCACCAATAGACCAGCAAAAAACATCAAAACAAGAAACCATCAAAATAACACCAAGAAACCAGCAAAATAACACAAAAACAAGAAAGCAGCAAAATAACACCAAGAAACCAGCAAAATAACACTAAACCAAGATACCAGCAAAATAACACCAATAAACCAGCAATATAACATCAAAAACAAGAAACCAGCAAAAATAACACCAAGAAACCAGCAAAATAATACAAAACAAAAAACCAGCAAAATAACACCAATAAACCAGCAAAATAACACTAAAACAAAGAACCAGCAAAAACACCAATAAACCAGCAATATAACATCAAAACAAGAAACCAGCAAAATAATACTAAAGCAATAAACTTCACTATGTCATATAGTATAACTAAACAATAGTTTTAACATTTAAGACTAACCTACTAAATTATAAGACTTCATCGGGAAAAAAACTCATCTAAAAATGTACGAAATTTGCTTTATAAAACAACTGCAATTTTGTTTTTGTTTTTATTAAATCATTTAAATTACTTTCTAAATTGCAAATATTATCGTCTTTGGTGATATATAAAATCCGATGGCATGTACGAACCAAGGGGATATTAAGAAAGATATATTGGCTGGGACACTGGAATTTCATACATGTTCCCTATTCAACCCAGTAAATAAATTTTCTTTTCGTACATTAATAGAAATTACTTACTTCCCACGGGTATGAAATGTGTCCCAAGGTCGAGTTTATTGAAGGATTTCCCACCACTGCCCATCGCACACGTGTGAGATATTTCCAGGAATTGTCTCGTCTTGCTGACGCTTATCTCATTTGGATTGCCTCCAGCATTAGAGACTAACTCTCGTTCGACCCCTTGGGGGGTACCTATGACAGGATTTATTAAATTGGCTTCCGTGTGATCTTTGGGTTATGCAAAATGTACTTTTGTTTCGGTGACCGATTTAAAAGAAAGCAGATGTACGACCGCTTGCCCCCTATCACACAAACCATCCCGGTGAGATGAATAAGACATGTTGGGCACTGCTGGAGAAGCAAGGAAAAACTCATAAGCGACGTCCACCAAATGAAACCAACATATAGACATGCCAGTGAGTCGTCCAGCAAATACCTACATTGACCAGTTCTGCACGGATACTGGATGCTGTGCAGAGGACTTACTGAGGACAATGAATGATAGGGATGGTGTTAAAATCTTATGGGCCATACTGTAGGCTTTAAGCAAGAGCGCTTGTCCAGTGGAATTGGATCCTCGGTAATCCTCTGGTAAAGAATCCTTTGGTTCTTCTGGTAAAGAGTCCTGAGTATTGTAACTCTCTCCTCAATGAGTGCTAGTAGAACTATAGCCACTATAAGTGTTTAAGTAGTGTATCAGCCACGTAGTATGGCTAGTGATTGGCGAAGGAATAAACCACGTGACTACGACTAGTCTATAAATCCAGGTGGGGAATTGGAGCACACCTAATATGCCGAAATAATTCCAACAGATGGTTGGCGAGAGATTGTCATGGATATCCGTGCTACTAGCGTGACATATTGATGATGATGATGATGATGATGATGACACAGTCCAACAAACAAAAAGAACAAGATCGTGAGGGTGAGAGGTTCTTCTACATCCTCCATAATCACCACATCTAGCACCAACAGATTTTCTTGTTTCAATCTTTAGAGCATTTCATAAATGACTGAACATTTAGATAAAAATGGACTTTAACTCTTTGTCTACTTTAAGCCGCTCACAGTGTGTCTTCCACCATTGCGATCCTACCGTAAACTGCTGATGGTTATTTTATCATAATTTATGATAAGGATTCAGATTACAATAATAATAGGACCTTATTTGAACAAAATGAGTTCCGAGGAAAATAGATAGTGAACTTTGAAATATCATATCATACAGGTAAAAAAATAAATAAAAAATGATACAGTCGTGGTGGAAATTTGGTAGGCAAAGAGTTAGAAAAAAACTTTTTTAAGGGAACTCCCAATTCTTTAAACGTGGAATCGAGATTTTTCCTTCTCGCTGGGCTGCAATTGTTGAAAATGAATGTGATTACCTCCTATCTATTAGTAATGGAGATTCGCTTCCGGTGTGTGTCCGTAAATAAAATTACGTCACTGCTTACGTCACATTACCCAAAATCGTCATAACATAGAATAAATACACTCAAAATTTGAACATGCAACATTAGACAGTCCTCACTGTTTTTTAAAACAAGTTTTAATAAATACATGACTGGTATTATATATCTATATATAGTTTGTTTTATTTTAATAGATATTTAAAGTTTACATTTCAAATTGTTTTATTTTTTAATCCTTTAATGAATTTGATGATTTTACTTACTTAGGGTACAAACTCGCTGACACTAAATTTTTTACTCCCACCCCTCAGGCAATATGTTTCAAAAATCTGTTTTTACATCGTCCGGAGGACGTTGTTTTTTATTTTGTACTAGTTATAATAAAGATTATGTAACTGCTAGTCTGTAACCGAAATTACGTCACCACTGACATCACGTTTTCCTTAGTAATTTAAGTTATATTCTCGTCAATTATGAAAGAGTCATAATTTAATCTTAATCAGCATTTTATTTATTAACGATGTCTCTATTAAAGTCTAGCTGGGTTAGATTTGCCGCAAAACTGCCCATATTATTAATGCATTTAAAATTCTGAAATACGTATTATATATCTCTAAGAAATAAAGATTTACCTAGGTGGGAATAATTTGCATAATGATTTTAACCAAACTGGATTTAATAAATAAGGATTTCTAATGCTATCAAGTTGTTCTCAAACGTATTAAAAGCAATTTTATATATAATTTTATATAGAAATCTATTGAAAAACATTTTTTTAAAGTGTAATATTTTTTATATTTGTTGAATTATTTTTGTACTTGTCACAACTTGAATTTATAAATTTTTCGAAACTGGGTTGGCTGAATCGGCCAATCAAAACTTTCAAACATGTATTTGATTTACTATTTAAAGGCGTTGATAAATTGTTGCTGTTTTCGAACTGGAGTCTGTTCAATTGAACACAGTAATTCCTTTCGCCGTCAGCACAGTCTCTACCAACTGAGCACGTTACTCTCGCTTCCTGACACCCCAAACACAGTAGTCGTCGAATTTCACTTCTGTTCCAGACACTTGCTTTTTTGCTGACTGACAGTATCAACCACTGTCCGTTTTTATCATCACTCGGCTAGCCTTTATGCAAATTCCGACTCGTCCCATCCGGGTCTCTGGTGTATGATACAAGCGATTCTTTGCCGTTTATGTCGGGGGGATTTGCTATGCCCATTACAGTCGCTTAATTGCTCGTTGGATGTACAGACAAGGATTCTACAATTTTTTAACTAGCGCTAGACCAAGTTGATTGTTTTTGTGTTTGTGGTGGAGCGCCACACCTACCATCAGCTCCTTACTTTAGCGTATATGTCCATGTGCTACTCATATGCTGAGTTGGCGAGGACCGCAACCGAACCAGGAACCTTGAAGTTCCCAGCCGGGCACTCTACCGACTGAGCTAAGCCGTCACTTTCTCATAATGATATCTAAATACATTTTACTTATGTTTATTTTTGATAATTCATATCCGCTCTGTTAAAACGTCATTACTTTTCGAACACCGAAATGTACAGATTTAAGAGATAAATCCAAAACTAATTTTCTCCTACACAAAAACACTTCATGTACAAAGCGTGCATAGAATCCCGTTTGAACATTGGAGAAATATTCACACCGGATATGCTTATAAGTCCAATAAAGATGCACAAATGCAAAAGCCACTGATAAAAAATAACTGCAATGAAAATCTACTTGTCTACATAAAAGAATACAATCATTATTAATGAATGGTGTGTAGGCGCTTGTTATTTAAAAAAAAAGGACCTGCTGATATTTAAACAACACTAGCCCATTCAAAACAATATTCGGAAATACGCACTAGAATTTATATACAGACTGCCTGTGGAGGCGTGGGGTGTAATGAGTAGAGTTGTAGAAAATGAACTCAGTGATCCGAGTTCAAATCTTGGACGAGGCTGTTTGCATTTCACATCTATTAATAATGGAGATTCGCTCTTTATTTGTCTGTAACAAAAACTATGTCACTGCTTACGATACATGATACAAAATCGTCATAACATAGAATAAATACACTCAAAATTTGAGCATGCAACATTAGACGATCCTCATTGGGTTTTTTTTTTAAACAAGTTTTAATAAATATATTCCCGGTATTATATATTTATATATAGTTTGTTTTATTTTAATATATATTTTAAGTTATCAAAACTAAGTTTCTATTTCAAATTGTTTTATTTTTTACTTCTTTAATGAATTTGATGATCTTACTTACTTAGGGTACAAACTCTTTGACAATGAATTTTTAAATACCACACCCCCAGGCAATATCTTTCAAAAATTTATTTTTACATCGCCCAGAGGGCGTTTTTTTCTAGTAATGCTAATATGGTAAAGGTATGCATGTAATTTTTCTCCCACCGGCTATGGGTAAATAGTAGGGCAGACAGGGTAGGCAGACTTCGATCCTCACTTGGTGGGGAGTCAAAGGGTATTAGTGTTACTAGCCAGAATATGCACCCTCCGGGCGCAAGTATTTAAGTTTTAATGTAATGAAATATATCAAATTAGAAAGACTAATGAAATTAAATAAGAATGCAGATAAAATGTTTTGAAACAGATGGGGGTATGATAAAAAATAGAACAACTTTGAAACTAACTCTTCCATCATGTTCCATCACTCCCGTCTTGCATTACTAAATTTTCCTAATTTAACTATTTAGTTAAATTAGGAAGTAAAGAATAAAATCACAGTAATTTATTCTTGTTAATGGATTTCTTTTAATATTTATCTCTGAGATTTTTCACTCATATCTATTAAAATTTAACCAAACAATTAGAAATCAATAATGCTAAGCACATATTCATTAAAATCATTTTTTTTTAAGATTAATATACAAATTAGCTTTCCTGATAACACGGTAAACCGCTATTTTGTTGTATACATAAATACAATTGCGTGTTATTAGTATGTAGATAAGACCAACAGTATTAATAGTGTAAAGGTTTAAATAAAAAATAAACTGGAGAATGTGACGTAAATAACTAAGAGAATTGTGACTTGGGTACTGATATAGTTTTGGTTACAGACATAGACAGACACACAATCTCCATTATAATAAGATGTGAAATACAAACAACCTAGTACAGGATTACAAGGTAGTGGCTTAGGGTTTTAGGGTTTTTGGGTATGGCGCTAAAGTGCATCTTGTGGAGAAGTACCCCTTCATTGTCCTTACTCCTAGGTTCCCTCTGATCTGGAGTGGTAGTATTTCTTAGGGTCCCATCTATGGTTAAATAGACCTCATTAAAAATTGAGTTTAAAGAATAATTTAAAAATATGAGAGTTGGAATATTTTTATATGAGGGGTGCTGAGGATCACAACTTGTACTTATAAACTCTTCTAGACGGCGGGGTCTAAATCGGCCAATCAAAACACTTGAATATCTAGTTGGTTAATTATTTAAAGGCGGTGGATTGTCGCTCAATTGCTCGTGGGATGAACGGACGAGTGTACAAGGATAATAGAATTCTTTAACACAGACCAACTGACAAATATTATACAATTAATTAACACGGATCAAACTTTATGCTACAAGGGATCTCCACTGTAGAACTGCTCTCACCTACAGCCTAAAGATGGCCACACGAATCGTAACATGTAGAATACGTTTATTTCTCTGTGTGAGTCTTTCTGTGATTGGTTTACTATTTAAAGGCCTTGGTGGATTGTCGCTTAGTTGCTCGTGGGATGCAGGACAAGCGGACCAACGGATAAGGATTCTTTAACACGGGGAAACGGACAAGGATTCTTTAACACGGAAGAATGGACAAGGATTCTTTAACACAAAGGAAGGAACAAGGATTCTTTAACACAAAGAAGGACAAGGACTCTTTAACACAAAGGAAGGGACAAGGACTCTTTAACACGGAAGAATGGACAAGGATTCTTTAACACGGAAGAACGGACAAGGATTATTTAACACGGAGGAACGAACAAGGATTATTTAACACGGAAGAACAGACAAGGATTCTTTAACACAAAGGAACAGACAAGGATTCTTTAACAAGGAAGAACGGACAAGGATTCTTTAACACAAAGGAACGGACGAGGAGTCTTTAACACGGAGGAACGAACAAGGATTATTTAACACGGAGGAACAGACAAGGATTCTTTAACACGGAAGAACGGACAAGGATTATTTAACACAAAGGAACGGACAAGGATTATTTAATACGGAGGAACGGACAATGATTATTTAACACAAAGGAACGGACAAGGATTATTTAACACAGAGGAACGGACAAGGATTATTTAACACAAAGGAACGGACAGGGATTATTTAACACAAAGGAACGGACAAGGATTCTTTAACACAAAGAAACGGACAAGGATTATTTAACACAAAGGAACGGACAAGGATTATTCAATAAGGAACGGACAATGATTATTTAACACAAAGGAACGGACAAGGATTATTTAACACAAAGGAACGGACAAGGATTATTTAACACAAAGAAACGGACAAGGATTATTTAACACAAAGGAACGGACAAGGATTCTTTAACACGGAAGAACTGCCAAAGATTCTTTACCACAAAGGAAAGGACAAGGATTCTTTAACACGGAGGAACGAACAAGGATTAAAGGATTCTCTTTATCCTGGATCAAACTTAATGTCACAAGGGATCTCTACTATAAAACTGCTCTCACCTACAGCTTTAAAATGGCCACACGAATCGTAACAATGAGATTTTTTTAAAAATTGAATACAAAAATACAACAAAGAATGTATGAAACAAAAACATCTTTGGCATGAAATAACCCAACAAGGATTGGGATGCCGTAAAATCCAACCGACCAACGAACCAACCGACCAACTGCAAAATACATAGATAGTTTCGAAATAAAAATATTAATACTTTAGAATTTGATACTGACATTGTCGAGAAATCCTTGAATTTTATTAGTGCACTTTGCAGTCAACTCATCACTAAAAACGAAACATTCCCTAACCTCTACTTCATCTTCAGAATGCATGTCGATAAAGAAATCCAAACATTTTATATTGTCAAGGTCACTTTGACTTTGCAACATCTGCAGTTTTTAATGAGGACATATTCTTGTTGGATGGTTGGTTGGTCGGTTTTTACCGCATGTCAACTCATTGAGTTATTTCTCTGAATGTTTGAGATGAGGCTTGATGATTAGTATTATCTGCGTTATTCGGACTATTGTCCTCATCCTCATTGTTATCTGTACAACTTTTCAGCCGATGAGCTCACCGTCCTTCTTCAGGTATTTCTTGTCGGACTCGGGAACCTTCTCGGAATCGGGAACCTTCTTGTTGTAATCGGGAACCTTCTTGTCGTAATCGGGAGCCAATTGGACACATGGCCTAATGGATAAAGGAGTTAAGTTAAGACAGTTCTAAGTGATAGTTATCTCTGGACCGCAGGTTCAATCCTGGTCAAGGGTAGCAGTAACATAGAATAATAATTAACACAACTTAACGCCTCTACCCCAGCTATGGTTAGCGGAATGAGAACAGGATACCCCAGTGGACTGAATAAAGGATTTGGTTCAAAGTTCAGTGATGACTCCCGATTACGACAAGAAGGTTCCCGGTTACTACAAGAAGGTTCCCGAGTTCGAAAAGAAGGTTCCCGAGTCCAAGAAAGTTCCTGAGTCCGACAAAAAATACCTGAAGAAGACCGGAGGGCACATCGGCCGAAACGTTGTACAGATAACAATGAAGATGAGGACAATAGTACGAATAACGCAGATAATACTAATTATTGATTATTATTATCTTATGCCAAAGACGTTTTGTTTTATTTCTTCTTTGTGAGGTATGGTTGTTATGTGGGTAGCCATTTGCTATATAGGGCCGGTTTAGCTCAGTCGGTAGAGTGCGCGCCTAGGAACCACAAGGTTTCTGGTTCAACACCGGCCCTTGCCAACTTATGAATCGCACAGGGATCTGTGCTGTAAAGTAAGGAGCTGATGGTAGGTGTGGTGCTCCACCTCAGATGCAAAAACAATCTCCTTGGTCTCGAGCCAATGAAAAGGGGATTGACTCCCTCACTGTCTGGCTGATACCGACTTTAGGCCAACCCAACGGCGACTTTATATATATATATATATATATATATATATATAAAAGAATATGAAAACACAATATGCTGTTAAAGTGAAAACATTTTATAACATATTCATAGCTAATATTGAACAATATTTCGATTTTATAAAAATCATCGTCTCCGCTCTTGATAGTACGGAGTATAAACAAGCTCTGAAGATAATTTTTATAAAATCGAAATATTGTTCAATATCAGCTATGAATATGTTATAAAATGTTTTCACTTTAACAGCATATTCTGTTGTTTTCATATCTATACATATACCGTCGGATTCATTTCCTTTCTTTTAACTATAAAACTATATATATATATATATATAAAGAAAATTTGAAAAAACAAGTATTCCGAAATTGGGATGAATTTAATAATCGATGTTTAAAACATTTCGGTTACATTGAACCTTCATCAGGATGTCTCTTGGGGTGAAGAAAATGATGGATGTTTTTATATGTGACAGGAGATGAAAATCTTTTTAGTTATGTAACTGTATTTGATCAGCGTTTTAATTTTGAAAGGCAAGTCGCGATCTACTCACGCGAAGGTGTCATGACGCGTGACGCCACTCGAAAGAAATGCAAAAGACGAGAAAAAGTATTAATGGACTGATTATTTTTAAGAGAACATAGGGAAACAAAGTGGGAATGATAACTAAATAAATAATTAAATGAAGCCTAAACATCGATTATTAAATTCATCCCAATTTCGGAATACTTGTTTTTTCAAATTTTCTTTATATTGTCGGATTTAATTTCCATATTTACTCCCATATATATATATATATATTTATATACACTATTGGCCGCAAAAAACTAGACAGCTGACATAAAAAATGTCTATTAAAACAATGGATGACAATTGATGTAGTATATGCCCCTTAATAATGACCTTGTGTCACACCCTACTTGTGGTGAATTGTCATGCTGTTTTGAGGCAAATCTGACTCGGATTTTCATAGAGCCATCGTTAATAAATAAGATTTATTCTATGTAATAATGATTTTGACTATGATTATAGATTAGATACGCATTGATAAAATTACGCAAATCCTAATGGGATTGTGACGTAAGCAGTGGCGTAGTTTCGGTTACTGTCAGACACCGAATCTCCATTATAATGAGATTTACTAACCTCATCTTAGTACAAAGTTAGATGTATTTCTGAGTGTATAGTGACGTAAGCAGTGACGTAGTTTCGGTTACAGTCAGACACCGAATCTCCATTATAATAAGATTTACAAACTTTATCTTAGTACAATGTTAGATGTATAGTGACGTAAGCAGTGACGTAGTTTTCGTTACTGACAAGCTGACACCGAATCTCTATTATTATAAGATACGATCAAACGAAATGTTGTTTTCACAATTGAAAAGGCCCATTTATTTATACATATCGTATTAAATGTTAATGATGGCTATCCAAATACTTTGATATTTAAAGACACTACCCGGAAGGAGATAACGCAACTGACCGAATATGAACGTACTAAGATGATAATCACGATACAATATGGTGAATTAGTAGAGGGCACCCGACCGGTAGGGAGACCACGCCTGCGCTTTAAAGATGTCTGCAAGAGAGACATGAAGACATTCCACATCAACAGCAACACCTGGGAGGATTATCCAGAAGACCGTAAGACCTGGCGCCTCCTCGTTAAACAAGGAACGAAAAGGAGTGAAAAATAGAGGAAAGAAGCCGCCGCAGAAAAGAGAGCCAGAAGGAAGGAGAGACTACAGCATCTCCAGCAACCATCACTGTTTGTTTACAATCACTACACCAGAGATTGCCATTCAAAAATTGGTCTGTTCAGCCACACGCGCAGTTGCAGATAAAAAAAAAGTGGGCACTACGTCGTCGTCTTTAGTAGACAATTATATGAAACATACGTGACTTTAAACAGCACAAGTGAAAATGTGGAGGTTATTTTTGCGTTCTGACGACTAACATTTCTTGATTCCCCAACGGTTGGCGTCCTTCCGTCTACGAGAGACGATGGCGTAGTGTCCAAATCTCGGTTGACTTTTTATCGCATTTCTCTCACTGTTTCTCCACAGCTTTATATTTTTCTTTCCTTTCTCATTTCCTTAACAATTAAGTGTTGGAATATTTTGATATATACGTTGTGCTACAATAAGAGTAAAAAGTCATCGGGGCGGCCTATCTGCCAATCAGCGAGGGGGTCAATCCCCTTTTCACTAGCGCTAGACCAAGAAAATTATTTTAGCGTCTACCATCAGCTCCTTACTTTACCGCACAGATCCCTGTGCTACTCATATGCTGAGTCGGCGAGGGCAGGTATCGAATTAGGAACCTTGTGGTTTCTAGCCGAACGCTCTACCGACTGAGCTAATCCGGCCCTGACTTGAAATTGATTATCTGGGTTAATTTCTCAACAGAATCGAATGTGGATTGGCTACAATCATCTGCAGTTCGATCATGGTAAAATATGAACAAAAAATCCGGTTTTTATACGATAGCGCAGCGCAGTTTGACAGAATCAAGTATGAAGTATTTAATTAATTTCTATCTCATTTAGTTTTTTTATGATAGAGGATTCAATGCTAGGTATTTTTACTTCCTGCAACACACTGGCATTTGTTCTTCTTGTTGGAATATTTTGTATATAAGATGTGCTACAATACACCACTTAAACTTATAGACTAAGTGAGGTCACGTGGTTTAAATCTCAGCCAATCAACAGCCCGAATACATGGCTTATTAACTACTTAATCGCTGATCCCGAGAGACGTCCATTTGCAATTGGTGCTCCTCAATCTTGCAAGTCCTTCGTCAATGATTGCAATCCTTTGGTTGAGATAAATTTATTTGCAATCATTGACGAAGGACTTGCAAGATTGAGGAGCACCAAGGATTCTTTACCAAGGATCGCAATCGGCTTAACAGTGTCCGATAAAAAATACCTGAAGGAGGCCGGAGGGCACATCGGCCGAAACGTTGTACAGATAACAATGAAGATGAGGACAATAGTCCGAATAACGCAGATAATACTAATCATTGAGTTATCTTATGCCAAAAACGTTTTGTTTTATTTCTTCTTTGTGGGGTATGGTTGTTATGTGAGTAGCCATTTGCTATATAGGGCCGGCTTAGCTCAGTCGGTAGAGTGTGGGCCTAGGAACCACATGGTTAATGGTTCAACACCGGCCCTCGCAAACTCAGTGTATGAGTAGCACAGGGATCTGTGCTATAAAGTAAGGAGCTGGTGGTAGGTGTGGCGCTCCACCTCAGACGCAAAAACAATCTCTTTTGTCTAGCGCGGATAACACTAATCGTCAAGCCTCATCTCAAAAATTCAGAGAAATAATAAAATATATTGTCCATTGCCCTCATGAAATGCTTTACCCCCACCAAAACAAAAATCTTAAAATGAACTAGCAAAATAAAAAACGCCTTCTGGGCGACGTAAAATAAATATTGCCTGAGGGGACGGGAGTTGAAAATTTAATATCAGAGAGTTTGTATATTAAGTAAAGTAAAATCATCAAATTTATTAAAGGAGTAAAAAATAAAATAAATTTATTAAAGGAGTAAAAAATTGAAAAAATTGAAATGGAAACTTAGTTCTGATAACTTTAAATATATATTAAATAAAACAAACTTTATATAGATAGATAATACCAGGTATGTATTTATTAAAACTTGTTTAAAAACCCAATGAGGACTGTCTAACATTGCATGCTCAAATTTTGAGTGTATTTATTCTATGTTATGACGATTTTCCATGTGCTGGCTTCCACAGGAGGACGTCGCTTATGAGTTCGTCCTTGCTTCTCCAGCAGTGTACCGCGTGTCTTGTCCGTCTTACTCTGATGGTTTGTGTGATATGTGGCAGGTGGTCGTACAGCTGTTTTCTCGTAGGGTGTTGTTTCCATGTCTTGTTCAGGATCACCCGCAGCATTCTTGTGCAGCTCCCATCCAGTTTATTCTCTAGTCGCTTAGTTAGGGTCCAGGTGGTACAGCCATACAGCAGTACTGATATGAAAACGGCCTGAAAGAACCGTCTCTTTAACTTGTCTGTGAGGTTGGATTTCCGGCCGACCAGCGAAAACGTACATTGATCAGCTCTGTGCGGATGCTGCATAGAGGACCTCCCGAGAATGATGAGCGATAGGGACGGATGGAGAGAGATTGTCATGGATATCCGCGCTGAAAGCGCGACATGATGATGATGATGATGATGACGATTTTAGGTAGTGTGACGTAATCAGTGACGTAGTTTTTGTTACAGACAAAAACCGGAAGCGAATCTTCATTATTAATAGAAGATGTCTATTCTTTGTGCAATGTGACTTTGAAATATTTTTCTGTCTTTCTTTCTTTTTTTTTCTTTTTTTTTTTTCTTCTTTTTTTCCCTAAAAAACGGGAAGGGTAACGAGAGAGCAAATAAATTAGTTTTGAATGGCGGTTTATCAAGACTTTATTCATTTATTTTAATTTTATATATTCAGATTTCTTTTGGGGTGTTTCACCGGTTGTAATGTTAACTTTAGTGCATAGAATATGTTTTTCTCAGCTTCTCTTCTTGGCATGGAAGGTGGGAAAATTGCAAAATGATCGAGTTTTTTTTTTAAGTTTAAAGAGCCGTGTGAATGTAGTGTGAAATATGAATGTCAGAGAAAGTGATATTGCAATTTATAACTGGGAATGTTAAATAGCATTTTAAAAAGGCATCTGTAATATACAAAGTGTGTCAAGTCTGTTGTATGTTTGGTGCAATAAAGTAGTGTCAGTGGAAGACATGAAAAATTGTATATTTACCCATTATAAATGAAAAGTGTATATTTAGATATCATAAATGAAAAATGTTTTGTTTTGTTTTTTTGTTTTGTTTTGGTTTTTTTATTTTATTTTACGGCATATCAACCTCAGTGGGTCATTTAATGCCGATAAAGTTTTGAAATAAATCAATTCTTAAATGGATAATACAATTTTTTTAGAAATACATTTTTCTATTTAACCCATAGATGGGACCCTGACAGATACCACTCCGGGTCAGAGTGGACCAGAGAGCAATGGTGATGAAGGGGTGCTCCACATTCCCCAAACCTCCAAAACTGGAATCTCACCATCAAATAGAGTTTAACGTCATTCCCAGGACATGTAGACCCTCAGTCACCGCCTTCTAGCACCCATATGATAAAAAGGGTTGGGGCTTGCCATAAGGGCAATAGGGTTGGGAAAATCATATAGGTGCTAGGGCTTGGCGTGACTAGCCGATTGATCGGAGGGGATGAAAAATGTGTTCGTTTGTTTGTTTGTTTGTTTGTTTGTTTGTTTTATTCCTCTCAATTGGACACATGGCCTAGTGGATAAAGGAGTTAGGTAAAGACAGTTCTAAGTGACAATTATCTCTAGACTGCAGGTTCAATCCTGGCCAGGGGCAGCAGTAAAATAGAATAATAATTAACACAGCTTAACACCTCTACCCCAGCTATGGTTAGCGGAATGAGAACAGGATACCCCCGTGGACTGAATAAAGGGTTAGGTTCAAAATTCCGTGATGGCTCCCGATTACGACAAAAATGTTCCCGATTACGACAAGAAGGTTTCTGAGTCCGAGAAGGTATCCTGTTCTCATTCCGCTAACCATAGCTGGGGTAGAGGCGTTAAGCTGTGTTAATTATTATTCTATATTACTGTTACTCTTGACTAGGATTGAACCTGCAATCCAGAGATAACTGTCACTTAGAACTGTCTTAACCTAACTCTTTTATCCACTCGGCCATGTGTCCATTTGAGAGGAATAAAACAAACAAACAAACAAACGAACACATTTTTCATCCCCTCCGATCAATCGGCTGGTCATGTCAAGCCCTAGCACCTATATGATTTTCCCAACGGTATTGCCCTTCGAAAAGAAGGTTTCTGAGTCCGAGAAGGTTCCCCAGTCCGACAAGAAATACCTGAAGAAGGCCGGAGGGCATATCGGCTGAAACGTTGTACAAATAACAATGAAGATGAGGACAATAGTCCGAATAATACAAATAATACTAATTTGTTTCTTTTGTTTTACGGCATATATACCACGGTGGGTCATTTAATGTCTGCAAAGTTTTGAAATATTTGTAGTGATGGTTTGGAACTTTTTTTTTGTAAATAAATTTTCTATTTAACCCATAGATGGGACCCTAACAGGTACTACCACTCCAAGCCAGTGGACCTAGGACCAATGGTGATTAATAGGTGTTCCACATTCCCCAGAGTTCCAAAACTGGAACCTCGCCATCAGATAGAGTTTAACGTCATACTCAGGACATGAAGACCCTCAGCCACCACCTTCTAACACACAAATGATAAAAATAGTTTGGTCTTGTCATAAGGGCAATAGGGTCGGGACAATGATATAAGTGCTGGGGTTTCACGTGACCAGATCGGAGAGGGCCTATCCGAACGCCTGTTTAGCCTAAGTCGGGGCCAAAGTGAGGTGTTGCATGTCATGGACTGCTCATCCACCAGGATTCCGTTCTTAGGAAATTGTGTTCATAAAAGAAAATTATTCATTTATACACTTTAAATGAACAGTGTACACTTGGACATAAGAGAAAAGTGTATATTTAAACACTTTTAATGGAAAGTGTATATTCAAATATCATAAATGAAAAAAAAAAGGATTCTTAACATCATAAAATAAAATTATACACTTACTAGCAGGACCTGTGGATATACCACAGTATGATAATTTAGTTACTACAACATTTGATATGTCTACTTAAGAGCTATTGAAAAATAGTCCAATATGTAAAAAGTCTGATAATTTTATTACTCCAAGATCCACCAGGACTCAGAGTGGTAGTACCTGTTAAGGTCCCATCAATGGGTTAAATAGAAGAAGTGAATTAACACAAAAGTGTTTAAAAAGTTGAGTTTTAAAAATAAAATGTCTTTGGCATGAAATGACCCAACTAGGGTTGACATGCGGCAAAACCCAACCACAGGTAGGATGTGACACAAAGCCGCAATTATGGTACTTCTAGTGAGGATCCAACACTATTTTCAGTAGTATTGGATATGTGCGACTAGCTTGCTAACCATTCCAACAGTATGGAATGCCTCCACATGCAAATAGATGTGTTCCGATGAGGGTCCTTGGATCGTATTTTGCCATCGGATAGCATGGGACGAGTGAATACCAAGTATATATGTGTGAGAAAAACTTGTACCCAGTGGCGTATTTTTTTGTTTAAAAAAGTAATGAGGTCTTTTTAAAGTAATGAATAGCGATAGTGTTTATACATTATACTGTTTGTTTACGTCTGCATGGTTTACATTGTGGTGAGGAGGGTGCTGTATTCAAAAAAATAAATAGAAGCTAAAAACGCTTATATATACAATTTTTTCTGACTCCTTCCTTTCCAAAACTTATCTGACTCTATCTGATGGTGAGGTTCCAGTTCTGAGAAATGAGGGACACCCTTTCATAACCATTGCTCCCTGGTCCATTCTGACCCGGAGTGGTAGTACCTGTTAGTGTCCCATCTATGGGTTAAATAGAAAAATGTGTTTGTGAAGAGAAAATGGAAGTGAATCTGACAATATATAATATAGTGAAAAATTGAAAAAAACACAGATTTATAAAAGTGATGTTTATTTCGTGTGTGTGTGTGTGTGGGTGTGTTTGTATGAAATTGCAAGGCTCTCCTAAAAACGGATAGAACTCTCTTGTAGCCTTTACATATGTATATATTATCAGTAATACTTCCCTTCCTGCTAGTGGGTGTACTGATAGACCGGTGTTAATAGGCTCTGGCTGATGATATATATATATATATATATATATATATATATATATATATATATATATATATCACGCATCAATGCGGTTAAATTTTGTAAGCTACTTCAAGCCGGGATCGAAACTCGTCCGATTTTTTATCAATCAGAGTCTTTTAACACCCACTTGCAGGAAAGGAAGTATTACTGATAAATATATACATATGTAAAGGCTACTAGAAAGTTCTATCCGGTTATATGAGACCTTTGCAATTTCATATATATATATATATATATATATATATATATATATATTATATATATATATATATATAACTGTGCTACTCCTACGCTGAATTGGCGAGGGCCGGTATCGAACCCAGAACCTTGTGTCTTCTAGTCGGACGCCCTACCGACTGCGCTAAACCAATATCAATATTTACAATATAGTATGCTATATTTATAAGTAAATAGTGCTCAATATCATAGATTGAGCATTTATATCTAACTTATGGTAACGTCGACATGGGGTCAACGAGGCTTGATTACTATGCGATTCTCAAACCAAGTCTTGGTTTGAGAATCACATAAGCGAGAAACTTTCAGTAACCAAGCAACGTTGATTTCATGTCTACGCTACATTGATAGGACCTAGTGTCTGACTCGCATAAGTGGGGTGCGTGATAAATAACACATTAATAATATGGGCAGTTTTGTGGCAAACCTATCTCAGCTAGACCTTAATATAAACATTGTTAATAAAGAAGATGCTAATTATGATTAAATAATGATAATTTAATAACCATTGAGAATATTACGTAAATAACTAAGGGAATTGTAACGTTAGCGATGACGTAGTTTTGGTAACTGACAGACACATAATCTCCATTATAATAAGGAGATATTGAAAATCTAGGAAAGTGTGGCAGTAATTGTTTAGGTTGGGTTTTAATTTAATAACATAAAACTTGGAATAAATAAATAACAACGACGATTTAGTGGGTGAGGCTTAACAAAATTTACAATATATATATGTGTGTGTGTGTGTGTGTGTGTGTGTGTGTGTGTGTGTCAGTGTGTGTGCACGCGTGGGTACCCCTCATCATCGTCGTGCTGATAGCACGGATTCCCTCGACACACATCCCTTCTTCTCCAATATTCCCCTGCTTTTCTTGTTCGATTTACTAGATGCATAGCTGCTCTTATTGTTGATCACTACTTCCAGGATTGGTTTGAAACAGCGTGCAGCGTCCTTGCATAGTTCTCATTCAAGCATTTCACTAAATTCCAAGTGGTGCAGCCATACAGTAATACTGATACAGCTAAAGATTGGAAAAAAAATCCCATTTTATTTCATCAGATAGATCAGATTTCCATGTGAGCCATGACCTATCAATAGTAGTCCGTGCCTATCTTACACGGATACTGACATAGTGTATTGTAATTATTATGGTCTACGGGGAATTTGGGGATTGAAAACGATATTCGTATTTCTGGAGAAAGAGAGGAAAAAGAAATAAGAACAAAGAGAGGTTAAACTTTGGAACTCAATTGACCGAACAATGACCCCGGAACTAAAGTTAGAAATAAAAACGGAAGTGACCCTCCCACCCCTGGGACGACAAACGGAAGAAGGGGAAAATCGGTCTTTTTCGGTTGTGCTTTCGTGATCAGTAGTACCGAATATGATTTACGATAGAATAATTTGATCTCTCTCTCTCTCTCTCTCTCTCTCTCTCTCTCTCTCTCTCTCTCTCTCTCTCTCTCTCTGAAAAAGAACCCACGAGCCTAGAAAGAAATAAACAGCCCCTTTGTGACTATACGACTTGCGTATGTTGTTTCTGAACTAACGACTACTACTTCTAAACGACTACTACTACAACTCGAACTTGGCCGTATGCAACCATAACTTTCAATAGATGAGATATTGCTACTGTGGACTGGTTTACTAATTTCAGATGCTTGTAATTTAATGAGGGGATGGCACCACTGTTTTATCTGAGTTCTTGCTACCGCCTCAAGCCTATGCAGCAGACATTTAGCTTGTATAGGTTTATTGCGGGAAGCACTAGATCATCTGCGTGGTCTGCATCCGTAATAGTTTCTGTGGAATATCGTCTGCTTTTTACCTTTTTTTTTAGTTTAGAAATACTTTCTTAGATCTATTGACGTTCACAATATTTAATTTAGTCAGATTATAAAAAGAATTGGTGCTAATGTATCTCTTTGCAAGACTCCAGCGACATTTTCAAAGAAATCAGTGTCACTTTATGTATATACTAGCAGCGGCTACCCGGCGTCGCCTGGATAGAGGGTTTTTTTTTAGTTAGTCCTGCAGATCCATTATTACTGAATCGTGATTTGAATTCTCGTGGGATGCCCCATTTAAATCCCTATATAAAAAAATAGACCTTGCATTGATCCAGCTACTCTGAAAAGAAATGTTAATGTCTATTATCTTAAATATCAAATGAAAAAAAAATCCATGCTGTTATCATTTAAATTTTATTTTTCTTAATTATCTTCACGAATATAAATCAAATCTTCATTATTTTTGCTCAAAAACCAAGCCCTGTGGATATCCAATGTGTAAATATATTTACTTTGTCGTTAATCGTTTTATTTTCGAAGTTCCCTCTGGACATACATATACACACAATTCTCCTTTATATATATATATATATATATATATATATATATATATATATATATATATATATATGGTTTGGTTTGGTTTGTTTTGTTTTACGGCATATCAACCTCAATGGGTCATTTAATGCCGATAAAGTTTTGAGATAAATCAATTCTTAATGGATAATACAATTTTTTTATAAATTTTTCTATTTAACCCATAGATGGGACCCTAACAGGTATTACCACTCCGGGTCAGAGTGGACCAGGGAGCAAAGGTGGTGAAGGGGTGCTCCACATTCCCCAAAACTCCAAAACTGGAACCTCACCATCAGATAGAGTTTAACGTCATTCCCAGGACATGTAGACCCGCAGCCACCGCCTTCTAGCATCCATATGATAAAAAAGGGGTTGGGGCTTGCCATAAGGGCAATAGGGTTGAGAAAATCATATAGGTGCATATATATATATATATATATATATATATATATATATATATATGGGGCTAGGAGGATTGGAGTAAATCCGACAGAATGTGGTAAAGAATAGAGGGAAAATCTGGAAAAAAGAACATCTACTTGTCTGGGTTGTTATTTTGTCTACATTTTCCCTCTATTCTTTACCATATATATATATATATTTTATAAAAAAACGAAGGTCCGCAAAATGTATTTTGTTCTCAGAAAAGTGTGAGTGTGTGTGTGTATATCGCAGTCCAGTATGTTACCGACTAGGCCGCGGAGACTCCTCTATCTGGCTTGTAATTTGAAAATGAAGTGGATGATATCAAAGTGATATTGTAATTCAGTTATTAGAAACAAACACATTTAACTTGCTACTAAGAGTTTCACGCTTATTCGGCGATCATCAGGCAATTACAAAATGTTAATCGTATATTGTTTTGTTTTGTTTGTTTTGTTTTGTTTTTTCCTTTTCTTTTACTTTTTCTTTTCTGTTTTGAAGATCACGTTAAGCAGGAGGATCAATCTAATGTAGACATTTTAGTTTAGACATTTTGGGGCTAGAAAATTTTTTTTTTTTTTTTTTGGTGGTTGGATTTGTTATTGGATCCATTTGGGTTAAGGGTTTCAAGATGTAATATTCGTCTACAATTATGGTTTAGAAAAATTAATGGGTCCTCTTTTTTATTTTCGGGTTTTTTTTTTGCTTGGTTTTTTTTTTTGTTTTGTTTTTTGGGGTGTTTTTTTGTTTTTTGTTTTTTTTTTGTAGGGAACTTTTTTCTTTGTTTTTACTTATTCAATCTTTTCTATTATGTTGAATTTAAGAAATATTCCACTGGGATAACTTTACTATAATTCAGAGATTTAATTCTGTATCTATAGTTATTCATTCTAAAATTCAAAGGCCATTCTGATTTCCCGATTTACCACTTGACGTACATAGATCAACTCTGTGCGGATGTTGGATGCTGCGCAGAGGATCTCCCAGGAGCAATGAGTGATAGGGAGGGATGGTGAGAGATTGTTATGGTTATCTGTGCTGACAGCACGACATGATGATGTTGTAAGATTAGGTATTTAAAGCTTCAGTGTATACTTTTTTTATCTCTCTCTCTCTCTCTCTCTCTCTCTCTCTCTCTCTCTCTCTCTCTCTCTCTCTCTCTCTCTAGATAGATAGATAGATAGATAGATAGATAGATAGATATGTGTGTGTGTGTGTGTGTGTGTGTGTGTGTGTGTGTGAGGTAAGGAAAAAGGAAAAGTGGACTAAAAAATAAAACTTAAACAAGTAGATGTAGGAGAGATATATTTCGTTCCGCTTTAGGCGGGAACTTCATCAGTCTATTTATTCAAAATTACTTGTTTTAGTTATTATTTTTAATCCACCTTTCCTTTTTCCATACCTCATACTGTCGGATTTATTCCCACCCTCCTATCTTCATATATATATAGTATGTACCGCTGATGAGACTTAATAAAGTCGAAACAGTCTGTACGGTATTCTACACATCGAGCCATCCTTTGCTGGGATTACACTTGTCAAGTTCATTTTCTATAAGAAAAAGTATCGAATTTTATGCGATACATGCGTTGTAAGTGCCTTCAAGTAAAAATTTAATACATACTTTATTCAGCAACGTTTCTAAATAAACAAACATCCAAAAATCTTATTCACTTCGCCGAAGGGCATTCGATCTGTTTGTTGTTATTATTCTCTCAATAACGCCCCCTTACCTATTATGGTAGAGAGCGTGTAGTATCACTTGACAAGCTTAATTTATCTAGGATGGTCAGCTGTGTACTGTGGCCAAGGCGATAAAAGTGTTTCACTAGTGTTTCACTGTGTCTGCTGAAGTCCCGGTTTCGATTTCTGTCGGAGGGAAATCGTTAGTATACTAACCGCTGATTACCTGGTACTGACAGTTTCTCGTCTATCGATCTTTAGGTCAGAAACTGTCAGTAACCAGGTGCTGCCCACGCTACCCTAACTTAAATAGAAATGCTGTATCAATAATATTGAACACCCTATACTTATAAATATACCCCATAGTCTCTCTCTCTCTGTCTCGTCTGTCTGTCCTCTCTCTCTCTATATATATATATATAGTCATCCACAGACACACGTTTCGACTTATCAAGTCTCTTCAGTGTTGCTAGACATTGTGAGCTACCTACAGCCGAGATAGAAACCAAATCTATTTCAGCAGCAATCGGACTGCTTAACCGCTCGGCTATCGTCACCACTGAAGGCGAAAGGGATTTTAAGTGTTTTAATACACACATCTGTATGTATGTAAAGGCCGCTATAGAGTGCTCCATCCCTTATATATATATATATATATATATATATATATATATATATATTAAATTTTTACTTGAAGGCACTTACAACGCATGTATCGCATAAAATTCGATACTTTTTTCTTATAGAAAATGAACTTGACAAGTGTAATCCCAGTAAAGGATGCTCGATGTGTAGAATACCGTACAGACTGTTTCGACTTTATTAAGTCTCNTGTACAGTTAAAATAACAAAGTGCTTAATCTAAGTACTCAATATTTCTATTTGAGATATGGTAATCATATATATCTATTAATTTAATTAATATTATATTTTTTTTTAAATATTATCATAAACAAGACTGTTATAAGATTAAGTCCTTTTGCTTACCTACCACGATAGATAACTTAACAGTACTACAACTCCGAGTTAGAGTGGATCTGGGAGCCAATGGTATCGTCAGTCTGCTTATAATACAATCAAACACATTCTCGAGTAGGTAGATGTGTATCGTAACAATTATGTATGAGTCAATCTTCCAAGAACCATTCTGGTATGTTCAACTCAGGTATTTTGAATATTCAGTTTTATGTTTTCTTGTCATTCACTTTTCTCCTCTGTAGAATTTACGGTCGTAGACCTATTTATACGTTCTTAAAAGGAGCTCCTTTTTTCTGACAAGTTCTGTCCTAACTATTTTGATCTCATAGAGCTGGTAATGTGGGATCTCAAGCGAAGAAATTATGCGCGCTATATTAGTGAACTAATTCTGCAAGAAAGTTACGCTATTACTCTATTACCAATCATCGAAGAATTTTGAAATCCTCCGGATCGGTGTGAGAGTACGAAACTCTGGATCGGTTTATGTGCACTATTTAACAAACCCTCTATAAATAAAATTTTTTCATTGTATACGAACGCAATTATAACAACTCCAACGTCAAAGCGAAATTCTCTTATCTTATCGAAATTAAATATTTAGACAAGCAATTCCCATTGAGATATGGGTTATTTTCGAGAAAGGCTGTACACGATTGTACTATTCGCCAAACATTAGTCCGTAGTGTGTTAACGCGCTGCTTGTACCATCTGCGCATGAGTTTTGTTTGAGATGGTAACCCTTCAGTAGTACGTCATACATAATGGGATAAAAAAATATTACGTACTATGAGTATTGGATTTATCTAATCACTATCTGTTTGTAGAATAGGTTCCTATATAGCGAGAGATACTTATGGTGGGTCCATATAACCGTCTGTGTAAACACAGTTAACTAAAAGTTTATATATGTTAAATTAATTTAAGTCATTTAAATATGTAAAGTACAACATTTTATGGCATTACTAAGTAAACGCTAACACTACGAGGATTAAAATAAAACAAAAACCACACCAAACACAAACACGCAAAACTGTCCTATGTCTATCTGCCGCTTTCTCTTTCATGTATATATTCCATAACAATGTAGTTTTTATTATATTTATTAGATAGGCGATGATTACAGAGTAACGCGCTTGTGGCGAAGTGTGCAGTTGCCGTATTCTCGGTCAGATGATCGATTTGGCGCAGTGCCAGCTTCGACAGTTAAGAGTGCTGTTAGAGAAAATACTGTGTCTAATGCTATTTTAATATTCCCATATATATAATAATAGGAATTCTTTTGTATTAATTATTACTGAAAGATTTCAAGATATAGATTATACTCAATTTATTATTCAATATAGAATTAGATAGATCAAGAAATTAAAAGCAAAGACGCTCGAGAAGTAGATTTGAGGCTTATTTTATAGTGAACTTTATTCCTCTTCTAGGGAGGCTAGGATAAAAAGCAAAGTTGCTCAGTACTTCCCGTACTGCAAAATTCAAAGTGATGTCGATAGCGATGTGAGACATTTTCTCTATTATCTATAAAAAGAGCATATTAGCAAGAAACAGTAGTCTTTAATTTTTTGTTAAATATTAAAGATGTTTGTAATTTCTATAGTAGACATGTTTAAATTCTTCTCTATAGTTTTCTCATATAGATTTTCTAATTATTTAATATAATTATATAGTTTAATAAAACTGATTTAACAATTATATTTTAACATAATTATATAATTTTATATGAGTTTCAATCTGTATAATTCTCTTAATAGTGAATTTAGAATAATGTGGGTTTTTGGCGTTTATCAAACGTCTCTCTAGATAATATTTATAATGTAAGAATTTAATTTTATAAGTTTAAAATAGATTTTATTGAATTTTATTAATTGAAATTTTTATGAGAATAATAGACTAGTGCTATTATAATCAATAAGGCGACATTCATTGATATCAATAATCGAAGGTAACTTATCAGAAATGGGAAGTCGCGTAATTAAAAAGTAAAATGAAAGATTACATCAAGTGACAAGCGATCTAGAGTGAGTCCGACGAGAGATTGTGAAGAACACGACAGTCTAGTATTTGTATATGAGAGCTACAGGACCATCGCTGAAAATAGACAACATACTTAACTAATGCTACACAAGTAATAGCCTAAAGTCTTTTCGTTAATATCTTCGTTTTTACTTATTTGCAGTCACATATCTCCAGAAGACTGCCCATTCTCAAAAATTGGTGCTGCTCAGATTTGCATCTTACACAAGACTAGCTCATGAACCAATAGAGAAAGACACAAAACATGTAGAGATATGGGGTACCTTCAACTGCGACAGGTTTATAAATAAACTCTTGTGTCGTAAGGAAGTATTTCTTCTCTGGACTTTTCGATTATATATATATTATATATATATATATATAATATATTAAGACTCCATATATAATTTCGTCTTAGTAGAACGGATAAGGGGACGTGGTCGAACTTTAAAATTTAATTTATAGTTAATAATATATACCCTTGGAAAGGTATGAATCCAATACTCTACTCCGCTATGGGTAAAAAGACTGTACAGGCAACCAGTCTAGGACGAAGGAACTCCGCTTGAGATAGTCACTACTAGAATTAGGCTTCAGGAAGAATTAGTGATCTATTGTTAAACTTATTTAATAATTTAAATCTAATAATAATCAAACAAGAATGAAACGTCTTATTTGTACTATTAGGGAATGAATGTTTCTATTTTATGAAAGAAATTTAGATATTATTAATTTACTAGGTAGCTAGATAGCATAAAAAAGTGTTAACTGGGCACAAAAACCCGTCTAGACAATTTTATGCGCCTCCAAGCTTGTTGAATTGATTCATGTACATTATATTTTACGCTAGTCAGAGCCTATGCGTATCACATATGATAATTTGATTATTCAACGTTTGGTATGTTTATTAAGAGCTATTGCCAAATAGCTCACTATATGTAAACAGTATAATGATCTAATTTAACTCTCTCTCACTCTTTTTTTCTTTTTCTGTCCTTTGTTAAAAAACATTTCATGACTGTGAGGGAGAGTAGATTGGATGCCATAACGTATTCTCCAAGGGTAATTGGCATCTATGTGAAGATGCACTAACAAGCCCTATATCCTGTCTCCATAGGGTTATTAAGGAAGTTACTCGAAAGTATTCTTTTTGGTGAAATCTATAAGTTTATGTTTCATATCTTGGAGTATTATTATTAATTTTGTAGTCTAAAACTCCATTTATTAAAATTAATTTGTAATAGGAGTGGATACAACCTTGTATCATATGATACTACACAAAAAATAAGATTATATACAACCCTTCCCACTTGCTGTTCAGCATTATAGATAGTTTCTATGAATACCAACGGTACACTGTAACTCCTATTACTAGTAATATATTGAGAGATTGATAGTATAGTATTTGAATTTTATTATCATTAATACTATATTTTATAGGGATGGCCTATTATCTAAGCAGTAAATAACGTTTTATGGCAGAAAATCACAGGTATTTACAAACAAGAAGTAATAGTCATGATTATTACTATCTTCTAACATTATATTTGAAGATGTTTTATATCTGGCATTGACGGCTTTAGGTGTTTTGCTGAGTCATGTGTACGGCTCTGTTCTCTCAGTTATGAGTGTAAATTGAGTACAACAGTTTTAGTCAATCATTGCTTAGTCCTGCCTTCTCTGCTTAGAATAAATTCCCGGTTACGCTGTATGTTTGGTTTAGATAGGGAAATACAATTTATAATTACTAGTATTCTTCTGCTGTTTTAATTGAATCGCCGTTATTAGTTAAACCATTAATGTAACAGTTTCATCAAATTCGCGTTGCTTTGTCTCGTCTGTGTATTTTTTTCAGATTATCGAATGTTGATCTAACGGGTTTAAAAAACTAAAATAAAAAGGATGTGTCCAGTAGTTTTATTTTAGATTATTTTGCAATAAACACTATTAATTAATTACTTACTGTGTGTGTAAGGACTAGCAAAGTAGAAAGAATAGAGTTGACTCCAGTTGGATCCGAGTCGTGTTGGCAAAATTACATTTTTTCACCGCCTCGGAGGGTGATTAATAATGTTTGTTTTTGCTGGTAATGGTGATAAAATAGTGAATGGCTTTATTATATTTTGTTATTTTGGTATTTGTATATCCATATATAGTGAGTTAGTGTATTATTTTGTATGTACTCCGGTATTCTGGAATAATAACGTGAGGATGTTACTTTAATAGTTATACATTGGTTATTGTCATTTAGATAGAACTAGACGTGTATCACTATTTTGTATTGGAGTATTGATAAAATAAAAAATATTTTGTATTGGTATTGATAAATAGGAGTGGCTAATTAGATTGGTATTGATAAAATAGAATGGTATATTTTGTATTGGTATTGATAAGAATAGGAGTTGGCGTTCTATTTGTTGTATTGATGGTATTATTGATAAAATAAGAAGTCACTAGTATGGTTCCTTGTATTGGTATTGTGATAAAACGAGATGTACTGATATATGTATGTGTTCTTGGTTTGTTGATCTGGTGTATTGGATAAATGTAGGTAGGAGCTATTGATTTTTGTGTGAGTTTGGTATAAGTTGATATAGATTAGGAGTGTTCTTTTTTGTGGTGTATCTGAGGTTATTCGATAAAACAGGTACTATATTTTTGTATTAGGTATTGATAAGGTTAGAACGTTTGCTTAGGTATTTATGTGTATTGGGGTTTAGTTTTTAGTGATCACAAATAAGAGTGTGAATACTAGTTTTCGTTGTGTATGTGGTATTATATAGTAAAATTAGAGTGTTCTTATTATTTTGTTATTTGGTAATTTGAATTGAAATAATATACGAGTTTCTATTTGTATTGGGTATTGATAAGAATAAGATACTATATTTTTGTTTGGTATTGATAAAGAGTAGAGTGTTCTATTTTGTATAGGTATTAATATGATGAAAATAGAGGTGTCTATTTTTGTATTGGTGATTGATAAAATAGAGTACTAGCAGAAGACTAGCGAAAGAAAAAATCTTATAAAAATAGTGTTGCATCGAGAGATTTTTTTGCAGAACCTTTCTACGATTTCGAACTAGTCTGAACTGAGAGTTGTGGATGATTTATACGAAACACAGTTTGTGTTTTCCTGAGAATCTTTCTTACATTTAGGCATGTAAAATGAGAAAAAGGACGATTATAAACCTTAGCAGCGGTGCAGTACGACTTATACTTCTGTAGGTTTCTTAGTGGATGTCCGAGACGTTTATTGGGAAAATGTAGGAGCTCGCCGACTTCGCACACTCCTCTATATGTAAGTGTATATATGGCATTGCTAATTCGTTGAAGAATGTAAATGTTCTTGTCTTCCTTCCATTTCAGAGGATATGTCGTCCAAGTCGTCGTCTTTTCTACTTGGTTTCCAAAGATTTCGTTGAGTCGTAAACTAGTTATCTTCTTACTTGGCTATCGCGATATTATATATATATATATATATTATATATATATTATATATATATATATATATGTACAAATATATATATTATATATATATAGTATAAGTTATATATTAATTGATTTGTGTGCTACTTATACGGAACCCATCAATATAATGAAGCCTTAGTAAGTCTATCTATATAATCTCTCATAACTATATAACTAATCTATATATATATGCATATAACATACAAACTAACGACGTGCGCATCACACAGCATTACAAATTTTACAGAATCCGCTTTATATTAATATAATTATATATAGTATATATATATATATATATTATAATAAATAATATAAAAGGTGTCTGGTTCCAAGGGAGAAAATTTTTAAATTTATTAATAAAAGAAGGTCATCGCAAATTAGTATTTTTGGTTTCTCAAGAAAATTTTTTAAAATTCTTTTTGGTTTACTATGCAACACTATTTTCAGATCTTCTGGTTATCTTCTTTCAGGATTTGATTGATAATATGGAAAAATATTGATCAAGTCAAAGCATCGAAGAACGATACCAGAGATCTGAAACAACGTGTTGCAATGTAGAACAAAAGAAATTAAATTTATTCTGAGAACAAAATACATTTTTGCGGACCTTCTTTTTTTATAATATATATATATATATAGTAGGTATAATATATAGATATATATATTATTATATTGATGTGTGTGTGCTCGGTTGGTGTGTGATGTCAGTGTTTGTGTGTGAGTGGTGTGCGTGTGTGGTGTTGCGTGTCGTGGTGCATAGATGTAAAAGTAATCACCAGGCGATCATTTATATTACATATCATGCACACTTAATCTAGAACCTCACGTTGCCAACTCCACCACAAGTAATTCAATACATACAGAATACACAGCAGGCTCATCGTACACACTACGGCAGGATCAGCTAGCGACGTACCATATATATAGACTATATATATATATAATATATATATATATATATATAATATATATATAATGGCATATATATATATATATATATATATTATATCATATACAAAATACATAACCCAAAAAGAGACAATTCATATACATATTGCAAATATGATCCCGTACCACGTACCAATATGAATACAGACCGTAATTGATACAGCACACAGAGCTTCTAAACATCGCTATCCATAAAGACACATGTAGTTTGGCCTCTCTGCTTCATTTTACTGTTTTATTGATCACAACCGATTAACTTTCCCTACGCGTTTTAGTTTTGCCTAACAAATAAATTGAAGTTGATAACCACAGCGATAAGCACACTCCGCGAGAAAACAAAAATGCTTTGCAGTTCCATACATAAAACGGAGACCTTTCACACCAGGTCGCCAAAAAGGACAAATCAGAAGGAAAAAAGAAAGAAAAAAAATAGAAGTAAAAAGGAGAAGAAAAATGAAGAAAATCTTTTCCTCGTTGTTGAACCAATTGCCAAACTGAATAAAATTTTGTGACACTTTTGATGCATAAAAATGAACAAGAAATATTCTTGGGAGATTTTTTAATAGATGGATTTAAAATTCAGCTAAATTTTAGGAGCATGATATCCATTGGAAAAATTGTAATGTTACTATATAATATCCACCTTGAGGCTTCTGATGCGTGATGGAAAATGTATGGCCCTCTCTCTCTCTACTATCGAGGATCTCTCTTCCTCTCTCTCTCACTCATACACACGACACACACACGACAGACATATATATTTATTATAATATATATATATAATATAGTATTATTATAAATATATAACTATATAATTTTAGGGAGTTAATGTGCTTAATTAAAGTCAACATAATATTGTTAATCATAAGTTAATTATAATAATTCGATTAGGCGTGTATATAGGTTCTTAATGTAAAGCCGTAAAACAAATCGAGAAAAGGTGGATCTCTGTATGTACAATTTCGCCTATAGTGCCTAATCAGCAGAGCTATAGACAGGACAGTGCTTTGCTGCGCGAATTCGACCCGTCCTATTAGGTATGGGATGTTAATTAAGCACATAAGTCTCCCTAAAAATTTGGTCGGCTTCCGCCATTTCAAACACAGTGTTTGACCACTTCATATATATAATTTATATATTATAATAATATACGGTACAAGTGACATTTTGAGGTAACTGGGCAAATTTGATATATATATTTGAGGGTTATCATAGTGATCCACCACGATACAAATGGATGAAAGACTAAGGAGAAATGAAAGGAATAAAAATAAATGTTTATTGATAAAAAAGGGTCTTTCGTCCGGTGCTTTTCAATTTTACAACTAAAAAGTCAAGTGTAAATTATTAAACATGATGGATATGGAATGAAGACATAAGAACGTAATGTGAATAGGTTTGACCACGGAAGGGAGGGGAACAAAACTAAGGATAAACCCCCATCAAGTGCACCAGATCCAAGCGCTCACGCCATAAAATATAAGATGAAAGTGCTTAGGTTCTAATTTTGTCTGTACAAATCCTACAAGTCATTTGGATACCGTTAATCACTAGCACACCACACACACACACAACACACACACAATATCTATATAATTAGAGTGTAATTGTAGTACTTATACCATATATTTGATATTATTACCTTAACAATGCAAACACACGTGGACACACACAGCACACTATCACACAACATGAATTAACATGATGCACACATATATATTGTATATATATATTATATAGTAAGTATAGGTGATATCATATAGAATGATATAATATAATGAAATATGACTAGAAGTAAGAGTCCCATAATGGCTGGGTAAGTCTAGGGGAAGAAACTGTGCCTATTTGGGTCTATCAAAATCTAGTCGACACAAGTATAACATCGCCTGTAAATGCGTCTTGTAGGTACAGAACATATATTGCATACATGGAGTTGTTCAATAAATACCTAAAGAGGAGCTCAATGTATAGATATAATTCAAATAAATTATATTAAATACAGAGCAATATTTACTTCAAAGAAACAAAAAACTATACAAAAACCTGTCATTTCCGTAATATATTATATATAATAGATATATATATATATATAAATATAATAGAGGTGAGTACTAAATTGAGGTATTTCCTTTTCAAGATAAAAGGCACGCACAGATTTTTATGCTATCAATTTATTGGAGAAACTAAAGGAGTGAAATTCTGTGATTCTATCATCCTCTGGTGTGATACGGGTTTCTTTTATTCTAGGACTGGCTGGTTTCTGATGATCAGTTCTTTTATGTTTTTAATGTGATGAAGCTCAGAGCTTAGCTTATGTTTTCTCAGACGTACCAGTTATTTACATGATTGCGTAAGCCCAAAAGGTTCAACGCGTGGTGGGAGAGAATGGGCTCTACTAGGGAACAGAGGACCAACTGAGACACATCCGGCCTCTTCGAAAACCGTGGAGAGTTAATGGCGATTGAAGGAATACTCTATTACTTCCAGAGCTCCTCCCAGAAATGGGGAAATATCACCATGAAATATGCAATTTAAGGAGAAGAATGAGGAAAAAATACAGACATATACAAATAAATAGGACTCCATATACCTTAAAGCGCACCCTATTTGCGGTCTGTTTCATAAGCAGTTTTTTTCTATATACTATCAGACATCTCGTGTTGTTTGTTAACAGATGATTTTTAAGAGTTTTTATTTTAGTTGTAAGACAACTAAACCCTTACCCTATAACCCGTAAGCGCCCTCAAATCTACGCTACCTAACCCTAAACTAAACACCTAGGTATAGTTTGACTGGTGATATAATGATATTAAAAATGTCACTTATGAAACTACACGAGACCGCTAAATAGGGGATTGCCTAAAGGTCATATGGGTCCATAAAGATAATAGATAAGTTATCGATAATTGAAAAAGAAAACAAAAGGAAAAAAAAAAAGAAAAAAAAGAAAAAAATAAAAGAAATACAAGAATTAAAGAGAGAAAATGTCGGAAGAAAACATTTCAGAAAAGAAAACGCTCATTTTAAATTCAATCTTGAAAATTTGGGCGTGAAAAGAGATACTCCACACTCCCCAAGAGCTCCAGAATATTGGAACTGGTCATCATTAGATGAGAGATACCGCAACAGGACTCTGCGTTCCTTTCTGGAGTCAACACAGTTTCTCTTGTGACCAGCCAAAAAAGTAATGGTGACACTTTTCTTTGAACGGGTTGCTAGGAACATATAAAGTCTGTAAACGTTATAATGTTAATCATGATTAGCCACTAAATTGTTTTGCTTCCTTTCTTGTATCATTTCCAGAGTAATTTTATGTCCGTTCATATTTCACGGCGTTCCTGTGAACCTTTCATTTGCAAGAAAAAATATTCCGTGTATAACATATATATCATATATAAAGGACAGTTAGTATGTATAGTATGTAGTATGTACGGTACGTATGTATCTATGTCCGAAGGATATTAGCTGATAGAAGAAAAAAACAAAAACGCAACACAAATAAACAACAAAACAACAAACAATCTAACGAACAAAGTAAAATATGTATACTTATTTCCTATCTGCCAGATCTTGCTTATTTTGAGCCAAAAAAAGTAATGAAGGATTTGATTTTCATTTGTGAAGGTAATTTAGAAAATAAAATGTTTCAAATACTGACAGCAAGGAATTTAAAGTTTATTTTTTCATTAATAATTCTGGCTGACTCCTAACGTAGAAAAAAGCAATACTGCCAATATGCACGCGTAGCCAAAACTGGCCCAATAAAGAAGATCCCAAGATATATGCCGAAAAGACCTCCTGCACACCCAGCCCTCAAGAACCACACTATTTATCGTTTTAATTTTGCTTAAAATGCCATTTACATTTTGTATAGGAAAGTAATCAGAACTCCACATCAGAAATTAAAAGAACACCCACTACACATGCATCCTCATTCATAAAACAATCTAATGCAATGCAAAAATAAATGATATAACTTTTCTTTAAATAAGAATAATTATACGTAAATAGTGGTATAGCCCTCCAGAATTAAAGGAAGCTGTTGTTAAATACTAGGTTACATAATCCTTCAGATTTAACAGTAGTTAAGAAAATAAAATCACTAGAATTTATCATTAATTAACACTGTACATTCCTTAAATACCATATTCATAAACAAGGAAAATGATTTTGAACTCAAGTTTAACAGCAGAATAAATTTATGATCGGAGATGGATATTTGTAAAAAATAGAAATGAAAAATTGATTCGAACAAACCGAAATCAACGTCTCTTCCTATTCCGCGGTGGGCTTTTAAACACCACGTGCATCCGTGAATTTATAACAGTAAGTAAATGTAAAGTAAAGTCGTCGAAGTGCACTAATGTCGGTATCAGCCAGGAGGAGTACTATCGTGACCCTTTCACTACTAAGATAGGCCGCTAGGTCAAGCCTAGAGATTGTTTTATTGTATCTGGAAGGTGGGGAGGCGCCCAAAAACACGAGACTGCCTTACTTTACCGACAGATCCTGTGCTAGCTCATACGCTGAGACTTGGCGAGGGCCGGTATCGACGTAGGAACCTGATGGTTTCTAAACCGACGCTTAACGCGAACTGAGCTAACCCGGCCCTTATTTATAAATCAGTAGGCTAGAATAAAACACCTGAAATATTCAAATGTCAAATATTAACATACAATGTTCAGCACGTTAATCTAAATTAGAAAAGTCGAAGTTGGTTTGTGAGCTGCAGTCAGTAGTAAGAGTATGGTGTAAATAAGGGTAAGTAACCAGGGGATGTCCGGGGGCTAGATAGGCGTCTCAGAACGATAGCTAGTAGGCGTGGATAGTAATGGCAGTGTTTGTTGCAGTGCATGCGAGGTGGCATCTGGGGGGGTAATTTAACTCAATTTTAACAGTAGATTAGAATTTAACATCGAATGAATTAATAAGAATAAAAAAATAAAAAATAGAATGAATTGTAGAAACGTGAAACTATCGGCTGGTCAAGTTCAACGTCTCTTCCGTGTGGCGACTCAAACAACCACAACGTGACGTTCGTATTTATAAACGTCCAGAAATACAACAATGTGTTCAATATTGAAACGTCTCTGAAGATGGAAGGTATTTGCGAAAATATAATAAGAACCTAATTAAAACTTTTGGCATTGCAATAGCCTTAAAAACATGAATAAAATATTCAATTGAAAACTTGACAGGAATATGCTTCATTCAACTAAAAAAAATATTGCCTTAATAAAATTCCCGCGTGTATGAATGTGCCCGGTTTTTTGGTGCCGTTATGGTATACTATTTTACCAAAACTCCTCCGCACGAGTAGGATGTGAACACGAGAAGGGATCACTTTCTTAAGCGGTGTTTTAACAGATTTGAATTCAGGCTGGTTATGCGTTACAGTAATCATTGGATGAATAGCCTAATGAATTAGTGACAAATAAGTGTAGAAATCATATTAGTGGCAAGGCTGGATGGCCTTGAGCGGTGAGTGACGGCGCTTGAACCTCGATCTCAACGTTGCGGTTTTGGCGGGATGGAAGTAAACCAGAAGCCCCCTTCCGGTTTAAGAGGGTAACAACTCAGTTATAGAGTTAGAACTGAGAAGCGAAGCTAGCAATAATGTGAGTCTCACCTGCGTGATTGTCGTGGATACTGGGGGTCTACGAATGAAAGTAACATCATCGTAAAATCGAAGTCTTGTGGTTATTACTAAAAAGCTAAAACAATTGTGCACACGGCTTCTAATTAAACAAGAAATCCTACCAAACAGAAAACCAGATGATCCGAAGTCCCCAAGAACACCAACGACAAGACCAGACCAACAGATAGATATAGAAGAAACAAGCCGGGGCCAGAGAAGAGCTAGACGACCGGAGGAAATAAAGTAGAGAAGTATAGTACAATAGAAGTAATTTATACAATGAGGGTATGCAACCAGTGCTACTAACACTAAGGTTTAAAGAGCCATTCTTCCCTACTGTTTAGCCCGCATGCCTGGAGGGAAGAGTTGGGTGGATACCATGCCTTTCCAGGGTATTAGCACTTGTTGAAATGAAAACAGCCACGTCGGAGAGGAGTCATTTCTACGCTCTAAACTCATTGCAACCAAGGCGCCCTCCACGGACCTCGGTATGGTTATAACAGTTATTTTTTTATCATTAGCACAGAATTTGCCTTTCTAAAGTCAGTAAAATCTGCAGAGTTGGCCTGTTGTCGAGTATCACCCAGACAGCGAGGTGAATTATCCCCTTTTCACTAACGGTACTAATGCAGAATAGCGCAAGAGAGAAATAGGGCCGGAGCTAGCTCAGCCGGTAAAGCGTTCAGTTTAGAAACCACAGGTTCCAGGTTCCGATACTGGCCGCCTCGCCAACATCAGGGTAATAAAGTAACAACAGTGATCTGTGCGGTAAAGTAAGGAACTGATTGGTAAGGTGTTAGCACTCCACCTCAGACGCACCCCACATCTCCTTGGTCTAGCGAGATAGTGAAAGGGGGATAGACTCCCTCGCTGATTGGCTGATACCCAGATTTAGGCCACCCCGACGACTTTCCTTTTACTTTACATATAAAAAGCATTAATTTTATTACTTTCACGGAAATAACCGAAAACTTTTTGGGATGCATAGGATTAGAGTTAGAAGTAAGGTTATTGGTTAGTAGTTAGTTTTAGGGTTAGGGTTATGTGTCAGTGTTAGGGTTAGGGCTAAGGGTTAGCTACCTTCCGGGAGTTTTGAGAGCTAATACTAAATTTATATGTAAAATTCGACTTCTAATGATATTATCTCTTGCGCGCGTATATTTTCTGCATTTGTACCGTCACTATAGAGCGCAAGGAGATCTGAGTTAAGCACCGACCCCAATCACCATCACTGCCCGAATTTAGACTCAACAGATGCTACTGTGATACTCATAGTAGTCGGCTGAGTGTGGTATGGAACCCGCAAACTTGGATACTCGGTGGATTGGTCTAGCTGACTTGATCGTAAATCTGGCCTCTTATTTCGAGGAGAATAAGTATGTTAAGTATGTATACATGGAATTTTATGTATTTGCGGAGAGTTCGTGAAGTGAACGCAAAATACGTCAAATAATGGGAATAATTTTTTCGAAAGCTCCCGTTTTGTTAACCGCACAAAAAATACGTTTTTTTTTTAAAGACCTGTAGCGCACACAGGGTACTTGCACGTGTTCATTTTTCGAAAACAAATAATCTTAGGAGTTCAGGTCCCGTATAACCCTCGGGTTCAAAATCTCAGCCTAAAAGATGGCCTCATTAGCGAAATAGACGTTCTCTTTCTTTATTCGGTTCGGTTTTTAAACAGCCCAGCTCAAACGACCCCGAAAAACAAAATTACCACAATTTGGCAACTATAAGTCAATATAATCGGTTATTTCCTAGTTGAGTAACATGAAAGATGAAGTGAGTGTGCGGAAGTGATTACGCTAATCTGTTTCAATGGAATTAAATGAAAATATGAAAAGAAGGAAAGAAACAAACTAAAAACAGTGTGAGAGAGTTAAATCAAGATTATTTACTTTTTAAATATTGAACTATTTTGGCATAGCTCTTAGTAAACACAATTACGTGTGTAATATTAGATTATCATACCTGTGGTATATCCACACGTTCCGATTGTTCAGTAATAATGTTTTGCGTGATGAGCTTGTGGGATTGTGGGTCTTGAGTATTTATGACCTACCATTGGCATATGCGGGTAATTTCCTAGTTGAGTAACATGAATATTACAGGGGGCCCCGCAAAAAACAAAAACCCAAATTATTTATTGTTTTCCATTAAATCTAACCCTAACCCCAACGCCTAACAATAAGCCCTTGTGGAGCTTAAACTTAAAAAAAAATCAAATTAAAAGTTTTATTACATTTGTGGGTTTCTGTTTTTCTGGACACCTGTGATATAAATTTACTCAACTGGGGAGGGGGAGGGTTTGGGTTAAGGTTGGGTTTAGGGATAGTTTAATGGAAAAATAATAATTGGGTTTTGTTTTAGTCTGGGCCCCCTGTAATTTCATCAGTTACTGTTGAACTAGGAATTACCGCATATGTCAATAGGTAGAGTCATAATACCAAGCCACAATCACAAGCTCATCATCACACAAAATACATTATTACTGAACAACGGAAAGCGTGTGGGATATACACACAGTATATAATTTAATATTTACACGTTTTAAAGTGTTTACTTAAGAGCTATTGCCAAAATAGTTCAATATAGTAAAAAGTATAATAATCTGTTTTGATTTAATCTCGCCCCCCCCACGCCCCCCCCCCCCCCCCCCCCCCCCCCCTCACCTGTTTTTTTTGTTTTTTTTCTTTCCTTCCTTTCAATATTTCATTATATTCATGAAACAGATTAGGATCGCTTCCGCACATACTAACTCTATATCTCTATTTTTCCCTACTTTCTTTCTTTTCCTGTTTTTATTTCTTTCTATACTTTGTTCTATGTAGCATGTTATTCTTCTTTCTTATTATATAAAACACAAAATGGTTCATTTTTAGATGAAGTATTAATAAATTGTTGCATAGGGCCAAGTCGAGTTATGTAGTAGTCGTTAGTAGTGTCGACGTTAGTTCAAAACAACATACGAGTACGTAAGTCCAAGGAGATGTTATTTCTTTCTAGGCTCGTAGGTCTTTTTTCAGAGAGAAGGAGTGTGAGAGAGTAAGGTCGAGCCTAAAATTCTATCTTAATCACGTTTCATGTGCACTGTTCGTTGCTACCTAAATATTGCCACGACCGACTCCAACAAAGCGCGTCCGACCTTCCTGGGTTTGACAAGAAGAAAGCCAATTTCTTATTCCGTTTGTGGTCCCGGGGGTGGGGAAAGGTTCACACCCAGTTTCGCTTCTTGGCCGCAGAAACCGGGACTTCCGTTTTTATTTTTTAAACACTAGTTCCGGGGTGCATTGGTCAGTATGACTGGCCCCCGTCGAGTGTTTTACTCGTTCCAAACTTACCTCTCTTTGTTCTTATTTGTTTTTCTTCTCTTTCTCCAGAAATCCGATTTTCTTTTCAATCCCAATCCCTCGAAGACGCATAAGAGATAATTAGCGCAACTACAAGTATATATTAGGATAGAAACGCTCATCGATGGTGCATAGGATATCTTGATACCGTATGAATTATTTGTAAACAAAACCAAAAAGACAAGCGTGCAAACAGAATTAAATAGGAATTCATTACATTTGTGAAAGCACACCATAGTTTCAATTTAATAACCCCATAGATTATAGAAGACCTGGTCATAACAGATACTACCCACTTCACAGGTATAGGAGTGGACTCTGGGAGTGAATTGTATGATGGAAAGGATACTCCACATTTACTTCTCAGATCTACAAATTGGATAACAACTACCTCAGCTCTCCAACTTTACGACACAGAGTCCAAGCTGCTCTGCACTGAGTTAGTGAAGGCTCCAAAATTGAACACGGAACCTGTGTTCGTAGGCAGAATACTTACTGACTGACAGAGTAGTTAAAATCACATAACGTGCGAGTAGTTTGTCTATATTCACCAACCTTTACCGTGACACAACTCAAATTTCATAGAATAAAGGTAATAGGTATACGAGGTATGCCATAAAGGTTCCAGACTGGGTGTCACACAAACTTATTTCAAATCCCAATACAAGGTGACCCCGGTTCAAAGTACTTCCCTTGGAGTCTAATTCACTTTCCATCCTGTCTCTTCCACGCTAGCATGCACTCCTGGAAGGGGATTCTGATGTCCGGGATTCCTTTGCGTACTCTGATCGATCACAGCCTTGTTTGAGATGTCGTCCCTCCTCAAATCAAACAGGTTTTCCCTTGATGAAATACTCTTGAGCATTGGGGAAGTAGGAAAAAATCGCAAGGAAGCCATTCGAGCGAGTAGGGAGGATTGGCTGAGAGAGGTGATGTTCTTCAGGGCCAGGAACTCCCGGATACTTAGGGGGTGTGTGGACAAGGTGCGTTGTCATGGTAAAGACCCACGAGTTGTCCTGGCACAATCTCTTCGCCTCTTATACGCCGCTGACTGAACGCTGTAGTAAAACGAGCCTACGAAGTAATCTCACTTTGTAAAGATGGTTGATCGTATTTGGCCTTTGGAAGAAGCCCGTGGGACCGATTTGGCGTCACACGAAAGAGGGATGCGATCATATGTGGAAGAAATTAGTTCATGTAGGTTGACATATACTTGATAAACTTTATGCATAAATTATACTAAGTATAATGCGAACATAAGCATAACGGAAGTAAGATAGAGAACGTCACTATTATAAAGAATTCGAGTTTAACGCATCTTTAATTATATTTATGAGATCGTTTCTATATAAATAATATTTCACTAGGGAGTGAGTTCAATACGTTTGGAGCATAAAGATAATATTTAAGATATATAGCACCAAGTAAGACTCTACTATCACACCCGAGTTTGTAAAAACCAAGTACATAGGAGAGTAATCTCAACTCAACACCAAGTATATTATAATGTAACCTTTTTTCTTAGTGATATAATACGACACAATTGCATAGTTCTAAACGCACATTATATTATCGTTATAAATATCTATTTATGCTTATCCTATGTATGAATATTTGAGTCTATAAATTAAAGGATAGTACTTCATTTGATTGAATTTTGTAAAGCTCCGAATCTCCGGTGATTATGAAACTTTTGTTTAGTAAATTAAGGCGTCAGAAAAAAACAGCCCAACAAATTTTGTAATAAAACTTTTCGTAGCTCTGTCGTCACGCCTTTTTGATGTCGTCCAAATCCTCAAAACAGGTTCCCCTTAATGATACTTTGAGCTTGGGGAAGAGGGAAAAATCACACTGGAAGCCAGTTCTGGCGAGTAGGGAGGTTTGGCTCGAGCAAGTGATGTTCTTTCCCGACCAGGAAACTCCCGGAATTACTAGGTTGTGTGGACAGGATGCGATTGTCATGAGTGGAAGCACCACGAGTTGTCCTGTCACAATCTCTCGCGCTCTTCTCGCGCACTGAGCAAAGCAAACACTGGCAGTATCCTTCTTGATAGACATACTGTTGACATGCACCCTTGAAGGATTCTCCGGGATTCTTCCGCTAGCTCTGTGATTATGGAACTTTGTTTAGTAAATTAAGGCGTCCCAGAAAAAAGCAAACCACAAATTTTGTAATAATAACTGTTAGCTTTTCTCCATTAACAAATAAATTAGGGTTTAAGAGTAGGGTTAGGGTTAAGAGTTAGGGTTGGCGGTTTAGGTTTGGGGGTTTACAGCTGACCCAGAAAAACAGAAACCCAATTTATTTATTTATTTTTTCCCATTAAACTAACCCTAAAACACAAAACCCAACCACTAACTCTAACCCTAAAAACCCTAATTTATTTGTTAATGGAAAAAATTTACAGTTTATAGCAAATTTGTGGGTTCTGTCTTTTTCTTGGAAGTAAGAGATGTGATCTACAGAGTACCAGCTTCATTTTGATGTATGATACATGTTCCTATGGCAATTATACTGTCCTAAACGAAATAGCATTACTTTTTGACTCACCTAGGTGAGTAGTAGGGATGTGATCCGCAGAAGGACAGCTCATTTTGATATATTATAATGTTTCCTATTAAACAAAATAAATTAGGGTTTTAGGGTTAGAGTTAGGGTTGGGGTTTGGTGTTAGGGTTAGTTTAATGGAAAAATAAAATAAATAAATTGGTTCTGTTTTTTTCTGGGTCAGCCTGTAAACCCCAAACCCTAAACCCCAACCCTAACTCTACCCTAACCCTAACTTAAACCCTAATTTATTTGTTTAATGGGAAACTAACAGTTTATTAAAAATTTGTGGTTCTGTTTTTTCTGGACGCCTTAATTTACTAAAAAAAGTCTCATAATCACAGAGCTACGAAGAATCCCGGAAGAATCCTTCAAGGAGTGCATGCAACCAGTATGTCTACAAAGAGATACTGCAGTGTTTTGCTTTTGCTCAGTGCGCGAGAAGAGGCGAGAGATGTGACAGGGACAACTCGTGGGGTCTTTCACCATGACAACGCACCTGTCCACACAACCCTAAGTATCCGGGAGTTCCTGGTCGGGAAGAACATCACTGTGCTCGAGCAACCTCCCTACTCGCCAGAACTGGCTCCATGTGATTTTTCCCTCTTCCCCAAGCTCAAGGTATCATTAAGGGAACCTGTTTTGAGGATTTGGACGACATCAAAAAGGCTGTGACGACAGAGCTACGAAGTTTTATTACAAAATTTGTGGGTTCTGTTTTTTCTGGGACGCCTTAATTTACTAAACAAAAGTTCATAATCACCGGAGATTCGGTGTCAAAATTCATCAATGAGTATTTAATTTATAGTCAAAATCATTCATACATAGAATAGAATAAATAGTATTTATTAACGATAATTAATGCGTTTAAGATCATGCAATGTGTCGTATATATCACTAAGAAATAAAGGTTTACATAATATATGGTGTGGTTAATTTATGTACTGGTTTTAACAAAACCGGGTTTGATAGATAATTACTTGGTGCTATATATCTTTAATATTATCTTTTTATGCTCCAACGTATTAGAATCAATCCTATGAATGATTTTATATAGAAACCAATTAAAATATAATTAAAATGAATATAATCTTTTTATATACGTTCTTATTTAATTCCGTTAGTCTTTCTTGCTAGAACTAGTAATTTATGCACAATTACAAGGTATGTCAGAAAATTTCCAAGTTGATCGCATTCTTTGATGTGAGGCACATCGTCCACTGTGAGTTCTTGCCACAAGGCCAAACGATCAACCATCATGTTTACAAAGAGATACTGGGGCGTTTACTTCGTTCAGTGCGCGATAAGAGGCGAGAGATGTGCCAGGACAACTCGTGGGTGCTTTACCATGACAACGCACCTGTCCACACAGCCCCTAAGTATCCGGGAGTTCCTGGCCCTGAAGAACATCACTGTGCTCGAGCAACCTCCCTACTCGCCCGAACTGGCTCCTTGCGATTTTTTCCTCTTCCCCAAGCTCAAGAGTATCATCAAGGGAACCTGTTTTGATTTGAGGATGTGGACGACATCAAAAAGGCTGTGACGACAGAGGTACGAAGAATCCCGGAAGAATCCTTCCAGGAGTGCATGCTAGCGTGGCAGAGACAGGATGGGAAAGTGAATTAGACTCCAAGGGGATTACTTTGAAGGGGATAACTTGTATTTTTGGATTTGAAATAAGTTTTGTGTGACACCAGTCCTGGAACTTTTATGGCATACCTCGTATACCTATCTACCTTATTCTATGAAATTTGGAGTGTGTCACGGTAAAGGTTGGGTGAGATATAGACAAACTACTCGCACGTATGCTTTTACTACTCTGGTCAGTCAGTAAAGTATCTGCCTACGAACCACAAGGTTCCGGGTTCAATTTTGGGCCTCACTAACTCAGTGCAAGAGCAGCTTGGATCTGTGTGGTAAAGTTGGGAGCTGAGGTAGTTGTTCCAATTCTGGAGATCTGAAGAATGTGGAGTACACCTTCATCATCATTACTCCCAGGTCCACTCTAACCTGGAGTGGTAGTATCTGTTAGGGTCTCAACTATGGGTTAAATAGAACTATGTGCTTTCTAAAATGTAATAATTCCTATTTAATTTGTTTGCACGCTGTTATTTGGTTTTGTACAAATAATTATACGGTATCAAGTATTCCTATGCACCATCGATGAGGTTTTCTATCTAATATATATTGTAGCGTAATTATTATGGTCTTGAGGGGATTTGGGGATTGAAAAGAAAATCGGATTTCTGGAGAAAGAGAAGAAAAACAAATAAGAACAAAGAGAGGGTAAAGTTTGGAACGGTAAACACTCGACGGGGGGCCAGTCATTAACTGACCAATGACCCCGGAACTAGTGTTTTAAAAAATAAAAACGGAAGTCCCGGTTTCTGCGGAAGAGCGGAACTGGGTGTGACCTTTCCCCACCCCCGGGACCACAAACGGAAGTAAAGAAAATTCGGCTTCTTTCTTGTCAAACCCAAGGAAGGTCGGACGCGTTTGTTGGAGCTCGGTCGTGGCATATTTAGGGTAGCAACGAACAGTGCACATGAACGTGATTTAAGATAGAATAGCTCGACCTTACTCTCTCACACTCCTTCTCTCTGAAAAAGAACTACGAGCCTAGAAAGAAATAAACATCTCCTTTGTGACTATACGACTTCGTATGTTGTCTGAACTAACGTCGACTACTACTAACGACTACTACTATAACTCGACCTTGGCCCTATGCAACAATTTATTAATACTTCATCTAAATAATGAACCATTTTGGTGTTATTATAAAATAAGAAAGGGAAAAAATAAACCTGCTACATAGAAAAAGTAATAAGAAAGAAAAAAAAACAGAAAAAGAAAGAAAGTAGGGAAAAGAGATATAGAGTTAGTGTGCGGAGAGCGATTACGCTAATCTGTTTCAATGAAATAATATGAAAATATGAAAGGAAGGAAGAAAAAACAAAAAACAGTGTGAGAGAGTTAAATCAAGATTATTATACTTTTTACATATTGAACTATTTTGGCAATGCTCTTAAGTAAACACTTTAAACGTTGTAATGATTAAATTGATCATACTGTGGTATATCCACACGTTCCAGATTGTTCAGTAATAATGTATTTGTGAGATGAGCTTGTGGATTGTGCTTGAGTATTTATGCCTAACCATTGACATATGCGGTAATTTCCTAGTTGAGTCATGATATTACAGGGGACGCCAGGATAAAACAAAAACCCAATTATTTATTTTCCCATTAAACTATCCCTAACCCCAACCTTAAGCCCAAACCCTCCCCCCTCCCCAGTTGAGTAAGATTAATCACAGGTGTCCCAGAAAAAACAGAACCCACAAATTTGTGTAATAAAACTTTTAATTTTGATTTTTTTTAAGTTTAAGTCCAAGGGTTAGGGTTAGTGTTTAGGGTTGGGTTTAGGGTTAGTTAATGGAAACAGATAAATAATTTGGGTTTTTGTTTTTGCTGGCCCCTGTAATTCATGTTACTCAACTAGGAAATTACCGCATATGCCAATGGTAGGTCATAAATACTCAAGCCACATCCACAAGCTCATCACGCAAAAAACATTATTACTGAACAATCGGAACGTGTGGATATACCCACAGTATGATAAATCTAATTATTAACAACGTTTAATGTGTTTACTTAAGAGCTTATTGCCAAAATAGTGTTTCAATATTTAAAAAGTATATAATTCTTGATTTAACTCTCTCACACTGTTTTTAGTTTGTTTCTTTCCTTCTTTTCATATTTCATTATATCCATTGAAACAGATTAGCGTAATCACTTCCGCAACACTCACTTCATCTTTCATGTTAACTCAACTAGGAAATACCGATATATTGCTTATAGTGCAATTGTGGTATTTTGTTTTGGGGTCGTTCAACTGGGCTGTTAAAAACCGAACGAAGAGAAGAACGTCTATTTCGCTAATGAGGCATCTTTTAGGCTGAGAATTGAGACCGGGAGGGTTGATACGGGACCCTGAACTCCCTAAGGGATTATTTGTTTTTCGAAAATGAACACGTGCAAGTACCCTGTGTGCCTACAGTTTAAAAAAAAACGTATTTTTGGGGACAACGGGACAACTTACGAAAAAAATTACACATGGGAATTATTTGACGTATTTGTCGTATCACGACTTCCGCAAATACAAAATCATGTATACATACTTACATATATTCCAATAAGAGGCCGATTTAGATCAGTCAGTAGAACATCCACCGAGGTAATCCCAAGTTTGCGGGTTCGATACCAACTCAGCGCATGAGTAGCACAGTTTAGATCTGTGAGTTAAATTCGGGCAGCTGATGATTGGGGTGGTGCTTAACTCAGAATCTCCTTGGTCTATAGTGAGGTACAAATGCAGAATAGCGCGCAAGAGATAATATCATTAGAATCGAATTTTACATATAAATAGTATTAGATTACGGAAACTCCCGAAGTAGCTTAACCTTAGCCCTAACCCTAACACTGACCATAACCCTAACCCTAAAACTAACACTAACAATAACCCTTACTCTAACTCTATCCTAGCATCCCAATTTTCGGTTATTTCCGTGAAATGTAATAAATGTAATGCTTTTTATATGTAAAGTAAAAGTAAAAGTCGTCGGGGTGGCCACACTAAAAGTCGGTATCAGCCCATAACAGCGAGGGAGTTCTATTCCAGACCCTAGATTAACATTCGCAGAACCCAAGATTGGGGGTGCGTCTGAGGTGGAGTGCTACACCACTCAGTTCCTTACTTTACCTACACGTGCTTCTTATACTTATACGCTGAGTTGGGCGAGGGCAGTATCGAATACGGAACCTTGTGGTTTCTAACTGAACGCTTTACCGGCTGAGCTAGCTCGGCCCTATTTTCTCTCTTGCGCTATTCTGCATTAGTACCGTTAGTGAAAAGGGGATAGATTCCCTCGCTGTCTGGCTGATACTGACAACAGGCCACTCTGCAGATTTTACTGACTTTAGAAAGGCAATTCTGTTGCTAATGATGAAAAAATAACTTATAACCATAACCGAGGCGTGGAGGCGCCTGGTGCAATGGTTAGAGGCGTAGGAAATGGACTCTTCGACGTGGCTGTTTTCATTTCACAAAGTGCTAATACCCTTGGGAAAGGCATGTATCCACCAACTCTCCCTCCAGGCATGGGTAAACAGTAGGGAAGAATGGGCTCTTTAACCTTGGTTAGGTAACTGTTGCATACCCTTCTTTATAAATATCTATATGTTATATACTTCTCTTACTTCTTATTCTGGTCGTCTACTCTTCTGGCCGGCTTGGTTCTTCTATCATCTATCTTGGTCTGGTCTTGTCGTGGTGTTTCTTGGGGACTTCGGGTCTGGTTTCTGTTGGTAGGGATTTCTTGTTATCAGAAGCCCTGTGCCATTGTTAGCTTTTAGTAATAACCACAAGACTTCGATTTACGATGATGTTACTTTATTCGTAGACCCCCAGACCAGACAATCACGCAGTGAGACTCACATCTTGCTAGCTTCGCTTCTCAGTTCTAACTCTAACTGAGTTGCTTACCCCTTAAACCGGAAGGGGGCCTTCTGGTTCTCACATTCCATCCCCAAAACGCAACGTGAGATCGAGGTCAAGCGCCGTCACTCACCCTCAAGGCCATCAGCTGCACTAATATGATTTCTACACTATTGTCATAATCATTAGGTATCTAATGATTATGTAACATAACCAGCCTGAATTCAAATCTGTTAAACACCGCTTAAGAAAGTGACCTTGTGTCACATCCTACTCGTGCGGAGGAGTTGGTAAATATGTATCACCATAACGGCACAAAAACGGCACATCATAACGGGAATTTTATTAAGGCAATATTTTTTTTAGTGAATGAAGCAATTTCCTGTCAAGTTTGCAATTGAATATTTTTATCATGTTTTTAAGGCTATTGCAATGCAAAAGTAATAGGTCTTATTAATTTCGAAATACCTTCATCTTCAGAGACGTTTTCAATATGAACACATTGTTGTATTTCTGGACGTTATAAATACGGCGTCACGTGGGTGTTTGAGCGCCACACGGAAGAGACGTGACTTCAGTTCATTTTCAATTTCATTCTATTTTTTATTTTTTTTATTACTAATAATTCATTCGATGTTAAATTCTAATCTACTGTTAAATTGAGTTAAAATTTAGTTAAAATCAATTTTCTAATTTAATTTTAGATGTGTATGTTAATTAATGATATATTCAGTGTTTTATTCTAGCCTACTGTTATAAAAGGGCCGGGTTAGCTCAGTCGGTAGAGCGTTCGGTTAGAAACCACAAGGTTCCTAGTTCGATACCGGCCCTCGCCAACTCAGCGTATGAGTAGCACAGGGATCTGTGCGGTAAAGTAAGGAGCTGATGTGGCGCTCCACCTCAGATACAAAAACAATCTCCTTGATCTAGCGCTAGTGAAAAGGGGATAGACCTCCTGGCTGATACCGACATTAGGCCACTCCGACGACTTTACTTTACTTTACTTACTGTTATAAACACGATGTCACGTGGGGTGTTTAAAAGCCACGCGGAAGAGACGTGATTTCGGTTGTTCGAATCAATTTCATTCTATTTTTATTACAAATAATCCATTCGATGCTAAATTTTATTCTCTTGTTAAATTGAGTTAAAATCATTTTTTGTTTATATATGTATTTAAGGAATGTACATGTTAATTAATGATAAATTCAGTATTTATTTCTAACCTACTGTTAATCTGAGGATGTAACCTAGCTATTAACAAAGCTTCCTTAATTCTGGGATTACCAACATTACGTATAATTACTTCTATTTAAATGGAAAAGTTATTATCATTATTTTTGCATTTGATTAGATGTTTATGGAATGAGGATGCATGTGTGTTGGGGTGTTCTTTAATTCTGATGTGGGGTAGTCTGATTGTACTTCCTATATAAAAAAAAATAATGGCATTTTAAGCAAATTAAACGATAAATAGTGTGAGGTTTTTTGGTGTGAGGAGGTCTTTTGGCATATATTTGGATTTCTTATTGGGCAGTTGGCTAGCGTGCATATTGTGTCAGTATTGCTTCTTTTCTCGTTAGATCAGCCAGAATATTAAATGAAAAAATAAATTTAAATTCCCTGCTGTCAGTATTTGAATTTTATTTTTAAATTACCTTCACAAATATAAATCAAATCTTCATTATTTTTTGCTCAAAAAGCAAGATCTGGCGATAGTGAATAAGTATACATATTTACTTTGTTGTTAATTGTTTGTTTGTTTTGTTGTTTTATTGTTGTTGGTTTTTTGTTTTTTTTTATCGTAATTTCCTCCGGACATAGATACATACGTACGTACATACATACATACATACATACTAACTGTCCTTTATATATGTATATATGTATACACGGATATTTTCTTGCAAATGAAAGGTTCACAGAAGCGCCGTGAAATATGAACGGACATAAATTACTCTGGAAATGATAAAGAAAGAGCAAAAATTAGGCTAAATTCATGATTAACAGATAAGTTGACAGATTTATATTCTAGCAACGTCAAAGAAAGTGTCATTACTTTTTTGGCTGGTCACAAGAGAAACTGTGTGACTCCAGAAAGGAACGCAGAGTCCTGGGTATATAAACTGCATCTAATGATGAAGTTCCAATTCTGGAGCTCTGGGGAGTGTGGAGTATCTCTTTCACTTCCCAAATTTTTCAAGATTGAATTTAATGAGGGTTTTCTTTTCTGAAATGTTTTCTTCCGACATTTTCTTTTATTTGATTTCTTTTTTTTTCTTTTTTTCTTTTTTTTCCTTTTTTTTTTCTTTTTCATTATGATAACTTATTTATTTATTTATTGGACCATATGACCTTTAGGCACCCCTATTGCGGTCTCGTTTCATAAGGACATTTTTTTCATTTACACCGTCAACATCCGGTTGTTTGTTAGGGGTTAGGGTTAGGGTTACGGGTTAGGGTTAGGGGTTAGTTGTATAAATAAAAAAAAACT
>CM042161.1:22685302-22700302 GCA_023376005.1 Doryteuthis pealeii | reverse complement strand
CAAATTAAATATCCATTGATAAACTTATAGATTTCACCAAAGAATTTGACTCCATAAACAGAGAAGGAAGAGGCTGTTAGCATTTCACATAGTGCTAATACCCTTGGGAAACGTATGCATCCATCTACTCTCCCTCCAGTCATGAAATGTTTTAAAAAGACAGAAATAAAGAAAAAAGAGTGAGAGAGAGTTAAATTAAGATCATTATACTTTTACATATTGAGCTATTTGGCAATAGCTCTTAATTAAACATACCAAACGTTGTAATAATCAAATTATCATATTGTGGTATACGCATAGGCTCTGCTAGCGTAAATATAAATGTACCATGAATGCAATTTCACAAGCTTGAGGCATAAAATTGTCCTAGACGGGTTGTTGTGCCGTTAACTTTTTTATCTATCTAGCTACCTATATAATTAATAATATCTTAAATTTCTGTTTTCATAAAATAGAAACATTCATTTTCTAAAGTACAAATAAGACTTTCATTCTTGTTTGATTATTAATTAGATTTAATTTTCAAATAAGTAAAATAGATCACTAATTAGGACTGAGCCTATTCTAGTAGTGACTATCTCAAGCGGAGTTTTCCTTCTCCTAGACTGGTTGCCTTACAGTCTGCCCTACTATTTACCCATAGCTGGAGGTAGAGTAGTTGGATTCATACCTTTCCCAAGGGTATTATATTATTAACTATAAATTAAATTGTTGTTGGCATCCTTCCGTCTACTAAAGACGATGGCGTAGTGCCCATTTTCTTTTATCTGCAACTGTGTAAGTGGCTGAGCAGACCAATTTTTGAATGGCAGTCTCTGGAGCAGTGACTGCAAACAAACAGTGATGCTTGCTGGAGTAGCTGTTGTCTCTCCTTCCTTTTGGCTCTCTTTTCCATCGTGGCTTCTTTCCTCTTTTTTTCACTCCTTTTCTTTCCTTGTTTGACAAGAAGTCGCCATGTTGCACAGTCAATCAATCAATTAATAAAATTAATAAAATCAATCAATTAATGATCCTTGGTTTCTGCGTGTACGCCCCTCTAATCATTTAGATTCGTGTGTGTTCGTGTATTTAAGAGAGAGAAAAATGTTATCAGAGAACATATGCACTGATCTTTTCCTCTTAAGGAAATTCAATACTCATCGCTGCTTAACTGACATAAATTCTTGAAAATGGATCTCTGAATTCTTCGAATACAAAGAATTCTTTTTCTCAACTGTCAACGTTCGCAAATGCCAGATGAATGTTGTTGTTGTTGTTTTTTTACCACGTTTCAGTATACAAAAAATAATATACAATACTGGACGGATGCTCGTAGACCTTTCAACGAAGGAGAAAATCTATAGAGAATGTTTTTTTTCTTCTTCTGAAGGTTCATTCCGATAACACTCGTACTAGCTGGTCACGTCGCCTGACCCAATCTGATGCTGTCATATATTCCAGAAAGGAAGCGCGTGGTGTAATGGTTAAAGTCATGGTAAAAGGACTCGTCGCCCCGAGTTCAAATCCTGGATGTGGTAATTGCATTTCACTTAGCGCTAATACCCTTGGGAAAAGTATAATTCCTACTCCCCATCCAGCTATGGATAAATAGTAGGACAGACTGGGCTCTTTAACCTTAGTTAGGCAACCGATCTAGGAGAAGGAAAACTCTGAATTCAAACCTGTTGAACTCCGCTTTGGAAATTGACCGTGTGTCACATCCTACTCGAGTTTATTTTTAAGCAGACGGGGTAAGCATGATTTCTTTATACGTTAGATAACTTAAAATATATATTAATTAAAATAAATTATATATAAATCAATAATATGTATTAATTAAGACTTGTTTTAACTTACAATGTGGACCGTTTAAGGTTGCAAACTTAACTTTTGAGTATATATGATACAGGATTGTTCTTTATTCTATGTATTAATGATTTTGATTACGAATTAAATATTCATTGATAAACTTAGGCAATTCCTGGGGGCATTGTGATGGAAGCAGTGATGTAGATTACAAGCATACAGACCCAAATCTCCATTATAAGATATATATATATATATATATATATATATATATATATATACTACACACACGCACGCACACACACACCACACACATATATATATATATATTATATAATATATATATATTATATATATATATATGATCAGAGAAGTTGATGGTGGGAATGATTCTAGTCAGGGCCTTTTTAATATGGTTATATTAAAAATTGGTTGGCCGTCTTGATATATATATATATATATATATTATATATATATATATATGGTAAAGAAAAGGCTTAAATCGACCATTTTGTGGTTATAGATCTATTTCTGCTCACAGATATACACAGATACCTGTTGGCAGAAATAGATCTATAACTACAAAATGGCCATTTTTAAGCGTTTTTATTTACCAATTATATTGCCCTGTTCAATTACATTGAACATTGAGCTCTCAATTTGGGCTTGAAGTACTCTAACATTCTGCCGTTGTAAGAAAGGGCCAATCATCCTAATACCAACTTATCTGGTAACCCATCTGCAGATATATATATATATTATATATATATATATATATTACTTCGAATCTCTAGCGATGTGGAAAAAGCCCAGGTAATTCAGTTTTTCAAAATAACATTTTTTTTTTCAAAGTGGGGGGAAAAATTTTTTTTAAAGATAAGACCGGCACATCCGTAATTTCTGAAAATAATCCTCAGTATCGTATGTATTGACCAAAAGAAAAAACAACGGAGGAGTTTTCTAAATTTTATATGTAGAAAGAGCCCAATACATTAAGTAGAGCATGATTATGAGGACCTACATAAGTCAGACATTATCTACCTAGGTTTCACCCGAATGGTTCTTCAGGATAATTCTGACTGAAGGAGGTTGTCACAAACGTTTTTATTGCTGTATAAGGTATCTGATTGGGTAAAATTAGTATAAGTGTTAAGAAATTAAAAATTCGTAAGAATGTTTTGTTACAATTATTTTTGGGACTTTATTTTATTTTTATCTTTATTGGCTAAGGAGCCATACTTTTTTTATGGTTTTGTTTATGATATATATATATATATATATATATATATATATATATATATATATATATATATAATTTTACTTGAAGGCACTTACAATGCATGTATCGCATAAAATTCGATATACTTTTTTTTATAGAAAATTAACTTGACAAGTGTAATCCGCAGGCATAGTCAAACACTATACCGCCTTGGCCACAGTACACAGCTAACAATCCTGCGAAATTAACCTTGTCAAATGATACTACACGCCTCTATCATAATAGGTAAGGGGCGTTGAGACAATAATAACAACAAACAGGCCTCATGCCCTTCGCGAAGTGAATAAGATTTTTGGAGTTTGTTTTTTTAGAAGCATTGTTGGATAAAGTATATATTAAATTTTTATTTGAAGGCACTTACAATGCAGATATCGCATAAAATTCGATATTTTTTCTTATAGAAAATGAACTTGACAAGTGTAATCCCGGCAAAGGATCGCTCGGTGTGTAGAATATCGTACAGAGTGTTTCGACTTTATTAAGTCTCATCAGCGATATATACTAACGACTTCCCTCCGACAGAAATCGAAAACACACACATATATATATATATATATATATATATATAATATATATATATATATATATATATGAATAAACTTACAATGATATATTATGAGTGTATGTGCCTGAAAATTCCTTGTCTTCATTAAGAATGGTAACTTAAGAACCATCTAAATCCAAAAGTTGTAAATTAAATGTGCGATGTTATCTCCTTAAATTCCAAATAGAATTTTAAAAAACAACATACCACTATTCACATGTGTACACATTTTTTGAGTGTTGAGTTAAGTACGATGTCATAACTCGAAACCCCGGCCCCCTGTCACCCTAACTACCTTTCTTAACAGCCCACCCATCTACAGGGACTTAAAAGTCCAAAGCCAGCTTTTCCCTTTGCAAAGTACGATACCCTTGGGACTTTTGTCAGGGGCCAACCCATCCGATTTGCTTGCTATTTAAGATAGCCGACTCCGCCCGTCCAGAACATATTGTGTTCTTACCGTTTACGCTTCGAGCAGAGGAAACTATAATACAAAGCAGACTTTCAGTTAAAGATGGTCATTCGATATTATGCCGACCGATGATACGGTTAAACGAGGACTACGTAAGATGAACGACTCAGCGCTTTTCGGTGTCCTTAATTTAATCGGACTTTTTTTGTTTTTGAGGGAACGGGTCAGGGTTGCGTTCCGGGTGATGGTGAAGGAGAAGGGGCTGGTTAAGAGCTATATTTCAATCTGTTTATGCATAGTGACAAAAAGTTGCTTACAAAGATTAAATAAGGCTTATCTTTTGCCCCGCCCTTTCAACTTCAGCTTATCCCTCTCCCTCGACGCCATTCACTTAATTCATAAACACAGTTCATTGCCCTTCCATTCTACACTCAAGATCCCACTATCCGCGGGGTCACCAAAAGCGTCTTCACTTTTATCTGCGATTTGCCCAATCGGCAAAATTTTCGGTTCCAAACTTGTAATTTGACTTCAGAATTTGTAGTCCGCCATTTCAAATTCTCCCGTCTCTCTCTCTCTCTCTCTCTCTCTCTCTCTCTCTCTCTCTCTCTCTCTCTCTCTCTCTCTCTCTCTCTCTCTCTCAGAGAAACTAACATTATATAACGAGGAGGTAGTCAAGAGATACATAGAGGGGAAGAAAGAGATAGACACAGAGTAAAGTAAGAGATTGGTCGGTTTTTGACTTAATTGCAAATTATGACTAATTAGAACCAATTAAAACATAATTTTTTCAAGCATAATTCAATCCTAAAAGTAAAGAATAATTTAGTATCATTTTCGTGTCATTAAACTAAACAGTAAAAAACCTTTAGGAAGCAAAAGTTGATTAACTCAGTTTTAGTATAATAATAATAATAATAATAATATATATATATATATATATATATAAAGTAAAAAGTAAAGTCGTCGGGGCGGCCTAATGTCGGTATCAGCCATGCAGCGAGGGAGTCTATCCCCTTTTCACTAGCGCTAGACCAAGGAGATTATTTTAGCGTCTGGGGTGGGGCGCCACACCTACCATCAGCTCCTTACTTTACCGCACAGATCCCTGTGCTACTCATAACGCTGAGTTGGCGGGGGCGGGTATCGAACTAGGAATCTTGTGGTTTCTAGCCGAACGCTCTACCGACTGAGCTAACCCAGCCCCTTTGACTTCAGAATTTGTAGTCCGCCATTTCAAAAATATATATATACTATATTATATTATATTATAATATATCATATATATATATATATATATATATATATATATATTATATATATATATAAGGACTTACCTGAGTCAGACATTATCTACCTAGGTTTCACCCGAATATGGTTCCTCAGGATGCCCTTGTAATAATGCTCTACATTGAGCACTTTTGCATAATAATTTAGTAAACCCCTTCGATGTTATTTTTTCTTTTGGCCACTACATACGATACTGATGATTATTTTCAGAAAGTACTTTTCTTTTCTAATTTTTTTTCCCAGATATCAGTTTGAAAATTTTCTTTTTAATTTTAATAACTGAGTTACCTGGGGGGGGGGGGGCACTCTGGTTTGAGTTTAGAAAAAAAATGTGTGTATGTGTGTGTGTGTGTGTGTGTGTGTGTGCTTGTAAATCGATCTGAATATAGATATTAATATCTCTTTTGTATACATATCTGTGTGTATGTGTAGGTTTGCGCAAGTCTGTGTAAATAAATGGAATTGCATATATGTGTGGGTATATCAGCTGTACGTATGGTTGCATGCAAGTAAGATGAGTTATACACACACACACACACACACACACACACACACACATATATATATATATATATATATGTGTGTGTGTGTGTGTGGTGTGTGTGTGCATGTCCGTTGGGGGAGGATTTCCAAGTATTTGTTTGGGGTGGGGCGATTGAAAACTAAATCGAAACTATCAGACCGTTGTTCAATCACTCAGAAATAATCGCTTGCCAATTTTGATTCTTAATCTCCGGCCTCGAAGATTTCTCACGGTCGAGTGATTCCTACAATTCGCACCGGTTCGGCAAAATGGCCCTAAACTTCCTCACTCAAATCCTGAATAACACATACTGTATTATTAACGTTGAAATAAATCAACCCGGTGCGCGAAACGACTCACTTAGCTAATGTGCAGAGAGAGAGAGAGAGAGAGAGAAGAGAGAGAAGAGAAGAGAGAGAGAGAGAGAAAGAGAGAGAGAGAGAGAGAGAAGAAGTTTTATAGTCGTTAACTAGAGCGGAGAAAGAGAAGAGAAGAGAGAGAGAAAAAGAGAGAGAGAGAGAGAGAAGAAGAGAAGTTTTATAGTCGTTAATTCTAGGAGCGGAGAAAAGGGAAAGAAGACAACAGAGAGAGAGAGAAAGAGAGAGAGAAAGAGAGAGAGAGAGAGAAGGAAGTTTTATAGTCGTTATCTAGGGAGCGGAGAAAAGGAAAGAGAGACAACAGAGAGAGAGAGAAAGAGAGAGAGAAAGAGAGAGAGAGAGAGAAGGAAGTTTTATAGTCGTTAATTCTAGGAGCGGAGAAAAGGAAAGAGAGACAACAGAGAGAGAGAGAAAGAGAGAGAGAAAAGAGAGAGAGAGAGAAGAAAGTTTTAAGTCGTTAATTCGTTAATCTAGGGAGCGGAGAAAAGGAAAAGAGAGACAACAGAGAGAGAGAGAAAGAGAGAGAGAAAGAGAGAAGAGAGAGAGAAGGAAGTTTTATAGTCGTTAATTCTAGGGAGCGGAGAAAGGAAAGAGAGACAACAGAGAGAGAGAGAAAGAGGAGAGAGAAAGAGAGAAGGGAGAGAAGAGAAGAAGTTTTATAGTCGTTAATTCTAGGAGCGGAGAAAAGGAAAGAGAGACAACAGAGAGAGAGAGAAAGAGAGAGAGAAAAGAGAGAGAGAGAGAGAGGAAGTTTTTATAGTCGTTAATTCTAGGGAGCGGAGAAAAGGAAAGAGAGACAACAGAGAGAGAAGAGAAAGAGAGAGAAAGAGAGAGAGAGAGAGAAGTTTTATAGTCGTTAAATTCTAGGAGCGGAGAAAAGAAAGAGAGACAAGAGAGAGAGAGAGAGAGAGAGAAAGAAAGAGAGAGAAAGAGAAATAGAAGAAAAGAGAGAGAAAAACAGAGAGAGAGAAAAAAACAGAGAGAGACAGTGAAAACAGAGAGAGAGGAAACAGAGAGAGAAAACAGAGAGAGGGAAAACACAGAGAGAAAGAAAAAACAGTGAAAGAGGGAGAGAGAGGGGGAGAGAAAACACAGAGAGAGAAAAGGCAGAGAGACAGAGAATGGGAGAGAGAGGGGAAACAGAGGGAGAGATAAAAAAAATTCACAGCGAGAAAAAACAGCGATAGAAACAGAAAATAGAGAGAAAGAGAGAGAGATAATAAACAAAGAGAGAGAGAGAGAGAAAGTGAAGGAGAGAGAGAAAGTGAAAGAGAGAGAGAAAGTGAAAGAGAGAGAAAACACAGAGAGAAAAACAGAGAAAGAGAACAGAGAGAGAGTGAGAGTGGAAACAGAGAGAGAGAACAAAATAGAGAGAGGGGGAGAGAGAGAAATATATATATAGAGAGAGAGAGAAGAACAGAAAGAGAGAGAGTGAGAGAGAGAGATAGAGACAGAAAACAGCGAGAGAGAGAGAAAAATTACAGAGAGAGAGAGAGAGAGAAACACAGAGAAAAAGAACACAGAGAGAGAGAGAAAGTGAAAGAGAGAAAGTGAAAGAGATAGAAAACACAGAGAGAAAAACAGAGAAAGAGAACAGAGAGAGGGTGAGAGTGGAAACAGAGAGAGAGAACAAAATAGAGAGAGGAGGAGAGAGAGAGAAAAATATATAGAGAGAGAGAGAGAGAGAAGAACAGAAAGAGAGAGAGAGAGAGATGGAGACAGAAAACAGGGAGAGAGAGAAAAAAAACAGAGAGAGAAGAGAAACAGAGAGAGACAGAGAGAAACAGAGAGAGACAGAGAGACAGAGAGAGAGAAACATAGAGAGAGAAAGAACACAGAGAGAGTGAGCGAGAAAACCGGAAGATAAGAGAGATAAGAGAAAAAACATAGAGAGAGAAAACACAGAGATAGAGATAGAAAACAGAGAGAGAGAGAGAAACAGAGAGAGAGAGAGAAGAGAGAGAAACAGAGAGAGAGAGAGAGAGAGACAGCAGAGCAGAGAGAAAACAGAGAGAAACAGAGAGAGAAAAAACACAGAGATAGATAGAAAACAGAGAGAGAGAGAGAAACAGAGAGAGAGAAACAGAGAGAGAGAGAACAGAGAGAGAGAGATGAGAGAGAGAAAAAACAGAGAGACAGAGAAGAAACAGAGAGAGAGAGAAAAACACAGAGATAGAGATAGAAACAGAGCGAGAGAGAAAACAAGAGAGAGAGAGAGAGAAAAACAGAAGAGACAGAGAGAAACAGAGAGAGAAGAAAAACACAGAGCGAGAAAAGAACACAGAGTAAGCGAGAAAACTGGAAGATAGAGAGGGGTTAGAGAAAAAACATAGAGAGAGGAATACAGAGAGAGAGAGACAGAGACAGAGAGAGAGAAAAAACGGAGAGAGAGAAAAACACAGAGAGAGAGAAAGAACACAGAGAGAGTGAGCGAGAAAACCGGAAGATAGAGAGGAGATAGAGAAAAATCATAGAGAGAGAAAAACACAGAGATAGAGATAGAAAATAGAGAGAGAGAGAGAGAGAGAAGAGAGAAAGAGAGAGAGAAAAAAAACAGAGAGAGAGGGAGACAAAGAGAGAGAGAGAAAAAAAACAGAGGGAGGAGGATAATGAAAAAACACAGAGAAAGAAGTGCAAAGTTAGAAAAACGACACTTGTCTCAAATTATATAGTTTGAATAACAGGTCGCCATGATGAATGAACATTTTGTGGTAATTGGAGGTCTTTTTTGGGGGGTGAGGGGGTGACAGGGGGTATTTTTGTTTTGTTTGTTTTGTAGGGTATTTATTATTTTGTAAATCTATTTGTGCAAAGTTATTATTTAACTATCTACTACAAAATAAATTTCAGATCTTCGCTAGTGAAAGGCCGTGCTAAGATTGGGTCGATACTATTCAGGTGGTTTTAATTTCGGTAGCTAATACCACTTTCTTATAATGCGTTGCATGACCTCAAAGGAAAAATTTAATGTAACGTGCAAAAATATAATATCCCTATATCTATTCGTAGGGCCGACTTAGCTCAGTTGGTAGAGCATCCGGCTCAGAACCACAAGGTTCCGGGTTCAAAACCGACCCTCGCCAACTCAGTGTATGAGTAGCACAGGGATCTGTGCAGTAAAGTAGGTAGTTGATGGTTGGCGTGGCGCTCCATCTCAGATGCAAAAACAATCTCCCTGATCTAATTCTACTGAAAGGGGGACAGACTCCCTCGCTGTCTGGCTGATACCGACAACATGCCACTATGTCTACTTTTTACTATATCTATTTACCCAACCACGCAGCATAGTCGTAGAGGCCCCCTCAGATCATAGCCCTAGCGCCTATATGATTGTCCCACCCTATTACACTCATGGCAAACCCTGAAATCTTTTTATCATACATATGGTGGAAGGCGGTGGCTGAGGGTCATATTGTCCTAGGTATGACGTTAAATTTCATCTAATCGTGAAGTTTCGAATCTGGAGCTCTGGGGTGTGTGGAGTACCCCTTCGTCGTCATTACTCCAGTTCCACTACCACTCCGAAGTACTACTACTGCAGTGGTAGGGTCTCATTTATGTGTTAAAAAAATGAGTTTGAAAAATGTGTTTAAAAATTGAGTTGGAAAAAAACTGGCTACAATCAAGAATGAATAAAATAAAACGTCTTTGGCATATGGCATAATATATCCCAACAAGGGTTGACAGGCCGTGCGGAGGTTTGAGCTAACGCAGTGCTAATTAGCTCAAACCACCTACCTTCTTCGTCCAATAAAATCCGAGGTCCTGATAATATCGTAAAGTATAGAAACCAAGGTTTGTTTGTTTTGTTTTGTTTTACGGCATATCAACCTCATATATATATATATATATATATAATATATATATATATATATATATAATAAAAAAAAAAGAAAGTCCGCAAAATGTATTTTGTTCTCAGAAAAGATTTTTTAATTCTTTTTGTTTTACATATGCAACACGTGTTTCAGATCTTCTGGTATCTTCTTCAGGCTTTGATTGATAATATTAAAATTAATTCTTACATGCATGTGTATATATATACACGAGTATTTCACTCTCTCTTCCTGTTTTTGTGGGAGTGGAAAGGAATTTCATTTTTAACATTAGTCTTTTAAACAGGTGTTTTTTTTTTTTTGTTTTTTGGGTGGTTTGTTAATAAATTCATTAGTTGAATTTTATAACTTTTTTATTACTTTTTTATTTGGGTTGTCTTGATAAAGTTCATCAGATGTTCATTTGATATATCAGGTGTGCGTGTTTGTAATTTGATTTTTGTTCTGAAGAAATTCTATGTTTTTCTACTTAAATTTATAATTTTGGGTTTGTGTATGTGTGTGCCTACGTATATGTGCCTATGTTTACTTTTTGTGTGTGCGTGTGTGTGTGCGTGGGTGGGTGTTCATGTATATAGTTGTATTCGGTCTCTCTCTCTCTCACTCTATATATATATATATATATATATATATATATATATATACAATATATGTATAATATATGTATATATATATATATATGCATATATATATATGCATATATATATATATATATAATATAATATATATATATATATATATATATATTCTTTCATTCAATTCCACTTGAGAATAAAGTGCAAAAACAGGAACATCATTTTTTTAAATCTGGTTGCATGTGTTGTTGTTTGCACAATTAGAGCAAAAAAAATCACGAGGGCGGGGACTACATGGAATTTCTGAAGAATCCATTAATGACCAGGAGCAATGGAGAGAGAGAGAGAGAGGAGAGAGAGAGAGAGAGAGAGAGAGAGAAATGCCTAGAAAATGTATATAAACATTCTAAAAACTTTATCCTTTACAAGAAATTTTCTCATTTTATATATATATATATATATATATATATATATATATATATAATAAACAAATTTTTTTTGTGATGAAACAAAGAAAATACAGTGCTCAATCACAAATTGTGAGAGCTAATATTTATTTAATTTGTTGTGTTTTTAAAAATAAAACCTGGGTAGCTGTCTATAATTAGCATTTATTTTTAAAAACTCAGCAAATTAAATATATATATATATATATATATATATATATTATATATATATATATATATATATATATCAGTTTTTTTTCTGTATAATGTTCCACTAGGCGTAATAGAATCTTGGCATATTTGGTTAGGAAGGAAATTATCTTTTGTTTTTATTGGAAATGGTCTACATATTTATAGGTATTACTTCTTTTTCTCTTTCTCTTTCTCTATCTATCTATCTGAATATATATATATATATATATAATATATATTATATATATATATTTGGAGAGAATATGTGCTTAATTGAAGTCGTACCTAATTTTTGAAAATTAATTGATTAATAATTAATTAATTAGGCGGGAATGCCTATTTAAATGTAAGGCTAAACAAATTGAGAAAAATCAATCTCTGTATGTACATTTCGGCCTATTAGGCCTCATCAGCAGAGCTATAGATAGGAAGACAGCCCTGTGCGTGATTTGATGAGGCCTAATCGGCCGAAATGTACATACAGATATTGATTTTTTTCGATTTGTTTAGCCTTACATTTAAATAGGTATTCCCGCCTAATTAATTAATTATTAATCAATTAATTTTCAAAAATTAGGTACGACTTCAGTTAAGCACATATTCTCCCAAAGATTGTCGGCAAAAAGCCATATCCAAACACATCGTGTTTACATTCCTATCATATATATATATATAATATATATATATATATTATATATATATATATATATATATAGCGAGAGAGAGAGATAGAGAGAGAGAGTGAGAGAGAGAGAGAGAGAGGGAGAGAGAGAGAGACTAAAGAAAAAGCTTAAATACCGGTCATATATTTATATGATTTATCTATATATATTTATATCCAGTGATATTAATCGATTTCATCAGACTGTGAATTCTGTAGGATTCACAGTCTACCGAAACTGATTAATATCAGTGGAAATAAATTTATCACTGTTAATATGATTAATATCTAAGTCTTTTCTTTGCTAAATGTATTTCTCTGTACATAATTACCTAAAAATTATACATTGAGCTCTCTTTAGTGACTATGCCAATTTTGATATTTCGATGTTAAAAAAAGGTCCCGCTTAGAATTATTCCCAACACCAACTAACCTGTATGTATATATATATATATATTAAAGAAATGGATACAATAGAAACCTACTCGAGTTTCACCGTTAGGATCATCAGGGTTAAATCCACTGAATTAATCGAGTTACCGATTAATTGCAGCCGATCACACGTGTATATACATATATATATATATATATATATATATATATATATATATACGAGGTGAGTCAAAAAGTAATGTAATATTCTTTATTTCATGTGAAGATTTTTCTTTTTTATAAAACTAAGGCCTCTATTGAGACCCTAACGAGGCTTATAGCGAAAATCCGACGAGTAAGACCCAACTTGTTAATCGACAATATCCTTCTTCTGCATGAGAATGCTCGACCACACAAAAGCATCAGAAAAAGGGAGAAAATCGCCTCATTCGGGTGGACAACTTTACCGCATCCTCCATATTCACCAGATTAAACGCTTTCATGTCTTCGGTCCCATGAAAGAGGGTTTGAGAGGCAAACATTATTCCAGTGACAAAGAAGTGAAAACTGTAGTGATGAAGTGGCTCAAAGAACAATCAACAGAATTTTACGGGGCAGGGATATATGTTCACATTCGAAGGTGAACATTGCTATTGAGAGAAATGATGACTATGTGGAGAAGTATGGATGTGATTCACAGAGGACCAGCTTCATTTTGATGTATGATACATGCTCCTGTGTTGGTATTTATAACTGTCCTAAACAAAATGGCATTACTTTTGACTGAACCCTCGTATATATATATATATATATATATATATATATATATATAATATATACTGTTCTTTCCGGTAGTTAGGCTCTTTCCATGTGTGGTTTAACCAAACTGATGCAGGTCGACCGTAAGGAAAGCTCAATGTGCCTAGTGCCAGTGAATGGAAGGACAGTGCAAGATATTCAATAAATGAAGGAAAATTGTGATTACCTGAAGATGCCGTAGTAATACGGTTGAAATAGATTATTGTAATGAAATAAGTTTAAAGTTGTTTGTTTCATTTATTGAGTGTATATATATATATATATATATATAATATATATATATATATATATATATATATATATATATATATGAGGTAAGATAACAAGAGAAAGTATATTTAACTCAGAATCTGAGAAAATCCGTAAAATATGTCACTTTCTATCTATCTTATCTCAAGATGACACTTTTTTCTAAAAGAAAAATCACTTAAGTATATTTTATCGTTAGCCTAATTCCTCTTTCTGATATGAGGATTTATTTAGAGATTTTCTATTTAGAAAACCAACGAACGATGAAGAATTCTAATAAAAGAAAAGGTCTTTCTTTTTCTTCATTTTTTCTTCTCAAATCTTTTATCAAACCTAAATTTGCACCTATCGGCTGTTGAAATTATTTAGAGAACATTTTAAAACACGCTTATCTCCCCTTTTTTACAAGCCTTTTTTTAAATACTTATTTGTAGTTGTATGTGTGTGTGTGTGTGTGTGTGTGTGTGTGTTCAGAAAACTCTACCGCGAGGTATGTTAGGGTCCCATCTAGGATTTAATAGAAAATTTGTTTTTAAAAAATTGAGTTTAATTTTTTTTTTTTCAAAACTATCGCTATGCATCCTTAAAAACTTTTCCGGCATTAAATGACCCACCGTGGTTGATATGCCGTAAAACAAAATAAACAGACAAGCAAACAAACAAACCTAGTGATAGTCAAACTTATTACTCTATAATAAGGGAATTGGTGACTATTGGCTTGTTGACCAGTACACCATGCGAGGCGCCTATGGTGGTCTCACTGTAATGCTCGTTTTGGCATATTACAAGTTTGCCTGTGCGACTAGAATAGGTCGGGTGACCACTTGAGTGGGGTTTATCTTGGTTGGTCATCTTGTGACGTCAATAAACCTGGAAGATGGCATCCCGCGTCACGGTTTCGAATTCACTATTTCTATTTTCGGTTTTTCCAATTTTTTCATAATTTTATCTTCTTCCATTTTCTTTCTTTCTTCTTTCTTTTCTTTCATGTACTTTCTTTCTTTCTTTCTTTTATTTCACGTTCTTTCTTTCTTTCTTTTCTTCACGTTCTTCTTTCTTTTTCTTCACGTTTTTCTTTCTTTTTCTTTCATGTTTTTCTTTCGTTTCTTTCTTTCTTTCTTTTTTATTTCACGTTCTTTCTTACTTTTTTTCTTTTTCTTCACTTTCTTTCTTTCTTTTTTTTCACGTTCTTTTTTCGTTCTTTCTTTTTTACTTCACGTTCTTTCTTTTTCTTTCACGTTCTTTCTTTCTTCTTCTTTCACGTTTTTCTTTCTCTTTTTTTCACGTTCTCTTTCTTTTTCTTTCACGTTCTTTCTTCCGTTCTTTCTTTTTATTTCATTTTCTTTCTTTTTTCTTTACGTTCTTTCTTTCTTTTTCTTCCACGTTTTTCTTTCTTTTTCTTTTCACGTTCTTTTTTTCTTTCTTTCTTTTTTATTTTTCTTCCTTCTTCTTTCTTTTCACTTTTTTTTTCTTTTTCTTTCACGTTTTTTCTTTCTTTTTACTTTCACGTTTCTTTTTTCTTTCATGTTCTTTTTCTTTCCGCTTCTCTTTCTTCTTCTTTTTCTTTCCACTCTTTTTTCTTTTTCTTTCACTTTTCTGTTTTTTCTTTCTTTCTTTTTATTTCTACTTCTTCCTTCTTT
>CM042161.1:22628844-22683844 GCA_023376005.1 Doryteuthis pealeii | reverse complement strand
AGCTGGAGAAGCACTGACGAACGCATAAGTGACGTTCATGGGAACATGAGAGCAGACACATATGGTCGTCAGCGCAAGCACATGGGGACGTACGTCTGAGCAGGCCGTCCAACACAGACTTAAATGAACCAGCTTTGTACGGATATTGGATTGTGTGCAGACGACCTGTCGGATATATATATATATATATATATATATATATATATATATATATATATATATATATATATATATATATATATATATATATACTTAAAATACACGCTCCTACATTTGGGGCGCTGGTAGGTGTTTTGGGGAAAAAAAACACCAAATGATTATCTGCGTTATTCGGACTATTGTCCTCATCTTCATTGTTATCTGTACAACGTTTCGGCCAATGTGTCCTCCGGCCTTCTTTGGGTATTTCTTGTCGGACTCGGGAGCCTTCTCGAACTCGGGAACCTTCTTTTCGGACTCATGGACTTTCTTGTCGTAATCGGGAACCTTCTTGTCGTAATCGGGAGCCATCACGGAACTTTGAACCTAACCCTTTATTCAGTCCACAGGGGTATCCTGTTCTCGTTCCGCTAACCATAGCTGGGGTAGAGGCGTTAAGCTGTGTTAATTATTATTCATGTTAATGCTGCCCTTGACCAGGATTGAACCTGCAATCCAGAGATCACTGTCACGTAGAACTGTCTTAACTTAACTCCTTTATCCCCTAGGCCATGTGTCCAATTGGACACATGGCCTAGTGGATCAAAGAGTTCAGATAACAATGAAGATGAGGACAATATTCCGAATAATGTAGATAATACTAATCATCAAGCCTCATCTCAAACATTTAGAGAAATATCACCAAAGGTGTTATCTAAGTTATATATGTAGAAAGTGCTCAATAGACTAAAGTAAAAAGTAAAGTCGCCAGGAGAAGGGGCTAAAGTTAGTATCAACCAGATATGGATGGAGTCTATCCTCTTTTCACAAGCGCTAGACCAAGGAGATTGTTTTAGCGTCTGAGGCTGAGTTATTTTTTATAAAATTACATATATATTTATATATATGTGTGTGTGTACATGTGTACATCCGTATGTCTCTTTGAGAATATATATATATATATATATATATTAGAAGAAAAAACAAGGAATGTTTGTCTCATCTCATAAAAACATACTTACTAAGAAACCGCAACATTATACCAGATGTGATGGAGCTGCGGCTCGATGGTCCCTTCGAGTGCAGGACACACACACATACATATATATATATATATATGTGTGTGTGTGTGTGTGTGTGTGTGCTGTAAATTCATACAATGACTCCCGTGCAAACAGCAATGTTGCTTCCAACAAAGCTTGTATCCGATCATGACTCTGGGTTCAGACATGGTTTCTTGGTCGAAGTCTCATAACCTCTTTTGTGACGAATGGTCTATCGCATAAAACACAGTGGCAAAGATTCTCATGTAATATCTATCTATACTAATATATATATATATATATATATATATATATATATATATATATATTACTGTGGTATGTGCAGAAATAACCTACTCGAGTTTCACCATAAGGATCTTCAAGGTTAAACCCACTGAATTAATCAAGATATTGATTAATTACAGCTAACTGCAGGAGATTATGTAGTTACTAGCAGCGGCTACCCGGCGTCGCCTGGGTAGAGGGGATATTTTAAGTTACTCCCACATATCCATTATTACTGAATCGTGAGTTGCATCCTCGCGGGATGCCCCATTTAAATCCCTATGTAAAAAAAAAGACACCTTGCATTGATCCAGCTACTCTGAAAAGAAATATTAATGTCTACTATCTAAAATGTTAAATGAAAAAAAATCCATGCTGTTATAATGTAAATTTTATTTTTTAATTATCTTCACGAATATAAATCAAATTTCTATTATTTTTGCTCAAAAACCAAGCCCTGGTGATATCTAATGTGTATATATATTTATTTTGTCGTTAATTGTTTTATTTTTGAAGTTTCCTTCGAACATACAGATACACACAACTGCCCCTTTATATATGTATAGATGGCCGTTAAAAACAGATCCGCAGTTAATGGACGCTGGAATGTTGATTTGAAACATCAACATAGGCGGTGTTTTTGTGTCACATTTCTTCTTTTTTTTTTTTTTTTTTTTGCAAAATGTTTCAAATCAGCGTTCCAGCGTTCATTAACTGCGGATCTATTTTTAACGGTCATAACTACAACATAAACTCCTGCAGTTAGCTGTAATTAATCAATATCAGTAGATTTAACCCTGAAGATCCTTATGGTGAAACTCGAGTAAGTTATTTATGTACATACCACAGTAATAAATTCGCTCTACTTACGTATTGAACACTTTATATTTGTTATATCGCGGACTTACCATGGTAAAACTTGTATCAACTAACCATTGAGACCAATTTCACTGGTAAGTCATCCCATTTTCATGTGAGTATGTGTGTGTGCGTGTGTTTGTGTGTGTGTGTGTGTGTGTGTGTGTTTGTGAGTGTGTGTGTGTTTGTGTCTGTCTGTGTGTGTGTGTGTGTGTGTGTGTGTGTGTGTGTGTGTGTTTGTGTGTTGTGTTGTGTGTGTGTGTGTGTGTGTGTGTGTGTGTGTGTGTGTGTTTGTGAGTGTGAGCGTGTGTGTGTGTGTGAATTAAAATTATAGTTATCACATAGAAATAATAATCAATCATTCTATGATGCCTCGTTTGTTCTTATGGATAACGAGCTAGGTTAGTAGACCATTGCTACTGAGTTCGATCCTCACTGAGTGCCCCCTTACACCTAATTTCGTGTTAAGATAAGCTTAGTAAATGAGAAAATTTCTTCTTTTCAGAAATTCAAACACACCTTAAAAATACTGTTTTATTTATTTGTATCATACCTGAGCTCGAACCCCGAATTCACAATGCTACATATTTCAGTGCACATAGTGAGGACCGAACTCATTAATTAAGTTTAGAAATAACCTGAGTTTGCTAACCTTTGCTCCACGGCAACGCGTTTCACCTCTACACGTCCGCAGCGGATTAATTCCGATTATTTTTTTTTTCTATTTTCGATTCCTCCCTTTCCGCCCTACAACCAGCTCTTGTACCCACATCATGGCCGGATTACAGACCACGTGGGATTCATTAGCCATAATATGTGTATGTCAGCTCTTTTCAAGTCAAATTAAAATTAGAACGAAAGCTAAAAAAAAAAAAACATATCTAACTAAACGCTTCTCTTAATATCTAGAGTAATAAAAAAAATTACAAGGAAGGAATTAACGAAATTTAAACTTGAGCTTTTTTATTTCAAGTCTTTCACTACAAGAAACCTGATATTATAGTTTCTTAAGACGGAACAACTGAATCACCCCAAGAGGTTGCCCGCTAAGTTTGTTTTTTTTGTTATTTTTTTTGGTTTCTTTTGTCTAAGTTTTTACGAGGGCGAGTCAAAAAGTAATGCCATTTTGTTTAGGACAGGTATAATTACCAACATAGGAACATGTATCGTACATCAAAATGAAGCTGGTCCTCTGTGGATCACATCCCTACTTCTCCACACAGGGAGTCAAAAAGTAATGCCATTTTGTTTAGGACAGGTATAATTACCAATATAGGAACATGATTCATACATCAAAATGAAGCTGGTCCTCTGTGGATCACATCCCTACTACTCCACTTAGGCGAGTCAAAAAGTAATGCCATTTTGTTTAGGACAGGTATAATTACCAATACAGGAACATGTATCGTACATCAAAATGAAGCTGGTCCTCTGTGGATCACATTCCTACTTCTCCACATACGGGAGTCAAAAAGTAATGCCATTTTGTTTAGGACAGGCATAATTACCAACATAGGAACATGTATCATACATAAAAATGAAGCTGGTTCTCTGTGGATCACATCCCTACTTCCCAGAAAAGACAGAACCCACAATTTTTGTAATAAAACTGTTAATTCTCCCATTAAACAAATAAATTAGGGTTTAGGGTTAGAGTTAGGGTTTGGGTTAGTTTAATGGGAAAATAAATAAATAAATTGGGTTCTGTTTTTTCTGGGTCAGCCTGTAAACCCCAACCCTAGCCCTAAACCTAACCCTAAACCCTAATTTATTTGTTTAATGGGAAAACTAACAGTTTTATTACAAAATGTGTGGGTTCTGTTTTTTCTGGGACGCCTTAATTTACTAAACAAAAGTTCATAATCACAGAGCTACGAAGAATCCCGGAAGAATCCTTCCAAGAGTGCATGCAACCAGTATGTCTACAAAGTGATACTGCAGTGTTTGCTTTGTTCAGTGCACGAGAAGAGGCGAGAGATGTGACAGGACAACTCGTGAGTGCTTCACCATGACAACGCACCTGTCCACACAGCCCTAAGTATCCAGGAGTTCCTGGCCGGGAAGAACATCACTGTGCTCGAGCAACTTCCCTACTCGCCCGAACTGGCTCCATGCGATTTTTTCCTCTTCCCCAAGCTCAAGAGTATCATCAAGGGAACCTGTTTTGAGGATGTGGACGACATCAAAAAGGCTGTGACGACAGAGCTACGAAGTTTTATTACAAAATTTGTGGGTTCTGTTTTTTCTGGGACGCCTTGATTTACTAAACAAAAGTTCATAATCACCGGAGATTCGGTGTCAAAATTCATCAATGTGTATTTAATTTATAGTCAAAATCATTCATACATAGAATAGAATAAATAGTATTTATTAACGATGTCTCTATGTAAATCTGAGTTAGCTCTGTCTCAAAACAGCCCACATAATTAATGCGTTTAAGATCATGCAATGATACCTGTCCTAAACAAAATAAGAAATAAAGGTTTACATAATATATAGTGTGGTTAATTTATGTACTGGTTTTAACAAAACCGGGTTTGATAGATAATTACTTGGTGTTATTGATCTTTAATATTATCTTTTTATGCTCCAACGTATTTGAATTTGTTGGAGCTCGGTCGTGGCATATCTAGGGTAGCAACGAACAGTGCGCATGAACGTGATTTAAGATAGAATAGCTCGACCTTCCTCTCTCACACTCCTTCTCTCTGAAAAAGAACCCACGAGCCTAGAAAGAAATAAACATCTCCTTTGTGACTATACGACTTCGTATGTTGTTTCTGAACTAACGTCGACTACTACTAACGACTACTACTATAACTCGACCTTGGCCCTATGCAACAATTTATTAATACTTCATCTAAATAATGAACCATTTTGTGTTTATTATAAAGAAAGAAAGGGAAGAAAAGAAACATGCTACATAGAAAAAGTATAAGAAAGAAAAAAAGACAGAAAAAGAAAGAAAGTAGGGAAAAATAGAGAGATGGAGTGAGTGTGCGGAAGCGATTACGCTAACCTGTTTCAATGGAATATTATGAAAATATGAAAAGAAGGAAAGAAACAAACAAAAAACAGTGTGAGAGAGTTAAATCAAGATTATTATACTTTTTACATATTGAACTATTTTGGCAATAGCTCTTAAGTAAACACATTAAACGTTGTAATAATTAGATTATTATACTGTGGTATATCCACACGTTCCGATTGTTCAGTTATAATGTATTTGTGAGATGAGCTTGTGGATTGTGGCTTGAGTATTTATGACCTACCATTGGCATATGCGGTAATTTCCTAGTTGAGTAACATGATATTACAGGGGGACCCAGAAAAAACAAAACCCTATTATTTATTTTCCCATTAAACTAACCCTAAACCCCAACCTTAACCCTAACCCTAACCCCCCCCTCCTCAGTTGAGTAAGATAATATCACAGGTGACCCAGAAAAAACAGAACCCACAAATTTTGTAATAAAACCGTTAATTTTGATTTTTTTTTAAGTTTAAGTCCAACAACGGTTAGGGTTAGGGTTGGGGTTAGGTTGGGTTTAGGGTTAGTTTAATGGGAAAATAAATAAATAATTTGGGTTTTGTTTTTTCTGGGTCACTCATGTTACTCAACTAGGAAATAGCCGATATATGCTTATAGTGCAAATTGAGGTGTTTTGTTTTTTGGGGTCGTTTCAACTGGGCCTGTTTAAAAACCGAGCGAAGAAAGAACGTCTATTTCGCTAATGAGGCATCTTTTAGGCTGAGAATTTGAGACCGAGGGGTTGATACGGGGCCCTGAACTCCCTAAGGATTATTTGTTTTCGAAAATGAACACGTGCAAGTACCCTGTGTGCCTACAGTTTCAAAAAACGTATTTTGGGGACAAACGGGACAACTTACGAAAAAAAAATTACACATGGGAATTATTTGACATACTTGTCGTATCACGACTTCCGCAAATACAAAATCATGTATACATACTTACATATATTCCAATAAGAGGCCGATTTAGATCAGTCAGTAGAACATCCACCGAGGTAATCCCAAGTTTACCAACTCAGCGCATGAGTAGCACAGTTTAGATCTGTGAGTTAAATTCGGGTAGCTGATGATTGGGGTGGCGCTTAACTCAGAATCTCCCTGGTCTATAGTGAGGTACAAATGCAGAATAGCGCGCAAGAGATAATATCATTAGAATCGTATTTTACATATGAATAGTATTAGATTACGGAAACTCCCGAAGTAGCTTAACCCTGGCCCTAGCTCAAACCCTAACACTGACCATAACCCTAACCCTAACCCTAAAACTAACACTAACACTAACCCTTACTCTAACCCTAATCCTGGCGTCCCAAAGCTTTCGGGTATTTCCGTGAAAGGTAATAAAATGTAATGCTTTTTATATGTAAAGTAAAAGTAAAGTCGTCGGGGTGGCCTAAAGTCGGTATCAGCCAATCAGCGAGGGAGTCTATCGCCCTTTCACTATCGCTAGACCAAGGAGATTGGGGGTGCGTCTGAGGTGGAGTGCCACACCTACCATCAGCTCCTTACTTTACCGCACAGATCACTGTGTTACTTATACGCTGAGTTGGCGAGGGCCAGTATCGAACTAGGAACCTTGCGGTTTCTAGCCGAACGCTCTACCGTCGGAGTTAGCCCGGCCCTATTTTCTCATGCGCGCTATTCTGCATTAGTACCGTTAGTGAAAAGGGGATAGATTCCCTCGCTGTCTGGCTGATACTGACAACAGGCCACTCTGCAGATTTTACTGACTTTAGAAAGGCAATTCTGTTGCTAATGATGAAAAAATAACTTATAACCATAACTGAGGCGTGGAGGCGCCTGGTGCAATGGTTAGAGGTGTAGGGAATGGACTCTTTGACGAGACTGTTTTCATTTCACTAATGAAGTGCTAATACCCTTGGGAAAGGCATGTATCCACCAACTCTCCCTCCAGGCATGGGTAAACAGTAGGGAAGAATGGGCTCTTTAACCTTGGTTAGGTAACTGTTGCATACCCCTCTTTATAAATATCTATATGTTATATACTTCTCTTACTTCTTACTCTGGTCGTATCTTCTTCTGGCCGGCTTGGTTCTTCTATCATCTATCTTGGTCTGGTCTTGTCGTGGTGTTTCTTGGGGACTTTGGGTCTGGTTTCTGTTGCTAGGGATTATGTAACATAACCAGCCTGAATTCAAATCTGTTAAACACCGCTTAAGAAAGTGACCTTGTGTCACATCCTACTCGTGTGGAGGAGTTGGTAAATATGCATCACCATAACGGCACAAAAACGGCACATCATAACGGGAATTTTATTAGGGCAATATTTTTTTTAGTGAATAAAGCAATTTCCTGTCAAGTTTGTAATTGAATATTTTTATCATGTTTTTAAGGCTATTGCAATGCAAAAGTAATAGGTCTTATTAATTTCGAAATACCTTCATCTTCAGAGACGTTTTCAATATGAACACATTGTTGTATTTCTGGACGTTATAAATACGGCGTCACGTGAGTGTTTGAGCGCCTCACGGAAGAGACGTGACTTCAGTTGTTCAAATCAATTTCATTCTATTTTTTATTGATTTTTTTTATTACTAATAATTCATTCGATGTTAAATTCAAATCTACTGTTAAATTGAGTTAAAATTTAGTTAAAATCAATTTTCTAATTTAATTTTAGATGTGTATGTTAATTAATGATATATTCAGTGTTTTATTCTAGCCTACTGTTGTAAAAGGGCCGGGTTAGCTCAGTCGGTAGAGCGTTCTGCTAGAAACCACAAGGTTCCTAGTTCGATACCAGCCCTCGCCAACTCAGCGTATGAGTAGCACAGGGATCTGTGCGGTAAAGTAAGGAGCTGATGTGGCGCTCCACCTCATATGCAAAAATAATCTCCTTGGTCTAGCGCTAGTGAAAAAGGGATAGACTCCCTCGCTGATAGGCTGATACCGACATTAGGCCACCCCGACGACTTTACTTTACTTACTGTTATAAACACGGTGTCACGTGGGGTGTTTAAAACCCACGCGGAAGAGAAACGTGATTTCGGTTCTTCGAATCAATTTCATTCTATTTTTATTACAAATAATCCATTCGATGCTAAATTTTAATCTCTTGTTAAATTGAGGTAAATTGAGTTAAAATCATTTTTTGTTTATATATGTATTTAAGGAATGTGCATGTTAATTAATGATAAATTCAGTATTTATTTCTAACCTACTGTTAATCTGAGGATGTAACCTAGCTATTAACAAAGCTTCTTAATTCTGGGATTACCAACATTACGTATTATTACTTCTATTTAAATGGAAAAGTTATTATCATTATTTTTGCATTTGATTAGATGTTTATGGAATGAGGATGCATGTGTGTTGGGGTGTTCTTTAATTCTGATGTGGGGTAGTCTGACTGTACTTCCTATATAAAAAAAAAATCATGGCATTTTAAGCAAATTAAACGATAAATAGTGGGAGGTTTTTTGGTGGGAGGGGGTCTTTTGGCATATATTTGGATCTCTTATTGGGCAGTTGGCTAGCGTGCATATTGTGACAGTATTGGGTTTTTTTCGTTAGATCAGCCAGAATATTAAATGGAAAAATAAATTTAAAATTCCCTGCTGTCAGTATTTAAATTTTATTTTTTAATTACCTTCACAAATATAAATCAAATCTTCATTATTTTTTGCTCAAAAAGCAAGATCTGGCGATAGTGAATAAGTATACATATTTACTTTGTTGTTAATTGTTTGTTTGTTTGTTTGTTTTGTTGTTTTATTGTTGTTGGTTTTTTGGGGTTTTTTTTATCGTAATTTCCTCCGGGCATAGATACATACATACATACATACATACCAACTGTCCTTTATATATGTATAGATGTATACGCGGATATTTTCTTGCAAAGGAAAGGTTCACAGAAGCGCCGTGAAATATGAACGGACATAAATTACTCTGGAAATGATAAAGAAAGAGCAAAAATTAGGCTAAATTCATGATTAACAGATTAGTTGACAGATTTATATTCTAGCAACGTCAAAGAAAGTGTCATTACTTTTTTGGCTGGTCACAAGAGAAACTGTGTGACTCCAGAAAGGAACGCAGAGTTCTGGGTATATAAACTGCATCTAATGATGAAGTTCCAATTCGGGAGCTCTGGGGAGTGTGGAGTATTCTCTTTCACTTCCCAAATTTTTCAAGATTGAATTTAATGAGGGTTTTCTTTTCTGAAATCTTTTTCTTCCGACATTTTTTTTTTTTTGATTTATTTTTTTATTCTTTTTTTTTTTTTCTTCTTTTTCTTTTCATTATGATAACTTATTTATTTATTGGACCATATGACCTTTAGGTACCCCTATTGCGGTCTCGTTTCATAAGGACATTTTTTTCATTTACACCGTCAACATCCGGTTGTTTGTTAGGGGTTAGGGTTAGGGGTTAAGGGTTAGGGTTAGGGGTTAGTTTTATAATTTTTTAAAAACTCTAAAAATAATCTGTTAAAAAACAACCGGATGTTGATGGTATAAATGAAAAAATGTTCTTATAAAACGAGACCGCAATAGGGGTACCTTAAGGTCATATGGTCCTATTTATTTGTATATTTGTTTTTGTATTTTTTCCTCATTTCTCTTTAAATTGCGTTTTATGGTGAATTTCCATTTCTGGAGAGCTCTGGGGAATATAGAGTATCCCTTCATCGCCATTACTCTCAGGTTTATCGAAGAGGCCGGATGTGATGGTCCTCTGTTCCCTAGTAAGCCATCTTCTCACCACGCGGTTGAACCCTTTTGGACTTCGGGTAATAACGACGTCTGAAAAATAAAGTAAGTCTGACGTCATCAATTAAAAACAAAAGAAGCGATCACAGACAACCAGAGCCCAGAATAAAAGAAACCCGTATCAACCAGAGGAAGAAATCACGGTAATTTTCCCCTTTAGTTGTCAAAATTCATAGCATAAAATTGTGCGTGCGCTTTATCTGAAATGAACTTAATTGTTATATATATATATATATATATATATATATATATATATATATATATATATATATATGAGTATATAAAATTGAATTAAATCTGACAGTTTAAGGTAGAGATAAAGAAAAAGAATAGTATAAGTAGGATTTTTAAGAATTTTTTTTAATTTTTAAAAGACTTTTGAGTTTCTGGTCGAAATAAATCTATTACGGAATGACGGTTTGTTAAGTTTTTTCTGTCTTTGGAAGTTAAATATTGCTCTGTATTTAATCTAATTTATTGATTATTATACATTGAGCTCTCTTTAGGTATTTATGAAAATCCTTGTATGAATATATGTTTGTACCTACAAGAGCATACAGTATGGTTATACAGTGAGATTTTGACGATCCCAAATAGAATCCCTTACTACTAGTCATTTGGATACACATATATATAAGGTTTATATATATATATATATATATATATATATATATATGTGTGTGTGTGTGTGTGTGTGTGTGTGTGTGTGTAAGGTATCCAAATGACCTGTAGGATTTGTGCAGATAAATTAGACCTAAGCACTCACTTATTTTATTGGGTGAGCGGCTTGGATCTGGTGCGACTTGATGGGGGTTTTCTTAGTTTTATTCCCCTCCCTCTTGTCAAACCTATTCCTTAGTCCTTAGTCTTCATTCCATATCCATTCATGTTGTAAATTATTTACAACTTGACTTTAAAGTGTAAAACTTGAAAAGCAACGGACGAAAGGGCCCTTGTTTTATCAATAAACATTTTTTTTATTCCTTTCATTCCTCCTTAGTCTTTCATCCATTGATATCGTGGTTATCACTATGATAACCCTCAATATATTATATGAATTTGCCAGTACCAAAATGTATATATATATATATATATATTATATATATATATATATATATTGAAGTGGTCAAACGATGTGTTTGAAATGGCGAAGGCCGACAATTTTTAGGGAGATTATGTGCTTAATTAAAGTCATACCTAATAGGTAGGGTTCGAATCGCGCACAAAGCACTGTCCTATCTATAGCTCTGCTGATTAGGCCTAATAGGCTGAAATGTACATACAGAGATCGACTTTTTCTCGATTTGTTTACGCTTTACATTTAAACCGATATGCACGCCTAATTCATTTAGTTACAATTAATTAATTAACAAATTAGGTATTAAGCACATAATCTCCCTAAAAAAAATATATATATATATATATATAACTTCCATCTCCTCTCTTAATATAAAACATGAAAATTTCTTTTCATGACATCTCCCCTTTACCTCTTACCAATATACACACACACCTCTCCCCTACCTCTTACCAATACACACACACACACACACATACACACACACAACCTTGAGTTTTCACTTCCGCTGTCGTTTATCGTTACAGAAAAAAAATTTATACACACACACACACTACCACATACCTAAAAAATGCACAATGTTTCCTTCAATACACACACTAACAGCGCTACATACTCACACCTTAAAATAGAATATTTGATGTCATATTTCAAAACCGTCTCCTTTTTTCAAACTTCAGAAAAATTTTTTAAACAGACTGAATAAGAAGGATTACCACTCACTTTTTCTCATCATTCTGTGATATATAATTTCTTATCTTATGCCCTGAAGATGATCTATTTAATAGATCGAAACACTGCAGCGTCGGCCAATAAACTCACCACTTAACCCATTTAAACTTGTGTTTTTTTTCATTTTTCTTGATATTATATACATATATATATATAATATATATATAGTGTGTGTGTGTGTGTGAGAGAGAGAGAGAGAGGAGAGAGAGAGAGAGAGAGAGAGAGAGAGCGCGAGGGATTAATTTTCATCAGCATTCAGAAGCTCAAGGCTGGATTATATAGAACATACAATTTTCCATGTATCTCTGTATAATTTCGCTGAATTTTAACCCCTCTATTAAAATCGCCAAGAATATTCTTGTTCATTTTTATGCATCAAAAGTGTCAAAAATTTTATTCATGTTGACAATGTCAACAACGAGGAAAGATTTTCTTCATTTTTTTCTTCTTTTTACTTCTATTTTTTTTTCTTTCTTTTTTCCTTCTATTTTTTCCTTCTGTATTTTTGTCCTTTTTGCGACCTGTGTGGAAAGGTCTCCGTTTTATTATGGAGACTGCAAAGCATTTTTGTTTTCTCGGCGGAGGTTGTGCTTATCGCTGTGGTATCAGACTTCATTTATTTGTTTATGGCAAAACTAAAAACGCGTAGGGGAAAGTTTAATCGGTTGTCAAAAACCAGTAATGAAGCAGAGAGGCCAACAATGTGTCTTTATGGATAGCGAGTTAGAAGTGTGTGTGTATCATTGGTTGTATGTCATTTGGTACGGGTAGGGATCAATTGCATGTATATGAATGCCTTTTTGTTATGTGTTTGTATATATATATATATATATATATATATATATATATATATATATATATGGTGCCGTCGGTGTATTCCAGTGTGTATAAGCGTGTGTGTTTCTGTATATATGATTACTTGTGTGGAGTTTGGTACGTTTAGGATTAAGTTGCAAGTATGTAAATATGACATTGTGTTACTTTTACATATATGCACACACACACACACACACACATATATATAATATATATATATATATATATATATATATATATATATGTGTGTGTGTGTGTGTGTGTGTGTGTGTGTGTGTGTGTGTGTGTAATATATCAAGAAAAATGAAAAAACACAGGTTTAAATGGGTTAAGTGGTGAGTTTATTGGCCGACGCTGCAGTGTTTCGATCTATTAATTAGATCATCTTCAGGGCATGAGATAAGAAATTATTTATCACAGCTTATCTTATGCCCTGAAGATGATCTAATTAATATATCTAAACACTGCAGCGTCGGCCAATAAACTCACCACTTAACCCATTAAAACCTGTGTTTTTTCATTTTTATATATATATATATATATATATATATATAAGCGGTTTCTGTACATATGTATGTGTGTGTGCACACGCGTTAGGTTGTGTGTTTATGAATATATATATATTATATATATATATATATATATATATATATATAGGTATATATGTGTGGGCGTGTATGTGTGCACAAATATATATATATATATATATATATATATATATATATATATATAATATCGTTGATAGCCAAGTAGAGATTAACTTTAGTATTTACGAACTCAACGAAATCTTGAAAACCATAAGTAGAAAAGACGACGACTTGGACGAAGTATCCTCTGAAATGTGGAAGACAAGAAAATTTGACAACATACTTCTACGATTATGCAATGCAAAATATAAACAAAATACAATAGAGGAGTGTGCGAAAGACTGCATGCTCAAATTTCCCAATAAAGGCCACCTCGGAATCACTAAGAACTACAGAGGTATAACTCTTACTGCCATCGCTGCTAAGGTTCATAATGTCCTTTTTCTCAATTACATCCTGTTCGTATAAATCGATCCACAACCTCTCAGATCCAGACTAGTTCGGATCGTAGAAAGGGGTTCATGCAAAAAAAATATTGATGCAATACTATTGTTTATAGATTTCTTTCTTTGCTAGTCTTTGATTCTACTTTATTTTATCATACTATTACAAAATATAGTACTCTATTTTATCAATACCAATACAAAATATAGTACTCTATTTTATCAATACAATACAAAATATAGTACTCTATTTTATCAATACCAATACAAAATATAGTACTCTGTTTTATCAATACCATACAAAATATATACTCTATTTATCAATACCAATACAAAATAGAACACTCTATTTTATCAATACCAATACAAAATATAGCACTCTATTTTATCAATACCAATACAAAATATAGTACTCTGTTTTATCAATACCAATACAAAAATAGACTCTATTTTATCAATACCAATACAAAATAAAATAGAACACTCTATTTATCAATACCAATACAAATATAGCACTTCTATATCAATACCAATACAAAATATAGTACTCTGTTTTATCAATACCAATACAAAATAGAACACTCTATTTTATCAATACCAATACAAAATATAGCACTCTATTTTATCAATACCAATACAAAATGTACCATTCTATTTTATCAATACCAGCAAAAATCACACTCAAGGCGGTGTAAAAGTGATTTTTTGCACCGCCCGGTGTATTTTTTTCTTTGCTAGTCTTATTAATATTAATTAATAGTTTTATTGAAAAATATTAAAATAAACTACGGAACACCTTTTTATTTATTTTTTTAAACCCTGTGTCATTGAATCTGAAAAAAGAGGATAACCATAATTGATGAAATTGTCATTAAATTAAAACTATACGGAGATTCAATTTTAATAACAGCAGAAATAAGTATATTTTTCGGTACCGAGTTTATTTTTAAGCAGAGGGAGTAAGCATGATTGATGAAACTGTTGTTAAATTTAAACTCATAATGAAAAGCGGACATGCGCAAACCTAAATCGTATACAGTTAAACATCTTCAAATTTAATGTAGAAGATTATGTAATTATTTTTTGTTTGTAAATAATTTTCTCGAAAAACTTTATACGTTAGATAATTTAAAATATATATTAAGATAAAATAAATTATATATAAATCAATAATATGTATTAATTAAGACTTGTTTTAACAAACAATGTGGAACGTTTAAAGTTGTAAACTTTATGTTTGAGTATATATGATACAGGGTTGTTTTTTATTCTATATATTAATGAGTTTGACTACAAATTAAATATTCATTGATAAACTTTGGCAATTCCTGAGGGCTATTGTTTATAGATTTCACCAAAGAATTTGACTCCATAAACAGAGAAGGACGAGGCTGTTGGCATTTCAGATAGCGCTAATACCCTTGGGAAAGGTATGCACCCAACTACTCTCCCTCCAGCTATAAAAAGATAAAAAGAAAGAAAGAAAAAAAGAATGAGAGAGAATTAAATTTAGATCATTATACTTTTTACATATTGAGCTATTTGGCAATAGCTCTTAATTAAACATACGTTGTAATAATTAAATTATCATATTGTGGTATACACACAGGCTCTGCTAGCGTAAATATAAATGTACCATGAATGCAATTTCCTAAGCTATAGGCATAAAATTGCCCTAGACGGGTTGTTGTGCCGTTAAAATCAATCAATTAATGATCCTTGGTTTCTGCGTGTACGCCCCTCTAATCATTTAGATTCGTGTGTGTTCGTGTATTTAAGAGAGAGAAAAATGTTATCAGAGAACATATGCACTGATCTTTTCCTCTTAAGGAAATTCAATACTCATCGTTGCTTAACTGACATAAATTCTTGAAAATGGATCTCTGAATTCTTCGAATACAAAGAATTCTTTTTCTCAACTGTCAACGTTCGCAAATGCCAGATGAATGTTGTTGTTTTTTTTTTTTACCACGTTTCAGTATACAAAAAATAATATACAATACTGGACGGATGCTCGTAGACCTTTCAACGAAGGAGAAAATCTATAGAGAATGTTTTTTTTCTTCTTCTGAAGGTTCATTCCGATAACACTCGTACCAGCTGGTCACGTCGCCTGACCCAATCTGATGCTGCCATATATTCCAGAAAGGAAGCGCGTGGTGTAATGGTTAAAGTAATGGGAAAAGGACTCGTCGCCCCGAGTTCAAATCCTGGATGTGCTAATTGCATTTCACTTAGCGCTAATACCCTTGGGAAAGATATGATTCCTACTCTCCATCCAGCTATGAATAAATAGTAGGGCAGACTGGGCTCTTTAACCTTAGTTAGGCAACCGATCTAGGAGAAGGAAAACTCTGAATTCAAACCTGTTGAACTCTGCTTTGGAAATTGGCCTTGTGTTACATCCTACTCGAGTTTATTTTTAAGCTTCATGATTGCTTTATACGTTAGATAACTTAAAATATATATTAATTAAAATAAATTATATATAAATCAATAATATGTATTAATTAAGACTTGTTTTAACTTACAATGTGGACCGTTTAAGGTTGCAAACTTAACTTTTGAGTATATATGATACAGGATTGTTCTTTATTCTATGTATTAATGATTTTGACTACGAATTAAATATTCATTGATAAACTTAGGCAATTCCTGGGGCATTGTGATGGAAGCAGTGATGTAGATTACAAGCATACAGACCCAAATCTCCATTATAAGATATATATATATATATATATATATATATACTACACACACGCACGCACACACACACACAACACACACACACACACACACATATATATATATATATATATATATATATATATATATATATGATCAGAGAAGTTGATGGTGGGAATGATTCTAGTCAGGGCCTTTTTAATATGGTTATATTAAAAATTTGTTGGCCGTCTTGATATATATATATATATATATTATATATATATATATATATATATATATATATATATATATATGGTAAAGAAAAGGCTTAAATCGACCATTTTGTGGTTATAGATCTATTTCTGCTCACAGATATACACAGATACCTGTTGGCAGAAATAGATCTATAACCACAAAATAGCCATTTTTAAGCGTTTTTATTTACCAATTATATTGCCCTGTTCAATTACATTGAACATTGAGCTCTCAATTTGGACTTGAAGTACTCTAACATTCTGCCGTTGTAAGAAAGGGCCAATCATCCTAATACCAACTTATCTGGTAACCCATCTGCGGATATATATATATATATATATATATATATATATATATATATATATTATATATTACTTCGAATCTCTAGCGATGTGGAAAAAGCCCAGGTAATTCAGTTTTTCAAAATAACATTTTTTTTTCAAAGTGGGGGGAAAAATTTTTTTTAAAGATAAGACCGGCACATCCGTAATTTCTGAAAATAATCCTCAGTATCGTATGTATTGACCAAAAGAAAAAACAACGGAGGAGTTTTCTAAATTTTATATGTAGAAAGAGCCCAATACATTAAGTAGAGCATGATTATGAGGACCTACATAAGTCAGACATTATCTACCTAGGTTTCACCCGAGGATAATTCTGACTGAAGGAGGTTGTCACAAACGTTTTTATTGCTGTATAAGGTATCTGATTGGGTAAAATTAGTATAAGTGTTAAGAAATTAAAAATTCGTAAGAATGTTTTGTTACAATTATTTTTGGGACTTTATTTTATTTTTATCTTTATTGGCTAAGGAGCCATACTTTTTTTTTATGGTTTTGTTTATGATATATATATATATATATATATATATATATATATATATATATATATATATATATATATAATTTTACTTGAAGGCACTTACAATGCATGTATCGCATAAAATTCGATACTTTTTCTTATAGAAAATTAACTTGACAAGTGTAATCCGCAGGCATAGTCAAACACTATACCGCCTTGGCCACAGTACACAGCTAACAATCCCTGCGAAATTAACCTTGTCAAATGATACTACACGCCTCTATCATAATAGGTAAGGGGGCGTTGAGACAATAATAACAACAAACAGGCCTCATGCCCTTCGGCGAAGTGAATAAGATTTTTGGATGTTTGTTTATTTTAGAAGCATTGTTGGATAAAGTATATATTAAATTTTTATTTGAAGGCACTTACAATGCAGATATCGCATAAAATTCGATATTTTTTCTTATAGAAAATAAACTTGACAAGTGTAATCCCGGCAAAGGATCGCTCGGTGTGTAGAATATCGTACAGACTGTTTCGACTTTATTAAGTCTCATCAGCGATATATACTAACGACTTCCCTCCGACAGAAATCGAAACATATATATATATATATATATATAATATATATATATATATATATATATATATATATAATAACTTACAATGATATATTATGAGTGTATGTGCCTGAAAATTCCTTGTCTTCATTAAGAATGGTAACTTAAGAACCATCTAAATCAAAAAGTTGTAAATTAAATGTGCGATGTTATCTCCTTAAATTCCAAATAAAATTTTAAAAAACAACATACCACTATTCACATGTGTACACATATTTTGAGTGTTGAGTTAAGTACGATGTCATAACCCGAAACCCCGGCCCCCTGTCACCCTAACTACCTTTCTTAACAGCCCACCCATCTACAGGGACTTAAAAGTCCAAAGCCAGCTTTTCCCTTTGCAAAGTACGATACCCTTGGGACTTTTGTCAGGGGCCAACCCATCCGATTTGCTTGCTATTTAAGATAGCCGACTCCGCCCGTCCAGAACATATTGTGTTCTTACCGTTTACGCTTCGAGCAGAGGAAACTATAATACGAAGCAGACTTTCAGTTAAAGATGGTCATTCGATATTATGCCGACCGATGATACGGTTAAACGAGGACTACGTAAGATGAACGACTCAGCGCTTTTCGGTGTCCTTAATTTAATCGGACTTTTTTTGTTTTTTGAGGGAACGGGTCAGGTTGCGTTCCGGGTGATGGTGAAGGAGAAGGGGCTGGTTAAGAGCTATATTTCAATCTGTTTATGCATAGTGACAAAAAGTTGCTTACAAAGATTAAATAAGGCTTATCTTTTGCCCCGCCCTTTCAACTTCAGCTTATCCCTCTCCCTCGACGCCATTCACTTAATTCATAAACACAGTTCATTGCCCTTCCATTCTACACTCAAGATCCCACTATCCGCGAGGTCACCAAAAGCGTCTTCACTTTTATCTGCGATTTGCCCAATCAGCAAAATTTTCGGGTTCAAAACTTGTAATTTGACTTCAGAATTTGTAGTCCGCCATTTCAAATTCTCCCGTCTCTCTCTCTCTCTCTCTCTCTCTCTCTCTCTCTCTCTCTCTCTCTCTCTCTCTCTCTCTCTCTCTCTCTCTCTCTCTCTCAACTAACATTATATAACGAGGAAGTAGTCAAGAGATACATAGAGAGGAAGAAAGTGATAGACAGAGAGTAAAGTAAGAGATTGGTTGGTTTTTGGCTTAATTTTAAATTACAACTAATTAGAACCAATCAAAAGAGAATTTTTTCAAACATAATTCAATCCTAAAAGTAAAGAATAATTTAGTATCATTTTCCTGTCATTAGACTGAACAGTAAAAAAGCCTTTAGGAAGCAAAAGTTGATTAACTAGCTTTAGTATAATAATAATAATAAATAATAATAATATTATATATATATATATATATATATTATATATATATATATATACTATATTATATTATATTATATTATATTATATATATTATATATATATATATAATATATATATATTATAAGAGGACCTACCTGAGTCAGACATTATCTACCTAGGTTTTACCCGAATGGTTCCTCAGGATGCCCTTGTAATAATGCTCTACATTGAGCACTTTTTACATATATAATTTAGTAAACCCCTTCGATGTTATTTTTTTCTTTTGGCCACTACATACGATACTGATGATTATTTTCAGAAAGTACTTTTCTTTTCTAATTTTTTCCCAGATATCAGTTTGAAATTTTCTTTTTAATTCTAATAACTGAGTTACCTGGGGGCGGAGGGTTACACTGGTTGAGTTTAGAAAAAGAAAAAAAAAAAAAATATACATATATATATATATATATATATATATATATATGTGTGTGTGTGTGTGTGTGTGTGTGTGTGTGCTTGTGAATCGATCTGAATATAGATATTAATATCTCTTTTGTATACATATCTGTGTGTATGTGTAGGTTTGCGCTAGTCTGTGTAAATAAACGGCGTTGCATATATGTGTGGGTATATCAGCTGTACGTATGGTTGCATGCAAGTAAGATATGTTTAACACACACACATACACACACACCACACACACATATGTATATATATATATATATATATATATATATATATATATATATGTGGTGTGTGTGTGTGTGTGTGTGTGTGTGTGTGTGTGTACATGTCCGTTGGGGGAGGATTTCCAAGTATTTGTTTGGGGTGGGGCGGTTGAAAACTAAATCGAAACTATCAGACCGTTGTTCAATCACTCAGAAATAATCGCTTGCCAATTTTGATTCTTAATCTCCGGCCTCGCAGATTTCTCACGGTCGAGTGATTCCTACAATTCGCACCGGTTCGGCAAAATGGCCCTAAACTTCCTCACTCAAATCCCTGAAATAACACATACTGTATTATTAACGTTGAAATAAATCAACCCGGTGCGAAACGACTCACTTAGCTAATGTGCAGAGGAGAGAGGAGAGAGAGAGAGAAGAGAGAGAGAGAGAGAGAGAGAGAGAGAGAAGGAAGTTTTATAGTCGTTAATTCTAGGGAGTGGAGAAAAGGAAAGAGAGGCAACAGAGAGAGAGAGAGAGAGAGAAAGAAGAGAGAGAGAGAGAGAGAAATAGAAAGAAAACAGAGAGAGATAAAACAGAGAGAGAGAGAAAGAAAAAACAGAGAGAGACAGTGAAAACAGAGAGAGGAAAACAGAGAGAGGAAAACACAGAAAGAAAAAAACAGTGAAAGAGGGAGAGAGAGAGGGGGAGAAAAAAACACAGAGAGAGAAAAAGCAGAGAGACAGAGAGTGAGAGAGAGGGAAACAGAGGAGAGAAAAAAAATTCCAGCGAGAAAAAAAACAGCGATAGAAACAGAAAATAGAGAGAGAGAGAGAGAGAGAGGAGAGAGAGAGAGAGAGAGAGAGAGAGACGAGAGAAAAGTTAATAACAAAGAGAGAGAGATAAAGTGAAGTGAAAGAGAGAGAGAGAGAAAGTGAAAGAGAGAGAAAACACAGAGAGAAAAACAGAGAAAGAGAACAGAGAGAGAGTGAGAGTGGAAACAGAGAGAGAGAGAGAACAAAATAGAGAGAGGGGGAGAGAGAGAAAAAAATATATAGAGAGAGAGAGAGAATAACAGAAAGAGAGAGTGGGGAGAGAGATAGAGACAGAAAACAGGGAGAGAGAAATACAGAGAGAGGGGAAATACAGAGATAGAGAGAAACAGAGAGAGAGAGAGAGAGAAACCAGAGAGAGAACAAGAAAAGAGGAGAGAGTGAAGGGGAGAGAGAAAGTGAAAGAGGAGAGAAAATAGAGAAAGAGAACAGAGAAGAGTGGAGGTGGAACAGGAAAGAGAGAGAACAAAATAGAGAGAGGAGAGGAGAGAGAGAGAAATATATATGAGAGAGAGAGAAGAACAGAAAGAGAGATTGAGAGAGAGAGAGATGGAGACAGAAAACAGGAGAGAGAGAAAAAACAGAGAGGAGAGAAAAACAGAGAGAGAGAAAAGAGAGAGCAGAGAAACAGAGAGAGACGAGAGGACAGAGAGAGAGAGAAGAAACCAGAGAGAGAAAGAACACAGAGAGTGAGTGAGAAACCGGAAGATAGAGAGGAGATAGAGAAAAAAACAAAGAGAGAAACACACAGAGATAGAGAAGAAATACAGAGAGAGAGAAGAGAGAGAGAGAGAGAGAGAGGAGAAAAGAGAAAGAGAGAGAGAGTAAAACGAGGAGAGGGGCGGATAAATGAAAAAAAACACTGAGAAAAGAGCAAAGTAGAAAAGGACACTTGTGCTCAATTATATAGTTTGAATAACAGTCTCGCCATGATGAATGAACATTTTGGTGGTAATTGGAGGTCTTTTTTTTTGGGGGGGGGGGGTGACAGGGGGTATTTTTGTTTTGTTTGTTTTGTGGGGTATTTTATTATTTTGTAAATCTATTTGATGCAAAGTTATTATTTAACTATCCTACTCACAAATAAATTCAGATTCTTCGCTAGTGAAAGGTCGTGCCAAGTTGGGTCGATACTATTCAGGTGGTATATTGAAATTTCGGATACTAATACCACTTTCTTATAATGCGTTGCATGACCTCAGAAGGAAAAATTTAATGTAACATGCAAAAAGATAATAACCCTATATCTATTCGTAGGGCCGGCTTAGCTTAGTTGGTAGAGCATCCGGATCAGAACCACAAGGTTCCGGGTTCAATACTGACCCTCGCAACTGGAACCTCAGTGTATGATCGTAGCACAGGGATCTGTGCAGTACCAAATAGGTTAGCTTGCAGTGGTTGAGCCAGCGCGCGCTCCACCTCAGATGCATAAAACAATTCCTCCTATCTATTCACTGAAAGGGGGAATAGACTCCCTCGCTGTCTTGGCTAGATACCGACAACATGGGCATATGTCTGACTATTTTACGTATATCCTATTTACCCTCAACACACGCAACATAGTTCGTCGAAGGCCCCATCAGATCATAGCGTAGCACTAATTATGATTGTCCCACGTGCCTCTAGTTACACTCATGGCAAACCCTTGAAATCTTTTTTATCATACATTTGGTGGGAAGGCGGTGGCTGAGGGTTATTGTCCTAGGTTATGACGTTAAATTCATCTAATCGTGAGTTTTTCGAATCTGGACTCTGGGGTAGTGTGGAAGACCCATTCGTTGTCATTTACTCCTAAGATTCCACTAACACTCTTGTTTCGAGGGTGAAGTACTGACTAACGTGGCAAGTGGTTAGGGTCTTCATTTTAATGTGTTTAAAAAATGGATTTGAAAAAAGTACAAGTTAACAAAACTGTTGAGTATGGAAGAAAAAATTGGAGTTATACAAATCAAGAATGATAAAAATCATAAACGTCTTTGGAAATTGGCATAATATTATCCCAACAAGGGTTGAACAGGTCCGTGGCGGAGCGTTTTGAGCTAACTGCAGTGCTAATTACTCAAACACCTACCTACTTCGTTTCCAATAAAAACCCGAGTCCTGATAAGTATCGTAAGTAGTATAAGAAACCAAGGTTTGTTTTGTTTTGTTTGCTTTTACGGCCATATCAAACCTCATATATATAATATGTAGGAGGACCGCATTTGTTTTGGAGATGTTGTGTATGTGATTTGGGTTTGAAAGATCCGAGATTATGGTCCCTACAATTTATATTGGTATAAGCGGACTACGGAAATGAAATTTTCCATAGGTAACGAAAAGAAGAAGGACATTGATAAAGGAAACAAAACTTTATATACATAATACAATTAAATATAGGGTTTCATATGTTCTTTGTCAGTGGTGTCCTGTCGTAATTGTGTCTGTGTATATGTTGTGTTGTGACAACTGTGACGATGGTGATTATATAATTTTAGTTGTGATTGCTTGTTTGTCAACATATTTGAGTAGATTTGATTCTGGTGATTTGGAAACTGTTGAGATTGAAAGTTTTGTTGTAGACCGAGAGAGGAAGAGAAGAGAGAAATACGGTAGACGAAGATAGACACGAATCCTGTTAGTCATATTTATGTTTTCGGACCTGTTCCCCTCTTCGGACTTCAGAGTTAGGCACATCCTCTCCACTACTGTTGAGAGTCAGGGACGAGCGAAAGCTCCTCACTGTCTCTTGTCTCCATACTCTGCGTTTTGTTCGCCAACTCTACTGGACGCTTTTTCAGATATTTTAACCATTATTCATTGGTCTATCGTGATTGCCTTAAGCCTATAAAAAAATTATTCTCCTCAAATATCACAGGTTGATTTGCACAATGATTCAATATATCGCAATGATTTTGGATACTTCTGTGCTGAGAATTCTAGTAGAGTCGTAAATTATCAGGACAAATGAGAATTCTAAAACCATTGTTTCTATATTGTTTCTAAATATGATTTCTAAACTAATATTGCATAGCTCGATTCTCTTTTGTTTACCTAATTCTAAAAACACTCATGACGTACCATTCGTAATTAGTTATTTAAGAGAAAACCTTATATATTATTTAATTGGTTACATTCACATTGCCGTAAAAATATAGGGGCCAATCCTAGTATACTATAATAAATATATCTAAGTAATATATATAATAAAATATATATTATGATATTCAATAAAAAAAGAAGAAGGTCTGGCAAAATGTATATCTGTTCTCAGAAAAGATTTTTTAATTCATAATTTGTATTTACAATGACAGACACGGTGTTTCCAGATCGTCTGGTATCGTTCTTCAGGCTATTAATTATGAAATATGAAAATGAATCTCTTACATGCATGATGTCGATATAATACAACGAGTATTTCACTCTTCACTCTTCCTGTTTTTGTGGGAGTGAAAGGGAATATCATTTTTAACATTAGTACTTTTAAAACAGAGTGTATTTTTTTTTGTTTTTTTTTGGGTGGTTTATGCGGTTAAAATAAATTCGTAGTTGATTTAATTATAACTGTTTTTATTACTTTTTTATTTTATGGGTTGTCTTCATAATAATAGTTCAGTCAGGATATTGTCAATATGGGGTTGATATATCAGGTGTGCGTTTTTTGTAACATTTGATTTTGTTCTGAGAAGAAATTCTATGTTTTTCTACTTTAATAGTCTTATGAATTTTGGTTTGTGTATGTGATTGGTGCCTACGTATATGTTGCAATATGTTTACTTTTTGTTCGTGTGCATGTGTGTGTGTGCGTGCTGCTTGGGTGTTTCAGTATAATGGATTGTCACGTTCGTATCTCTCCATCTCTCTTCCTTAAAAATTCACGTTCGCTAGATATACTATACTATGTAATATAATAATATATACATAATAATATATTAAATAGATCTGTATTTAGTAATGCATATGATATATAGTAATATGTTAAATATATCTATGTTATACTATATATCAATATATGTATAAATATATATATATAACTATAATAATATAACTTACTATATCCTAGTTCTATGTATGCAATTCACTTAGAGATAAAAGTAGCAAAAACAGGGAAGCATCATTTTTAAATCTGTTGCAATGTGATTATGTTGTTCAACAATTAGAGCGCAAAAAAAATCAAACTGTAGGGGGCGGGAAGCGCACACATGGAATCGTCTTAAAGAATTCCATTAATGACCCAGTGAGCATAGGAGAAGAGAGAGAGAGAGAGAGGAAGGGAGAGAGAGAGAGAGAGAACTGCCTAGAAATGTATCACTAAACATGTCTAAAAAACTCTAATATCCTTTTACAAGAAATGTTCTTTCATTTTATATTTATATATATATATATATAATATACTAAGTATATATAAACTAATGATGAAAAATTTTTTTTTGTGATGAAAGCAAAGAAATAAGTGTCATCCACAACAATTGTGGAGGCTAATTATTTATGTTAAATATTATGTTGTGTTTTTAGAAAAAAACCCTGGAGCCTTTCTATAACAAGCTTGGTACTTTGTTCAAATATACATAGTCGATATTAAAATTCAGCTATATCTAAAATAATATATATATAGCCATAATACAGCATAGATATATATACCTATATTATATAGTATACATAATATTTCAGTTTTTATCTGTATACATGTTTACTCAGGTGTACATAGTAATCTTGGCAATTTGGTTAGGAAGGAAATTATCTCTTTTGTTTTTATTGGAAATGGTCTTACATATTTATAGGTATTACTTGTTCTCCTCTTCTCTGTTCTCCCTATCCTAATACTATCTGAAACTATATATAATGTAGTATTTGATATATATACCTATTACCCTCATAGTAGATATATTGTAGAATATGTGCTTAATTGAAAAGTCGTACCTAATTTTAAAATAATTTGATTAATAATTAATATAATTAGGCATAGATGAATCCTATTTAAATGTAAGGCCTAAACAATTAGAGAAAACCAACTCTTATTACTTTCGGCACTTATAGGTCCCCATCAGCAGAGTCTGTTAATATCCGTACGAGAGACGCCCTGTGCCGTGATCTGAGGACCTAATCGCCGGGACATTACATACAGAGAGTTGAATTTTTTCTCGAATTTGTTTAGCCCTGTACATTATAAATACGCATTCGCTGCGCTAATTAATTTATTATTAATCATTAATTTTCCAAAATTAGGTACGACATATCAAATAAGGCACATATTCTCCAAAGATTGTCCGCAAAAAGCCAATATCCAACACATCAAAAATGAAACCGTGTTTACATTCCTATCATGATATATATTAGTAATATGTATTATAATATATTCATTATAAGGGTAAGGCCGAGAATAATGTGCTTAATTGAAAGTCGAGACGCTAAATTTTTTAATGAAAGTTACATTCATATATTAATAGATTAATTTGGCGGGACCCTTTACCTATTTAAATGTAAGGCTGAAACAAATCGACGAAAAATAATCTCTGGCGACTGTACCATTCCTCGGCCCCAGGCTTCACCAGCAGAGGCTACAGACACGAAGACCGCCCGTGATGTGACCCGAACCCACCCTTCTGTCAAATCGAACAGGGCAAGCGTCTTACACCTCCTCACCGAACGGACTTAGGCAAGAGTATATATCCTTGCGTTTTGTTAAGTGAGTAGGTGTTTATATTTTAGAACGAGAAGAGAGGGAGAGGGAGGAGAGAGGAGAGACTAAAGAAAAAGACATTATCATACTCGGTTCATATCATTTATATGATTTATCTATATAATTATATTTATACTTCCAGTGATTTAAAATCGTATTTTTCATTCAGACTGTGAATTCTGTAGGATTCACAGTCTACCGAAACCGAAAATATATCGTGGAAATAAATTTATCACTGTTATATGATTAATATCTGCCTAAGTGTTCTTCTTTGCTAAATGTATTTCTCTGTACATAATTACCTAAAATTATACATTGAGCTTCTTTAGTGACTATGCAATTTTGATATTTCGACGTAAAAAAAGGTCCCGCACTTAAGAATTATCTGTTCCAACAACAACTAACTGATAATATATATATTACTATAATATATAATCTATATATATATATATACTACGAGGTGAGTCAAAAAAGTAATGTAATATTCTTTATTTCATGTGAAGATTTTTTCTTTTTTAAAAACTAAGGCCTCTATTGAGACCCTAACGAGAGGCTTATAGCGAAAATCCGACGAGTAAGACCCAACTTGTTAATCGACAATATCCTTCTTCTGCATGGAAATGCTCAGACCACTCAAAAGCATCAGAAAAAGGGAGAAAATCGCCTCATTCGGCTGTGGACAACTTTACCGCACATCCTCCATATTACCAGATTAAAAGCTTTCATGTCTTCGGTCAATGAAAGAGGGTTTGAGAGGCAATACATTATTCCAGTGACAAAGAAGTGAAATCTGTAGTGAAGCAAGTGGCTCAAAGAATAGTCAAAACAGAATTTTACGGGCAGGGATATATGCTCATATTCGAAAGGTGAAATATTGCTTATTGTGAGAAAACGGTCGACTATGTGGAGAAGTGGGGAAGTGATCTTACATAGGACCAGCTTCCTTTTGATGTATGATACATGCTATTGTGTTGGTATTTTATAACTGTCCTAAACAAAATGGCATTACTTTTGACTGAACCCTCGTAATTATATTATTAATATATAATATATATATATATTATTACTATATACTGTTCTTTCCGGTAGTTAAGCCTCTTTCCATGTGTGGGTTTAAACCAGCTGATGCAGGTCGACAAACCGTAAGGAGAGCTCAATGTGCCTAGTGCCAGTGGATGAAAGGACAGAGCAAGTATATTCAATAAATGAAGGAAAATGGTGATTACCTGATGATGCCGTAGTAATACGGTTGAAATAGATTATTGTAATGAAATAAAGTTTAAAGTTGTTTGTTTCATTTATTGAGTGTATATATATATATATATATATATATATATATTATATATATATAATATATTATATATATATATATGAGGTAAGAGATTACAAGAGAAAGTATGTTTTTAACTCAGAATCTGAGAAAATCCGTAAATATGTCACTTTCTATCTATTATCTCAAGATGACACTTTTTTCTAAAAGAAAAATCACTTAAGTATATTTTATCGTTAGGCCTAATTCCTCTTTCTGATATGCAGGATTTATTTAGAGATTTTTCTTTAGAAAACCATACGAACGATGAAGAATTCTAATAATAAAGAAAAGGTCTTTCTTTTTTCTTCATTTTTTCTTCTCAAAATCTTTTATCAAACCTAAATTTGGACCTATCGGCTGTTGAAATTATTTAGTGGACATTTTAAAACACACTTATCTCCCTTTTTTTACAAGCCTTTTTTTATACTCATTTGTTGTTGTATGTGTGTGTGTGTGTGTGTGTGTGTGTGTGTTGAAACTCTACCGCGAGGATGTTAGGGTCCCATCTAAAGATTTATAGAAATCTGTTTTTAAAAAATTGAGTTTAATTCTTTTTTTTTTCAAAACTATACGCTACGACATGCTTAAAAACTTTTCCGGTATTAAATGACCCACTGTGGTTGATATGCCGTAAAACAAAACAAACAGACAAGCACAACAAACAACCTAGTGATAGTCAAAACTCATTACTTCTATAATAAGGTGAATTCGGTGACTAATTGGCTGTTGTATGCCAGACATACACCATGCGTGGCGCCTATGGTGGGTACCATTGTAGAATGCTCGTTTTTGGCATATTACAAGTTTTGCCGGTTTGACGTGCGACTAGAATAGTCGGGGTGACCACTTGAGTGGGGTTTATCGTTGGTTGGTCATGCTTGTTGACGTCAATAAACGTGAAGAAGTTGGCCTCCCCACGTCAGGTGTTCGAATTCACTATTTTTTATTTTCGGTTTTCCACTTCATTCAATAATTCATCTTCTTTTCCACTTTCTTTCTTTCTTTACTTTCTTTTTCTTTCATGGACTTTTCTTTCTTTCTTTCTTTCTTTTTTATTTCACGTTCTTTCTTTCTTTTTTTTCTTTTTCTTTCATGTAATTTCTTTCTTTCTTTCTTTTTTATTTCACATCCTTTCTTTCTTTTTCTTTCACGTGCTTTTTTTTTCTTCACGTTCTTTCTTTCTTTTTTTTTCTTTCTTTCATTGTACTTTCTTTTCTTTTTTATTTCCCGTTCTTTTCACGTTGCTTTCTTTTCTTTCACGTTACTGTTCTTTTTCTTTCACGTTTCTTTTCTTTCTTTCTTTTCTTTTTTTCTTCATCTTGTCTTCTTTTATTTTCTTTGATTTGATTATTTCACAGTTCTTTCTTTCTTTCTTTTAATTCAGTTCTTTCTTTCTTTTACTTCTTTATCTTTCACGGTTCTTTCTTTTTTCTTTCTTTCTTTTTTTTTTTCGTTCTTTATTTATTATTTATTTTTTCTTTTATCTCTTCTTTCTTTCTTTATTTTCTTTTCCTTTCACTTTTTCTTTGGAATTTTTTTTTTCAAACAAAACTTCAATCCTCTAATTAAGGAATAATTAGTATAATTTTCGTGTCATTAAAAACTATAACAGTAAAAAAAAAGCCTTTAGAACACTAACACTGATTGCTAGCTTTCAGTTATAGATATACAGCTATAACAATGAATAAATATGATATCATATATATTATATATATATATATATATTATATATAGTTGTTAAAATGTGGATTTTTTTTGCGAATCTATTGGTTGAAATAAATATGACGGGATGCCGGTTTAAAGTTTTACTTTTTTCTGAAGTTAATATTTACTCTGTGTATATAATTAATTTATTTGATTACACTGGTTTACACAAGAAATTCGAAAGGCAAGCACAAAAATAGTGCTGTTTTAACCTAATTTGGGGGTGCTAAAATTCAGATTTGAACTCCGTTTTTACTCATCACCTTCACCTAGCTCTAGTTTTTAGATGTGCATACTGTACATTTGTACTATACTGTACATAAGGCGTATATGATTCAGCGGTTATTTCCTAATATTGTGTGACTTATGTCTTCTTTTTTGTTATTATGCAATAAATGTAAGTGATAGCATTACATTAGATATTATAGCTATATAACAAGATGGATTTTGACAGTTGAGCGTAGCCAACACGCCAGTAAGCGCGCTGGAGTCAGCGCAGGAGGCTGTCGTCCCGTCGCAGCACAGGAGGAAGATGTCCCTCGACAATTGTGTTCCACAATCCTTTGGGGTGATCATATTTGCTTATTACATTCACGACGCACATTTTTATTGGCTTAACATATGATTTCAATTTTACTTGTTGGATGCTCTTGCCGTGACACCAGACCGGAGGCAAAATAATAAGCAGATCGTCTCAAGAGAGAAACACTTCTGTTTGCGTAGTATGAATCTGTGTACATTGTTGTCATCCAAGTAAATTTATTTCCGCTCATTTCTTATCTATCCTGTTTTATCTCTGTAATAAGCTGCTGCAAACTGTTGAAATAAGCACGTATATACTCTGTATATACTAAATTGAGCTATTTATAAAAGACAGAAAAACTAGAGGTGATAGGAGCAAAATTGTTTTAAATTGAATTCAGCACACCCAAATTAGTAAAAAACATATATTCACATTCTTGCCTTAGAACAAAAAATTTTTTTGTAAACCAGTGTTATTATACATATGAGCTCTTTTTAGGGATTTAAAAAAATCCTTGTATGGTATAATGTTTGCACCTACAAAGAGCATTACAGTATGAATTATAGCAGTGAGATTTTGAAGATCCCAAATAGAATTATCCCTTAAACCAGTCATTTGGATTACCTTATATATATAATATATATATTATATATATATAATATATATATATATAATGATCGCAGTGAGAGAGAGAGAGAGGAGGAGAGAGAGAGAGAGAGAGAGAGAGAGAGAATATTTTATTTTAGAATTGTTATATCCATAATTTTGGTTACACTCAGTTCAAATGCTGTACGATTTTGATAAATGAATAATACCTAATTATATCCGTAATGTAATATTTCACGTCACCTAGAATATACAATGTGATATCTTTGTCTCGAAGGAAAGTACCCTACTTACATACATAAATTCATACATAAGTAGTGTGCGTGAATCTCTCACACAGACACACATATATACTTTACTTTACAACATATACGAACACAAAACGTGCTCCGCAGCGAGCTATTTTCCCAGGTAACAACTGTCCCCTTGATTTAAAGGGCGACCTGGGTTATTAATCCAGGTGCCCGAGGATGCCCTCTTGATGGAGGATCCACGATTTTTTGTGCCCGCCATCTCAGACTACGGTTGGGGTGTCACATTAATAGGCTTGCGTCTGACCCATCCTAGTGGATTGATTACTCTATAGTGCTCTCTCTCTTCTCCCCCCTCATGCGTCTCCTGCTCTTCTCTCTCTCATCGCTCTCCTCGTCGTCTCCCTCTTCTTCTCTCTCTCTCCTACTTCCTACCCATTCTACATCCTCTCCTCTCTCCTCCTCTCTCTCTCTACTCTACTCTTTCTACACTATTCTTTTTCTTCACTCTTCTATTCCTTTCACTCTTCTAATCTGGATTAACTCTCTCTCTCTCTCCCCCTCCCTCTCTCTCTCTCTCTCTCTCTCTCTCTTCTTCTCTATCTATCTATCTATCTATATTATCTCTATTCTCTCTCTCTCTCACTCTTCCCTTTCTACACTATTCTTTTTCTTTCACTCTTCTATTCCTTTCACTCTTCTAATCTGGATTTAATCTCTCTCCTCTCTCTCTCTCTCTTCCCCTCTCTCTCTCTCTCTCTCTCTCTCTCTCTTCTCTCTCTTCCTTCTCTTCTCTTTCTTTCTCTCTCTCTTCGCCCCTCTCTCTCTTCTCTCTTTCTCTCTCTCTCTTCCTCTCCTCTCTCTCTCTCTATACTATCTATCTATTTATCTCTATCTCTCTTCTCTCAACTCTTTCCTTTCTTACACTATTTTTTCCTTTCACTCTTCTAATCTGGATTTAACTCTCTCTTCTTCCCTCCCTCTTCTCTCTCTCTCTCTCTCTTCTTTCTCCTTTCTTACACTATTTCTTCTCTTCTCTCTCTCTCTCCTCTCCTCTCTCTCTCTCTCTCTCTCTCATATTATATATAATATATATATATATATATATATATTCCTGGTTTGAAGAAATTTCTTAGATAACAAACAGTTCACCCAAAAGCGAATCGGTATTATGCAGAAAATGAAGGAACAAAAAGGAAGTCGTCTGACTCACATTCAAGAGAAATGAACGCAGGTTTGATAAAGAGAACATAAAGGGGGTGGGGTCGTTAACTTTTTTTGCGGTAGGGGGGGGGGCTTTGTTCGGGTTAATTTTTTTTTTTCATAATAATTAATTTTAAAAAAGAAACTTATCTTTATTTCATATTAAGTTATTAATCTTTTCCTTTTATTTTTTCATTTTTTTTTTTTTTTTGCAATTAATTTTATTTTGTCCATTTTTTTCTTTCTTTTATAAGGCAGTCTCAATTCGTGATGCCAGCAGTTTTGTGCATCTCCAGACCCAAAGTACAAACTCTGATTGTGCTTTTAAAACCCCTCCAAGTTATTTATAGCATGCACTTACTGTAAACACGTGGCCTCTGCGAATAATAGGTGAGAAAATACTTAGTTTTCGCTGATGAGTACATGTACACATATGCTAAGTAGTAGTATACACCTTTGGGTGCATATTGATAGTTACATTCCCCACAACAAAAATACACACACACAACGTGCACAGAGTTCATATATATATATATATATATATATATAATAATATCATGCCATGATAAACCTATATTATGGTTTGGTTTTGTTTAACGGCATAATCACTCAGTGGGTCATTTAATGCCGATAAAGTTTTGAAATAAATCAATTCTTAATGGATAATACAATTTTTTTATAAATACATTTTCTATTTAAACCCATATATGGGACCCTAACAGGTACTACCACTCCGGGTCAGAGTGGACCAGGGAGCAATGGTGATGAAGGGTGCTCCACATTCCCCAAACCTCCAAAACTGAACCTCACCTCAGATAAGAGTTTAACGTCATTTACAGGCATGTAGACCCTCAGTCACTGCCTTCTAGCACCCATATGATAAAAAGGGGTTGGGGCTTGCTATAAGGCAATAGGGTTGGGAAATCATATAGGTGCTAGGGCTTGAATTAACCATCCGATATGATTGGAAGGGCCTCTCCGACGCCGTCTAGCCCAAGATAGGCCAAAGGTGGAGTATTGCAAGTCATGGTCTGCTCATCCACCTGGGTTCTATCCTTGAGCATCACGGGTTGCCACCCACGGCAAACAGGTGGCCCATTGGGGGAGTCTTACCCCTCTGCAGAGGTGCAGTCGGTGCATTCTAACGCCCATACGACAGGGCGGTATATATTATGGAAAAGATGACTTACTGGTGAATATGGTCACGTGTGGTTGATGTGAAGTTCATAAAGGTAAGGCAGTGATATAACAAATAAAAGTGCTCAATACGTTGGTAGAGCAAACTTTATTTTAATATAGGTCCAAGTGATAACCTACTCGAGTTTCACACATGTTAGGATTTTTCAGGGTTAACTCCACTGTGTAAATCAAGATGTTGGTTGATGTAATATTATATTTATCTTTATATATTATTTTTATATACATATATTGTCTAACAATCAATCAATCTTGATTTACACAGTGGAGTTAACCCTTGAAGATCCCAACATGGTGAAACTCGAGTAGGTTATCACTTGGACTATATATATATATATATATATATATATATATATATATTAGTACTTTTTGGGCGTGTACAGAATTTATTAGTGTTTTAAAAGACCTCCTAAAAGATTCATTATATGAAAAAAAAATTGTATATATTTTACAATAGAAGGGGGGGTTAACAACATGTCCTACTAGTTAGAAATGGAACCGTCGGTCCAAACGATATACTGAGGAATACTTATGGTTCGTCTATAGGCGAGCACCGTATAAATAACCGTAATTGCGCCAACTCATTTAGTGTTGACTGGTTCTCAGTTGAGAGCAAGTGCACTCTTTAACCATCTGAAGATTTTAGAAAAGCATTGTATATTCTGACCAATAAGCCTGCTCTTTGTAAACAAAGAGAGGGCTTACTTGGTTTGAATATTATCAATCTATAAAGTCTTCTTTCTCTTTTAGGAGAAAAGAAAAGAAATTGTTCTTTTCTATTATTCTATTTTCTTACTCGTCCCATTTACCTGTTTTATCTATTATCCTCGATATTTAGCTCTGTTGAGCGAGGATCGAAACTAGTCAGCATGCAACTCGTTTTTATTTTCCTTTACCCCCCCCCTCTATTGTAAAATAACAATATTTTTTTCATACAATGAATCTTTTAGGAGGTCTTTTTAAAGCACTAATATATATATATATATATATATATATATATATATATAATATAATGAACGTTTTCGGTATGTACGTGTCGATCTATAACTCAGAAAAGAGGAGTCATTCAGATTTGAAATCTTACATATAGATTAACATACTTCTAACTTAGAAACATACCAAATTTGGTTATTGATTTTTACTGATTAATGGATATAATTAATTAATCATACAAAAATCAAACGATTTTCGGAAGGTATCGAAAACTGCTGCAGAAGCTTGATTTTTTACTTTTCTCAGAGGTCTGGCAGGGGGCCGAATCCTGCTGCCATACATATGGCCTGCTAGTGGCTACCCTTGTTATCCAGGGCTTGACTAGAGTGTTTAGCAACTCCACGTAGGCATCTAGACATCATTGTCTAGGATTTGAACGCGGGTCGACGAGTCCATTTCCTACGACTCTAGCCATTAGACCACGCGCCTCCATATTTATCTTATGTATATCCACAATGCATGTCCATGCACACCTAAATTCATACAATGATTCTTTCAAGTCCCTAAGACTGATCAATCTATGATAATTAATAAATCAATTATATACAGAGCAATGCGATAACCAAGAAAAACTCAACAGACCGTCATTTGGCAATTATAAATTTATTTCAGCCGATAACTCCATAAAAGAGCCCAGTCTTGTCAGATAGCCATGATACAACCTATGATGGCTATCTGATGAGACTGGGTTTTTTTATAGAGTTACCAGCTGAAATAAATTTATAACAAATAGCGATTGGTACCCTGAGGGTGCCGTCGCGGGCTTTTAGGAATAGGTTTCAACTAACAATAACCACGCCTCGAAAAATCCTTATCGACCATGATACTGCCGCTGCGGAAAGACGGTAATATATATATATATATATATATATATATATATATATATATATATATATATATATATATATATAAGATAATCTAATGAGTCAGACGAATCTACTATTAGTTTCGCATAAAGCTCTTCAGGGCTAAAATCTTACTTTTGGCCCTGAAGAGCTTTATGCGAAACTAATAGTAGGTTCGTCTGACTCATTAGATTATCTTTATTATTGGCTCTACTTAGGTATCGAGCACTTTTTACTTATTAGCTTTCTCCTAGCGATTATATGAATATATATATATCTTATATACATATATATACATATAAATTGTTTTTTCTTTTGGCCAAATACTGTACCAATAGATTATTTTTTGTTGGTACGAATATCTTGGTCCTTTCTTTTTTTCAAAATTTTTTTCTCCCTGGTTGATGTTTGGTAGTATATTTTTACAATCAAACTATTTGTTGGGTTTTTTCTCACCGCAAGGATTTACCAACACGCTTGGTATATTAAATTGTATATATATATATATATATATGTGTGTGTGTGTGTGTGTGTATGTGTGTGTGTGTGTGTGAATAAAAAGGCCTTAAATACCAGGGGTAATGCCTTTTTATTCACAAATAAATTTTCTCTGTTTATAAAAATTAAACATTGAGCTCTCATACGGACATGAACTCTACAACAAACTACTGGTAAAGAATAGAACCAGCCTAGAACTACCTTTGTACCAAGAAACTTGGTACCCCAACAAAGAATATATATATATATATATATTGATAATTGCCCTTGGGAAAATAACTTAAAATATGACAATACAGCTACAGCATATACTTACAGTAAACATGTGGTCTCTACAAATAAATAGGTGAGGAATTATACTGAGTATTCACTGCTGTGTATACATACACAGGGTCTCCCTAACAATTAGTGCACATTCGGTATTGAAACCCCTAACAAAGAACAGCTTCCCACACATATCTCCACGTTCAACAAACGAGGCCTAGAACTAGTTTTTGAAATACAGTGGTACCTTGACTTACGAGTGCCTTAACCTACGAGTTTTCTGAGTAGAGAGAGAGAGAGAGAGAGAGAGAGAGAGAGAGAGAGAGAGCACTCGGTCAATTTTTTCTTGTTTTTTTTTTTTTTTTCATTTTTCACTACTTGATGTCGCTAATCTGAATTATTTAATTTCTGATCAATCTATACATACTCGTGTTCCTTAACGGTCCGACTGTTATCATCTTGCACTACCCTCTAGTTAAAAATGAGACTGTCCAAATCGTCCAATATGTAATGCAAAAATGTAAATCCTGATTATCTGGTGTTGTGTATCCACCGAATTCTTATTTCTTATGATTGTCGTCACTTCAGCAAAATAATGGGCAATTCCGTTTTAATTACAAAGAAAAAAGAAGAGAAAAGACATGCTACACAGAAAAATATATTAAGAAGGAATGAAAGAAAGATAGAAAGGAGAAAGGCAGTGGAGATGGGTGCGCGGAAGCGATAATGCTAATCTGTCTGAGAGAAAGTTAAATCAAATAAGTAAAGTAAATAAAGTCGTCGGGGTGACCTAAAGTCGGTATCGGCCAGACAGCGAGGGAGCCTATCCCCTTTTCATTAGCGCTAGACCAAGGAGATTGTTTTTGCGTCTGAGGTGGAGCGCCACACTTACCATCAGCTCCTTTACCGCACAGATCCCTGTGCTACTCATAGGCTGCCAACAAGATTATTATACTTTTTACATATTAAACTATTTGACAATAGCTCTTGTTATATAATTTATGAGTAGTCAAGAATTATGAGCATATCTGTAGTTAGAATATTTAAATAAGGTCTGTTAGATTAAAAATGACGGGGACCGTGGAAAGTTAGAGTGGCGATGAGTGACAATGGTGACATTTCTAACTGACCTTCCGGTAGACGGTTTAGACACGTGGAAATTAGTTTTAGTTTTAGATGCGAGCTAGCACTTTATCAGAGAGGATAGGTCTTAGGGTTCACAACTCACCCGCGGGGAAACCAAATGGGCAGGGTTGAAAATAAAAACTTGATCAAGAAACAACCAAGTCTTGTTTTGTTAATTAGATATTAAAGACAATGACCAGCTCAACACGAAAAAGAATCAATAGAAGAAGAAACACCAATGTTACATAGGGGCTAAGTCGAGTTGTAGTAGTAGTCGTTAGTAGTAGTAGCCGTCGTTAGCTCGAGGAACAACACACGAAAGTCGTATAGTCAAAAAGGGATTGTTTATTTATTTCTAGGCTCGTGGGTTCTTTTTCAAAGATAGAAGAGAGAGAGAGAGAGAGGGGGGAGGGAGAGAGTATGGTCGAGCTGTTCTATATTATATCACGTTCATGCGCGCTGTTTGTTGCTATCCTAGATATGTTACGACGGAGCCCCAACAAACGCATCCGACCCTTCTCGGGTCCAGCGAAAAAGAGGCCGAATTTTCTTTACTTCCGTTTGTAGTCCCGGTGGTGTGGGAAGGTCCCATCCGCTTCCGCTCAAAACGCGGAACTTCCGTTTTTATTTTCAAGTCTAGCTCCGGGGTCATTGGTCGGTCAATGGCTGGCCCCCGTTGAGTGTTTACCCTTCCAAACTTTAATCTCTTTTTGTTCTTATTTTTTTTCCTCTCTTTCTCTAGAAATCCAATAACCGTTTTCTTTTCAATCCCCAAATTCCTAGTTGACCATTACACTCCACCAACCCTTAACAGCCGAAGCCCACTAGACGAAACAACATGGCGGCCGAGGTAGAAGCAGAAGTGTAACTAATAAGAACAATCATCTCTACTCCCCCCTCTCTCTCTCTCTCTCTCTCTCTCATATATATATATACCCGAGATGACTCTCTCCTCTATTATATACTCGATGTATGATGTGGATATATATGACTATATAACACTCTTAGGTAGGAAGAGCGCGGTGTAATGGTTAAAGTCATGGGAAATGGACTCGTCGTCCCGAGTTCAAATCCTGGACTTACCTGTCTACATTTCACATAACGCTAATACCCTTGGGAAATGTATGAATCCTACTCTCCCTCCAGCTATGGGTAATAGTAGGACAGACTGGGCTCTTCAGTCTTGGTTAGGCAACCTATCTAGAAAAAGGAAAACTTTGAATTCAAACCTGGTAAACTGTGCTTAATAAATTGACCATGTGTCGCATCCTACTCGTGCTAGGGTTAGGGTTAGGGTTGAGGTTAGGGTTGGGGTTTTGGGGTTAGTTTAATTGGAAAATAAATAAATAATTTTGGCTCTGTTTTTTCTTGGTCACCCTGCATACAGGGTGACCCAGAAAAAAGAGAACCCACAAATTTTGTAATAAAACAGTTAATTTTAACTAGGAGGGTTTAGGGTTAGGGTTGGGTTTTCGGGAAAAACGCCCTAAGTTGGTGGGGGTTTTGTTATTTTTTTGTTGTTTTTTGGGGGGGTTTTCAAGTGACACTGCTTCGGCTACGGACTTCAATCGTAGCTGGATTTTTTTTTCAGCAGCCACTGGCTAGCGGATTTTGTGGAAGGAGGCCGGGACGAAACTCCGCAAAGAGTACCCATTGTAATAATTAAATTATCATACTGTGGTATATCCACTGGTCCTGCTAGTAGATACATAATTATAACAGACTTCTGCGGGTTTTAAATTTAGAAAAAAAAAAGCGGGAAGTTTCTTACTCCGGCTTTAGGAAATGGGGCGCAAAGAACGTCAGGGTTGCATTTTTTTCCCCTTAAATTACTCTAATCTAGGCCGCCCATGTATATCTTTTCATCGTTGACGTTTTGCTCCCCCCCCCCCTAAATAACTCAAATATCTTAAAGGAATATCAAATCTTTTTTCTCTACCATTGAATAAGAACACTTTTCTTTTCCCTTGGGGATTCTGATAGCGATCGTCACCAAGATTCTCCATTGGATAAGACCGTGAAACACGTGACAGGTTTTTTTTTCAAAACGCCGCTCAAAAGATTATACGTCGCTTATCTTGCGGAAGGACCGGGTTAGCTCAGCTGGTAGAGCGTTTGGCTAGAAACCACAAGATTCCTAGTTCGAACCCGGCCCTCGCCAACTCAGTGTATGAGTAGCACAGGGATCTGTGCGGTAAAGTAAGGAGCTGATTGTAGGTGTGACGCTCCACTTCAGAGGCTAACATAATCTCCTTGGTCTAGCGCTAGTGAAAAGGGGATAGACACCCTCGCTGATTGGCTGATACCGACTTTAGGCCACCACGACGACGATCTTGTGCAAGGCCCACGTGACCACCATAATGACATGGTTTGGTAAATCTCGGGTCGGCCAGAGAGATCAATCCTATGTACTTTATTGGTAACTAGAAGCGGCTAACCGGCATTGCCTGGGTAGGTGGGGGAGGCATAAAAAGTTAGTCTCGCAGATCCATTGTTTTTGTTTTGTTTTTTGGGTCTTCCATAATTGATTTATGTTTTAATAATGAACGCCAACAATGACTTTCCCTTCCTTACTATTCAAATTCTAATTTGTAAATATCTTCACAAATATAAAATCTTTATCATTTTTATACAAAACCAAGCTCTGGTGATAGTGAATGTGTATATAGATTTACTTTATCAATTTACGTTATCAATTGTTTTATTTTCATAGTTTCCTCCGGACATACATACACACAACTGCCCTTTATATATGTATAGATTGTCAATGATGTTTATATAATTTTAAAGTTTGAAACCCGCCCCTCGGGGTGGGGTTCCAGTGGCTTCGGTCCTGGATCTTACAAGCTAACATCGGTGATCACAGGGGGCCATACCCCTAGGCAACACCTGTCCCCTCGATTTAAAGGGGCAGGTCTGGGTTTATTGCCTGGTGCCTGAGGCGCCCCGTTGAGGGTGAATGCCGACGGGATAAACGCATTTTTTGCACCCACCACCCATGAGCTTCGGTTCGTGGGTGGTCCCACAATAATAGGACCTTGAGCCTAACCCATACAAAGTGGGGTACGTGGTAAATATCATATACCTATTTTTCTACATAATCATTATGTCGGTCAATGTATTTTTGTGGGCGCTGTGGTAGTTTGTGTATGCCCATGTCGTTAAGGAAGCGTTGAGCCTCGTCGTCGTTGCAAATTCTCTCTTTCGTGTATTTTTTACTTTCATGTACGACTCGTCATACATTTCACTTAACTGGTGATGAATTTCAATCGGTTTAATGCCTCTTGTTTTCTAAACCAAATAACTGCGCGAACTTCACACTTAGCGGTAGCGTCAAAAGGGAGCTCCATCAGCTTCAGAAATGACTGCTAAGGTAAGACTAAGCGTGTCATGGTGGCACACGCCTGGACAGATATAGATACAGGCACAACAAACACAACCGTGTAGCCAATAGCCGCACGAACAGTTTCCGTGTCTCCAAGCGCTTTGGAGACCTTAATTTTAGGATTACCCTCGTAAAATCAAGACAGTTGGATAGAGTTGATTTTCTGCTATAAAACATAAGATTAAGCAATAACATTTCAAGTAGTCAGCACATGAAAGTTAAGAGGGTGCTCCGAAAGTAATGCCTCCTATTGGTTTCCATGGCGACTATAATGGATACAGGGAGTCCAGTGCATCATTGATTAGAAAAAGTTTTCTTCGCCACATCAAGAAAATAATCTGTCTTCGTTGTTTTGTTTTGTTTTTTGTTTTGTTTTACGGCATATAAACCACGGTGGGTCATTTAATGCAAAGTTTTGACAAATTCGTAGCGACAGTTTGGAGAGAAAAAAATTTAAACTTAAATTTTTTTTTTTTTAAACAAATTTTCTATTTAAGCCATAAATTGGACCCTAACAGATACTACCACTCCGGGTCAGAGTAGACCTGGGAGCAATGGTGATGAGGGAGAGCTCCACATTCCCCAGACCTCCAGAACTGGAACTTTACCATCAGTTTAACGTCATTCCCAAGACACGAAGACACTTCGCCACTGCCTTCTGGCACCCATATAAAAGGATTGGGGCTTGCCATAAGGGCAATAGGGTCTGGACAATTATATATGTGCTAGGGCTTGATGTGACCAACCGATGGATTGGAGGGGCCCTCTCTGACCGCTCGTCTAACCTAAGTAAGGGCCAAAGTGGGGTGTTGCATGTCATTGGCTGCTCATCTATCAGGATTCCGTCCTTAAGCATCACGGGTCGCCACTCACGGTCAACAGGTGGCCCAATTTTTTTTGTGGGGGGGGGGTCTTACCCCTCTGCAGAGGTACAGTCGATGTATTCTAAAGACCCAGCCGACTGGAAGATGCAGCTGAACACATCTCCAGTGATCGGATCCGGTTATTTCTTATAAGTCTAACATAAACAAAGGGGAACCACTCTTGACTGATGAATTATTTATTTATTTATTGATCTACTAGGAAAAAGAAGACGGGTTGGGGTTAGGATTAGGGTTTAGGGTTAGTTTAATGGGGAAATCAATAAATAATTTATCAGTCAAGAGTGGTTCCCCTTTGTTTATGTTAGCCTTATAGGAAATAACCTCTGATCCATATCACGATTCTGGTCGCCATTTCAGGCGTTTATTTCCCCCGAAGGCTATGGGGTTATGTTAAGGTTTGTTTGTGCTGGTATCTTAACCCCAATAAAAGCTGTTTTTTAGTTCTTCTTGTTGGCATATTTGGATATAAGATGTGCTCTAAATACCCACTTAGAGTTATAGACTAGTCAAGGTGTGATTGACTCTTGTAACCAATCACTAGCAATACTACTGACCTGATAGAATACTTACCCCCCCCACATTGGTCATAATTAAAACTGTACTCTTTGAGGACGGACAGACATAGGATTGCCGGATATTTACCAATACTCAGGAAGGACTTATACCATTAACTGGGAACACTTTAGTAACCAAAAGGATCCATTATCGAGGGACTCTTATCAAGGATCCAATTCAACCAGATAAGCGCTTCTGCATAAGGCCAAGGAATGGCCTTTAAAAACGTAACACTTCTGGACTGGTGAGCAGAAATGGAAGGCATTCAAAGAACGAGAAAGGAAAGAGACAAAAGCAAAAGGTGACTTTATGACTTAGACTTTATTGAACAGGGTCATAGTGGCCAGGTGAGGGGATAACCCCTGGTCAAGAAACGACCTACACTCAGTTTCTGCCTTAGAATGTCCGAGGTATTATTTTGGGGGAAGGGAGTCAGTTCTTTGTCGGGCATGCGCAGATAATATTTCCGGTGAAAGGCCCCATGGGAGCTTGTTGCTTTTTTATTTTTATCTTTATTTTATTTCTACTTTCGTATCTTTTAATCCCCACAAGGTCTGATTTAGCTCAATCAGTAGAGCACACGCTTGGGAATCGCAAGGCTCCTAGTTCGATACCGGTCCACGTCAACTCAGCGTATAAGTAGCACAGATTGAGTAGTCTAGCCTGTGCGGTAAAGTGGGAGCTGACAATATGTGTGGTGCTCCACCCCAGCAAAAAACAATCTCCGCGAAAAGGGAACAAGTTTCTTCGTTGTATGGCCGATATTAGTAATAGGCCACATCGCCAACTTTACTTTTCACTTTTAATAGTTTTTAAAGCGAAGATTCTCTGGTTGACTGAATGGATTTCTCAGAGGGATTAAGGGTGCAGATTCTTATTACAACCACGCCTTTTCAAAAACATGTTGTTGTTTTTTTTGGGGGGGGGGCGATGGTGGGTATTTGGGAAGCAACCAGTGGGAAAATGTCATCAGAGAAACATCCCTTCAAAATAAGACCACTAAGACAATATATATATATATATATATATATGTGTGTGTGTGTGTGTGTGTGTGTGTGTACAGAGAGAGAGAGAGAGAGAGAGAGAGAGAGAGAGAGAGAGAGAGAGATACAGTGGGATAGATAGATAGATAGCTAGATAGATAGATAGATACATACATACATACATATGAATAGAGTGAGATAGGTAGATAGATAGATAGAATCGAATGAGATAGATAGATATGAATTGAATGAGATAGATATATGAATCGAATGAGATAGATAGATACATACATACATACATAGATACATAGATATATAGACAGATATGAATTGAATGAGATAGATAGATAGATAGATAGATAGATAGATATGAATTGAATGAGATACATAGATAGATAGATACATAGATATGAATCGAATGAGATAGATAGATAGATACATAGATAGATAGATAGATATGAATGAATGAGATAGATAGATAGATAGATAGATAGATAGATATGAATTGATGAGATACATAGATAGATAGATACATAGATATGAATCGAATGAGATAGATAAATAGATAGATAGATACATACATACATACATACATACATACATACAAAACATACATACATAGATAGATACATAGATATGAATTGAATGAGATACATAGATAGATAGATACATTGATAGATAGATATAAAACGAATAAGATAGATAGATAGATAGATAGATAGATAGATAGATATGAATCGAATGAGATAGATATATATATATATATATATATATAGATAGATAGATATGAATCGAATGGGATAGATAGATAAATAGATATTAATCGAATGAGATAGATAGATAGATAGATAGATAGATAGATAAGAATCGAGTGGGATAGATGGATAGATATATAGATATGAAACGAATGAGAGATATATAGATAGGAATCGAGTGATCTAAAGGAAACTGTTGCGTTCAGCTTGACTTGACTGTAAATTATAACGGTATACTATGTTAATTTTTTAAAGATATGAGATTTACCATTCCAAGGGAACTAACTCTCTTCTCTTGCTGCGTTAAAATCTATATATTAATACTTGTGTTCCTTAACAGTGCGATCGTTATCATCTTGCAACGCCCCCAGGTTAAAAATGAAACCGTCCAAATCGTCCATGATGAAATGCAAAAATGTAAATCCTGATTATCTGGAGTTGCTTATCTGCCGAATTCTAATTTTTTTTATAATTGTCGTCACCTCAGCCTAATAATGGACCATTCGTTTTTATCATAAAGAAAGAAAGGGGAGAAAAAGACATGCGACACAGAAAAAAGTATAAGGAAGAAAGAAAGTAGGGAAGATAGAGAGAGGTGTGAGCGCGCAGAAGCGATATCACGAATCTGTTTCAATCGAACATAATGAAAGATGAAAAGAAGGAAAGAAAGAAAAGAGAGTGAGGAAGAGTTAAATTAAGATAATTTTACTTTTTAGATATTGAACTATTTGCAATAGCTCTTATGTAAACATATCAAACGTTGTAATAATTAAATTATCATAATGTGGTATATCCACAGGTCCTATTAGTAAAAATAGTTACACCTACTTTTTTTTTCAATAATAGAAATCGGTTATTTCCTATAAGTCTAACATGATCAAAGGGGAACCATTCTTGCTGATAAATTATTATTTATTTATTGATCTACTAGGAAAAAAGAAGACGGGGTTAGGGTTTAGGGTTTAGGGTTAGTTTAATAGGAAAGTAAATAAATAATTTATCAGTCAAGAGTGGTTCCCTTTGATCATGTTAGACTTATAGGAAATAACCTAGAAATATATCTGGAAGTCGTTTTGAAGGATCGGGGCAGGTCTTGTAGCACATTTCCTCTTAGTTATTCTAGCTTCTCGATCATTCAAATTGGATTTCAATTTTGAGATTTTTTTTCTCTAATTGTTGCATAGCGCTAAAACGTAGGTTTAAAGTTTACTTTGATACATTGGATAACAGTTTCATAGTAGAGTCGATTTCATGAATGGTAGGCACAGAAGACTAGGAATAGTCCAAGTAATGCTACCCCATGTGGCTCGTAGTTGCTGAAACTATCAAGAGAAAAAAATTCATCAGGACGTTATCAAAATCTGGAGGATTATTCCACAAGACTCGATAATGGATCTGCACCTATTGAGCCGGTGGGCGCTGTACTGATCGCCACTGAGCCCCGTTAAGACCCACATGCTTCACAACCCTGAGAGGTGACCTATGGCTTAAGGATGGAAACCATGACATGAAATACTAACTTAATTTAGACGGGCGGTTGGTGAAGCACCCGATCAATCAGCTGGTCATGTCAAGACCTAGCACGTCTATGATTGTCCCAATCCTATTGCCCTTATGGCAACACCCAACCTTTTTTTATCAAATATGTCCTAGAAGGCGGTACCTGAGGTCTTAGCGTCTTGGGAAGGATGTTAAAATCTGATGGTGAGGTTCCAGTTCTGGAGCTCTGGGGAATATGGAGCACCCCTTCATCACCATTGCTCCCTGGTCCACTCTGACCCGGAGTGATACCTGTTAGGGTCCCATTTATGGGTTAAATAAATGTGTTTATAAAAAAAAGAGCATCCATTAAGAATGAATTTATTTCAAAATTTGTCGGCATTAAATGACCACCGAGGTTGATATGCCGTAAAACAAAAACAAAACGGACCATATGACCTTTAGGCACCCCTTCCGCGATCTCGACTCGTGGGACACTCTTCTCATTTACACCGTCAAAATCCGGTTATTTGTTAGGGTTAGGGTTAGGGGTTAGGGTTTGGGGTTAGTTTTATAATTAAAAAAAAAAACTCTAAAAATCGTCTGTTAACAATTAACCGGATTTTGACGGTGTAAATGAAAAAATGTCACCACGAATCGAGATCGCAAAAGGGGTGCCTAAAGGTCATATGGTCCAACAAAACAAACAACTTCAGGGGCTTCCGCAATCTAATACTATTTATACGTAAAATGCGATTCTAATAATTTTATCTCTTGCGCGCTATTCTGCATTTATACCGCTATCAATTAAAAACTTCCACTAAATGCGTTAAAAACGGTAATCGTTGCTATAAAATATAAATTCACATAACAAAAAAAAGATTTATTTTTAAAGTATCTTATCTGTTAACATTGAAAATTCGGTCTCTATTTCTCTGTAACCGAAACTACGCCATTGCTTATAATATATATAATACCCAAAATCGTCAATACATAGAATGAAAAATAACCTTGTATTATATACACTCAAAAATTGATCAAAAAAAATTAAATTATTTTTTACTCTCGTCCCTTCTTCAGTAATAAGAGATTAACTAAAAACAAATAAAAACTTACGATTTTGTGTAAAATTTATGTGAAAATATTCAAAACAATTTATTATTTGAGTGGGGGTGAGCAGAACGAAGTTTCAAATTATTTTTATTTTTTACTCCTTTTAATAAATTTGATGATTTTACTTTCTTATAATACAAATCTTCTGACAATGAATTTTTACTCCTCAGACAATATCTTTCTTTAGCAAACGAGATGTACTTCCTGACACCTTCACACACAGCAGTTGTCGTACGTAATTGATTTGCTCTCCTAGCAGTTATAGCACTATCCGAAATAGATTTTCTCTTCCACTCGTTTCGACCGCCAAAATGCTACTGAGGACTTTTTGCCGATCTGGGAGGGCAGGTCCCTTAATACCCAATTGCTGTGTTTCATCCGGGCTCCTTACTCTGAATGGCACGTGCGGAATTTCACCGGCATTTCAGCAACGAAGAAGTGACGAGTTCAATTTCCGTGGTCACTCGCCACACTCCTCCCCCTCGCACAGGCCAAACATATCCGGACTCGTTTCATTCGTGGGGGCTGGGAATCTGCTCGTCCACACTTTCAAAAATTACTTTTTACTCCGCCCGGAGGTTGTTTTTATACTAGTGAAATTAATATTGTTCTGGAAAAATTTAACGATTTGAAGAGAATTTTGTAAATAAAATGAATAACACTTAAAAGATTCATTAACTTTTTGTTTTGCTTTTTATTTTTGCTTTTTTTTTTTTTCGGGGGCAAGGACCGGTAAAGTAAACGATATCGATTCCTGGCAGCAGATCGAAAAATTCAAGTGATCGGTAAGTCCAAGTAATGAACTAATAAAAAGTAATGAATAACCGATTTAAATTGACATCACAAAACTTCTACAGGTCATGGATAGCAAGGGAGGTAATTCATCTAACCATTTTTTGAGTTACTTCCCTTGAAGTAATTTTAAAATTTAGGACTTTTTTTTTTTTTGTAGATGTGACTAAGTTAATGGTTAAATGTTTTTTTGTGTGACTAAGTTAATGGTTAAATCGAACTTAACGGACCTAAATTCCACCATTGTGTGTCACCCTGCCGAAAGAAAAAAAATACCAAAAATATAAAAGATATAATACAACAGTTATTCTATTTAAAAACTTTTACATTTTTTCAAGTCAGTTAACTTGGAACCACGTATCTTTGAGGAGTTACACAGATTCTTAAAGATACATGATTCCAAGTTAACTGACCTGAAAAAAATGTAAAAGTTTTTAACTAAAATAACTGCTGTTGACATCAGAATCAAAGGAGACTGAGTTTGAGACCCATGGAGAGTTTCAAGTACCTCGGGTCCACCATCTCAAACGTGTAAATGAAGGTGATACCAATGGTAGTTGGTGCCCTTGGAACGGTCCCCAAGGTTTTGGAAAAAATACTTGAGGAATTGGAAATCAAATGAAGAATCGAGAGCATCCAGACAACAGCATTGTTAAGATTGGTGGGAATACTCAGAAGAGTCCTGGAGACCTGGGGAGACTTGCTGTCACTCAGATTCTAGTGAAAGACCACTAGTTAAAGTTTGTAGATAATGCACATTAAATTATAAATTTTCCCTCTCATCTTAATTTCGGTTGACTTTTTATCACATTTCTCCCTGTAGCAAGAGGGGAGACTTAGCTCATGGAGAAAAGTGGGACCAAACCTGTCTCACTTGCAGGATGAGTACAAACAAGAAATCTGGCCGCTTTGGCACTAAAATTTGAATACGCGCGACTTCTAAGCAAAGTGTAAAGAAATCCGAGGTATACGGGTTATCGTCCTTGTCTACGAGCCTCTCTATCAAACCAACCAATGACGAGCCAGCATACTTTGGCGGCAAAGCCAAAGAGACAAATTCTTTCACCCCTTTCTGATTGACCAGCACCAAGGGACTTCGATAACTAACCCTACCTCAGGATTTCAGCTAAGTGGACAAATTGTAAACATTTGTGCAACAAACCAAAAAGTCTGTAACCCTATTGTTTTATGTCTGTAATACATGTCTTCTATTCCAATTCTAGTTGTTTGATTTATTCTTTAACTCTTAACCTGTCGGTCACACACTCGTGGTAAATTTCTTTATAAGAGTGACGTAGCGATAGTAAACTTGCACGTATGCAAATTTCTCTCAGATGTCTGTACATAGAACGAGAAACAACTGAGAAGGGAGTGTCTTTTGAATGGTCTAAAATTTTAAGATAATATTAATCTTTTGCAAGTTTCTCTAGCAAACAAAGTGTAAATTCCTTTCGCCGTCAGCACAGTCTCTACCAAACTGAGCACGTTACTCTCACTTCCTGACACCCCAAACACAGCAGTCGTCGAATTTCACGTCTTGTCCAAACATGTGCTTTCTTCCTCTTTCGTAGTATTAGCCACTGTCAGTTTTATTTATCCTCACTCGGCTACCCTTTATGCAAATTCCGACTCGTCTCATCCGGGTCTCTGCCAACAGCATTTCAGCAACGAGGAGGTAGCGAGTTTAAATATCCGTGGCCACTCGCCACACTCCTCCCCCTTGCACAGGCCAAACATGTCCGGACGCACTTTGTTTGTAGGGGCTCAATTTCGCTACAGAGTGAGATACTTCGAAGCGGTTGATGAGAATATAGTGAGATGGTATTCAAAGCACGTTGGGTAGTCACCAATTCATAGTGGGTGAGAGGCGGTTATTAATAAGTATTTCGGCAAAGTACTCATCACAATATAATAATATATTAGCAAATAGCAGAAAAGACAAAGAACTCATACAGTTAACAAACAAAATATGTATTGACACAAAAATTACAATGGTAGTAGAGAATACTGGGTAAAGTCCTGTAAAAGTCCTTTTTTGGATGTTCAATGTAATAAGTAGAGTTGTAGAGTTGTCTTAACTGAGAAGAAAAGAGTAGTGTGTTTAAAGTTAAATCATCAGTCAGGGTATTTAGAGAGAGAGAAAGATATAGTTTGTTCGTACCTTCAGCATGTATGCGAAATGTTATTAAAACGGGAGACGTGGAGTCGTTTAGACAGGCTTGATCTTTTCTGACTTATCCTCCGAAAACTTTCTCTTATATAGAGTCTAGGTGGCTCCAGAAAGGGTCTACTTGATAAGTTATTCTTAGGCGCGAACGTCTCTGATTGGTCAATAATTAATAATTTTAATATTTCAATTTTTCTTTCTTTATGCTGTGCAATCCACCTGCACAGATCGTTATTTTTCGTCATTTTACTATTATCCTTTGTAGTGATAACTTCTGGTCCACCACAAGTATGTAAACTACTAGAACCGCCCTGTCGGTTAGAATGCATCGACTGCACCTCTGCAGAGGGGTAAGACTCCCCCAATGGGGCCACCTGTTGGCCATGGGTGGCGACCCGTTATGCTTAAGGATAGAGCCCAGGTGGATGAGCAATTCATGACATGCAATACTCCACTTTGGCCCTATCTTGGGCTAGACGGGCGGTCGGAGAGGCCCCCTCCAATCAATCGGCTGGTCACGTCAAGCCCTAGCACCTATATGATTTTCCCAACCCTATTGCCCTTATGGCAAGCCCCAACCCCTTTTTATCATATGGGTGCTAGAAGGTGGTGGCTGTGGGCCTACATGTCCTGGGAATAACGTTAAACTCTATCTGATGGTGAGGTTCCAGTTTTGGAGGTTTGGGAATGTGGAGCACCCCTTCATCACCATTGCTCCCTGTTCCACTCTGACTCGAGTGGTAGTACCTGTTAGGTCCCATCTATGGGTTAAATAGAAAAATGTATTTATAAAAAAATTGTATTATCCATTAAGAATTGATTTATTTCAAAAAACTTTATCAGCATTAAATGTCCCACTGAGGTTTGATATGCCGTAAAACAAAAAACAAACAAACAATTCTACAGTTTTATATTTTTTCTTTTCTTTCTGGAACAAGTCCCAAAAATTGTTTTCAACTAGCTACAATTCACCCATCAGCCATATTCTTTAGTCAGATTAATTACCTGAAGTGCATCTAAAAAGAGAAGGTAGACAGAACTAAGCTACTATGGTATTGAGATTGGTTTTCATTTAGTAAATGCTAGCGGCTCGACTCGTGCCACAAATCGTAATTGTTATATTACTGTTGCTGTCGTATGTGTTAGTAGTGGAGTATTAAAGATTCACACGTAACCTAATGTAGTAGGAAGATTGATCTTATTTAATTCCTTTGTGTGGTGACGGGTGTTGACAATGGGCACTACTACTGCTGGTGTGGTGAAAGGTGGTGGGCGCGCACTTACTGTGCGGGCACGATGACCGTCGTCAACGTCACTCCGTCCGCTCTGTTTCGCCGTTCTCTGGGGTCTGGACTCTCTAACTGTATGCTGGACCCCTTAAGTTAAGGCAGCCCGCCACACATCCTTTGTTCCGTGACGAAGTCTTTCTCTCTTCCAGTCTCTTGTTCAAATTCCCGTTTGACAGAGGAAGTCTTTTGTACCCTTCCTTTTGTTATCCAGACTTTCTGTCTAAGCTATCTAATTATTTTCTTTTGTTCAATTCTTCTCTTGTCCGAGGTTTTCGAATTTCCCGCACAAAATTAAAGTGCAACGATTCCTTAAACATAACAAAAACTCTTCATGGGTTATTTAAGGCCAAACTCTGATTCTTTTTTCTTTGATTGTTTACGGCATATCAACCTCAGTGGTCATGTAATGCTGACAAAGTTTTGAAAATAAATCATTTTTGATAGGCCTCAATTTTTTTTATAACACATTTTTTTCTTATTTAACCATAGATGGGACCTAGCAGGTACCACCCCTCGAGTGGACCTGGGGAGCAATGGTGATGAAGGGGTGCTCCACTTCTTCATACCTCCAGAACTGGAACCTCACATCAGATAGAACTCATCCCCAGGACATGAAGACCCTTCTAGCACATATTGATAAAAGGGTAGCGGTGTTGCCATAAAGGCAATAGGATTGGGACAATCATATAGGGCATAGGGAGCCGTGGTTAATGGTTAAAGTCATGGGCCTTCCAACCGCCATCTAGCCAAGAAATGCCAAAGTGGAGTTTTGCAAGTCAAGGACTGCTCATCCACTGGGTTCTATCCTTAAGCATCACGGGTCGCCATCATGGCCAACTGGTGGCCCCATTGGAGGAGTTTACCTCTCTGCAGAGGTTGCAGTCGGTGCATTCTAATGCCCACCGGCAGGCAGGTGAATTCACATTATCCTGAAGGACACGATAAGTAACAAGGAACAGGAAATTTAAGCAGTCTCCAACCTCGCATGCATTATCCGGGTCAGGGAAGGAGATGCCCTTATTATGCGCAATTTTTCTACAGACACAGTGACAAGTACACAAAAGCTGTTGACTTGATGATGATAGAGATGCCCTTTGGATTTTCACCAGGCCCTTTAAACCGGGTTGTGGCCCTAATACCACTGGTCGTGACTGACCAATCCGCCTTGCAGTCCAGACTGTAACCAGAACTTGAGTTCCAGACAGCATAGCTCTTGACACTACCAATTGTTAACTACCTGCCACGAGGTTGGACTATAGGCAGATCAGTGTTGTAACAATGTATGGAACTGAGAGATGTACATAGTAAAGAAGAGAAATGACTCAATAGAAGGACTAGGATCCGAGGTAACTCAAATCTATTTCAACAAAATTACCTATTACATTACTTCATAATTTGAAGTCTCCGGTTGTTTCTAATGATATGGTTGGTTGGATTTAAGGCATTTCAACTCAGTTGGGTTATTTTATACAAAGATGTTTTCTCTCCATTCCTTCCTTGATGAGTATTAAATTTTTTTTTTTCAAACTCAATTTTTTTTAGAATGCACATAGTTCTATTTAACCCATAATGAACCCTAACAGTACTACCACTCCCAGGTCCAGATGGACTTAGGGAGTAGTTACATTATGATGAAAGGGGTACGGATGCATTCCCCAGAGTTCCAGAATTGGCAACAAACTACCCTCGGCTCCCAACTTACGCACAGATCAAGCTCTGCTACTCATGCACTGATTTCTAGGAGGACTAAAAATTGACCGCGAACCTTGTGGCGGCGTTAGGCAGATACTCTACTGACTTACCAGAGTAGTAAAAGCATAACGTGTGAGTAGTTTGTCTATCTCTCCTTCAACCTTTACCGTGACACACCCCAAATTATCATAGAATAATAGATAAGTATATGACGATATGTCATAAAGTCCAGGGACTTGTTGTCACAAAAAAAAATTATTTCTAATCCAAATACAAACTATAATTATCCCGCTTCAAAGTAATCCCTTGGAGTCTAATGCACTTTCCCATCCTTCTCTGCCATGCTTGCATACCATCCCGGAAGGATGTTCCATAGCTCTGTCGTCACAGCCTTTTTGATGTTGTGCACATCTCTCAAAACAGGTTTTCCTTTTGATGCCCCCTTGAGCTTGGGAAGAGGAAAAAATCATATGGCAGCCAGATCAGGCGAGTAAGGGGGTTGTTCCAGCACAGTAATGTTCTTCTTGGACAGGAACTCTCGGATACTCAGGGGCAGTGTGGCAGGTGTGTTGTCATGTGAAGCACCGATGAGTTGTCCTCATGCCACATCTCTCGCACTGACGAAGCATAATGCTATGGTATCTCTTTGTAGATATGCTGTTGATCGTCTGGCACTGTGGTAAAACCACAGTGGACAATGCCCTTCACATTGAAGAATGCGATCAGCCTGGAACTTTTCTGACATACCTCGATAGTTACTATGTATAAATGTATACCAATAAAAATTCAAAACCAAGACTGTCTATATTTTATTTTTTAGTTTAATTTGGTTATGTTCTTGTCTTTTTTATATTCTCAGGCTAGTTTTAGGTGTTTTTATTTATTATTTTAATTACCTTAAAATAATCATCTTCAGACGATGGTTACCCAAATTTTCAAATGTAGTTTCAGAGCTTAATCATTACTGCTCGTACTCAAGAGGGAGCCCGCAAAGCGCATAATGCCACCAGACTTATTGACAAAAATGGAGATTTGAACTTGGATTGCAGTCCATTTCCTCATGACTCTCACCATTAAACCACCGCCTCCACAAAGAGAATATACAGGTGTCCCAAATAATGTATACACTCGTTAATATTAATAGTTACATAATACATTTTTATAGATAGGAGTTGCGATACATACCTTTCCCAAGGGTCATATAACACATGTGAAATGCGAAAACGTGTCATTCCAGGATTTGAATTCGGATCAACGAGTCCATTTCTTGCGACCTCCAATCATTTAAACCACACACCTCCCAAAAGAGAATATATTCTCAACCAAGGTCTAATTTTTCGTGATTGGGCTCATATCATCTTTCATTGTGTATAAAACACAACGTTCAGACCACTGTAACCTTGGGCTCAGTTTTAGATGTTTTTGGTTTCAAATTTATGATTTTAATTACCTCAGAAACATTAACCTCCTAGAAACTGTACAGAGACGTGCAAGACCAAAGCCATTACCTCCATCAGGCATCTTGCCGAGTATTCTGAAACGCTCGTTGCTGCCGCTGGGAATGGATTTGTTTTAGAAACGGTCCGGGTTGGCAACTGACCTGGTAAACGTCAATAAGGTCATTAATCATCCTTAACACAGCAACCTTGAGCACGCGGCTTTTGATCTTCATGTTTTCTTAACACACGTGGGCAGCCTATAAAGTCAGGAAAACAGCATTGCTCACATGACTTTCGAGAAACAACATTTTTTTCGACGCTTGCAGAAATTGCTGAGGCATGGTCAATAAGCTAGCCTGCTCCGTGATGGCTCCAAAAACACTGCATCTCTCTCAGAAGCCTCCATGCTTCCTGCTAGATCCGCCAAACACAGATTATACCGATGCCCCTCTCCATCACACATGCAACCACGATAGCATGTATATTATTACTGCTAACTGTTCATGTTCCGACACTAATACATTAATTTCTGTTGGTACTCTCGACATGAGACTTTGATGAGTTGTGGTGCACCGATCCTGTATACAATAAATTTTCATTACATTAAAATAAATAATTTCAGATGATTACCTGAATCCAAACCGCAGTTTCAGAGCTTAATCCATTACTGCTCACTCAAAGGGGATCTAAGCAGCCTAAATGTCACCAGACTTATGTCTAATTTTCTGATTAGTTCATATCATCTTTATTGTGATTATAAACACAAACATTCAAACCCACGTAACCTTGGGCTCAGTTTTAGATGTATTTTTTTAATTTATTATTTTATACTAGCAAATAATTAATGCACCCTTCGGGGCAAGTATTTAAGTTTTTAATATAATAAAATATCATATTAATTAGAAAGCCTAATGAAGATAAAAAGATTGGGACAACAGAGGCAGTATGATTGAAAAAAATTCAGAACACTTTTGAGACTAATCTCCTATCATTTTCATTTACTCACTCGTCTCTGATAATTCATGGTAATTTTCCTCCTAATTAACTATTTAGCTTAAAACTAGGTAAGTATAAGAGACATCCGTAACATATCTATACAGTTACTTTCTCTTGTTATGGATTTCTTTTAAGACTTTATTGAGAGATTTTTGCTCATATCAATAAGTAACACCAAACAATTAGAATATTCAATATACTAAGCCCTCGCTCACTTCTCCAACTCCACAATTTTCAGCACCCATCCAACTATGCAAATTAGCCCTTCCCATCACACAGTAAACCGCCGTATTTTGTGTATATAAAAATACAACTGCAATTATTAAGCATTGTTTGCTATGGCACAGTCTTAATGACGTAAAACGATTTTGTTAATAATGAGCGTTTAAATTAAAAAAAAAATCCAC